>OX596235.1:49106880-50306880 GCA_951394345.1 Salicornia ramosissima | reverse complement strand
CCATATTTGCGGGAGATGTTTCCAACAAAAAATTATCTGTCAATTTTTTCTAGCCACATTTTTGGTGACCTTTACCAGCGAATTTTTCTGACGGTTTTTTCCTGCCACATTTTTCCACAACACTTACCACCAAGGCTGGCGGGTAGCAAGCGCAAATGACGCGACATAATAGGGCCTCAAGAAAATATGTGCCCCAATGTCTGGTCTAAAATATATGCATATTAAGTGATAAACCAAATATCTATTCTTGCCTAATGGTTCTATACTCTTTTTTAAACCAAAGGGTTTGGGATTCGAACCTTGGGATTATGAGAATTCATTTCCATTTTTTTTCCCATCTACAATGTTTGTGATTGTGGTGCTTTTTATCTTTTTATTTTTTTTGGTAATTTAAATTTGGTTTTCTAAATAACAAAAGAGTAGATCAATTCATCTATGTATTTTTGAATGTTTACCAACAAAGTATATTAAATAATTTTTTTATTAATAAATCCAGAGTTTTATACCTAATCAACAAAAAAGGGCCCACTTTTACAAAATCGCACATGGCCCCAATTTTCTTTGCACCGATCTTGCTTTCCAGCGACATTCCGGACAGTCGGCCACATTTTCTGGCAGTTTTTTAAAAAATTTGAATACAAAATAAAATGGTTATATTACAGCAAACATAAAGTATGGGTTTTAGTCATTCTAAACCCATACCTCATACCTTATTTGTTTGAAACAAACACCCCCTAAACTCTTCAGGTCTAGTTGGTGCTCGGACGTTTTTTAAATGACTTTTAGGTCTAGAATACCCTTCACCTAAGAAGTATTTGGTTACTCTTGATTCTTAAACCTTAATCAAACTCCAAAAGTTGAGAATATTGTTATTTTTTTTGTATTTCCTTGAATGGTAGGCGTAGCCTAATAGGAAATGCTGCATTGTGTCAAGGTAGTAGCCTAATTTTGAGAAAGTTAATCTGTTGTGCTAATTTGACTTGTTGTCAAACACTGAACTGATAAGTGTAAGGAGTAGCCCTTCTTATTTTATTCTTTAATTCCTAGCTTCTTGCTTCATGTTCTGGAGCCCTAACGAGGGATTCCGTCCTTTCGTTCAAACTGCCGAACTATGCAAATTAGGCTGGAAATATCCGACTTGGTGCTCTAGTATTGTCTAGGGTGTGAAAGGAATTCTCACCTTTACAATATGTTTGGATAGAGGGTAATGGAGGGAAAGGGAAGGAAGAGAAAGAAAGGGATATCACATGGAGGGAGAGAAGGGGAAGGAAATGAGAGGATTGATTTTCCCTCCCTCGTTAATGAACCAAATTCTTCCCATGTTAGAGAGATTTGGAGGAAAATGCAACCTTATTTTCTCTCTCCCCTTCCTTTCTTTCTCCTTCCCTCTTCTTCTTCCCTCCCCTCCCTTTCCCTCCAAAATTGCTATCCAAACATAGCGAAGTCTGGCGGATCATGTTTGAAGCTGTCTTCCCACAGTTAGCAAATGCTGAAGCAAATTGAGCTATGTACTGACCTGTTTGTTTACAGGTGAAGCAAATGGTTGTCGCCACATTAGCAGAAACTGGTATGAATCTGGCGGATCATGTCATAGAAGAAATTATCACCAAGGTCAGCCATCAACCCTTGACTATTGATTGATTTTATAAGAACATTAACTATTTTTGTTCTCTCCGTTTCGTTCTACTGATTTTATAAGAACATTATCCTCACGTCATATAGAGTGAGTTTGTGGTAACCTCTTTTTCACTGAACTGAGTGAAATTTGTGTGGACACTAATCTTCGACGTGCTATATGATATCTATGAATTTTTTTAAAAAAATCCATAATTTTTTCTGCAGACTTTTGCTGAAACAGATACCAAACAAGATGGTAAGATTGACAAAGAAGAATGGAGAACTCTTGTTTACAGACACCCATCACTGTTGAAGAACATGACCCTACAATATTTGCAGTAAGTTTAATCATTCTGATTTTTATCTTATTTTTTGTCGAACTCGAACCACAGCCTTGTTTGCTATCATAAACCCGTAAAGTTGGGAAATGAAATTTAAAAGGATTCGAAAATTAAAAACTTTCTTGTTTGAGTTTCTGATGTGGTTCATATTTGTCATTGGCAGGGAAATAACGATTACATTTCCAAGCTTTGTGTTCTATTCTCAAGTTGATGATACCTAAATTCCATCCAAGTTTTGATTATGGACCGTTTTGTCAGTTTATTTATTGATTGATTTTGCTTTCGCCAGACACTTTTAATCAGCTGAGATTGTTTTTTTTCTTTGTGGAACCCTTATGTACAGATTTGCTTGAATGAAGTGCTTCCCTTCACATACTATGTGATTAGGCTTCAAATAATGTAATGTTTTGCTTTTGAATGCTTTTTTTTTCCCATCAAAAAGGCTATTTTCCCCCCTCTCGGAGTCTTCATAATTGAGAATGGAACAAACTATTTTTTTCCTAGTATCTTCGAGATTTAGTGTGTCCGATATGTAGGACAACCCTTTGTGGCAAAGAACGGGAGCGTGCAATGCAAAACACAACTATCCCAAACAGCGGGTTTATGCTATTAGCCCTTCACTGAGATATGTTTTGCATCCTTGAAAAGAAACAAAGGAAATCTATGTTTTTTTTTGTTCCTTTATGAATTTGGCCTTGTTGCAAGGACTACATAATTTGTTTAGGCTGTTTAGATCTTGAATATCACTTCAAGAGTTCAAGGATCTTTGAAAATTGGATTGATTGGGTGAGGAAAGCCCTAGTATATTTGTTAGAAAGAGGATTTGAACCTCTTGTCTCATGATATAAAGGTGGAGAGTGAAACAAGCCCTCCATGTTTAGAGTGTCATGATATAAAGGTGGAGAGTGCCACATTCAATTTAGAGCTTGTTTACTTCAGTTTAAATTCCGTTCAGTTCAGCTCTCAATTTCCTTCTCTTATAAAATATTATTTTCAGTTGTATTCAGTTCATCTCAGCTATATTCAGCTAAAATAAACGAGCCCTTTTAGAATTATTTTCTGCAAGTGGAGTGTAGTTTTTTCATTTGGTAAGAAAGTCCAAGTTCATGGGCTAGCATGTTTTGAATGTTTGATCCTAAAAAATCTATACCTTTATTAAAACACTCACTAAAACATATATGTGACACATGACATCTCTGCCTCCAAACTACATATGTCAACGAGCCGAGCTAAGTAGAAACCTGTTCGAGCTAAGCTTGATTAATATTTATCAAGCTTGAGCCGAGCTCGAGCATAACCGAGCTTTCAAAAATCTTGTTCGAGCTTGGCCCGTTTAATATTTTTATGTTCGAGCTCGGCTCGAGCTTGCTCGTTTATGTATTTGAGCTCGAGCTCGAGCTAAGATAACTCATTTATAAACGAGTTTTGTATATGTTTAAACGAGCTTTGTACATATTGTGATATTAGTTTCTAATTTTAACCTTTTTCCCAAGCATAATTAATACAAAATATGAAAATTTAAAAGTATAATACAAAGTTTGATATTATTCTAAATTTATAATCAATTAACCAACAATTACAACAATATTGCATTGTTCAATAATTCGTATACTTGTATTTCGAATTTTCGATACTCTCGAAGTTTCTTCATTCATCGATTGATGATTCTAATACCGATGATTAAAATAATACAGTCATCCAAATTCAACAATAACAAAACGCAGAACAAAAAACAGTAGAATAAATTAAGAAGGTGTTATTTCAAAAATATATTAAAATTACTTGATGATTATAATAATATAGTCAACTAATAGTATATACAACTATAGTCTATAATCAAGTATGTCTGCTATTTTAACAATTGATCTTAGTTGAAGATTATCACATGCAAAGAACAAAGAAGTACAGATTTAGAGGTTATGAATTAGAATATTATTAAACAACATAATAAATTAAGAGTAATTGCTTAATCATACCAAGCTTTTTGCTGAGAATTCAAATAAATTGTGTGTTGTTTCCCTTCTGGCTTCCTTTGGACTTTTAATTTGGTTAAGATTCAAGAAAATGAAAGTAAAAGCAGAGTAATAGACTCATAGTTAATTATGGATATTGGATACTATAATTTCGGTAGAGCTAGATTATAGCCCAAAATTTAGCTCATATAAATGGAAAAACATATATTTCTGAAATATAAATGATACATACTATAAATAAATATATTTTAAATTTTGAATTATATAAACGAGTTTTTAACGAGCTTTTAACGAGTATTAAACGATTACGAACGAGCTTTTAACGAACTTGAACGAGCTCTTCGCGAGCCTTAACAAGCCGAGTACTACCTTGTTCGAGTAAAGGTAGTTTATTAATCGAGCTTGAATATTTTGCTCGGACTCGTTTATTTATATTCAAACGAGCTTTGACCAAGTTTTGACCGAGCTTGTTCACGAGTGTATCGGCTCATTGAAGTCCCTACTCCAAACTCTTCTCCCTTGCTTTCTAACAACAACTTGTCATTGTCACCTCATCTTCCAATCCCATTTTTCTTTCTCATTAATTATCTCTCATCTCGCTCAATTTCCATTAGATTTTCTATTTTAAAGCATCTTCTTTTCTATATACAAGACTATGAATTGTATATTTCATATTTGTATGTGCTCATCTAGTATTTATTTTTCTTAAATTTGGTGATAGTTGTCTACTTTAGCAAAATTTGTAGATAGAAATGACATCCTTTGTAATATTCATTTTTGCAATATTCTTTAATATTGTTTTCATTTTTCTTTCTCATTCATTAGTTCTCAATACTATTTGTTTGTTTTTCTTAATCATTTTTGTGAATAATATAAACTATTTTGAGAAGAATTCAACGAGAATGATGCTTAAAATAAGAAATAATTAATTTGCATAAAATTTTTGATATATGTGCATTTTTAAATGTGAACTTGCATTAAAAAATTCAACTTGAATTTTTTTTTTTTTTTCAGAAAAAAGTGGAAAAAAAAACAACATATGCACATTGATACTTAATATTCAAAAGAAAAACCAAAACCAAAACATATCATTCACCTCTTAAAAAGATATGTGACAATTTTCTTAATAAAATGTTTGTTTTTTTTTTCCTTTTTATTTTTCTCGTATTTGTTCGTTTTTATTTTTCATCTCATTCTATTCAATATTTCCAAAATTATACATAAAAAAATAAATTCAACTAAAAATGTCGTCCGTGTTTTACACAATTCAAAAAAACTATAAGTGGAATCGAAGTTCATAACTTATTTCTTAAAGGCCACGTGTTTTAGCGACTATAAGTGTTTTTGTCCCTTTCATAATTTACATAAATTTCATATAAACAAGAATTTTTTTTGAAAAAAATTCAAGCAATATTCTTAGAAGCCTTTGATTAAAAAAAAAAATTGTCCAAATCTTACTTATTGTGAGAAGGAAACATGAACTTTTGATTTTGGCTTGCTTGTCAAATAAGAATAAAATATAAGAGCATCCATTAATCCATACTCATGACAAAAAGGGGGGGAAAAAACATTCTATCAAATGAAATTCTTGGTCTTGGATATGTTACAATGAAAATAGGCTTAAATATTTGGGTCTTGGATTGACGCGTCAAAAAACTCGTCAAAGAATGACAGAGTTAATGAAGAAAACTTGTGTGGTGGGTCACGCGTTAATCACAACTATTATAATTTTTTTGCTTGTTTGTTTTACAAAACAACACCGCTATACCTCACACATCTCTTAAACTCAGCATTTGCATGCACACTGCGTACAAAAAGCAATTATGGAGAGGACACGCGGTCCACTGCCCATGTGACACGTCTCCTTGTTGGTATCTTTAATTATATATACATGAAATTGTTCTTTGGCAAATATCGTGGTTATAAAAAAAAATTTAAAAAATACCAAATTTCTAACTTTTTGAGATCTATAAATAGACACCAATTTTGCTATATTTTACTTTGCATCTTCATTTCTCCCTCTCAACAATTTCTCTATTTTTCCAAAAGAAATTGAAAAAAAATAGTTATAAATAAATAATAGATAAAAAAATTAGGAAAAAATAACATAAATTTCGTAATATTTATTGAAGGCAAAAATATTTATTTCAGCTCATCAAACCCTCTCTATATTAACTTTTTTTCATTAAAAACCTTTAAAAATGAGGTATTTTTCCATTCAACCAAGGAAATTCTCAAACAAATCCAAGTCTTTCCTCTGAACAAAATTTTCAAATGGATTATCAAATGTTACAAGCGAATCAGTCGGCATACACCATAAATCTGAGTGATGAAAATCCAAATCTTCAACAATTCACCACCCAAAATTTCTCAAATTATAAAAATCAAATCCTTGAATACCATGCTACAACACCAAAGGTAGCAGTAATAGGAGTATGGGTAATGAAGAAGATGAAGAATAAGCAGACGAAGAAGTTGATGTTGTAGAGCCTATCTTAACACCGGCAGTGGTGCGCAACACCTTCCAAAGAAGTAGTACTTCAATAACTACTTGCAACGAACGAATAGTCTTGGTCACATCAAGAAGAAAAAGCTCTCATCGCATGTTATATAGAGCATTGTACGGACCAAACAATAAGTACAAACCAAAATTCATCAGCAAAATTGTGGAGGAAGATTGTAATCTCGTATGAGGCGGCATGTGCAAAGAGACAATTTGAACTCCCACAAAGAAATCTCAACATGATGCAAACTGCAAAGAGACAATTTTCTTAATAAAATGTTTGTTTTTTCCTTCTTATTTTTCTCGTGTTTGGTCGTTTTTATTTTTCATCTTATTATATTCAACACTTCCAAAATTATACAAAAAATAAATTCAACTAAAAATATCGTCCGTGTTTTGAATGGGTAAAAAAAAATAATAAGAGATGAAAGTAGAGTTGAAGTTCATACCTTATTTCTTAAAGGCCATGTGTTTTAGCGATTAAGTTTTTTTTTTTTCCTTTTTAAATTTTAGAAATTTAGATGGTAGTAACTCTAGAAACTAATTTTGTGAGAAGGAAACATGAACTTTTGATTTTGGCTTGCTTGTCAAATAAGAGTAATAAAGCTCATATTTTTGTACGCCATATTACAATTTACAAGTGCAAATAACAAGGAAGAATGTGCATTGGGGCGTAATGTCCTTTCGCATCATCAAGGTGAGAGATTCGATTCTCACTAATGACAAATTTCTTTCAACTCATCAGGCAATGCTAACACACATTGTATTTTAGTAAGATGATCTATGAACTGGACCAAATCAACCTTAGCATATATAAAGGTGCAAATAACAAGTAAACTACCACCAAATACAAATGAGCAATTTTTCCCTCTTAAGTAATTGCTTAGCAAGGTATGACCAATGAGGCTGTGATACAATGTACAATATCATTCAAAGAAAATCTTTCAATTCATATACTAGTATAAAAAATAAAATAAAAAAACGATACACTAGATAGGTCCTAGTATGTGACTATTATATCAAGCTTACTAGGCTAACATTGCCAGTGGAAGAGATTTGTTGTTGATAAAAATCAAACCTCGCATTTTAAGAATGTGAAATGACTTTTTGTGCGACTAAATCGAAAGTTGATTCTCAATTAGACTTTGTTATAATTGGTGACATGTAATTCATGTAATCATGTGAGGATTGACTTTCGATATAAGGCCACGAAATATCATCTCGCATTCATAAGGTGTAAAATTCGATTCTCATTGATGATCAATCTCCTTCAATGTTCAAAGGCAAATACCTAGTATGGGGTCTAGTGTTCCATTCCTACAATAAAATAAAGTAAAAGAGAGAGACAAAACATACAAGTATAATATACGAAGTATTAGTAATAATACATGCCTAGATGTGCATGTTTCTTTGGACAAGTGTCTCAATTTTTTTCCTTTGAAAGAAGTGTTTCATTCTTAACTATGCAGTTCAAAATGGTTAATCATTATTAATCACTAATTCATGTCATGCCTCTTCTCAGAATACCACATGGTATTGCTTGGGTGTTGGGGTGAATGCCGAAAAGGATCCATTGTCTGTGAGTATCATACCTTACAAGACACAACTTGAGGATGCGAATATGCAGCTTTTTACCATAAATTTACAACCCTTTACATAAATAGTTGAACTTTATATAATATACGATTTTTTATTATATTATATACAATTTTTGCCAAAAAAAAATGCTACACATTACTTGCAACAAAAAATGTCTTTACATTTTGAATTTCTAGTTGTCACATGCTAACAAGCATGCATACTTCTCTATTTTCTCGCCATTTCCCCCTCATATATAAATTTTGCGATTTTTGCCTAAAAGTTCGTGCAACCCTCAATGTTGCGAATAATATATAACAAAGGTAATACAAAAGTTAAATTTTATATAAAAAGTTATTGTTTACCGTCCAAAAATAACAATTTTTAAACGAAAAATTATCTTATATTAAAACTTTTTTATTTGTGATTTATGCATTAGGCAACAGGTGCATGGTCACAGCTGGACTTATGTTTAAGGCAAAGTTTGGGCAGTAAGGCTTAACCCAACCAATGAGCAAAACTTAAAGAAAACATGGAAAGTGGAGTAAATAGCAAACAGTTCTCAATAGTCAATAGGATCAGAAATTCAGAATTGAAGCTATGGTTCAGTCCTTGAATTCAAATGATCAATTTTTTTTGAGTGACTGTAAATCTGTATACATGAAACAAACATACAATCAGTCTGCCTACTTAAAAGGCTTTTCTTTTAATGGAAAATAAGTTTCAAACAAAATTTAAACAGAAAATGATTTATCAGAGACCATTTTTTCCATATATGAAAAAATCAAGTAGTATTTCCCTTTTTTTCAAGAGTAAAATTTCAAGAGTAAAATGAAAAAAAATATTTTTACTTTCAAACATATAGAGCCTATAAGAAATCAAACTATAGATATAGAATAAAAAGACTTCACAAAATTCATCAGTTTTCTTCATTATCCCGCTAACTTAACCAGCTGATAGGGCCCCTCAATTCTATAAAGATAAGATGAACAGAGCTTGACAAGACATTGTACTTTTCGTACTAGACATAAGCTTTGATTACTTTGGAATATTTGGTATTCAAGAATCATAAGCTGATCACGTCTTTTCTACTTTTAAAAGAGAAACTGGGCACACAGTAGAGCATACTTTTAAGAAAACAAATTCACCAAGATTCACAAAAGAGACGACCCAAATTTATGAAAATGTAGAGCTATATAGATTTCATCAGGACTAAGCTGAACCACATTAGGGTAATCATAAGAAAAGCCCCCCCAGAAAAACATGGCATTTACCACCCAAAAAAATAACCCATAGTTCAAAACACTTCACACACAATCTGGGGCAAACAGTTAAACCTCAAAAGTATTTAAAAGACAGATTAATAATAAGGTAAACAAAAAACTAATCATACTACTACTACTGAGTAATTCTGGTAAAACGCTAGAAAAACATCAAACTTAGTCAACTTCCTCCATCTTGGATCCTTCAGTGTCAGCTTCCTCAAGTGCGGGCATGTCAACATCTACTTCTCCTGCATCATCATCTATGCTCAAACCGAGCTTCAACATTCTGTGGATTCTGTTTCCAAAGGTGTTGGGCTCATCTAGGCTGAACCCGGAAGTCAACAAAGCAGTCTCGTACAGAAGGAGTACCAAGTCCTTGACAGACTTGTCGTTCTTGTCAGCGTCAGCTCTCTTTCTCAGCTCCTCCATTATCGGGTTCTCTGGGTTGATCTCCATTGTCTTTTTAGAAGACATGTAACCAGCCATGCTAGAATCCCTCAATGCTTGTGCCTTCATAATCCTTTCCATGTTAGCAGACCATCCGTACTCACCGGTAACCAAACAGCAAGGAGAATCAACCACACGGTCAGAGACAACAACCTTCTCAACCTTGTCACCTAGAACATCCTTAACAACCTTGCATAGCCCCTCGAACTTGGCCTTGGATTCCTCGCTCTTCTTCTTCTCGTCCTCGCTCTCGTCAAGCTTTAGACCCTCCTTAGTGGCAGAGACCAGCTTCTTGCCCTCAAACTCCTTGAGCTGACCAACAGCATACTCATCAATAGCATCAACCATGTAAAGGACTTCATATCCCTTCTTCTTTAGCTTCTCAAGGAAAGGAGAGTTCTCAACAGCCTTCTTGCTCTCACCAGTGATGTAGTAGATGTCATTCTGTCCCTCCTTCATTCTGGTTACGTAGTCCTTAAGGCTGGTCATCTCTTCACCGCTCTTGGTTGAGTGGTACCTCAGCAACTCAGCATACTTGGTTCTGTTTTGGGAGTCCTCGTGGATACCCAACTTCAAGTTCTTTGAGAAAGCTTCGTAGAACTTGTTGTAGTCTTCCTTGTTCTCAGCAATCTCAAAGAAGAGCTCAACACACTTCTTCACAAGGTTCTTCCTGATAACCTTGAGGATCTTGTTTTGCTGCAACATCTCTCTGGAGATGTTAAGAGGTAGATCCTCAGAATCCACAATACCCTTGACAAAGCTGAGGTACTCGGGGATCAACTCCTCACAGTTGTCCATGATGAAGACACGGCGAACATAGAGCTTGATGTTGTTTGGCTTCTTCCTTGTGTCAAAGAGATCGAATGGTGCTCTCTTTGGCACAAAGAGGATAGCCTTAAACTCCAACTGACCCTCAACAGAGAAGTGCTTCACTGCCAAATGCTCTTCCCAGTCGTTGGTAAGACTCTTGTAAAAAGCAGCATACTCTTCTTTGGTGATCTCCTCTGGCTTCCTCATCCAGATGGGTTTTTGCTTGTTAACCAAAGCCCATTCATGGGACACCTCCTTGATCTTCTTTTTCTTCTTCTCTTCTTTTTCTTTTTCCTCATCAACATCCTCTACCTTACCTTCCTCATCTTTCTTCTCCTCTTCTTCCTCATCATCAGATATCTCCTTCTCAATGGTCTTCTCAGTCCAAAGAGAGATAGGGTAGCTAATGAACTCAGAGTGCTTCTTGATCAAATCTTTGAGGCGGCGCTCCTCAAGGTATTCCTGTTGGTCTTCCTTAAGGATGAGGGTGATTTTGGTTCCCCTACCAAGGGGCTCACCAGTGTCCCTGGTCACAGTGAAGGAACCACCAGCTTGGGACTCCCAAATATACTGCTCATCATCATTGTGCTTTGTGGTGACTATAACCTTCTCAGCAACAAGGTAAGCAGAGTAGAAACCCACACCAAACTGACCAATCATGCTCACATCGGCACCAGCAGCCAAAGCTTCCATGAATTCCTTAGTTCCAGACCTGGCAATGGTACCCAGGTTGTTCACCAAGTCTGTAAACAAATATCAGAAACAATCAGGTAAAAAGTCCAGAAATTCTAACTAACAAATCAACAAAAAAAACTTCAATAGTGAATAAAAATAATTGATTTCAACTCACCAGCCTTAGTCATTCCAACACCACTGTCAATGATGGTCAATGAGTTGTTGGCCTTGTCAGGAATAATGTGGATGAAGAGCTCTGGCTGACCATCGAGCTTGCTCTTGTCTGTCAAGCTCTCAAAACGGATTTTGTCCAAAGCCTGAATGATTTGGTATCAATGAGATATATCAGAAACACGAAAATTACAATTTACATAGTGCAAGACAGATTCTATAACAAAGAAACTTTTTACATCAATCTCAAACATGACGAATAATTACAATTTACAAAGTGCAAGACAGATTCTATAACATAGAAACTTTTAACATCAATCTCAAACATGACGAATAATAACATCCTACCTCAGTCTATTCATGTAGACTGACTAAACAAAAAAAATCATTTCTAGCCTAACCTGATCACTAACGAACAAATACAGTTCATGATATATTGGCACTACTGGGAGCCCTAAATAACAAATTATTGCGACTTGACAGTATGAACATTTAATCATTTAATTACATGACAAAGGGAACAAAGCCTGGAATTCATTAATAATTAGCAAATACCACTAAGATCAAATCAAAGCAATAGTATAGTGTCCAACACTCGATCATTCAATGTGTTGAAACAATACAACAAAAATAAAGATGACATGAAGCATTCTAAATCCAGATTATCATCTCATGTAAATCTGATCAAACAATAGCACAGTGAGCAATGGTAAACGGATTTTCTACAGCTTAATCATACGACTATACGCTAGCCTAAAACAAATATATTTACAGGACAACAAATACTAGTAAATCTCAAAAGAAGATCTTAGCATAATCACAATAATTCGCTATTCCAAACAAAACCGCTAATCAACATCAAAGCCTTAATTAAAAATCGCCGATGAAACATAAGAAAAAATAAAAACGCAGTAAATCCGGCATCGAAAATCAAAAATGACGAATTGACGAGCAAAGAAGACATCAAATGAATAGAAAAATTGCAAAAGAGAGAAAAACATACATCGGATGAGTTACTTATAAGCTCACGAAGAAAGATCTCTTTGTTGCTGTAGAAAGTGTTGATGATGAGACTAAGAAGCTGGTTAATCTCAGCTTGGAAGGCAAACGTTTCAGCTTCCGCCATTGTAGAGAGGTTTCCTTCTGCTCTGATCTCAAAGAATCGAATTCAAATACGAGAGAGAAGATTCGAATTAGACAGAGAGAGAGGAGAGGTTAGGGTTTAAGAAGTAGGAGGCGGAAGTAAGCGGTGGAAATGGTCAGTTATATAAGGGAAAAATCATTTAGGGTTTCTAGATCCTTCTACGAGTATTTGATTGGGAAACCTCCGAATTATGGGAGAGTGTTGGTTTTTTTTAAAGACTTTTTACTTTTTATTAATTGATAATTGATTAATTAATTTTGAACTTGTTGCAATATTTTTTTATTAAAAAAATAATATTATTGTGATGTTATGCTTTGAATTGGAGCTTACTGTTGGACACTCGACCCAATGTTAATAAGACATAACTACTGTATAACGCTCATAATATATTGGGGAAATGATATTGGCACATCACTTTGAGAGGAAAAATAGAAAAATGATTCGCTACTTATACTTTATCATTTTCCAATATCACAATTCACAAAGAGGTGTGTCAATATCAATTTTAGATGTAACTTTATTATTTTCCATAATATTGCATTAGTTATTTATACTTAGCACTTACTAATAGGGTTGAGCAACAATTCCCAGAACTCACTCACGAATAGAGATGGCAGTCGGACCCAGACCCGGCCCAGATCCGTTTTTGTGGATCTGGATCCTTGAAATTTGGACCCGTGCGGATCCGGGTCGGGTCCGGGTCCATCCTGAAAAGCGGATTCGGGTCCGGGTCTGAATCTCAGACCCGTAGACCCGTTGTATATATTTATATATATATATTTGAGGAGTAATTCATAAGTTGCTGTCTACTTCTTAACATTCTTATGTCACAAGCTCAATCTCTTAAAAAAAAAAAAAATTAAAATTAATTTTATGTTGCTATTGTAAAATTAAATTTATAAGACATGAAATTTAGGAATTAATTCTTTTAAGACAGATAATTTATGAATTAATGGTTTTAAGACATGTAAGACATTTAGTTAATATTATTTATATAATTAAATTTTAGAAATTTTGTATTTATTAAAAGGAAATACGGTGGACCCATTTCGGACCCGTTTTGGACCGGACTCGTTGGATCCATGCATTCCAGACCCGACGGATCTAGGTCGGATCTGGGTCCAACCTTTGAAAACGGATCTGGATCCGGGTCCACATAGACCCGCTCCAGATCCGACCCATTGCCGTCACTACTCACGAACTTAGAACCGGTCAGGATTTGGCGGGTAATTACCCTGGGATTTGGTTCAGCTATGTTTGGTACTCACTCCCAAAATTAAAACTTGTCACAATTGGGTCCGGGTTCGATTCCAGAAATTTTGGACCCTGTACCCGGTTATAATAGTTCGAGCAGCGGGTACCCGATTGCGTTTATGTATTTTTTTTATTTTTTTTTAAAAGTTGCATTATATTAAGGAAAATTTGTCAATTACTACCAAGCTTTTAGTCCACTTTATCAATTATTACCAATTATTTTTTTGTTTTCAATTACTACTAACATTTGATGGAGTGCTTTGCTATTACTACCAAGTGCCCTTAGAGCGTTAAATTTAAACGGTCAGACACCTTTGATCGTTAACTAAATCATTTTATTTATTTAGTTTTTTTTATAAATGAAATATTTAGTTTTTAATACTTAAATAAAAAAAATAAAAAACCTTATACTACTTCTTACATTCACAAAAGCCTAGCCGTTTCTCTCTATTCTCTCTCTAAAGAAAAACCCTTCTTCCTCCATTGTTTTGGGCTACCATCAATTCTCTAAAGGTTGATGGTAAGTCCCCTTTTTTCTTCTCTTCCTTCTGTTATTATTGTTTACAATAACGCCTTATTTTATTCTCTTCATGAGATCTATTATTCTCTTTATGATATCTATTATTTTGTTCTATCGGATTTATCATTCTCCTGTGTGAGATTTTTGTTGGCCATATGTGTTTGTTTTTCTATGAAAATTAATTTGTTGATGGAGATTACCGCAGGATCACACAGATTTTTGTACTTCCACTACATTCAAAAGAATCGAATCAAGATCTACTTCTATCCTCCTGCGCAGGTCGATAGAACCTGTAATAACCCGAAATTTTGGGCCAGAAAATTTCGCGGTTATTAATTGTATTTAATGAATTCAAAGTCCAAATGGCCCATTGTACTTGGACTGTTTTATGTTAATCTGCTTTATTTCTCCTTAATTTGGGCCAAAGACCCAAACCTTCCTTTTCTTTCTTCTCTTGGCCGGTTATTCTTGTTTGTTGGGCCAAGTTTTATCTTCTTTTGGTTGGGTGGATTTATTGATAAAATGATTAATTAAATTATGGATTTAATTAAATTTGATTTTAAAATCCTAAACTAAGTCCACCCTAACTTGTAACAACCTAACTAAGTCTCCTTCCAACCCCTATTTTCTCTCCCTTGCACGGCACCCCCTTCCCTTTGTTGTTGTTTTATTGTTCTCCTTCCCATCTATATATATATGGTAGGTTGGCATTAGTTGTTCCTAATTGCTAAATCTATTAAACCCTAACAAAAAAAAAGTTCCTCCTTTCCCTTCCAAAAAGCCGTGCAACTTGATCACCAAAAGGGGTGATTTTTGCCTTGGATTAATTTAGCGTTTAAGGTAACTACGATATCTCCTTTAATCTATGGGTAGTAAAACACATAGTAAATTAGGTTGTATCATGAAAAATTGTAGGAATTGGGTTTTGATTGATTCGAAAATGCCGTGTATATGTAACATAAATTTCTTGATTTATCTCTTGTATTCTCTTGAATTTATGTATGGATTCTATGTGTTTAATTGATTTAAATTGCATAAATTAATCTGAAATAATTATATTTATACTCGAAATGTTGTATGATTAATTTTAGATTAATGTTCTTGTTTTATTACTATGAATGTCGAGTGCCTCATTATTTTACCATGAATTTTTGAATTGTTCTTTTGTAATCTTAAAGCATGATCATGACAAATTTGATTAGTATAATTTAAATCTTGATTGGAAATTAAATCTTGATTTTTGGTTCAAATTGTCGAGTGGCCCAAATTATAAAAAGAATTGAAAGATTTGGTTTTTATCATCAATTATGTTCAATCTTGATAAATCTTGAAATAATTATAATAATCTTTAATTAGTGCTTAGCTTACGTCATGTTAAATTAAATTCTCGAAGCAAGATTTGATCTTCTGGTTGTACAAAATGCCGTGTGGTAGCATGTTAAAAAGGCATGATATTTGCTCTTGTTTAGATTGAATCTTGTATGATTTGTATGATTGTTTATTTTAATTAATTTTGTTGAATATAGTTATTTAGATTAGTTGATAAAATTGCTTAATTTGATGGAAATGCCGAGTGGAATAAGCAGTACAAAAGCTGGAATTTTTATCATGTTTTAAGTAATTTTTGTAATTTTTAGTAATTAGTTGTTTGATTAAAATAACTTAAGAATTTAATTAATTATTGATTAAAATTGATAATTGGCGTGTGGAATTAATTGAAATGGTCAATTTTGGTTAATTTTGGGATTTTTATTAATTTAGGGAATAATTAATAATAAAAGTTTCGGATAAAATAATTATTAGGGATAAGTTGTAAAGTGAAGGGATAAAAGATATTATTAGTATTATTGTTAATAGGACCGAATAATAATAGTATTAATAATATAAAAATTTCGGGTATATTAATATTGCCGGTAATAACATTAAGGGTAGTATCCGAAAAGATAAGTTATAAGTATATGATATGATATTAAGGATAGTATAAGTTAAGGTTTAAAGTTGCATAAGATATTACTAGGGATAAGAAAGGAAACAGAGTAATAGCTATACATGTCATGTTTCGGTCTCTGGCTAGGAAAGACTTGGTATTTAAGGTGGCCAACATACGTGCCGCACCTCTCTTTCCTGGGACTCCGAACATTTCATTTCCTATTACGGCCACCTAGTATTTCCCAATATATGATATGATATGATTAAATAAAGATATAATATAAAGAATTGAAAGATATAAGATATGATGAGGACGCCCACCTGATGACCCGAGTAGTCAGACTGGGTTAAGTCGAGGCCACTGCTCAATGGGACGAACACACCTGATGACCCGAGTAGTCAGGCTGAGTTCCCCCGAGTAGTTCTGGGTCTTAGGATATGTAGTCGTCTAGTAGTGGTACACGAGCCGCTATTAGGGGTTATGGCCATAGCTTAGGCTTAGTGGTGAAACACGAGATCCGCTACGGGTTGAGTACACGAGCTCACCCCGGCATGTTCTAGGAAAGTTGTGGTGAAACACGAGATCCACAACGAGGTATAGTGACCGGTCCAACAAAGATGATATGATTTGATAAATTATAAGATATGATAAGACATGATTTTATGATATGATATGTTCATAAGATACGATTTGATTATAAGATATGAAATGGAAATATAAGATATGATTGACAGAAGATATGATATTTCTAAGTTATGACATAATTACGAGAGCATAGAATCTTGTTGTATAAGCTAAAGTATTTAATGAAAAGTCTTCCGCTGTGTATGAGTCTAAGTGTATAATATGAGTAGGTGTATTTTATGTATGTACCGTATTATGTGATGTACGTATTGATATTTGGATGAATGTATGTATCCGTATACGCTTGTAGTAAATACGTGTATTTCTGAGTTTTACCTGTATTGAATACGTATTTCTAACTGTATTTTCTGCAGGTGTATGTATACGTATTTTATACGTACATGTATACGTATTTTATTACGTATTTTTATACGAGATATGTATAATTGTTGTATTTTGTTCTTCTATTTTTCCTATGGTTTTTTTCGTGTACTCCCTATGATATTATGTGTTTGGTGGTCCCTCGATTAAATGGGACAGCCTAGTTACTCGCCACTGACGGTGGACCCCCCCCTCAGTTTCAGGTGAAGATGCAGCAGCGTAGAGCGGGCTTCGCTGGATGGGCTTGAGCAGTCTAGTTTTAATTTGAGTTTTTAGTTTATCCAAAACAGTTTGAGACTATATTTAGTATTGATTATGATCCCAGCTTGTTGGGAAGACATTTATTTCAATTATGTAACTCTTAGGCTAGATGCCTTGACTTTGGATGTTAGAGTTTCCTTTATAATAAAAGTTGATTTATTATCTTAATAAAAGATGATTCATTGTAAGTATATAATTTTACATTTTTGGTTTAATTTGATTAAGTAATGATCCGAATGTCGATTCCCTTCGTAAATCGACAAGTCAAAAAGTCGGGTCGTTACAGAACCCCTCGCGAAAAGTTGTATGAAGCAGCGATATGAAAGAGAAGCGACTGTACTAGCAGATATCTCTTATAGCGATCTAGATTTTGTCAAAGTTGCTTTTATTTTGATCTATTTTGACATGTATTTGGTTGTTACTGATTTCTATTGTAAATGTCGTGTGACTTTCAATTAATAAATTAACCTTCCCTTTCATCATATTCCTCTTCTTTTCAACAATAATCTCATATTCTTTTCTAGGTAAGGCTAATCCAAAAAAATTCAATCTTAACATTAGCTAGGTTTGTAATTGGATTGCATTGGCACTTGTAATTTGGGTTTCAAAATGTCTTCTTTTCAAGTTCCATCCTCCTGCAATTGTGGCCAGGAGTTGATTCTTGTTCAAGAAAGTGTAACGACCTGACTTTTATGCACTGTCGATTATCAAGGAAAACGACATTCAAATCATTACCTTCCGTAATTAATTAAGCATTTATAGAATTGTAATAATTAAATTAAATCTAAATAGTCTTATTACTTTATTAAATAACTAATGAAAAGTCCACAATCTAAACATTATTCAATTCTAACAAGGAGAACTACTAAATAAAGGTCCTAAACCCAACAAGCTGGGTGAAATCATAATAATAATATAATAAAAAGTAAATAATGGTTCGGGTTTCTTCTAATATCCTCACTAGCACGCATAACCCAACCCAAATGACTGTCCAATCAAGCTTCTCCATCTTCACCTGTAATGGGGTCCACTTAAATGCGGAACTATAAATCACTAACATTCATTCCATTCCAATACCACAACAGCACAACACCCCTTTTAGAAAACTTCAAGCCATAAAGCAACACCATAACCATCATGCTACACAACCACTGCATATGTATCACTCAATCATCAACAATCAATAATATTCAGCAACTAAAATGCAAACACGAGCTGGAAGCAAACAACATTCTTATCGTCATACCGAAAAACTGATAATCATATTAGCAGTAAGCCACTAACACTTCAAGAAATTGCAAACAAGTTAATGGAAGGTAGAATATGTCACAAATCACTGATAATCGGCAACAAATCCCAAATCAACCAATCAATCCAGTAATCATCAATACCAAATGAAGAGATACGAAGTATACCCAACATGAACCGTAAACGGAGAAAAAAAAAAGAGTCTCCATTAAAGGAGATTCAATAGAAAAATTTATTGTAATTAATCCAAAAATTGAAGAATTATACCAGTTTTAGGAAGAATCAATTCAAGAACCCATGTTGTAAATCACCATTTTTAAAGAACCCATATTGTAAATCACCATAATGTATTACATTTGAGTTATTGTTATCCTATGTAATACTAATAATTATTAAATTTAAACTACAAAACATCAATCTATCTTACAAACCATAAAAATGTAATAACGACATTCTTAAAATAAAGAGGATAAAATAATTAATACTTTTGTTTTATGAAGTATATTATTTGTAATATTTTCTTAAAATATGTGTTTTATATTATTTACAAGTTGCAACGAATGAATTCTTTTAATACTTTTAACATTATCATTTCACTTTATTTATCTCTTCATCACAACTAAGAGGAATCCATATATTTATTCGCTCTATTATTTATTACTCACAAATAAAAAATTGTCTAAAATATTGCAACTTAGTTAAATAAGTATACGTAATTAATATGAATTAATGGTTCTTTTTAAAAATGGTAATATTTGATAGTGATATCTTTATATAATGGTTATATTATTAATTGATTGTCATTATTTTATTTTTTTTAAATACATAATAAATTAATATTAACTGAACATAAAAAAAGTAAATAAAATTATCACATAGTTTACATTAATTCAATAAAAATTATTGTAATCCCGTGTGAATTATATTTATAAATATTTATAAAGGTACGTAGTAATATGTTTAATAATATTTTATGTAAAATATAAAAAAAAAATACTAATATTATGAATAGAATGAAAGGTTTTTTTTCTCTTGAACGAAATCGGAGAGATATCATTGAAATCCCAGAAAATATAATAGTAAAATATGTAAAAATTATCTTTGATATTACGTTGGTTTTAGAATAGGAAATTATTTAATATTATTATATTTCTTAACTATGATAATCCATTGATTTAGTAAAATATTTTGTCATATTTTATTATATTTCATATGCCATAATAAGTATATCATTTTAAATAGAAGATTATTGAATATCATATATAAGTGAATATGATTTTAAAAAAATTCATTGCAATACTTAGTAAAATTTTATTTTAGTAAGACAATTTCTAAATAAAACATTTTTTTTTAATGAGTACAGTTGGACTAATTATTACAAGATATTATTGACTATTATAATTGATATGATGAATTTTGAATGATCATCATTATGATTTTTATATAGTTAGATGATCTTTTATTATATTGCATTATATAAATATATCATATGAGATATTTAACTAAATTAATGATTTCTCATAATTTGCATGATCTTATTTTATTTTCCAAGTTATAATATTACAACATTATATTAGAAAATATTTAATTGGGAAGCAAATCATTTCATAAGTTGTACAGAATAATAAGTATAATTGTATAGAAAGGATATCATACAAGATTTTTTAATTATCTATTATTGATTTAAGAAAGAAATAATATGTTTTTTTTTAAGGAAATACAAAAGATAGGAAAATATATAATGTGACGGTAAATCGTGTGAAACTCCACATTGAATGGCTTATGGTTTAATTGATATATAAAGATAGATAGATATAAATATAGATTATTGAATTTCGTATGCAATTGAAGTAGTGCAAGATGATGGCAGCCGTCGTCGCCAAACCTAAACTTTGTTTGATGCACACAACCTTAAAAACACAAACACCATCCACACTTCTAACATCTTTGATTGCGATGAAGAAGACGACATGTCCAATAACAATATTAGTTGTTACCAATGCTAATGCCAATGATGATGCAAGTGCGGTGATAGTAGCGGATCGGCTTGCTAATCAAGACATCCCCTGGTTGATGTTGCCTTCTGAAGAGGACAAAATCAGTGGAGACAAACTCGTCTGCTTTTACAGTATGTCTGATGGTCAGACTTTAAGGCTTAACAGAAAGAAGAGCCTCAAAGTTCCTGAGACAGTCAATTCTACCACCCTGATGATTACTAATTTCCTTACAAAACTTGTACTATTAATAATGGTACATTCTGGAAAGGGTTGCAAGAGGATTACTTTCCGGGTGTATGTAGCAATCAGGTGGTATATAGCACCGATAAAAAATTGTTTTATACTCTCTTCGATGACTGTGGGATACAAGCCTATGATGTTAAACGTCACAGGGGGTGGAGGTCTAAAAAGGTCTATGAGTTTACTATGCAGGATCTTAAAATTCAGCTTAGTGCTCATTTCGATGATAATGAGGTATCAGAATCGCTCAGGGAAATAAGACGGATGTGCCATACTAAGTTTTATCTTACCACCCTTAGGAACGGTGATCTTTTGCTAATCGTGAGGCACTTCCTAAAGAACTATGGTTCAATAATCC
The DNA here is from genome assembly GCA_951394345.1 of Salicornia ramosissima. Classification (NCBI taxonomy): domain Eukaryota; kingdom Viridiplantae; phylum Streptophyta; class Magnoliopsida; order Caryophyllales; family Amaranthaceae; genus Salicornia; species Salicornia ramosissima. The sequence goes on along the minus strand of OX596235.1, from coordinate 50,285,543 downwards.
GTCCTTTCAAGCCTCGTCTCCACCTTGAAGACCGGGGATCATGTTCCACCCGGCTTCCTTACAAGACTGTCCACTTTGATGTGTTTAGGGTGACTTACCCTGGAGAACTTGAGCTTGTCAGATCGCTAGAGGATTGAGCTATGTTCATTGGACAGAATCAATCCTTTTGTATTGACACGTACACCTCCCCTGGAATTATGCCTGAATTTGTTTTACCATCCTTTTTCTGTCCAAAGTCTCACAAACTTACATTTGAACTCTACTTCACTTGCATTCATCAACCAAGGGTGAAGCTATATGGGGGGCTAGGAGGGGCCCGACACACGTAAGTCATATATGTGACCTTTAGTTTTACTATATGGCCCCGACAAACTTTTATAAATTTAATAATTAACTACTTTATTATTTAACCTTAGTGATTAGTAAATTTGTATTTTGTAAATTTATTTGAAGGTACAATTCCCCTATTTGATTGATGATTTTTACTAGTTTCAAAGTACGTAGATGCAATTTAAATTGGATTTAATTTGATTTTGTAGTTTTTTTTTTGTATTTTTTTTATATAAAAAATCTAAAAATGTTAAAGAAAAATAATTAAAGCATGAAATAAAAATGTTCGTCCTTGTTATTACGTATTAATAAATAAATTATATATGTTTTAAATTTTAAAAAATATATTTGGTCCCCTTAATATTCAAATCATAGCTTCATCCTGCATCAACCACAAGAACCTCAAAGGAGCATTTGTCACTCAAATATGTTATAATCTATCTCTTTATTTTCTTCTTTTGTTTAGATTATCATTACTATTGTTTGTTATAATATATCTTATACATAACATTGATGGATAATGATTATCTTTTGTTTGTGTAATACAGGAGACTAACGCGAAAAAAGCTCATCTCCAATTTCGTCATGGAAAGTAATTGAAAGCTGGGGAAAGATAAAAGAAGAGTCCCGTCTTACGTTCGGCATCTGTGTATTGCAACACCAACAAGAACTTGAAGTTAGAGCATTAGTATGACCTTCCCAGCGGCATCGACCATCATTACTACTCGACACATGGTAAAATAATGAGAATCTTTACTACAAAACGTGATGTTGCTCGACACCACTGTGTCAATTGCCGAAATAGGTTCAAGACTTTCAAACAAGTTTTTAAACACAGTGAAAAGTGCGGGAGCGAAAGAAAAGTACAAATATTTTATGTTAATGAATAGATATTGCATTGTAACGACGAACTCGTTCATTTACTGCATTTGTGGAAGATCGAGATCAGAGTCCATGTGGTTTATGTTTACTCGTTTTAGTAGTTTGGTTTTAATTTTATTTTTTTAATTTTTTTTGTTTTGAAATATGGTTTTAATTCTTTTTGATAATAATCAAAGAATTTTGATATCGGCTATTAGTAGGGGTGAGCGGGATCGGGTACCCGGTCTATTTTGGGGTACCCAGACCCAGTTACAAGCAGGTCCCAGAATTTGGAACCAGACCCAGATCTAACTCAACCGGTTCCTAGATCATGGGACCCAGCTTTGGAATTGGCGGGACCGAGTCCGGGACTAGGTGCCCAATTCGTGTAATTTGTAAAATAATATAGCACTACTTTGCTAACTGCGGTTAGGACCGGGTACCCGATTCGTGTAATTTAAAAAATAATGTAGTATACTTTACTAATTACGACAAACAATTTCACTTAAATACAGTCCTACACAATGGATACCTAGTGCGAGACCCGGATCCAACAGGGTACCCAAAAACTGACCCGGTTCCACCGGTTACCCACTGGGTACTGGGTCCCCAATTTTACTACCCAGATCCAGAACCGTCTTCAACCGGGTCCTCTTCTTTGGACCCAGGACCAGACCCAGTTACACCGGTTCCGTGTTTGGACCCACCAGTTCCAGACCAGGACCATGTCCAAAACCAGGATACCCGATTTTTTTTGTCACCCCTATCTGTTAGTAGCATTTTTTGTTTTTAAGTGAAAAATATATATAGTAAGGTTAGTGCATTGTCTCTTTGATATTAATCAAAGAATTTTGATATCGGATGTTAGTAGTACGTATTATAAGTATGATGTAAAAACAAAGGAATCAGATTAGAGTTTATAATATGTATATATATATACTAGTTGTCCACGGCGCGTGTTGCGCGCCGTGTCCATCTCTAAGTTATCGAACGCTTATAAGAATCGCTTTCATGTATCGGGTTATTATGTAACTATTTTTTTCTTTGGAAATAAATATATTGACGAGGGAGTAAATATATTGATGTTCGTGTGCACATATAACTATTATAGAAAGTATATATATACATAGATTAAGAGTAAATCAAGCTATACATTAGCATGAGTATATTCTGGTAACTAAACAAGGATATATAATATTGATAAATAAAATACAATCAATAATATATATAATATATACAACAAGCTAATTATATGCATATTAGGAAAGCAATCAATCAGGATTGATACTGTTCTCCTTAACAACATTTGTGTCCCAAAACCTCTATTACACTAATTATTAAAAAATAAAATACTTGTGTTGTTCCAGAGATCTTCAAAATACAAAATATATCCTAATTAATTATACAAGTATTATGAATGTAATGATATGTTATTCCTCATACAATTAAGGAAGATACTAACTAATAAATAGATACATCAAGATGATAGAATTGAAATTCTAGAACCACTGTAGCAAGTTCAATCACATTAATGTACAACCTCCTGTTTAGAACTTGCATCATAAAAACACCATCATCCTCAACCACCTGTTTTGAATTTTGTATAAGTTTTTGATTCTTCTCCCGAAATATAATTTGTGTCAATGATAAAAAATAAAAACAGGGTAACTTATATATTGGGAGAAGAATTTAAACAGCATCATCCTCAACCTTAAGAAAATTATATTTCGGGAGAAGAACTAAAACAACATAACTTTGCACATAATACTCTACAAAATAACGCTCCAAACTCGCAGCACAAACCATAAATAGAGCACAAGTTCAGCTGAAAACAAAGTTTATTTGGATCAACATGCGTATCAAGATCGAGCATGTGTCTCAGATCAGGGATGTCATCTTGTAACCTCAGACCCTTTAATATAAAATACACTAGCTTTATATGCACACTATGCGTGCGATTACATTTTTAGTTTATTATTTATTTTATATTTTATTGCAGATAGAATTGTTCAATTAGTAGTCAGCAAACTATACTATAAGAATAATTTTCTCCTTATCAAACACATTCTAAAAATTATAAATGCATGCATCGCGTGCACCAAACGCTAAGTGTAAAAATGACAATGATTTTAATATTGAGTTTTTTATGAAATTTAATGTCAATTAGAATTGATATTATGGCCATTAATTATAATATTGTGAATTTTACATTGCTTGTGTAGCTTTGCTAATTTGGGACTGTTTTTTTTTAAATTACTGGATAAAAAAGTAAATCATAAAAGGGGAAACCACAACTCCCCCTTCCCTTATACTCTATAGTACATATAGATTTTTATGCATGATATGCATGCGTAACATTTTGAACTTAAATAAAACTTGATTGTCAGATGAATCAAAAGGTTTGTTATGAACTTGACATCTAATTTTCGATAGGAAAAAATTGATTTAAATACAAATAGTAACTAAAAACAAATTACATAGAATTATAACTAACAAAAATTGTATATCATAATCATTTCTCCCTTCGAACTTCACTTATATATGTATTAAGGTTTTTATGCACGCTATGTAACGACCCGACTCGCTTAAATCGGCGCGGAAGAAACCGACGAGTCGAATTGTTATAACTACAACTCAAAACACTTAAGAATTAAAACTAATTCCTCGAAATATTATTATTAAACCTCGAAGTACAAATACCCACAAGTTTGTACATTACTAATCCAAAAAGTCAAACTAGAAATACTAAAATACGGATAACTCTAACCACACGTTAGAGTCCAAACATAAAGTATAGAAGTCCATACAATAGTCCAATACTATCTAAAAACAACAAGAATAGAAAATACATCCAACAACAATAATAAACGCTACTCGCCCAACCCAAAGCTAAGCAAGTACATCGTCATCAGAATTACCTGTAAAACAAACAACAGTCCACCATCAGTGGCGAGTAACATAACTGACTCACCCTAATGGGAATACACATGAACATAGCATAAACCAAATAATCAACAACAATAATCCAACATATGAGAACAACCCAAAACGTGAACTCGACTCAAACATCCTATCCAACTATCTTTGGCGCAATCATTCATATACTAGACCGGACTATGCTCGTACGAACGCATCTTACGCGATCGAACTTTCTACTATGTTCGGATTTGAGAATCTTACTCCCAAACCCCATGAAACCAATCATACTGGAAATCCATGTCCCGTGAAACCAATCTTACTGGAAATTCAAAGGATAACATAGTATGACTCCAACTATCCCAATACCGCGGATGGAATAGGGGCAACGTCTTAACCCAAAAACAAAGAATCTTACTCTAAGTTTTAGGCGTCTAGAAATGAAATCAAGCTAATTATTAATTAAATCTTTAATCATTTTAATCAATTCATTCATAACATAATTATATTCAAGAATTGCCTTTGCGCCTTGATTCTCGAAAATAATTAGTTAAACAACGAAGTTATTCTCAAGATTGCTTTTGCGCCTTGATCTTGAGTCTAACCAACATAATCCATCATTTTAAAATACATTCTTCAACCAACTTTGACTCAATCTTTAACTTTCTTTAACACTTTAATCATTTTCTTTAATTATCAAGATTCAACTAAGAACTCATCAAGACTCATCAAGAATTCAAAGAACTTAACAAGAACTCATAAAGAACTCATTCAAGATTCAAGATCTTCAATCAAGAACTCAATCAAGATTCAAGAACTTCAATTAAGAACTCATCCAAACAATCATCATCATACGCATAACCTCAATATTCCACATGAAAATTCAACTAGAACTTATCCAAAACTCATCAAACTTTAACATAACTATCATGATCATAAAACAACATAAATTCAATCATAAAATCATCAAAACCAATCATAATATCATGAAAACCACATAAAAATCAGATTAGGAACAATACATAAAATCATGGTTAAACATCACCAAACAACCCATACATGCATTTAATCTATACTATAATCATAGTATACCAACAAGGTTGAGTAAGTATGTTACCTTATTGAAGATATACACACAAATCAACACACAAATGCAACCCGGAAAATTGACCCACACGATCACACAACACGACCCAAAACACGCACGACACGTCTTGCACACACGAGCACAGCCACCGTTGCACGGCAGCCACACCACGAACACCCCTTGCACGGCCCGTCTGCACAGCTGCACCACCATGAGCACGGCCCACCCTCTCGAACACCACCACGGTCCACTCGAACAACCCCCACACGAACACGAACAAACCCGGAAAACAACCCAAACTAGTGACCTTGGATAATATTTTTGAGGTTTAGATTGTGTTTAGGTACTTAAAGATCAATAGAGGTTGAATCTTTAAGTTTGGGATTAGAAAGATGGATGAACAATTTGATGGTGAAATGTAGCCAAAAATGGCGTGGAACTAGAGAGCAAATGGGAGGGAGTTTTGTGTTTGAATTTTGATGGCAAATGTGTTAGGATGGCAAATGAGCAAAATAGATCCTCAAGCCTTACTAACTCATCTATATATAGAGTTAGTTAAGGTGTGAACACAAGGCAAGTGGCAAGCCTTGCCATGCCACTAAGAAAACCGGCCAAAGAGGGGAAATGGGCCTAAATATGGGCTCTCGTGATCAATTGGGCTAATTTGCAAAAACCGCATTATTAATCATGCATAAATCGATTTAGCCCAAAACATTAAATAATTAACTAGAAAATTAAATAAAAATTCTAATTAATTCAATAATAATTAAAATAAATAATAACAACTGCAATAAAATTAATTCGAATTAAATCGAAATTATTCACATAAAATAAAATAAAATAGTTCAAAAATAAATTTGAACTATACATAAATACACATAAATACACATAGATTATCGGCAAAAATACCAATAAAATCAGGGTCATTACACGCTATGTGTGCGGCATTGATCAGGCCCTTTTTGGACCGACTTTCCCGGCTCTTTTAGTTCGTTTTCAATGCTTTTTAGGCTTAGTTATAGGCTTTTTTAGCTTAGTTTATGTTTATGTTGTGTTTTTGTCGAATAATGTGTTTTCTTGTTGTTTTTTATAATAATTGAGCATTTTTGTGTTGCTTATGCCATGTGTTCTTTCATGCAGGTGTTTTGCGTGTTACCGAATGATTCTCGATAGCCGACAAGGACCGTGAGAAGTCCCGGGAAGCTTCGAGAAGCATGACACAAAGCTAAGACCTCAAAACAATGCTTAAGTACCCTCGAAGGACATGAACATTCTATGTTGGCCTAGGAAGCCAAGGAAAGAAACAAGAGCATCCAAGGACCCATGATCCAAGCAAAAGCAAGGAAACGACTCTAAAATCGGGTGAGTCATGGAAGGAAAAATCAAGTATGGAAGCATTGGGTGTAAAAGAAGAGGAGAAAGATGGGTCGAACCCGGTTTTGACCACCCTCCACTATTTTGGCCATAAATTCTTTTCTGGAAATCTTTTGGATGCGGGGCCTATTGTGTTGGAAACTAGAGTTCAAGAGCTTTCCAACGGTATATTACATGCTCCAATAAGAGATCTACATCAAAAGTTATGAGCCTTACAAGATCAGCTCTTTGCGCAGTCTTCTCAGAGCGGACGCTCTCTAATTTAGAGCGGACGCTCGGCCCATGATCAGAAGGCATTAGCTGCTGGGAGGTGCCAGAGCGTCCGCTCCAACCCTTGGAGCGTCCGCTCCCCTTGCCCAGCCTCAGCACGTCCATTTGTCGTATTAGTGGAGCGTCCGCTCTCAACCCTCAGAGCGTCCGCGCCCACCTGCAGCGGCTCATTTATTCCGAATATTCCCCTTCTCTCTCATGTAATATATAAATACCCCAACTTTTCTAGGTTTGGAGATCACGAAAATATCAAGATACTTAGCATTATTTTCAGTATTTTTAGAGAGAGTTTTAATAGTTCTAGCTTGTAATCATCAACATTTTCTTCTTCATTTGCAATCAATCCATTTATTCAATCTTCTAGTTTGGTAACATTTTTTATCTTTCTTTCTTTGTTATTTGTTCATCATTTGTATGTTATTATTTGTTGAGCTATTACTTGTCATTAGCTATAACCTCTTGTTCATTGTGTTTGTGATTTTAAGTTTAAATCTTTGAAGTAGTATTTGCAAGTCTAGTTGTTATTTTCCATGTTTATTAGTTTCTCTACTTTTTCTATCATGTTTGGTCTATTTATGGCTTTTGTTAGTATGAACATCCCTCTCCTAGGCTAGATTTCTAGCTAGGGGAGGGGGAAAATGATGGTATTTTGATTATTGAACATGGAGTAATTGTTAGTTTGGTATGAAATAATTTGTTGATGCTTGTTTTCTAACATGGATTGAAATGCTAGATTAGGAGTTTGACCAACTTCTAGGATAGAATCTTGGACTAACCAAGTGTGGTTGAGAAATCTAAGCATGAGGTTAGAGACAACATGTTAGGAATGGTCTAGAGTAATTCGAACCGGGTTGCGAGCGAGATAGAGAATGAGAGATCTAGTCTACCGAGCGATTCGATCCATGGTGTTTGGTTTGGTCTAGGTTGAGATGTTGTGTGAGTGGGTCGGCTGAGAAATCTAAGCCCTCTTGCATAAACTAATCTCCTTGCTTGAAACAAATGATTTTATGCTTGCTATGTAGTTGCTCCGTGCTTGATTTTTGGAATATCATGTTTTCCCTAGTGCCTTTAATCGTTGATTTTACTTGGTTTTAATTTAATTTATTTAATTAGATTCAGTTCGTTAAAGTAGTTTAATCACCTTTCCTCTTTATTAAAAACCCCCCTTTCACTCAATAACTTGACTAAGTAATCCGCTAGTTTCTTGTGGTTCGACCCCTTACTTTTCTATACTATTTGTTAGGTTAGCCTAGGGTAATTATTTTTGACCGGATTAGGAACTAACGACCCCTAAGCCCCGATCAGGCATCACTTTTTATATAGTTGTTACTCAGTAGTAAGGAAAAAAAAGTAAGGTTTGAATCTGAGATATCATCCTTTTTTTATAGTAAAAAAAATAGGAAAAAAACATAGGAGTTGAATTTATTTCATACCAAAAAAATTGAACAAATGATAAAGTCGATCTATTATATTTTCTCTCTCCTACCAAATTTCCACTATAATCAAAAGGTAAAATTTTAGTTTACAAAAATATATCAATATGGGTATCTATTTGTAGAGAATTAAAAAAATATGAATTTACATATTTTTATTTAATTTTTTTGAATTATATATTTTATATTATTTTTATTCAAAAGAATAAAAAAATTGTAAGAACATTCCTTAATTATGCAATTTGGTTTTAGAATAAATTTGAGGGTAGTGTAGACTTTTCCTGGTGGGACACCATTGCTCCCCCTTGACTTATATAATAGAGATAAGAAGCTACCAAAGGATAAACTCATAATCGCATAAATCCCAAATTAATGAAGTTGCAGCTAAGCAGTAGAGCTGATCAACATTAGCCCGGCCCGATCGGCCCGAAAATTTTGCGGGCTTTGGCGCACTTAAAATAGGCATTTTTAGTTCAAAAGCCCGGCCTGAAAAGCCCGCGCAAGGCCCGCCAAGCCCGCCTAAAAAACCGGGCTTTGGACATACTTACTTAGTTAAGGCCCAGCCCGGCCCGAACTTTTGATCACCTCTACTAAGCAGGTCAATGATTTTAAGAGAATAAAGTAGGGGAAAAAATCTGAATTGTATATTACGTTGCCTCGTAGCAACAACAACTACACACACACACAAGGCCAAAGTGCAAGGTGAACACTCTAAGTTCAGTTGATTCTAAAAGTCTTGTACAATCTTCACCAAATCCCCATTAAAATCCTAGATATCCACCTAAAATCCTAAACCTAATTAGTAATGCTCACCTCAATTATAAATTTCCAAAACAATATTGGCTAGTATAAATTAATGAAAATTACATAAGGGAGGCGGATAAAAAATAAAAAAATAAAAAAGTTCAAAGGAAAAAAAAGGAGTATTGCTTACTCTCATGCCAGTTGCCATCTACAAATTGCAAGGCATATTCAGCATTAAATGATGTGTATATAAGAAAATGTTTAATAATTAATGTGTGCGTTAATTGGTGATCACTATGATAAACTATAAATATCAGAAATGCATACATGAAAGAAATGATCTACATCAATATATAGTAGCACACATTTTTCATTGAACCCAACTTTAGAAAAAAATATACATACTTCTTCTACAACCTACCAAATGACAAAATGAGAGTGGGAAAAAGAAAGAACAGTAGATACTTCAGTAAAATATACCAACAATATTTTCAACTATGCTCAACGTATTGTTAACACTAACACTGAATAAGTACACATATATATAAAATACCAATTATCTTTCTTTAGATCATTGGTTGAAGCATAATCGGACAAACTATAATTTCATACTAAATCATACTGTCACTCTGTTTTTTATTTTTTATTTTTTATTTTTTGCAAAAGATATAAAAATTCTAGAAGAAAATAATCAACTTCAGATTCAAATTACTCAAAATACCAATTCACAATTTACCATTTGGAACCCTTAAATAATAATCAACTTAAATAACCTAACGCTAACCCACAAAATCAACTTAAATAACCTAACCCTAACCCACAAAATGCTAAGAACTTTTAAATAAATCCATTGAAAGATTAACCTAACATTGACAACAAGATTAAATGCAACTTCAACCAGCACTACAAAACAAATTTTTGTTAGTAATAACTCCATTAAACCCCGAAAACAAATGTATCATGAAATAACAGTAATGTCCCTACCTGCATATAATTAAATTAAAAATAAGAAAGAAAAGAAAAATTAACAAAACAAAAAATGAAGATAAAGGCTTTTACGGAATACTTAAAATTAAAAGTCCAAATCAAGCATTCCCTAACCCTTACCTCAAAATTCAGAATCATCTTCTTCTTTCTTCTACTTGTACAACTCCGTTACATGATGCTTCTCCTTGTTTCCTTTGCAATTTGCAAGAATTTCATATTTCAGAATCATATAACTGTCAAAATCTGTCAACATCAGAAAATATGGGTCTAAATCCAGCTATAATCAGAACAGCAAGTTAACCTCTTCATAAAGCTTCTTTTGCTCTTCTATGACACCTTGCCTTCCACTGCAATGTAGCAAGAATATGATCAACTCTTTTTGGTTCTCAGATCCTGTGATTTCTGAATAAATGATCAAACACAAATACCCATAAACCCAAATATTGAATTCAGATCATAATTGAATAGGGTAATCACCAAAAGATTGATCTCATATACCCCAGTATGTTTCTTGTTGAAATTTCTTACAAGTATAACTGAATGTATACAAAAGTTGCAGCCTCGTCTATATAAAAATAAATAAAAATTATTATTATTCATCTGACATCACCTTGATTATATAAGTATATCTCAATTGACCGACAATGGCGACAAAGCTTAGCACTGTATATTTCAAAGGAATGAGCGCTTCACTAGTAGAAAAAAGTGCTTTTGCTACAATCTAAATGATGCGGTTTTTTAAAGAACCTTTAAAGAACAGCATCATATACAACAATTATTGTGTATCTGCTGCGGTTCCCATAAGAACCGCATCATATAAGATCTATATGATGCGGTTCTTATGGGACCGCATCATATAGTTTTTTTTAAAAAAAAATCAGTTAACTATATATTGCTAGCTGCACGCATATATTTGGGGTTTAAAAAAATTAATTCACTTATATTCAAACACAACTATTGTAAAAAAAAAAAAAACACAACTCTTGGATTCTTAAAAAAAAAAAAAAATCGTGAACCCTAACCCTGCACTGAACCGCGTGAACCACCGCGCTGAATCGCGTGAACCACCGCACCGCCGGCCAACGTTCTACCACCGCCAATACCTCCAGTTCGTATTGCAGCAACCCAAGCCACTAACTGCACCTCCAGCCTTGCGAACCAGCCAGACGAGCTTCGAACTGCGCCGAACCACAGCAACGAGCCACACTACACCACAACCCGCTCCAGCCGCTCCAACCGCAACCGTCTCAATTCAACCACCGCAACCAACGACATCTCTGGCCCCAACCTCCAACAGCAACTCTCTTTATTATATTAAGGTTCAATTCTGTTTTTTTATTTATTTTAATCAAGTTGTTAATTATTGTTGTTGATTGTTCAACTAGTTTCAATCATTGGTTGTTATTGTTGATTTGTGGTTGAATTTAGTGTGAAATGCTTTAGATTTAGTCTTATTATGTTGTTTATGTGGAAAATCATAATAGTAGTTGATGCCTACAAGATGTTTGTTAAAATGCTTCAATGATAATTGATATATTATTAGTTTATTTTTTATGAGGAAGAAATAAAATACTTAGAAGAGATTATTGCCAAATAAAATACTTTGAAGGTGCTGTGGAAAAGACAAATAGCTAGCTTGCAAAGAGAGGAAAAGGATACCAAATTTTGCTCTAACAGACCATTGTGCTCTGAGGAAATAATTATCACTCAAGAAAATGGGTGTCCCTAAACTTCAATCAAGAAAATGAGTGTCCCTGAACTTCTGAAGTTCAAGTTCAAGGGAAAGAGTTTTTTTGTTTATTTTTTTGTAGAAGATCATGTTAAACAAATGTGTCTGTGGACCATGTTTTTTTTCCAATTTTATTAAAATTGAAAGGATGAGAATTCTTTGCCCTCAAAAAAAATGGGTGAGAATTCTACTTGTAATTTCTAGCACTAGACTGATTATGCCCTCAAAATACTTGAATGATATTTGGTTTTATATGTTTGAAGTTTATAATGTGCATAATCATGGTTAATGCTAATTAGGTTAATTAAGAGTATAATTAGTCTATTATATATAATAATGATTAGAAAAATTAGAAGAATAATTACCATTATCAGTAGAATAATAATAAAAGCCCGATCTAATAATGTGCAATAAGTTTAAATTAAGTCTTATTAATATTATGTTTAATTTACCTTATATCTTCTTATTAGGGCTTAAAACAAGTTTAGATGAGCAAAAAATAAATAAATAAGGTTAGTCTATTTCACAAAATGAGGTCTTATAATAAGTTGTAATAAGCTCATCATATGATTGTTTATAAATAAAGTTGTTTTCTTGATTCCTTTTCTTTACAAATGTGGAATTAATGAATATGGATTTAGTTAGGTGCAAATTGAAAAAAAATCTATTGCAAATTGAAAACTTGTTTTTAAAATGCTGTATTATTGCTTCTTAGTTTTGTCCAATTTTCTACATTCACCAAGCTTTGTTAGTGATACATTAATTACAAGAAGTTATGAAGTATATTTTGTTGTTGTGTTTCAATTGTTTGAGTATAATGTTTAATTATCTAAATATATTTTTTATTAGATAATAAAAGATCGTTCATGGATGTATGATGGCATTGACTCATCGAAATTTGTTAATGGGGTTTTAGAGTTCTAGCACCATCTACTAACACCGTTTTTCAATTTGATTCCCTGCGTCAAGAACCACCGCGGGAACTAATAATCAAAACAATTATAAATGGGTACATTACTTTATTTAACCTTGTTTTAATATTTTATACTCTACTTTTAATTAACATATATATTCATGATTAATAAGCAACATATATATTTGACCATGTGAAATTATAGTGTGATGAAGAAAATGAGTGGAAGAAGAGGACTTAGTAGAACCTCGCTTCCTGAATGGAAAACTGTCAAGGTAATTGATTTCGAATAAATTTGTGTATTTAAATTTAATTTCATTTTTATTCCATATATATAGTTTTTAGTAGTACGTAGCATATTAACAATATACTTAATTTTATTGCATGTTTATTTCGTGATTAGTGTGCACAACAAAAGACTGGTCTTGATTGTGGCTATTATGTGATGAGATTTATGCACGACATAGTCTCTACTTGCACAGAAGAAGTAAATGATTTGGAGAAGGTACGTAAACTTTTATTTTTTTGTAAATTACTATGAAACTTAGGAGGTTTGGGGGGTCAGTGGTGAGGGAGGGGCTTGGGAGGTGGGGCAGGAGTGGGGGAGGTCTATAGAGGTGGGAGGAGGGGCTTGGGAGGCGGGCGGGGCAGGTCTATAGGGGTGAGGGGAGGGGCTTGAGGGGGTGAGGGGAGGGGCAAGGGTGGGGGAGAGTTTGGTTTGTTGTCGTTCCGAAAAGCCCTTGTTGCCCCCTAAACCTTGCAAATGAGTCATATAATCCATAATTAGATGGTTTAGGACATGCATGAAGCTTAAAAACTTGAAATAGGCTATGTAGGCCGAAATTGGGAACAAAAACACCCTTAAACAACCCAAAATGGCCGGTTTGGCTTGTTGTCGTTCCGAAAAGGCCTTGTTGCCCCCTAAACCTTGTAAATGAGTCATATAATCCAAAATTAGATGGTTTAGGACATGCATGAAGCTTTAAAACTTGAAAAAGGCTATGTAGGTTGAAATTGGGAACAAATTATACCCTTAAACAACCCAAAATGGCCGGTTTGGCTTGTTGTCGTTCCGAAAAGCCCTTGTTACCCCCTAAACCTTGCAAATGATTCATATAATCCAAAATTAGATGGTTTAGGACATGCATGAAGCTTAAAAACTTGAAATAGGCTATGTAGGTTGAAATTGGGAACAAAAACACCCTTGAACAACCCAAAATGGCCGGTTTGGCTTGTTGTCGTTCCGAAAAGGCCTTGTTGCCCCCTAAACCTTGTAAATGAGTCATATAATCCAAAATTAGATGGTTTAGGACATGCATGAAGTTTAAAAACTTGAAATAGGCTATGTAGGTTGAAATTGGGGACAAAAACACCCTTAAACAACCCAAAATGGCCGGTTTGGCTTGTTGTCATTTCGAAAAGCCCTTGTTGCCCCATAAGCCCCCGAAACTTTGTCAAAGTGTGATATTTTACATTATTACCAATCATAGCTATAGTAGAATTAAACATTTTTAATTAAGCCAAATTAACCCATTTAACAGGTTCTCTTTATTTTTTTCTTATATGATTTATATTTTAGGTTTACAAGGTTTCAAGGGAAACAACTTTCAGTGTTGAAGAAATCACAGTCGTTCGAGACTTATTTGCAGACTTTATCTCCGAATGCATATGTTCTCTGTAAAATAGATAGGTTTTGATATATTATATATGTAGGGATTGTTATAAACTTTCAAAAATTATTTACATTGGATTTGTATGTCTTAGTTGGACAAAGGCGCATCGGGTAACACGTTTGTGTGCTAAATTTATTATGTTTTGGCAGATGTAATAATGTGATGATGATAGATATATGAGTTGTTGGATTAATTAATTTATATATATTTATTTTTAATTAAAGGTAAATGTTTAAACAAAGGCGCGGCGCTGGGAGTGATTATATATGATTTGCGCCACGCTGGCTTGATGTGTATGATGATGATAGATGTGATATTGGATTATGAATTGTGATCGATTTTAATATATAAACCGCGTTAAATTTATTTTAATATATATATATATGATGCGGTTCAAATAAGAACCGCATCTTTGTTCAACCACTATATGATGCGGTTCTTAGAAAAACCGCAGCATATAGGGTGCTATATGCTGCGGTTTTTCTAAAAACCGCATCATAAAACTATGTTTTTTTTTAAATTTTACCTGTATATGATGCGGTTCTTAAAGAACCGCATCATATACACTTTTTTCTAAGTGCTGCGCCTGCTTTTGCTGCGGGGCAAAACCGCAGCACTAGGGCTTAAAAACCCCGCAGCAAATGGCCTTTTTTCTACTAGTGCTTTCTGAGTTTGTTGAACGCTTTACACAAAA
Source organism: Salicornia ramosissima (assembly GCA_951394345.1). NCBI lineage: Eukaryota > Viridiplantae > Streptophyta > Magnoliopsida > Caryophyllales > Amaranthaceae > Salicornia > Salicornia ramosissima. The sequence continues at coordinate 50,270,532 of OX596235.1, read as the reverse complement.
AAGTTTGTTAATTTATTTAAATTAGTCAATGATTCAAAGATCAATTAGTCAATGATACAAAGATCATCACACAAAAAAGACAATCAAAACTAAATGTTTCTCTTAATACAATATATAAAAATATAAATATAAAAAAAAAAACCAGCTTTATCAAATTCTCAAACATAAAGAAATGAAAATTGAAGAAAATTACAAAAACAAGGATGAGAAATTCGAAGAGGGTAAGTAAAAAACGATAATAATACGTACCCAAAAAATTAGACAAGCTTGTTCAATACGATCGAGGTGGGTCCGGATCCGGCTTGATGGGTATCCGGAGCTTAATGTCATACCGGATCTTCTTCTCCCCCCATCCCCTCTCTCCTCTTCATTGCTGCTCTTAAGCTCCTCTTAACTATATATGATGATTTCTGAATTGGCATACCCCCCTGCTGTCATACTCCCCAGTTGGTATACTCCCAAACCTAAAAACTCGAACCAAAACGAAAATCCCAAATTCCCCCCAAATTAACCCCAAAAAACTCCCAAATCTAACCGGAAAATTCCAAAAACTCCCAAATCTAACCCAAAAATCCCAAACCCTCAAAAAATATGAACCAACACAAACACAAATTTTACAAAATTAGCCATAAATTAATCCTACAATCTTTAAACTTGAATCCGATATAATCAACATTTCTCAGAAACATCAAATACTTTATAAAAGTGAAAATACATGGATACAAGTGGGGCAGAGGTATGAAAATCATATAGCCCCAACTATAGCACAAACAAAACATCCCCAACTGCAAGTAATTTATATATCAAAGCAAATCATATAGTCCAACTCCAATTAACTACTAAATGCAGTGACCACTGGCAGCCATCCAATTCAAATTAATCAACCACCACCGGCAGCAACCCAACTCCAATTAGTCAACCATCACTGACAAGACTAAGAACTGGAGCAACGAGGGCTGCCTCAGCCACAAGAACAATAAAAACTACATTATGCTGAAAATTAGTACATTAGAGTAACTGAAAATATATTCGAAAATACAAAAATATAATCTAAAATGACTTGTATTTGAAAATATCATCTAAAATAAGGGGGAAAAAAACCTAGAATCAAATTAACATAAAAATCAACCCAAAAACTCGAACCAAAACGAAAACAAAAATCCCAAATTCCCCCCAAAAAACTCCTAAATCTAACCGGAAAATTCCCAAAACTCCCAAATCTAACACAAAAATCCCAACCCCTCAAAAAATATGAACCAACACAAACACAAAGATAAAGGCTTTTACTTAAAATTAAAAGTCCAAATCAAGCATTCCCTAACTCTTACCTCAAAATTCAGAGATCTACAATTGAAAATCTGTCACCACCATCTCAGCATTCCCTAACCTTATTTTGAAGCTTTTCGATCTCTTCAAAAACTTAACAAAAATGGCCAAAAAACCCCTACAAAAATCAAGAAATGAAAGAGAATCAACAACGGCAAAAAAAAAAAACCCTAAAAGATCGAGAAAATTCAACCAAGCAAAATGTTACCTCGAAATCTGCCACCACAAATCCGCAGAAAAGGAAAACAATGGAAACTTAAAACATCAAAGCAAAGCTTGAAAGGAACTGAAATTCAACACCAATCGAAGACCACAACGCGCAAATTCCACCCTTAGTCCTCACAATTTTTTTAGGTTTGATGGAGTAGAGAGGGAAGAGAGTGAAGCAGGGTTAATGGAGGAATGAGGGGAGAGTGGAGTAGAGCCGTAGAGCGAGCACTGATTTAGTGTTAATGGAGAAACATATGAGAAGAATAGGTTAGGGTTTAGAGGGTTTTTTTTATCTTTTCATGGTGAAGTTGGGGGGTTACGCGCATAAGAGGGAGTGATTTACACACACCAAAAATCACATGTGCAAAAAACATAACAAATTGTGGCTTTTATATAGTTATATATATAGGGTTGGGTTTCGGTGAGAAATTTCTTATGGTGAGAAATGTGAGAAGAGATAAATACATCAACTATAACCTAGAGGTACATTGAACACAAACTATAGGTACATTCACCATACACTATAAATACATTGAGTAAAAATACATTGACTTTATACCATATATACATTGACTCCAAACTATCAAAGGAGTAAGGAAGGAAAATCAAATTTAATCTTAGCCCTTCATTTGGTGATCAAAGGGTTGTGATTGCTTCTCACCCTTCTCACCAAAACTACATTTCTCACATGAGCCTGAGAAAGCCTCTTTAGGTGAGAAAGGTTGTTTATGTGAGAATATATCAAGAGCGTCGATTTAGTGAGATCTAACGGTTAGGATTTAATGGATTAATTTTTTTTAACTAAAAAAAGTTACATAACTAACCCCAATTTGTTAGAGGATAAATAAAAAAAATATTTTTTTATCCAAAAAAAATTAAAATTTATTTTTTTTTATCAAAAAAACTAAAATTTATTTTTTTATCAAAAAAACTAAAATTTATTTTTTATCAAAAAAACTAAAATTTATTTTTATCAATTTTTTTTTTTGATTTATGTTTTATAAAAAAAACAACTAAAATTTGGAATTTGTTAAACCATTATCCTCTCATATAGTCAATTAGTCATATAAAATTTAGAACATGTCATATAAAATTTAGAACATATCATATAAAATTTAGAATATGGTTAATAAAATTTAGAACATTAAATAATTTATTTTTTTTACGGGTTCCATAGATCAACCTCAATACAAAATATTAAGAATATTTTGAAATAATATTCAATTGTTCAGGTATATATTTTATTATATTTTTTTTGTATAAAAGGTCAATAATTGTATTATAATTGTATCGTTTTATTTATTTTTTTAAAAAATAAGTTTATTCAATTTCAAACTTATTGTATACAGTTTTGAAAATATCTTATAAAATATAGAACATGATGTATAAAATTTTTAATATTTCATCTACTTAAAATAAAATAAACAATAAACTACTTTAAAATATGGCTTTTTAATATTTTAAGCACACATACACATTAGAATATGATGACTTTGTAACATGGTTTTTTAAATTTAGAACATGGTGCATAAAAATTAGAACAAAGCTTATAAAATTATGAGCATGTCGTAAAAATTTTAGAACATGACTCATAAAATTTGGAACATATTAAGATGTACTTCCGAACAAAAAAAAATGAAGTAGAATTTTAGATTTAAAAAAACTAGATTTTATGTACTCCCTCCGTAACGAATTAATTTCACTATTTGTTTTTTCACGCATTTTGAGGAAGCGATTTAAGGGTGTAAACGACCAAATTAATCAAAATAATTTTGATATTAGTAACTTATTATCACATTCTTGCTTATACTAAAAGCATTTTGATTAATTGCTTCGCAAAAATGTGATCGAGTGCCTAGTTTAACTGTTTTTTTTTTTTTTTTTACAGTAATTATTATTATGTGCCTCAAACCCCATGTCTCCACGTATGACTTCATAACTGACCCTCACCTAGTGGTGTGCACCGGTCTAGAACCGGACCGGACCGGACCGGGACCGGTGGACCGGAATCCACATTTTTTGTGGACCGGGACCGGACCGGTTCAATTCTGGTCCAGACCTGGACCGGACCGGTTTGGACCGGTTACTTACTTTTTTAAAAAAAAAAACTTTTTTCTCTAACCGTTCCGGGTTTGGACCGGAATTTAAATACACTTTTTTATTAAAAAAATTTTATTTATTTAATTTTTTTAGATTTCGGTCCAAACCGGTCCGGACCGGACCGGACCGGTGGACCGGAATCACAATTTTCATGGACCGGGGACCGGACCGGTTTGGACCGGTCCGGTCCGGTTCCGGTCTAAATTCCGGTCCGGACCGGTTTATGAACACCCCTGACTCACCTGCTTTGGGATCCCCTTGCTTCTCTCTCTGGGTTTTTTTTTTTTTTTTTTATATTATTTTGTTTAAGCAAACATTTATTGAAGCCAAATGATGTACGGAGGTCGGAGGAGTATCATGTAATTATTATATCACATTTTACGGGGGAACTTACTATTAATTTTATTTGAAGGAAAACCGCCACCAATCACAGACCCATTGTCGTCGCAAATTCAAACCTGCCACCACCGTCCACCGCACTCTGCTCAATCTTAGTCAAAAGTGGCCCACAAATAAATTCATCCAATCCAAATCACATCAAAGATAGCATAACGAAACGTTCCTGACAAATCGGTCAAATCAATCAATCATGTCAGTAACAGATCGGTTAATATTATTAAAGGAATTTTCAGTAAAAATGGAATTTCGCCAGAAATGGACTTTAAATTATACTTTTTGGGTTCGGTCAAATGGATCATTTAGTCGGTAACTAGCCCGTTAGTGTTATTTTCGTGTCGATTTTGAGGCGGACTTAATTTTGCCTGTATAACGGAACCTCAAGGAGCTATATTGGAGTGACATGCAGTCTTTGACAAATTGACAGTTTCAAAACCTCATCATCCCCGTAACATAACGAAACGCCATCTTAAAACTGCCACGCAAAATCAATGGCGGTAATTCCTGCTACTTCTCTTGCCTCTTTGCCGCAAATTATGATCTCTCTTCCTCGCGTTTTGTTGCAGCCAGGGTATTATTGTTCAACCCATTTTGTTTTTTCCCCCTTTATATGATGCTATGCGTTTAATTTCTTCAATTTTTTTTTGAACTGCAAAGAAATTTTGATTCTATGGCTCAATTTGGTGTTGAGATTTAGTAATTTGTAGTTTTGTTTTTTAGTTCAAACTAATGCTTTGCAATCTGGAGTGATATATGACTTAAACAAGGAGCATTGGTTGGTAATTAGGGTAAACAAATTTCAGGTTTGGGATTTTAATACTGTATATGCTGTTTACATGTGAATTCATGGAAATTATACGGGTTTGTGTTTATTGAAAAGGGTATTGATTTCTGCTTGGTTTTGAAATTTAATGATGGTTATATTTGGGGCATGGCTTGGTGTTTCAAGAAATTTGGGATAAAAGAAAAGGTTGCATAAATTGGAAAATAAGAAATAGTTGTTAAGGGCACTGATTAGCTCAAATACAAGTTTTGATTTTGGCTGGTTCAGGTTGCTGTGAGAATGTTACTGACATTGTTTGTGGCAAAAAATATACTAGTATTAGTTGACAGCAATTAGCTAAAATGCAACATAATCTCTATAATGATTTTGTGTGTCACTTGGCCACTTTACAATATCATCTCTAACAAATACTCCTCCCTTTTCTATATTTTGTTCTCGTTTGGAATCCTGCATCATTTTAGAACTAGATGGAGTCTTTTAAATTAGGAACATTTGGCAAAAATTACCAATAAGTTTCCACTTTTAAAAAATGACTACCTAGGTTTTGAAAATTTTAATTTAACTGCCAATAAGTTTCATTTTGTTTTGGTATTACTATCTATTGATGTTTTTAGTCAATTGAACAAAGGAAGTTAATTATTTATAGGCAAAACTTGAAGGAGGATAGTTAAAGTGTTATTTATAGGTAAAATTGTGGGCTTCACTAACGGATAAAATTGACAGAAAACCTCAATAGGTAGTGATACCGCAACAAAACAAAACTTTTTGGTAATTAAGTTAAAATTTTCAAAATCTTGGTAGTAGTTGTTTTTAAAAAGTGCAAACTTATTGGTAGTTTTTGATAATTTTTTCTTTAAATTAATCCTAATATATAGGAAAACATAATCAAGTAGGGTTTTGTATGACTCGTCTCAATGACTATTTTAAGTATATTATTTGTTTAAAACAATTTTTACTAAATATAATTAAAGATCATAATGTTCAAAGAAGTGTATTTGTGAAAATGAATAGTCAAAATAGGGACTACGGAAAAGAAACAGAGGTGTAGTCAGAATTGTACGGGAAAATAGTTGTAGATTATTATACTAAATATTCCGTATACACCTGGTGACCTGGAGGACTATTTTTCTTCAAAAGGATTTTGTTCGTCTAAGAATTGCCAATGTTAGGCTCTTTTTGGCTCAAACTACCTCGAAATAGTTTTTTTCTTTCAAGATGGAAAATATGTTTCTCATTTGAGATGAACGTTATATTGTTAACTACATGCCTGTCTACCTTTTTCTTTTCATTTTCACTTCGCCCTCCTTATTACTTTAGTGATTTTTTCAAACAAGGAACATCTATCTATATTTTATAACAAGCAAGTGTTTGGTAAGGTGTAAAATGTTTTCCAAGAAAATAGTTTTTCCTTTTCATCTCATTTTGTAGTTGTTTTGTTTGATAAGGGGTGTAAAACAAGTTTTTCATCAATGGAAAATGAGCTCTTGTATGTGTGAAAATCATTATGCTTTCAAGAAGGAAAAGCACATTTTCATCCTTTCCTCCATAGTAAACTTTTACTTTCCTCTTATTTATCCCTTTCTCATTTCATTTTTCTTATTTCCATAGCTTATTTTATATTGAACCGGACAAAACTAGATTTACAATTGCATTTTCATTGTAAAATGTTTTCCATGAAGAATCATTTGATATTGAAGAAGTATTACACTTTACCAAACCTAGCCTAAGGGTGATTTCCATTTGAATTTCACTTGTCTTATTAAATTTTATATTCTATCTTGTTTCCACTTAGTAGAACTGTTTTTTTTCTTGGAACTTGTACTATCAGATCTTATTACGATTTATAAATTTATTAAAACTTATCACCCTTGTACTTATCTTATTTGAACTTGTTTTTCTAAAACTTATCCTATATAAGACACCTTTTCCCCTCTGTTACATTAGTGGGCATAATAAGGTGTAATACTGTAATGAAAAAAGCCTTAGGTTGACTACATAAAAAGGGTTTCCCTCTCTATAATGCTCTTAAAACACCAAAATTTGATAAATAACTTGTATTTGATAGCGTTTGCCAAAAAAAAAAAAACTTGTATTTGATATTTTTAAGTAGGGGCCTTGTTGTATAATAAATAATAATTCAGGAATTCTAGAATTGATTTTTTTTTTTAGTTTATTTTTTCTCAAATTCTATGTTATGTTTGAATTTTATTTTTTCATTTTTAATATAGGTGTTATAATAAATGTAAGAAAAATTAAAGAAAACAAACAAGAAACACATGGATATTTATATGGTTTACCAGCAATCTGTTTATATCCACAGTCAGAGGATAATTTTTGTATTGGTTTTTAGGGGTTATCAGAATATATTATGAGGTTATGTTACTTAATAAAGAGTTTATTTACTAATTATAAAGAAAGACCAAAGGATGCACCCACTAAAAAAAAACCTTAGGCGAATATAATCAATTCGCCAACCAGGCAAAATCTGGCAATAGATGTCAGTTGTTCAATTTAAAAACAGATTGTAGGTGTCACCTAGTTGAAATAAGCTTTAAAAGCTGATCTTTTGTACACGAATTTTCCAAAGTAAATGATTTCTTTTTACAGAACATTTTCTGTTGAACTTGAATCAAATAAAGACTGAATTTTTTTCTTGAAATCTATGCAGCTCATAGATTTTTTTGATTTGCTACTGTATTTTCCTCTATGCATGGAATCCTGTAAAATCCAAATTCGAACATATGCAAACAATTTCATGACAGACAAACTGTCAAAAAAGTGAAAACATTTGCAATGTTGTCTGACTGTTTGATGAAGTAACAAAAACGTTATACCCTGGTGGAGCCTTTTCAAAATTGTGTCTAGACACCTGAAATAGAGCTTGGTTTCCAAATGGAGCAGAAAGAGTCCAGGTTGACAGCGTTGACTGGAAGGAGAAACTATCAACCAATTTTTCATTTGCTGCCAAGTATTTGTTACTTTTGTTACTTGTGTTGGGCCATTGGCAGACAATCTATTAAAATCTGGCAACATCCTGTATGTTGAGCTTTCCATTATCACTTTTCTGACGGAAACTGTTTCATTAATTGGGTAGCTGTTCTCATTGTAAAATTATTCGTGGATGTCCTTGTTTCATTTAAACTTGAGCAAGCTAACCTAAAGTCTCCCTTGTCAGATGCAGTGGGTATAAGCAAGAACCTGTTAGTGCTGCAAATTACTCTGTTCCCAAAACCGCTTTTTGGACTGCTAGAAGCCTCTCGAGGAGGGTTTTGCTTTCCTTGGGATTTGTACCTATCTTGTCTAATGTAAATCTTGCTCTCGGTGCACCAGCCTCTCCAATGGACGACCCTGAGATCATTCGGTAAATTGCAGAGTTCTTTCAGCACATCTCATTTTCTTATTGTTGGGATGCCACTTACATCTGCTGTGTAAATGACATTTGGTTTGAAGTATCCAGTACCAGGAAGCTTCCCGGTGGAATAAAGGTTCAAGGTATTATGATTTTTCGTTGTAATTTGGCTGTCTTAGAGTGTTTGGAGGAAAACTCCCCCCCCCCCTGAGAATTTGATCTTCCCATTTTCCTTTCGTTGAAGGTGGAAAACAGTTTTCCTGCGGGTGAAAAAAAATAGTGTACTAGACTACAAGGGTGGTAAACATATTCCTTTTGAAAGGAAGGAAAGTTACATTTTCCTCCAATTCTTACCTTCCTCATTCCCTCATCAAATTCAGACCCTTCAATTTCCATTTTCCTTTTGTATGTAACTTTTGATATAGAATTTATAAGGAATCAAACAAAGAATATCTAATTTACAATTATGTTATTCCCCTATGATTATTTTCAAAGGAAGATTAAATTCATATTGAGTATGTTTTCCATTTAACCTGGAGCCTGAAATATGTTCCTGTTTTCACCGTGCTACTCAAATAGCTATTGTTAGTTTTACCAAGTGCCTTGTCCTTCAGCCAAAATATGCAAATTTCACTTCTAAAGTTATTTATGTTTTGCTTATCCAGTGTGCTTGAAAATGAGTATTTGAAATTGCATAGAAGATAAAGGAAGAATGATGCTCCAAATATATGATTTTAAACTTTGCTAACTTGAAGTATCCTTTTTAACCCTTTGGCTTTTGGATGTGATGTGGGTCACTTCTAGAGTTTTAGACCAAGTGAAATAACTCCTTAGTGTATGTAAGTAGGATTTGGATCCAATTTGGCATTTAACTGCACCTAAAGTGTAAATAACACATCCCTTAAACCTGTCTAATGCTATTTACGCCATTTAATGGAAGTTTTGCATGAGAATTTGCTAGGAAATTTAGCTAGCTAAGGGTAACACCTTATGCGTGATTTCACATCTGGTGGAATAAATGTAAAGTTACTTCTCAAGATCATCTTAGTTGTTTGGTTAAATTTTTGGCTGCAAGATTTTAGGTTTTTTTGAAAAAGTTTTTCTTGTTTTAGCATTGGGTGCTATTGAGTTTTCTGAGATTATCATTGGTTTTTGTCAAGGTACTAGATTAATTTTGTAAAGGTTTAGGTTTAGATTAGGCATGTGGATTAGATTTGGTTTTGTTAGTTGGTTAGATAAGATTCCTTGTAAATCCTATGTAATACTATAAGTCCTAGTGAGGTTGGTTTTTAGTAAGCATGAATTACCTTGTATGTTTGATCTCTAAACTCAGATTTCAATGCAAATTGAGCAAAAGCAAACAGAGTTTACTCAATATTTTCTTGTGCTGTTTTAGTGGTGGTTCATTCTTTTAAGCTCGTTGGATTGTTCGTCTTTGACTCTTTGCAGGTGCTAGGCTTTAAACAAATTTGTTCAATTTAGTTTTTTTAATTGTGTTTTGGTGGTTGAGTGCTATGAAAATCAGATTTAAGATCAATCGTGTGTTCTAAGTCATTAGAATTCATGTCATGCAACGTGTACACTAGCTATGCCCCATTGTGCATGGTCCAACCATAGATATTTTCTGAGTTTTGTTTGGTCTATTTCAGATATTGTTGACGGAGAGGGACAAGCAGCTAGCGATGGGGATGTGGTAGTGTTTAACTATGTTTGTCGTCGATCAAATGGGTATTTTGTTTACAGGTATGTGAATTATGTAGCATTATTCATGTTCCCACCTTGAGCATGCCTTTTCTCTTTCAGCCTTTTTGTACCCTCCTTTTCTAACCCAATGAGTTGAGGGCTGGACAATGGATTTTTTTAACAATAAGAATGATGATAGACTGATGAATAGTCAATACAGTGTAGTTTAATGGAACTCTTTCTTACGTATGACGCACTTTATCTTTTTCCTTGTGATGCATGTACAACCAAATATGCAAGATCTTTTTACGTTATTGTGGGGATTTTTTTTAGGAGTTCTCACTTTGTAAAACCCAATCTCATTTTACTTTGGAGAGGAACAGGAAGCCAATGTGGCCAATGCAGTTCTTAGGACCATGGACACTTTGAAACTTGAATTTACTAACAATCTGAACTTTGACCTTTCGATTCCCATGATTTTGATTCATAACCTCCTCCTTTCACCTTATTTTTCATGAAGTGCTGGAAGCTGTTTTTTATTTTTCTGATTGTTGTGCTACCCACTTGTGTGATGCATATGATGCAGCACAGTTGATCAATTTACTGGAGAAGCCATGCCCGTTACACTTCCATTGGATGAGAATCAGGTATGTGCATGTTAATTGAATTCTAGAGAAAGAAGGGGGAAATGACTCTAAATTCATGTTTGTTTGTTAAGAAAGTAATTAAGAGGTTGCTCCTTTAAATGACACTCCGATCTCTTAAACTGATCCTTTGGATGTTGGTTAATCTTTTCTTTTTTCTTTTTTCCTGTTTTGAGTTTTGAATTGTCATAAAATAAATCAATGCCTCATTTTGTAAGTAGTTGTTGAGTAACAGCTAACAACCAATCAATGTCTTTGCTATGATGGGTTCGGTCATTGGCATAAAATACTCCCTTCAATCCTTGGGCTGATAATCTATGATGTATAAACATATTATCTCCTGCCTCTTCATAAGAAGAATCTTGACTAGTGCTCTATGCCTTTCTTGGCATTTTGTGGGCCTTAAGTAGAATGATACAATGGTTAGTACCTCTAAAATTTCCAAAATAAAAATAAAATATTATTTAAAAGTAGTTTTTATTATGTTACGCCATAATTTTTTTTTATTCAAATAAAGATGCATATAAAAGTATTTTTGTTCAACCTCTATCGCCTTGTCAATATCCAAATTGATATGAATTTAGAAATTAAACATTGGCTGTTGTAGTTTTGAGAAAAAAAATGATATTTTCCATTTGGGTTAATGATGGATTTATTTGAAAAATGGAAATAATAATTGAATGAAATTTATAAAAAATGATCGAGTTGAAATACCACTATACCAGTGAAATTATGAAGTACACTTACACTTTTGAGAGGCAGTAAATCAGAATATCAAAGTTGTAATTTATTTAAAGCCATATAAATATTGGTCTCCCATCATAATATCTAATAGGATCCTTCCCCTATTGTAATTTCTTTACAATATATATTTTTAATATACAAGCTTAACAAGTTAGGTTAAAAATTATATATTGATGGTAAAAAGTTTAATATCTCAAAAGTTTTATAAGATTTTCTAACAATCTGACAAGAAAAATAATATATAATTATTCATAGATTTGGGCCCCTTTAGGTGATGGGCCCTAGGGCGGCTGCCCCGATGCCCACTCCCAGGACCGACTCTGCTAGTGCTGTTATGTGATGTGTTCCAGCCGATCCAAATATTTTGGGTCGGATATGGATCGCAATTTTTTTTGGAAACTGGATATCTAAAACTAAAACACACTCTCTTTCTAACCCCTCCCTTTCTCTCCCCTACTCCTTGTCTAGTATCTACTACTGGCAACTACCTGCCCAAATGCCAATGTTAACAACTCATCCTCACCTACACACATAGGCAACCACTTACCCATTGACTGCCTTCCTGCCAAGGCCATAACTCACCAACCCAGATGATGAGACCGTCATCAGCCCTGCCATTGTTGCCCAAGCAACTCCAAACATGTTTCACACATGCCTGCCTCTTTTGTTGTTGCCCTGACAGCTGATACCATTGCTATATCTCATAAAAGCAAGACCTTCAAACTAAAATTCAATTTCCAAACATATAAAGGCTGTTTAAAAAAAAGTGGGATTCTATTTTTAATTTTTTTTTCCCAGAAAATAAAAGAAAAAGTAAATAAACATCCCATTTTCCAGACTAGATATCTGGTTATCCGATCCGAATTTTCGGAGATCTTTTTTTTTTTTTTTTTTTCCCAGATCAGATTTGGATCAAGAATTTTCTGATCTGTTTGAATCAGATTGTATTCAAAATAGACAGCCCTAGGTTTTGAGGTAGTGATACTGTTTGTAACTCAATGTTTTCTCATATTAGGAGGTATGAGCGTCAGTTTGGCCCTATTGGAGGATGTTTATAAATTTGAGATTTGTTAGTTGTTACAGCACAGTTATTCATTTTTTCTCATTCAACAGATCATAAAAGGCCTGAAGGATGTATTCGTTGGCATGAAAACTGGAGGTAAATTGTCAGTAACAATATGCGAAGTACTTTTTAAATGAATATCTTGTTTATTTAGGAAGATGCATTATTTGTGTGTTTTTAGTTTAAGATCATGTAGAGTTTTAGCAAAACTCTACATGGAGCAAAACTCCGCATGGTAGAGTTGTATCGTAGCCATTCATTAATATATCCAGGACTAAGATTGGTGTAAGGTTGAAAAGGGATGGATTTTAGAGGGGGAAAATAGGGAGGAATTTAGAGGAGAATATATGAGCCATTGATATTTTAATCAATAGGTGGGTATGTAACAAACTCTAACTTGTAGAGTTATTTTACCACTCCAGGATCCTAACACATTTTTTTGGATTTCTGTATTACTGCCTGAGCACTCATTTCTAAACCGTCAATCGGATGTCTGACTAGTGTGTTGGATTCATTCCTTGAGTTTAATTTTGAGGGTTCATAGTCTGTTACTCAGCAACTAGAGGCGGTGATTGGTTACATTAGGTGCTATGAACATTGTTTAATATAGTGGCAGAAGCTTATACAACTTATGAGCATGACCTTTTTTTTATATGCTTTGAAAAATCTTGACATTCCATGTCAGGGTTCCTGACAATATGAAGGCCTATTGAATGTAATTTTATAAAGTATGTTATGAAAAATGAGGACTTTATTACACACTTCTAAATGTTTAACTTATCTTTAAAATTTAATCGAGTTTCACATATAAACAAATAATATGGAATACACTTGTAAATAAGAGAGTAACACAAATCAATAATAATTCAGCTTATCTAAGTGTTTTGGAAAAAAGGCTTTGATATAGATATTCGTGTTATAACTATTGGGTTGCTATTGTTCAGAAACAAAAGAGGGTAAAGCCAAATACCTAAATTGAGAAATGTCTAGCTAATACTTATTTATGAACTCATATATACTTGGGCCATATATATAAATTCTTTAGATTTGACGACCTTTATAAAATAAACAAATCTCATTGAAATATATGTTTTCATAATAGATCGATGAAGTAAAATATTAAACTCAAAATGTTGAATATTGCATTTATAAGGTTGAACATTAAATTCAAAAGGTTGATTGCTACACTCCTCAAATTAAGTTTTAAATTCAAAAAAATGAACATTAAAGTCATGAAGTTGAATGTATAACTTTTATATTTTCTTCAAAGGTTCTTTTATAAAAAAATATTTGCATATTTTCCCCTAGTATATTTTTTTGTCAAATATATAAGATATGAATTTGGTGGTACTCGATTTTAATCTAGAAGGCTACTAATTTTTTGGGTGAAATGTATACGTTCCTGGTTCCACCTCCTTTTGCAAACACCGTTAGTTTTTTTTTATGTGAAGCAGGGCCCACTTTTTTAACTTCCCTCCTAAAATATAGAGTGAAGCCACTGCTTTGCCCCTGCCTTATTTTTGATCAACTAATTAGTTTCACTCCTCCCTCAATTCACCTCATTTCACCCCATCTTCTCTCTCCTCTGTAAATGACCATCTGTACTCCATCAGTGAGTAGTCACTCCTAGCATTTCTATCTCTTTCCTTGCATGGAGCTCTAGAGTTAGGGTTTTTACTCCTTCAAACTTCAGCAAATGGAATCTATTGCTGTCATGAGTGAAAAGAGGAAGAAAATTGGGTAGAAAAATCCTAATATTATAATAAATTAAGAACCTAAATCTCAAATACGAGCTCTAAATCCCAAATTGCAATAACCCAAACTGCAATAACTTACAACTTGAACTTCTTGAATTTTGGGAATTATGTCTGAATGAGAGATCAAATTGTTGGGATTGGATATTTTTTTTCTTTTTTTTCTTTTTCCGTTCGTTGTGTTTGAATGGAAGAGTGGCTGTTGAAATTGCTTTGAAACTGAGATGATTTGGTTATATAAAGTGGGCCCCACTTTACAAATGAAACTAACGGCGTTTGCAAATGGGGGGTGGATGGAGTGATGTGTTTTATTTTCAAAATTTTTGAAGTTAACGGGTGTTGTTGACAAAAAATCCTTAATAAAATGAAGTTGGTTGAGTTTATGAAAATTGGAGTTGCATTGGGTGTTTCCTGTGTTGAAATGATACCGATTGTTGCACAAACACTTTTGAATGTGATCGAAAGCGATTCTATCTTTTAATATTTGTTCTTATTATATTAGTTTTAATTATACAAATATGAAAAAAGTCCCAAATAGCTGTGATTTTTTTTTTTATTATATAAAATAAGTTTATTGAGTTTTATATGAATCGGCGCTATTCATGGTTGTCAAGAGAAGTTTAATGGAATTGTGAAGATAGAAGACACAAATAACATACTTCAATTACTGAACTCCTAGAACAATAATAATTAGGGAAATTCCTAGTGGTATACCCGAACTTTTTGGAAATCCCACTGGTATACCCGAGTTTTTTTTAATCCCAGAGGTGTACCTAATGTTAAACATAATTCCCAAAATAGCCTTTTTGGTTACAAATTGTTAAAAACACTAACCATGGTTAATTAATTGAAAAAAAAAACAAGAAAACAAAATAAAGGAAAAACAGCCACAAATTGGGGGCAATCAGATCATTTTTTGTAAAATCTGACCTCAAATCGGAACCCTTAAGGATAAAAATGACCCGTAAAACCTAGAGCGGACTATTTTTTTCACATAAATCAATGCACGCAAAACGAGGCGAATCGGGAACGCAAATTGGGGGTAGGGACGTCAACGAGCCGATACACTCGTGAACAAGCTCGGTCAAAGCTCGGTCAAAGCTCGTTCGAATATAAATAAACGAGTCCGAGCAAAATTTTCAAGCTCGATTAATAAACGAGCTTTACTCGAACAAGGTTGTACTCGGCTCGTTAAGGCTCGCGAACAGCTCGTTCAAGTTCGTTAAAAGCTCATTCGTAGTCGTTTAAAAGCTCGTTAAAAACTCGTTTATATAATTCAAATTTTAAAATATATTTATTTATAGTATGCATCATTTATATTTCAGAAATATATGTTTTCCCATTTATATGAGCTAAATTTTGGGCTATAATTTATCTCTTTCTGAAATTATGCTATCCAATATCCATAATTAACTATTAGTCCATTACCCTGCTTTTACTTGCATTTTCTTGAGTCTTAACCAAATTAAATTTTGGGCTATAATTTATATTTCTTGTATTACTTATGCTTGAGAAAAGGTTAAAATTAGAAATTAATATCACAATATGTACAAAGCTCGATTATATTAAACATATACAAAGCTCGTTTATTAATGAGTTATCTTAGCTCGAGCTCAAATACATAAACGAGCAAGCTCGAGCCGAGCTCGAACATGAAAAAATCAAACGAGCCAAGCTCGAACAAGGTTTTTGAAAGCTCGGTTATGCTCGAGCTCGACTCGAGCTCGATAAATACTAATCAAGCCTAGCTCGAACAGGTTACTTCTCGGCTCGGCTCGGCTCGTTGACATCTCTAATTGGGGGGCAATCGGATCATTTTTTGCAAAATCCGACCTCAAATCGGACCCCATAAGGGTAAAAATGACTCGTAAAACCTTCAGCGAACTATTTTTTCACATAGATCAATGCGCACAAAACGAGTCGAATTGGGAACACAAATTGGGGGGCAATCGGATCATTTTTTGCAAAATCCGACCTCAAATCGGATCCCGTAAGGACAAAAAATGACCCGTAAAATCAAGAGCGGAATTTTTTTTTCACGTAGATCAATACGCGCAAATCGATGCGAATTAGAAACGTGAATTGGGGGCAATCGGATAATTTTTTGCAAAACCCATTAATTTAATATATTACTAGTTTTAAATTTTATTTTTTTTAAAGAAAATTAAAAAAATTGTTAACCAAAGTTAAATTTAACCTTAAAGTAGGTATATTCCATTACATTTAACGGAATATACCTTCTAAATGTAACGGATGGGAATTAGACATAATTTCAGGTATTCCACTGGGATTAAAATAAACTCGGGTATACCAGTGAGATTTCGAAAAAGCTCGGGTATACCACTGGGAATTTCCCTAATAATTATGTGATGATAATTATGTGGGAAATTGTAAAGTCAGTGGTTTAAAATGTGTTTCTTGAACAGTGGCGGCTCTAGGATTCCAATAATGGTGGGTCACCAGAAATTGTAAATAATACAAATTTTTTTCCCCGCAACTTCTTCATAATTCATCACATATGTGTGTGTGTGTTTGTATCAAGATGAATAATGTTGTACACTTACTTGATGTGAAATTGAATTTGGTTTATTTGGTAGAGGGAGTGGTTGAATTTTGTGGTGTTGGATGTGTACATTTTTTAATTCCCTGGAAATGTATACAACTTTAAATCACAAAGAAAACCACAAAAATATCTATAATATATATTGTATGTTTAATTACAAGTTTATAACTTCAAACCCCAAAGAAAACAATATAATGTATATTTCTATCAAACCACAAGCAAAGAGCCACAGACCACGCACAAGCAAGGCCCACAAACTGAAAACCTCCACTTTGACAAGATATCAAACTAAACTGAAAATCAAACAAGCAAGCAAGACCCATATATCGCCACAAACAGAAAAATCGCCACTTTGGCAATCATATGAAAATCAAATAATCTGAAAAAATATCAAACTAAACTTCACAATCTACTGTAGTTATAAGTTATTTCACCTCAGAATATTAAATAATGTTTTGAATGAAGAGGTTGATAATTCACCTCAAAATACACATGGCATTTACTTATTCTTTCTGAACACTCCATCCTCCTTAGTAGAGGAAAGCGAGGAGTTGCAATTTTGCAATCACAGATTATAGATGGTTATTCTTGCTTGCAAAAGTTGCGAAAGAAAATTCATTGTCAAACTATATTAATCTTCTCAAATTGATTATAAGGAAAAGTGGAGGATTTGATTTCATTTTTCTTCGATACTTTTAGCAATAAGAAGTTTAAATGTGTAGTGTAGTGCAAAACTTAGTATGAGATGCATAAACTCCATATGTACTAGATTGTTTTGCTATCAATGCTTTTTTCCCTCTATAAATAGATATTTAGAACTTAAACTATTTGCATAATGAAGTGAAACTTGCTGAACCCTATTGTTTATTAGTTTATTAGTACTTTATAAGCGTTTACTTTGTTGATTGCATGATGGATTGAAGCTTTATGAACATTTACTTTGTTGATTGCACTCATAAGTCATTCTTACATCCATGTTGTCGTTTACCTCATAGATTAGGAGCACAAATTGATCATTTTACTTCTGTTTTTGTAATATTTAAATTTAAACTTTTGCAGACAATTAAATTTTTTAAAAATGATTTTTCATTAGAAAAATCATCAAAAGTTGATGCATTTCAAATGATCATGAAAAATCATCAAAAGTCGATGCATTTCAAATATATATTATAACTACTACAACAAAATTTTCCTATTAACAGTTATTATTTTAATATGGTCAAGTTAGGATTATATAAATTATAAATGTAGTAAAAATCAAAGTCAATAAAGTTTACATCATACAAAAAACACCACTAGGCTAAAAGCCTAAAGCAAAGCAAATTAATTACATAATTTTTCAAACCAACTTCTATCTTTTCTAGACAATTTCTTAAGAATAATTCTCCCTATTCTGCTCACAGTTTCATACTTGATTTGCTTGACAACATCCTCATGCTTGGGGGTGATGTCCCTCCACAACTTTCTATTCCTTGCTTGCCAAATATGGTAGATAGCAGCCATTATCACAACTCCTATGGCACCTTTGCTGAATCTAGAGCTCCCTAGCTTCCCATTATTAGAGATGAGCCATAGGTAATTGCTCTTGCTTGTCTGAATATTCAACCACCTCAATAGCTGCTGCAAGATGACAGAGCTAAACTGACATTTGAAGAAGAGATGATCATGTGACTCTTCCATATTACCACACAAACTGCAAGTACAGCCATAGGTAATTTCAGGGATTTTAAGAGGAAGAAGTATCAAGAAGAGGAAGAAGTTAGGGAGTTCAGAGAAGAGATGCAAGACAGGAGGGTAAGGGAGTGAGGATCTGGGCCCTCCTCTCCGTCAAAGTTAACGTTAAAACATAAGATTGGATGTTATTTTAGTAACGGAACAACATCTTAGGATGTTATTTTTAAAAAACAAAAAACAAGGATGTAATTTCAAAAATCGGTGGAAAGCTTAGGTGTAATTTTGAATTTTTCCTAATTCTTACAGGTTGCTCATATCATTACCTTAAAAAAAATGTCGTGTTAAGATTTTTTTCTTTTCCCGCAATTGCTTTTATGAGTGAGATTGCATTAATGGATGAATGATTATTATGGGAAAAAAAAGGAAAAAAAAAAAAACTCAAGGAAGGTGTAAAAAATTTGTCTTATAGGATTCAAACTGTTCACCTATGAACAAAAGGCAAAGAACTCATTGCATGTTATCACTACACCAAACCAGAATCATTGTTAAGTTAATGCATCATATCCTTTTACATTGGCATCAAAAAGTTTCGAGGTCCCATTGAATTGGTGGCCGCAACTGCAGGGCTGATTGCACCAGCTTATAGCCGGCCGTTTATGACCTGTTTACTTCAACTGAATACAGCTGAACTGAACTGAATACAACTGAAGTAATATTTTATAAGAGAAGGAAATTGAGAGCTGAGTTGAAGTAAACAAACCCTTAGTGACACCTTTTACTTTTTTCAGTTTATTGTATCTGGTTTGGTTTGATTTGCTGCAGTTTTTTAATTTTTTTCTTTTTTTAGTCATTTTTTTATTGATCAGCTGACTGGAATATGCTTCATTGCATATTTTCAGGGAAGAGAAGAGCCTTGATTCCACCATCTACTGGATATGTAAATGAAAACTTGAAACCCATCCCAGAAGAGGTTTTTTTTTTTTTTTTTTTTCCCGCTTTATTTAAAATTAAATATATAAATGGTGTATGATAACTTATGTTTTGTTGGCTTTTTGAATGCTTTATATGTAAAGTATATGGTTTCTGTATATCTCATTCATTTTATATTGCTTTTGCAGTTTGGCCCTCGACGTAGTCTTCTATCTCATGCAAACGAGCCCTTGATTTTCGAGGTGCAACTTTTGAAAATACTGTAATTATACCCTCTTTATATATGCTTGAGTCTTGTGATCTTCAAGCTTTGAGCCTTCAACTCCATGGAAGTTGTGTATGTTCTGATCATAAAACTGTGTAATTCTTGTATCAAGTGTGCTACGAAGATCCCTTTGGTGCATTGGATTATAGTTGTGTATGTTTGGCTCATAAAACTGTATCCAAACAGAGGAATTGAGTTAAAGTAATACTAAACGGTCGAGCGAGGAGTTCCCAATTTTTCAAAATGAGAAACGCAAGGAAAAATATTGGCATTTTAATATAATTTTGAGTAAAAATAAAGTATGTATGTATCGGTTCACAAAATTGGGGCTATATTAGAAAAATATTTTTAACAAAATTATAAAAATGTTATGAAGTATTTGGTTTTTGTTAGGTTTCTTATTCAGTAAAAAAAAAAAAGGAAATTTTGTCAGAAAAAACCTTTTAAAACATTCATTTTGTGAGAAAAGACCTTATAAAAAATTTGTTGTGAGCAGGGACCTAAAATAAATAAAAAGTTGCAAAAAGGGACCTTATCTCTATTTTCCGACGTTGATTGTGAATTTCCAGCGTTAACTCACTATTTCCTTCCAATTTTGTACGAATCCTTTCGTATTTAAGGGGGTAAGAGATGAGGAAACCCAAATTCAGAAGAAGAGAATTTTATATGCTAGAAGGAAGTGTTAATGTATGGTTTATGTAGATGAATTTAGGATGGAGAATGGAGGAGTGAAGGAAAAATGAATTTATAATGAAAAGAAAAGGAAAGGTTAAATAGAGAAGAAAGAATTCATCGAAAATTGGAGGGAAATAGCAAGTCTACGCCGGAAATTCACAGTCAACATCGAAAAATAGAGGTAAGGTCCTTCCTTGCAACCTTTTTTTTTGTTTTAGGTCCCTGTTCACAACAAATTTTTTATAAGGTCTTTTCTTACAAAAAGAATGTTTTATAAGGTCTTTTCTGACAAATTTTCCAAAAAAAAAACATAGGGCTCGTTTACATTAGATGAATAGAGATGAACTGAACTGAACTGAATAGAAGTGTATGAATTGAACTAAATAGAGATGAACTGAATAGAGATTAACTGAACTGAATACAATCTGAAGTAAACAAGCCCGTAATCATGATTTTGATATATAGATGACCAGTGGTAGTAGGTGAAAGAATACCAAGTAACTACTGACAATTATACTTGCAAAAAAAAAAATTGACAATACATAACATAGTAGTCTAAAAAACTAAAAAAGCATAGTCAATATATTGGTGGGTGAAGGAGATGTGCTTATAATGATTAGCAACAGGGTTTAAGGTGTTCAAGCGCTAATTTGCTACTACTATATTGTAATTGTACAATATCAGTATGACAATATTTGCAACAAAGGGTATTATCTGTGAGTTTTAAAAAATTAGTTTGCTACAACTATTATGATACAATAATATTTAATTTTCTCTGTTTGAAAATGATTCTGCCAAAATTTTAAGAGCTTTTTGGTTAAAATGAAGCATTTAGTTTAAGGGGAAGGAAGTAATATATTTCTCTTCATTTGGAACATCATTTTCAGTAATTGTCAAATAAGTCTGGATTGCACCTGCCACGAGGGATTGCAAATCCACCTCATCTAACTAAATTGATTCCACCTCAAAACAATATGACAATAAAAAGAGTAGCTCTTTTATCTTATATATGGGTACAACTCGTATATATATATATTTCTCGATGTGGATTACACAACCCAAAACTCTTCTTAATTCATTGGTGTTTTTTAGTCCCTTGTTTCACAAAGAAGTTACACGTTATTATTAAAACAAAATAAAATATTGTGTGGGATCTTGATTGTTTTGTAGCAATGTATATTTTCAGTTGAGGAATAACATTTTTTCTAGAGGATCGAGCTCTAGCACAATTGCGATGAAGTTTACCTTGTAGGTTGCGATTCAATTTTCTACCACCCCTTAGTAAATGTAAGCTAATGCAAGCTAGACATTGCTGTGAGATGTGCTGTGCGCTTGGACCTGTCAATAAAAGTCCTCTATTTCTGTTGAGAAATAATTTTAAAATATTTTTTCAAAGAGCATCGAGGTCCAGCACAATAACGATGAAGTACAAGTTATAAGTTGTGAGTTCGATTCTAACCAACTTTCTCCCTCCATAAATGTAAGGGCGTAAGGCAATGCCAATTCGGCATTAAAAAATAAAATAAAAGGGCAATTTTTCCAAGGTTCCGGTCCTCTACTTCTTACTTCTATTACAAAAACAATCCTTCTTTTGATTTGCTACAGCAAACGGTCAATAATTCAATATTATAAGCTAATTCATGAAAAAAAAAAGCTAGTGTCCAAACTAATCGGCTATGCAATTATTGTACTCTTATGGAGTAAGATAGGACAAATCAAACTGATCAAAGTATAAAAATATCATGAACAAGAACAACCCACCACCAACATATGCTTAGATCAGCTGGTAAGGGAGTTGTTCTAGCTTAACCAAGATCTCGGGTTCGAGCCTTACGAACGCAGCAGTTTGTGTTGGGAGAGCTTTCCCCCCAATTGGGACCTGACCCTGCTCGAATCCAAATTAGTCGGATTCAAAATGGATTTCAAAAACCGGATAAGGACCCCTTAAAAAAAAGGACAACCCACCAAGAAACTTTTACATTACATTACCATTAAAATATTAATATGATATAAACAACCCAATAAAAAAAAAAACTCATCTCAAATTAGTACTTACAAGTAGCTCAAAAGTCAATAAAGATAAAAGCAAGAATAACATCAAAAAATATAGAGCAAGAAACAAATAAAATGGTGAATGATGAATATTTTCCTCTGTTTGAAACAAAGCAAGCAAAGGGAAGATTGATAAACAGAGTATTAGCATCCTCTGTTTTTGTTGCAATTTGTGTTGTATGGATTTATAGAGTTACTTACTTACCCAGAAAAGTTGAAGATGGAAGATTGGGTTGGATTCTTTTGTTTTTGGCTGAAATTTGGTTTACTTTTTACTGGATTCTTACTCAAGCTGTTCGTTGGAATTCTATCTTTCGTTTTCCTTATAAAGATAGACTCTCTAAGAGGTTAGTTTTTCATGTTACTGAACTTTTTATATCTTTCTTCGTAGCAACGAATTTTTAAAATTTTTAATTATACCATGAGGTTTGTAAAAAAAAACTAATTGTAGCTAAGAAACATAATTATAGGTCACAAACGTTAGCACCGTTTATTTTGCAATAAAAGGTGGGGGCGTTGTGGACTTTTTTTAGGATGATTTGGTAGTTGTGGTAGTGAAAATTAATGTTACTTTGTTATTAACGACTTAACCATGTTAGCTATTATTATGTTTGTTGGTACAACTGAGAAAAACCATTTTTTATCTTAGCATGAATGGATTTAGTGTAGTGATAAAAGCTTAACTTGAGTAGGTCTTATCTCAAATTTTTGTTGTGAAACATTTCAATTTTTGTATCATATTTATTGCAACGATTTGACATAAAGTAGATAGAAAAAAAAATTTCAAATTATTGTATGATATGGTCCTCTGGAGTTAGCTAGTAGTTTACTTTCGAACTAATTTTTGTTTATTTGAACTTATCCCAAATAAATTGGCACTTTTTGTTCTTAGCCAAAAATATAATTTGTTTTTTTTAGTGTATGAGTTTGGTACTGTGTGAAATATTACCTTAGAAAACTATTTTCATGTATTTCGGTTTACATTATCTGGTTTGCAAAGTAGTGCAAAAATATTTTTTCTAAGAATAAAATATTTAGTACAAGTGTACAACATTTTCCCTTCTAAAATAAAATATTTATTACAAGTTTACAATAATAGAAAATCATTTTTTCGAAATTATTTTCATCATTTTATGTACCTCCCGTTGTAAACTTCTCCCACAACCACTGCGTCGCTTGTTATACTAAAAAGAGATGCGTTAGATACTAAATACTAATATAAAAGACAACCTATCGCGTCGCCTCTAATGTAGCAGGAGACGCAATATCTTTGTTTTTTTAACACAATTGTTCTATCGCGTCGCTTCATACAAATGAAGGGACGCAATAGCTTTGTTTTTTTTAACACAATTGTTCTACCGCGTCGCTTCATACAAATGAAGGGATACAATAGCTTTGTTTTTTTAAACACAATTGTTCTACCGCGTCACTTCATACAAATGAAGGGATGCAATAGCTTTTTTTTTTACATAATTTTTCTACCGCGTCGCTTTATATAAAGGAAGGGACGCAATAGCTCACCTAATGTGCCGCCTACATTAAAACATGTGACGCAATAGCTTCCTTTTTACCCTTGGAAAATGATCTATCGTGTCGCTTTTAATAATTGAGGGGACGCGATAAACTATCTATCGTGTCGCCTCCAAAGTGACGCAATAAGTATGACACCTATCGTGTCCGTGCCTATCGCGTCTGCCCAAATGAGATGCGATAGGTCATTTAGAGGAGACACGATAGGTGTTTTTTGTACTAGTGCCTCTTACTTTTTCTTATTTTCCTTCATTATTCTATTGTGATACCAAATGGTGTAAAAAAAATTTGCATTGTAAATTGTTTTATATTGAATATGATTTCGTCCGACCAAACATAAAATTATATGTTTGCTTATTTTATACAAGGAAAAAACTAACTTTTATTATTGACGGAAAAAATGGGTGCCATTAATAAAATATAGCCAAACTACACTTACAATCGAAACCTAAAAATGAAAAAAACCAACTCAAAAAGAACAAACCTAGCTAGTAACGCTTCTATTAATCAAAGTATGCTGTATGCATCTTTGTTTATACTGTTGAAGTGAAGGAGTACGGGTATGACTTGGTGGTAGAACTGCTTATTGGATAGGGTAATTCAATGACATGCGGTTAGAGTCAAGGTTATAGGATCTTTATTGGACAGGGCCTTTAATAGATAAGGCCTTATCGACCAGGGCCAATACAGGGCTAAAAATAATAGCCTAATAAAATTTTCAAATAAAAAATTTTTGACAAAAATAATTACATTGATATATTCGTATATATTTGTTTTAACTATTTGCTACCTAAAATTTTATTTATATCTAATATTTTAATGGCCCGGCCGCTAACGACCCGCAACCCGTTTTGGCCCGACCCGCTATTGACCATTTTTAATCGACCATGGCCCTGACCTGACCTGCACCGGCCTGACCCTGACCCGCCCCGCCTCGCCCAATAACCAGGTCTACTTGTTGGTAAGGTAAGCCCCCATATCTCGTGACAAGGTCATGGGTTCAATTCTTACCCCCAGCATTATGTTGGGGTATTTCCCCCTTCCCCTTTGGACTAGTAGGCATGTACCAGTCAATGAACTGGTGGTTTACTTACCTAATTAAAAAATAATCCCGTTGCTAAAGTGAAAAAATATTTTTTGACTAGGTATGAGCAAGAGTTGCCTAAGGTGGACATATTCGTATGCACGGCGGACCCAATGATAGAACCACCACTAATGGTGGTCAACACGGTTCTTTCGGTCATGGCGTACGACTACCCGTCAGACAAACTGAGCATCTACTTATCTGATGATGGTGGCTCAATATTGACATTTTATGCTCTTTTTGAAGCTTCCCAATTCTCTAAGAATTGGCTGCCTTACTGCAAATTGTATAATGTTAAGCCAAGGTCTCCTTGTGCTTATTTTAAATCAATGCCTAAGCCTACTACTACTGATGCTGCTCATTCTAGGCATTTTGAATCCATCAAGGTAGGTGATGCCCCACCCCAATTCCATCTATCTTGCTATACATATTAGATAGAAAACTTTGATGTTAATTGCTATACATGTAGTACTCTATCATGTCAAATTGGCTAGTCAAATGAGGGGCATGTTTCATGCTGGGTTGCACGGACACTTCTAACAAGTGACAGTGTCCCGTGTTCGACACGTATCGGACACTGACACTCATTGGACACGCCTAAATATGTGTCGGACACACCAACTCACGTATCCAATATTTTTTATTATATGGACATTTATGAGACACATATTGGACACTTATAGGACACATTCTAAACTTATATATTTTAAAACTCATATATATATTTTGAATAAGAATTTGTATTATAATCAACGTGTGAAGTGAGTTTATAAAAGTGAAATGTAAATCACTAACATCGCTGAATATTCATTAAAATTAACATTATAATGACAATCAAATTTTAAAAATAATTTTTCTTCTTCATTATATATTTTTCTAATAATTTAATAATAGAAATATATATATTTTTAATATATTTTCCTATGTCCCCTTATCAACTTTTGAGTTAGCGTTTTCTCATACCTATAACGTACTAGTATCCGTATCTGTATCCGTTTTCATGCAACCTAGGTTCCATGTTGTTTTAAAAAAAAACCAAAAATGTGGTTTGCGTCGCTCTACGTGATATATACATGTAATAAAAAATTATACAAATTACATATTAAAAAAAGTTCACATTGGGCCTAATCAAATGAATTCTTATTTAACTATATTTTTTCTTTATATGTAAAAAGCTAGAGAAAGTCAAAGTGGTCAAATAAACTGGTATAAGCTTTCTTTATGGTGAAAAAGGGATGGAGGGAGTTTTATATGACTTTCAAAAACTAAAAAAGCAGAAAACTATAATGATACAGGAGGGGCTCTCCAAGATAATTGAAAATACACCAAAATTCCATGAAAAAAGTGGGGTACAGTTAAAAATGCATTTGATTGATTTTTGAAAATACACCAATATTCTGAAAAAGCTTAATTTATTTAGGTAATTATTTTTCCTATTCAAATGGGGTCCTTTCTTGTCCACCTCAATGGTTGTATAGTAGAAATACTATCAGCCTTATAAGTGATAAAAATTGAACCTCCAAAGAGAACTACTCCCTCCGTAACAGAAAAATGGCAACAATTATTTTTTCACGCATTTTGAGGAAATGATTTAAGGGTGTAAACGAATGAATTAATCAAAATGGTTTTAACACAAGTAAGAATATGGATATAAGTTACTAATATCAAAATTATTTTGATTAATTTAATCATTTACACCCTCAAATCGATTCCTTAAAATGCGTGCAAAAACAATCGTTGCCAATTTTATGTTACGGAGGAAGTACTTCTAAAATTTAAGTATATAATGCTCCATCTTATTTATTTAGTTAGAGTTAGTTTGTCCGTTATAACTATGCTTTCTTGCTGGTTCTTGGTATTGTAAAACCTAGAGTCCAATTAAAAGTGTAGCTAGAGCCTCACAAATAATTCATTTGACTGCTGCCTCGAACATGATTTGCGATGGCGGATCTGGAAATTTTTATGCAGCGGGGTCATTTTATAAGAAAGGATGCACTACTCATCTCTCAACGTTGAGTCGTTGACATGATTATACTTAGAATTTTACATTATAAGATCACTTTTAACTGATTTCTTTTAAATAAATAAGCATATTAGTAATAATTTTTTGACTCCACTTACTTTAACCTGCATCCCACACCGCCGATTCGTCCTCCTATCAGGGATCGATGATACCAATACTTTTGTTAATGTTCACACTATACCCGTTATCATCTAATTTTTAAATTAACCATTTTTAGTCACCGTACTTGTATGCGTTGCCCCAACTTGGTGCAACCTATATTTTAAAACTCTAACGGTCCGTTTGGTTATTGGTAATGAATTTAAAGTGTAATTTGTTAAGGAAAAACTTCAAAATCCCCATAGAAAACATTTTTTTCATTCCCAAACATGAAATTTCTTTAAATTTTCCATCAACATCCATTACCATGTGGAAGGGTGGTATTAGATGAGAATGAATATTTGTGAAGAAAATTAGATAATAAATTGGAGTTAAGCTGACACCACCATGGGAATGAATTTTGATTTTCCTTCCAAATTTAGTTACAAACTCATTCATATTACCCCTATTTATAACCGGTTACCAAATTAAAATGTTAGCTGATTTGAATTTGTTTTTTTTTTTTTTAAATGCAAAACAAAAGAAATTGTATGAAGAAATGAGTAACAGGATTGAGACAGCAACAAATCTTTGTGAAATTCCAGAACAAGTACTTGATCAACACAAAGGATTTACTATATGGAATGATAGCTATAACTCTAAGCATGACCATGCTACCATTCTTCAGGTTAGTTAACTCTTAACATCATCTCAGATCATGTTCTGAAATTAAAAAGGAAAATTTGCTTTTAATAATTCAATCTTTTGAGTTTTAGCAACCAATAATTCAACCTTTGGATTATTAGGAAATAATCCAACCTTTGCACCCTAAATCCATACAATAATCCAACCTTTCGATTTTTAGCCACCAATGAACTAAACTTGAAAATAAGAGATCAATTCTATGTTGATCTATTGTTTTCTTGCGTTTTTTTAATCAACTACACATTATAATATCTAACGTTAACTTACCTATACAACTCTTAAAACTCTAAAATGAGAGGTTCAGGTTCATTGGTCGAATTTTGATGCAAATGTTGGATTATTAATTGCTAAAACGCGAAAAGTTGGATTATTAAAAGCAAATAATCCAATTTAAAATTGGTGATAATCTTTGGCTTTTAATTCTTAAACTTTATTCTCTTTTTATTTTGTGGACTTTAATTTATTAGTTATTAATTGATGGAAGAAATGAAGAAGCAATAGATGTTGAAGGTCACAAATTGCCCACACTTGTTTACTTAGCTCGTGAGAAAAGACCTCAATATCCCCACAACTTCAAAGCTGGAGCTATGAATGCATTGGTATTTCACTCTTCTATGCAATGCAAGATTCTTCATTGTGGGCTGCTTATTATTCTATGAAATGAACCTATATTCATGTACTATGGCCCACTTCTGGACTTAAATCTCTAACATTTTAGTTTAGATCAGACATATTCAGTTCAATTCACCTCCTGTTGACTTTAAAATTTAGTTTAATTTAATTAGTTCAGTTAAGTTCAGTCTAAAAGAACAAGGCCTGACCTATGTTCCGTAAATCAAGAAATTATCAAGTTGGGGTGCTTAATGCAGCTTCATAGTACAAATATATAGGTGAAATTTTCTCCCCATCTAATTGATTTTCGGCTAATTCCTAGTTTTGCATTGTGATATGTTTTTTGACATTATCGTAAATGAACTTAGACCTGAACATATTAGATCTGAACATATCTGAACTGAACGTATCTAAACTTATCAGACCTGATTTAACTTAATAGACCTGGTTTAATTTATTAGACATGATTTAACTTATTAGACCTTATTGGAACTTATCAGGTCTTATTGGAACTTATTAGAACTTATTAAACCTTATTGGAACTTATTAAACCTGATTGAAATTTATTGGAACGTATTATATATGATTGAGTAAAATAAATTAATAATAACAATAATATTCTATATATTAATAATAATAATAATAATAATGATTATAATAATAACGATAATATTCTATATATTTGAACCTATGTTCTTTTTTATTGTTGAATTACGTTCAAGGAAGTAGTAATAATTAATATCTCTTATTTCAAAACCATTATTAATTATTATTATCAATTCCAATAACAACTAATCTGCTAAATATTTAATTTTTCTTAATTCACGTGTAGTAAATTTAACAAACTGGAACAGATGGAGTAATAATAATATGGTGGATGAGTAAAGTTTAATTTGAACCAAAATTAAATCAAATTCAAAATAAATAAATAAGTTTTATTTTATAATATTAAAAAATAAGTTTAATACAATCTAACTCTGATTGGTTTCTCTACAAAATTATAAAACAAGAATGATATAATAAAACGGTTTATGTTGTGTAAGAGTGATTTAAGGTAATTATTAATTTAATTAATTTTATTTAATCAATAATTAAAAAAATAACCTAGACCTGATTGTAACTTGTTAGACCTAATTGGAACTTATTAGACCTGATTGGAACTTATTAGAACTTATTAGACCTTATTGGAACTAATTAGAACTGATTAGATCTTATTGCAACTTATTAGATCTTATTGGAACTTATTAGAACTTATTGGAACTTATTAAACCTGAAACTTATTTTATTAAGGTGAAGAGAATGCACCCTTAAAGTTGCTTGACACATGCACTACTAGAAAAGATGCTAAAAATGTCACCCCTTTGTAGAAAAGGGGGGGGGGGGGGGTCGGGGGTCGCAAATGATTTTTCCCGTCATAAAAATATGACCCCGTCGTAGAAAAGGCGGGTTGCAACTGATTTTTTCTGTTACAATCCCGTCGTAAATGATCGAGTCAATTTTAATAGTTTGGGTTGATTATTAGGTGAATTTTAGCGACGGACTCAAAAACCGTCAAAAAAGATATACATTTACGACGGAATTTAAGCCCATCGATCATTAATGTTTACCGTTGTCAATAGGTTGTTAATTTTTTGTAGTGATGTTATTGGTGATTTTAACATGCTCCATTCGTAATATTTACAAATACGCCTTCTTGATCTTCATCTAATAAAGTTGTGTTGGTAAATATATTTTCTATGCAGCTAAGAGTGTCATCAGAAATAAGCAATGGATGGATAATCCTGAACGTAGATTGTGATATGTATTCCAACAACTCACAGTCTATCCGTGATGCACTTTGTTTCTTCATGGATGAGAAGAAGAGCCATGACATTGGTTTTGTGCAATTCCCACAAAAATTTCAAAATGCTACCAAGAATGATTTATATGGCTCTACCCTTCATTTCCCCACTGAAGTTAGTAGTATATTTCATTATTGTCTCCTAAATTATGAACTTTGTTTACAAAAGGAAAAATTGACGAAAAGGTCCCTAATACGGCCGGTTTTCCAAAAACAGTCCCAACTACTGATTATTTCATAACTTTAATGATTGTCTTGTAAAAAAGGTTCTTATTAAATATGACATGTTTTTTTCTAAAAACAATTCCATTTTGAGACTGTTTTTAGAAGATGAAAAATAGTTGAAACCGTTTTTAGAACATATCCCTGCTAGTTGGGATCATATTTATCAATTTTTACTTTAGAAAAAAGACACTTATTTCAAATACATTTCTTTTTCCTACTTGTGTTTCAATGAAGGTGGAGTTTTATGGTTTGGATGGATTTGGAGGTCCATTGTATATTGGAACAGGGTGCTTTCTTCAAAGAGAAATTTTATGTGGAAGAGAATACTCTAAGAATTACAAGATTGATTGGAAGGCCCAAAATGCCTTGATTGTGGAAGGAACAATTGATGAATTGGAAGCAAGAGCCAAAACACTTGCTAGTTGCACATATGAGCTTAATTCTCAATGGGGAAAAGAGGTAGTTTTCTCTCTTTTCTATAAAAAAAGCATCTTCATTCAATATTCTAGTTCCTAGGGTTTGGCAAAAGATCGATGGTCTAATATGATAAATTTAAAGTTTTTAGTTAAAAGTTATGTCAGACCATTAGACGATCTCACAAGAGAAATGATATTTGGAATTTCAGATGGGATTGAAGTACGGGTGTCCCGTTGAAGACGTGATAACAGGTTTGGCAATCCAATGTCGAGGATGGAAATCAGTGTATCTGAATCCGAAAAGGAGTGGTTTCTTAGGTTTGGCAGCTACAACTTTGGAAGATTCACTAGTGCAACACAAAAGATGGAGTGAAGGTCAACTTCAAGTCTTTCTAAGTTATTGCCCTTTATGGTATGGGTATAAGCGCATCAAACTAGGTCTTCAATTATGTTATTGTCACTATGATCTTTGGGCAATCAACTCTCTTGCAACCTTGTGCTATTGCACCATTCCTTCTCTTTACATGCTTCGCGACATCTCTCTATTCCCTCAGGTAAATTTGCAAAATCTCAGGTCAGATTGTTACACATAACTTTTAGCTAAAAAATTATACCGCAAATCTTAATTTTTAGAGATATTTCCCTAGGTGCCTCTGAGGTTAGAACTAATAACTATAATGCCCCCACTTTTTTTTTAACTTGCATTAAGTGCCCCTGAGGTCAGTATAAATAGTCATAATGCCATTACTGCAAATTCCGACCTCAAATATGATTCTTAAGGATTAAAATGACCCGTAAAATCTTAAGAGTGCAAAATTTTTTAAAACAAG
Organism: Salicornia ramosissima; assembly: GCA_951394345.1. Classification (NCBI taxonomy): domain Eukaryota; kingdom Viridiplantae; phylum Streptophyta; class Magnoliopsida; order Caryophyllales; family Amaranthaceae; genus Salicornia; species Salicornia ramosissima. The sequence goes on along the minus strand of OX596235.1, from coordinate 50,238,977 downwards.
TAAATCAAAACGCGCAAATTGAGGCGAATCATGACATAGATATATGCGCACAAAAATTGTCATCTCAAGGTTTTACGAGCCATTTTAACCCTCAAGGGTCAAATTTGAGGTCGGAATTTGCAAAAAAATGAATAGATTAGCCCTGATTTGAAGTCGGAATTTGCACTAATGACATTCTGGCCATTTATACTGACCTCAGGGGCATGCACCTAATGCAAGTTAAAAAAAAAAGTGGAGGCATTCTGGCTATTAGGCCTAACCTCAGGGGCACCAGGGAAATATCCCTAATTTTTACGTAACTAGTTGAGCTTTATATTAAAAGTTACTCCCTCTGTCCCAAAATAAATGCTCCATTTTCCTTTTTTGGATGTCCCAAAATAGATGATCCGTTTCTACTTTTTACTACTTTTGATATTATGGTCTACCTATAAAATTACACTTGTACCCTTAACATAACATAACATTAATTCTTATTTTACTACTTTTGATATTATGGACCATCTATAAATTCAGACTTACTAATTTTGATATTATGACCCACCTATACCAACTACAACCTTAAAAATAACTCAATTTCTCTATGTAGCATTTAAAAAGGGATAAAGGGAGTATGATTTTACGGTAAAAATTTATAATTTTTTAGTAAAAAGTTACTGTCAGACCGATCTACTTGATTTTGTCCTCCCCTCATGAAGCCTTAATTTGTAATAGTTGAGCTTTATATTAAAAGTTATGATTTTATGCTAAAAATTCTCAGTTATCAAGCATATGGTGTGTTCCATTCTCCTACATTGCTATAGTAAATTGCGCCAAAAGCTTAGTAGAGTTTCTAAGCACGGGAGGTACAACAATAGGTTGGTGGAACGAGCAAAGAATGTGGCTCTACAAGAGAGTATCATCTTACCTCTTTGCCCTTTTTGACACAATCTTAAAGCTTCTTGGATTTTCCAAAATGGGATTTGTGATCACTAATAAAAAGTTGATTGATGAAGATATTTTACAAAGATATGAGAAAGAAATCATGGAATTTGGAGTCCCTTCTCTTATGTTCACTATGATAACATCTCTTGGATTGTTGAATTTGTTCTCTCTTATAGTCTTTGTGAAAATTTTATTGGTAGGGAAATATCAATGGAGAATGATTATTGATAGATTAAGCTTTCAGATTTTGTTATGTGGTGTGTTGGTTTTAATCAACTTGCCATTATTTCGAGCTTTGTTTTTAAGGAAGGATAAGGGTAAAATGCCTAGTTCTGTAACGGTACAGGCAACGGTTGTGTCTATTATAGTTGTGCTTTGTTTTTGTCTTTGATTAGGGTTTTTGAGTGGGCGATTGTAATTTAACTAGGGTTTTACTTTGGTTTCTTTCTCTAGATTATACGCCTATTATAATTTAAGTCACTTTTCTTTTTGGGATATTTGCAAGTGTTGTACTACCTTTGTAATTTTTTTATTTGCAAAGATTAATCATCTTTACTCTTTACTTTAAGTCAAATTGTTGAAATAAAAAGTTATGTTTTTTTTTTGTTTTTTTTTTTCTGTAATAATGATAATAGACATGGATTAGGGCCATACTATCACGGTTCGTTTGGTTGTTAGTAATAAATTGTGGTAATGGTAATGAATTTATAGTGTAATTTTGTTAAGGATGAACTTAATAATTTCCATGGAAAATAAGTTTTCATTCCCAAGCTTCAATTTTCTTCTTATTTTTCATTCACATGCATTACCATTGGGGATGGTGGTATTTGATGAGAATGGATATTTGTGAAGAAAATCAAATAAATTGGAGCTAAGATAGTACCATCATGTGAATGAAAGTTGATTTCCCTTTCAAATTTAGTTATAAATTCATTCACATTACCATGATTTATAACCGGCTACCAAACGAGCCGTCAAAGTACTATGTAGTCCAAAAGCCTAAAAACGTCTTTTAACCCTAATCCCTCCTCCAATCCTCCCCTTCCTCATACCAATTCTCGATCCCTTGAATTTGAGTGTTCCATCATCGTTTCGTAACGCATTTTCTATCATAAAATTCACAAGGTACAATGATTCATCATATTTGTTTATTAGCATAAGGGAAATACAAAAAATCAAAGAGAGAAAAAAGTAGAAAGAAAATTATAATGGAGTTGATGTGGGTTTCCACAATAAGTAGAATAAAAAGAAAAAACTACCTTAAAAGAAAATGGAGCTAAAATTTTGAAGCAACCAAAGCAAAAATTACCAAATCAAATTTGCTAATTTGATCCCTAAAAAAATTGCTCATTTTATGCAACAAATTAGTGTGTAAATGAAAAAAAAAATCTTACTCCCAATACAATTAAATTAGCAAATCAATACTCAAATGACTAAAATTTTTTACTTCAAAAAAAATGACTAAAAGAAAATGGCACCAATTTGATAGGTACAACTTAGACCGGAAAAAGTTGATGTGAGATTTGAAATACCCGACCTGAGACTCGATTTCAATCCAAAAAGACAATTTGAAACAACATTCAAAATTTGAACTGCCCGATCCGAATTCCGAACCTCATATGGCATGGAACCCATCCGAATCTGAATAAGTCCGATCCAAACTCGTCCGATCTGAAAACAACCAGGTCCGAACTCATCCAATAAAAAAAAATCAATTTAAGAGTAATTTGCTTAACAATAAATTTGGATCATTGCTCAATTTTCATTTCCAATGAAGCTATATACGAAGGAATAATAAATTAGTTTACAACTCCAAAGAGTAATCACGTCACAAACTTGTTGAACCAAAAGAAAAACTATAATAAAAAATTATCGCCACTATCAATGTTCTGATCCGAAATCACACCCTAAACGACCTAATATGAAGCGATCCGGTCTGAAACAATCCTTTCCGAAATAGATCCAATCCAATGTAATCCGAAATCTCAATCTAAAATCCAACCCGATCTTGATTGTACAATGATCCGACTTAAGCCCGAATCCAAAATAGTCCAATTCGATCCGAAAGCGATACAAAATTAAACTTGTCTGAACTATCCAATCCGAAATGATTCGATCCAAATCCGAAGGGAACAGTTCGATTACCAGGTCTAGTACGACCCGATGCCAATTCAACCCGAAATTAGAAGGTTTCGACAAAATAATCATTAAAAAATGTATTAGTTGCCCCTCAGTGTTTGATTTCAGTCTATTCGTTTTAGTACGTACTGTGTAGGTTTACCAAGCGAGCTGACTTTCTCTTGTTTTTTTTTTTTTGGGTTGTGGTGTGAGCACTTTGCATAGTTGTGGAGCATACACGTGTACAAATCCATTCAATGTAGTGAATGACAATCTATGTTTAGCTTATCCACACAATCCTTTAATTTATGGAATATATTGTAATTGAATTATTGGTGTTGTACATATTATATATCTCATGCATGATTGCATGAAAATATAACTATATTTCATATAGTACTATATATAATCTAGACATTGTATAATTTGCTACTCACTTGTAATATAGAGGGGGTAATGAGGGGCATTATTGGAAATGAAGGGTATCTTCCTTTGTTTGAAACCAATCAAGCTAAGGGAAGATTGATATACAGAGCATTTGTTGGGTCTATTTTTATGGCAATATTAATGGTTTGGGTATATAGAATTACTCAAATGCCCTCACAAGGTCAAGATGGAAGATGGGCTTGGATTGGATTGTTTGGTGCTGAACTTTGGTTTAGTCTTTATTGGGTTCTTACTCAAAATGTTCGTTGGAACCTTATTTATCATTATACCTTCAAAGACCGACTTTCCTTGAGGTAACTTTTTCTTTTTCTTTTTTATTTCTTTTTTATTTCTCCATTTTAAAGTTTTATGGACCGTTGTTCAAATTCAGTTCAATTTAGCTATGATAACTCAATTCGAGACATTTCGATCGATTCGTGTAGTGAAATTCAGTTTAGTTTAAATTTAAGTTATTTACTCTATATACAATTTGATCGTTTATAAGGTTAAAAAAATTTCACTTAGAATCTCATGTATACTTGTTTTTGTTTTGAAGGTTAGACTTTTATGATTTAGTTTTGCAATTTATTACTCCAAATGACAAATATATGTATGGCAATTGCAATACAATAGTTTTTTTTTATTATTATTTCAGAAATAAAGTAAAGGCTTTTTTGATGTCAAAGTTGAAAAAAATTGACCACTATTCATCCATAAAAGAATCATTTCCCCTAATAATGCTCCCAGATCTTGCAATTTCCATTATACGGCTCTTTTTTTCTTAATTTCCAGATTACCGTCCACGTCAGCAAAATTTTCTTTTTCAGATTTTTCAGAAAACCGCTACTAGGAGTAGCGGTTTTATTACTTTAACAGTTAAGTGTGAAAAACTACGCTTTTTTATTTTTGGTGCAAAACCGCTACTGGTAGTAGCAGTTTCTCTTTAACTATGCCTAAACAGAATAAATTGTAAGTGGTAACATGGCAACCTAAAACCGCCGGTGGGAGTGGTGGTTTCCAAGGGAAAACCGCCACTCCCACTGGTTGTTTTCCTGTTAAATAATTAAAAAAATTAAAAGATTACGTGGACGGTAATTTGGGAATTGATAAAATTGTGACCGTAAAATGGGAATTGTAAATTTTGGGAGCATTATTAGGGGAAAAGATTCTCCATAAAAAAGAGAGTATATCATTAAAGTGATTACGAGGATGCATCGCTTAGCTTAGTGGTAGAGCAAGAGATTTTGGTGGTGCTCACCATGTCCCTCGCTCCACTCGCCAATGTTTTTTTTTTTTTTAGATAAGAGTCTTGTGTGGGTCCTGTATACCTTTCAGTAAAAAAAAATTATGTGATTGCACATATGAGACTGTGACTTTGTGAGAGCCTCTGCAGATGAAAATGATATTTTGAGATGCAACTTTTGTACATCAAGGGCGGCCCTCTCAGCATCTCAAAATGACATTTTCACAAATTTTTAGTAAAATCAAGAGCATATAATAATCTTGGGAATACATTTTTTTATTTTTATTTTGGGAATACATTTTTAATAAAGTGCCGTTTAATTGTTTTTTGAGGTTAGTATTTTCCTACTTATGATATGTTTATATCTTATATAGGTATGAAGCCGCCCTACCCAAAGTGGATATTTTTGTATGTACTGCCGACCCGGATAGAGAGCCACCAATACTGGTGGTCAACACCGTATTATCAGTCATGGCCTACGACTATCCACCGGAAAAGCTTAGCATCTATGTGTCCGACGACGGTGGCTCAATACTAACCTTCTATGCTCTTTTTGAGGCCTCCTATTTCTCTAAGCATTGGTTGCCTTATTGTAGGAAATATAATGTGGAGCCTAGGTCACCTTCAGCTTATTTTAGCTCAATGCCTAAGCCTATGGATGCTACTCATTCTAGTGATTTTGCCTCAATTAAGGTGCATAAGCTTTCCCAACTTTTACATATTTTATCAACCTAGCTACATTAACTAATGTGACTTTGCTACTTCTATGCTTTGTGTCGTGCCATGTGGTACCTAACTCAATCGAGTTTTGCGCTGGTCTAGTCCAATGCAATCTTTATACTATTTATTTACTAGTCTTTTGTCCGGGCCATCATGATCGGTATGAATATTCTAATTAAATATTTATTTACACTTTTTTCCGTCAAATCTGCATGCTTAAATGATTTATTCAAATTTTAAAGAAATTTTAATCTTGCAAATTTAAGGATGATTACTATTTTAATTTGTTAGTAGATAAGAATTCGTTTTGGAATTCTTTCTTGTCCAAAAAAAATAGTTTTTGAATTATTTTTAAGAAAAAAAAAATATCAAATTTTATTTAAAGATGGGTAACAAAATTTGGAGGGAATTTTTTTTTTTAATGGAAAGCTAACATGTGTCAATCCCAGTTACTACTTTAGTTGCAAGTAAATTATTATGAGGAAATATAATGTCATGAAATAATAAAACATGTAAATTGCTATGTATGACAACAATTTTGATCATTAACAATCTTTTAATTATTACATTTTTAGTATCATACTATATATAATTTACACAGGATATGTATGAAGAAATGCATAATCGGATCAAAACATCAATCGATATCGGTCGAATTACGGAAGAAATTCATGATCAACACAAAGGATTTTCCCAATGGAAAAGCTCATATAATTCTAGAGGTGACCATGATACGATCCTTCAGGTAATTACCTACTCCCACTGTTCCTTTTTATTAGTTACGCTTTTACTTTTTTCACTAATTATTCGGCATGATTATTAATTATTACAAGGTCATTTCATAAATAATTTTACTTTATAAATGATTATGTTGCCAATGTTGACTTTAACTTACTTGTAGACATTGATTGATGGAAGAGATTCAAAGGCAAAAGATGTTGAGGGATGTAGTTTACCTACTCTTGTTTACTTAGCCCGGGAGAAGAGACCTCAGCATTTCCATAACTTCAAAGCTGGAGCTTTGAATGCATTAGTAAGCCATTTACACTTTAAATTATAGGTGTGTTCTATTCAACTTATATCAGATCTAACCAGATTCGATTAGACCAGATTTTTAATAACCCAGACTCATCTCACCAATTCTCATAAGTTTTCAGATCAGATCGGATCAGAATATTTTAGACGAAGAGAATGCACGCGTACCCTATATATAATACTTCCTTTGTTTTCTTAATATCTGTCAAAGTTAATGTTAAAACATAAAATTGGATGCAATTTTAGTAACAGAACAACATCTTAAAATGTTATTTTATTTTAAAAAAAGGGCAATGATGTAATTTCAAAATCGTGGAAAATTTAAGATGTAATTTCGAACTTTTTCGAAAATTTATGAAGAAAAATACTCCAGATAATTTAGGGGCAAACCAGCATCATTATATAAAAACAAACATTGTTGTTCCTCTTAAATTTACATACAAATTCATCCCAATTATCATCGTTTATGACCGACTATCATACAGACCCATAAAGTACTAATGGATCCAAATTTACATTAAAAGCATTGGACTAACCTAGCTCAATGATGCATATAGTTGATCTATGTAGCAAAACTTAAATAATATTGTATGGATTTTTTTTTGTTTTATTATTATTTTGTAATTATTATTATTTTATATTTTTACAGATAAGAGTGTCATCAAAAATTAGCAACGGTCCAATAATTTTGAACGTGGATTGTGATATGTACTCAAACAACTCACAATCTATTCGAGATGCACTTTGTTTCTTTATGGATGAGAAGAAGAGCCACAATATTGCTTTTGTACAATCTCCCCAAGCCTTTGAAAATATTACAAAAAATGACATTTATGGTGCCTCTATTATATTGCTTGAAGTAGGTGTTCATTTATCAATTACCACTTTTATTATTATAAATTTATTGGTGAGACAGTCTCACTGTAAGACCAAGTCTCACAAGGAAAAGTTAAAGAAAAAACTTGTAAAAGTTTTTAAAAATAAAAACTATAAAAGTTGTGTTTGTATACAACTAGCTAACTGATAACTTTTTATATATTTCAATAACTTTTACTAATTTTTTCGTACTTTTTCTTGGTAAGATCAGACGTGATTTCACATTGTGAGATGGTCTCATCAGAAACCTACTGTAATTAAATTTAATGTTATACTTAAAATATTCATCATTTTACATGAAGTTTGAATCAGCTGGAATGGATGCCTTGGGAGGTGCATTTTATGTTGGAACTGGTTGCTTCCACCAAAGAGAAATATTGAGCCAAGTGAAATATATGGGAGACTCCAACATTGAGTGGAAAATGCACAATAATAATAGCAATAATATGAAGGTGCAAGGAACTATTGATGAATTGGAAGAAAAGGCCAAGGCTCTTGCTAGTTGTACATATGAGATAAACTCTCAATGGGGTAAAGAGGTTAGTTACCATACATATATAGGCTCTATTTTTTTTACTGAACTGAATTGAGCTAAAGTTGTTCGTTTGAACTGAACTACTCCTTTCGTATCAGTTTATCTGCAACAATGAATATTTTATCTCTCATATATATTCTTAATTGTTGTAGATAAATTGATACAGGGGGAGTAAATTAGATTCTAGACTTAGGATGACCAAAACTAAACTAAATTGAATTTGTTTGAACTGCACTGAAATTTCAAAAATTAAGTCTAAAGATCAGAACTAGCCTTCATTATAACTAATACTTTAACGGCCTGTTTGGTTATTGACAATAAATTGTGGTAATGATAATGGATTTAAAGTGTTATTTTGTTAAAGAATAACATTACAATCCTAATGGAAGACATATTTTCATTCACAAACTTGAATTTTCTTCATATTTTCTATTACCATTGGAGGGGACGGTATTGAATGAGAATGGATAAAGATTGATTTTCCTTCCAAATTTACAGATAAATTTATTCTCATTACCACGATTTATGTCAAGCTACCAAAAGTGCAAACATTCAATTTCCACCCTTGTCGATACACAGTTTTATCCATTTATAACTTTAATGGTGCATTTGTACGATTTATAAAAATAAGAAAGGGCAAATATTAATTATAAACAGTGCCAAAGTGAAACGGTTACCCTTAAAAAAGAACCGAGTAAGTAAATCTCATAATATATACCAAATTTGTCATGAGTTAGTACGAAAAGATTTTGTGAATACTAACTAGATTAGTTAATGATATATAAGCCAGACTATAATATCTACTATACCTTTTTTATGTGCACGCGATACATGCTTAGACATGAAAATTTTACTATTTCATTAAAAAAATAATGATTATTGTATATTAGAATATGCTAATTAACATACAATGCAATTTATTTACAACATTTACTTTTCAGATAGGTTTGAGATATAGATGTGCGGTTGAAGATATACTAACAGGTTTAGCAATTCATTGTCGAGGATGGAAAACAGTGTTATTGAACCCAAAAAGGAAGGCCTTTGTAGGGTTGGCACCTATAACATTGCTCGATACACTAGTACAAAATGATAGATGGAGTGAAGGTTGGCTTGAAATCATATTATACCATAGTCATTTATTATATGGACTTGCAAAAATAAACTTAGGTCATCTATTGGGTTATTTTAACTATAACCTTTGGGCATGCAATTGCTTGGCAACCCTTTATTATTCAATTATCCCTTCTCTTTACATGCTAAGAGGAATTTCATTATATCCAAAGGTAATTCTATCTACATGTTTTATTGAATCATTTAGTTTAAATTTTGTTAAATACACCTTGTATTATTTCAATTTTAGTTGGAAAAAAAGAGTTATCAATTACTGTCTTTCTGGACACACTTTTAGTTTTGCATATTTTACTGGCCTAATAAAGTTCATTTAATGATCAATTCATGTATTAATCAAGGTTAAACTTTCACTACTCAAACTTTCATTGATTGATTAGTAAATTAAACAATCAATTTTTGATCTTGATTGATTAATATATTAACTAATTTTTACTTTTAATGATTAAGGCTAAATGTAGTAAAATCAATAAACTATGTTGGAAGATAGTAATTGACAACTTTTATTTTATTTTTTTGAAAATGTTAACATAAAAATTTGTACTTTTGTTTTTCCACAAATTTTGAGAAATCAATTATTTAAAGGTGTAAATGACCAAATAAATAAAAATAATTTTGATACTAGTAACTTATAATCACATTCTTGCTTGTAATTTTTTATTAATTTCTTCGTTACACCCTTAAATCGTTTCCTTAAAATATGGAAAAAAAACAGAAGAAGAAATTTTTATGTTACTGAGGGAGTACTTTCAAAAATTGAATGAATACAAGATCGAGTATTAACAAAATGATTTTATCTATTTATTAGTTTATTAACTACTTTCATTTATCCTTTTCCTTTCTTGTGTTGTGTGTGTCATAGATTTCAAGCTTATGGTTTATTCCCTTTGGTTATATCATTGTTGCTAAGTATTCCTATAGCCTAGGAGAATTCTTATTTTGTGGTGGCACAACCTTGGGATGGTGGAATGAACAAAGGATGTGGCTCTATAAGAGACTCTCGGCTTACCTCTTTGCCTTTGTCAAAACTATGCTCAAAGTCTTTGGATTTTCCAACATGAAATTTGTTATCACATCCAAAGTGGTTGATGAAAATGTGACTCAAAGATATGAAAAAGAGCTCATGGAATTTGGTGTCAATTCTTCCATGTTCATCATCTTGGAAACTATTGCATTGCTAAATTTGCTTACCTTTGTGGTTATATTAAAGAATATGGTGACAATGGTGAAGAATGAAAGAGGGATGGTCATGGTCAATAGCTTTGCCTTGCAAATTTTATTGTGTGGAGTTTTGGTCTTCATTAATCTACCTTTGTATGGAGGTGTTTTCATTAGAAGTGACAAAGGCAAGATGCCCATTTCTATAACTATAAAGGCAACTTTCATATCGCTATTAGTTTGTACTACTTTCGTTCTTTTTTAATCTACATATTTAATTGTTGTTGGTGATTTATATGTACGTATTGAAAAACTATATCAAGCAGACTTTTTTTTTTTTTTTTGTATTTGCTACTACTGTTACTACTACTGTTACTACTACTGCTACTACTGATTATTTTTATTGGGAAAGAGTGGTGGTGGTTGTGGACTGATGGTGATTAAGCAGAGTAGAAGCAGAAGCAACGGCGGCGAAAGGCGCCAAAGAATGTTAAAGTGAATAAATTAAAAAAAAAGGAAAAAATAAATGCAAGTTGCTAATTTCTTAGTGTCGTTTTAATGTTATAAAATCAAGCAAATAACTAAAGATGAGATTAAGTCAAGCCTAGACGAGTTATTATTGTAAAAACTCTTATTTTTGGGCCAGAATATTTTGAAATAAAATATAATTTTTTTATTTTGGTGTAATTAAATATTTGATATTAGTGTAAGACGGAAATTGATTCCATAAAAATTATTATTTTATTTTTGTTGGAAATCAAATTGAATTTTTCGCTGGAAACACATCTAAGATTTTTCCTTGAAATTGGGTTGTAACAATTTATGAATTATCAAACCAATATTGATAGATTTAAATACATAGTTGTAGATTTTTGCTACACTAGATTCCACTTTTGTTACCCTTTTTAGTACAACTAATATTCTATGATGTAGGAAATAATTTAGAGTATAATATATAATATGATCGATTTGTGTGCAAAGGTGTAACGAACGATTATATGAGATGTAAACGTCAAACCGACGATTATGTCATACTCGAGACCCAGAAAAAGTGACAAATATATCTAAGTAGGTATGCAATGATGTGTCGCGGACAGGGATTTTGGTGCGGATGACACGCGACTTTAGTCTCCATCCGGGAGCATGAAAAACAATCAACAAGAGAGCTTGGGTCGTGCCCGCGATAATGCTCGTTTGTGTTACGTTTTTTAGTTTACTCGTTCGAAGAGGCCATTATGTTGTTTGAATGACTTTGAACGTGGGTTTGAGGGTCTTGACTAAAGGCTTTCTAAATAAGCCTTGAGAGGAGAGAGAAAACAAAACGATAACTTCTCTTTCTGATTATTCACACAAGCAATTTCATCTTCTCCAAAAAGCTTTTCACGTATAATTGAGTTTTTGTATGAGCATCACAAACATGTTCCAATTTTTCGTTGTATCTCAAAAACTTTTTCGGTAATCTCTTGCTCTTTGATTAGGGTCGAAATCTAGTCTTTAGAAAAACGTTTTCGTGTCTCGAAGGTCATAATTCTCCGAATTTCATCTTTATGTTCATCTTTGTTCATCTATATAAAATCCTATTCTCTAACAATCTAAGGACTACAACTTGCAAAGATGGCCATGTTGATGCGTGAGATTCATGATATCCAATTTGATTCTTTTGTTTTTCTAAATATTTTTAAGCCTTTTGAATTTGCTTTAAAAAAAATTCAGATATATCCGACCCAAAATATCCATATATTTTTATCTAGAATATTTAAAACATTCGAATAGTGAAGCCAATCCAAATACCACAAGTTTCGAAATCTATGATCTAAAAATATTCGAATATCTTGTTCGAAATATTCAAATTTTAAAAGCCGAATCAGATATTCAAATTTCCAGACTAGATGTGTCTAATCAAGTCTTTTTTTGGTAAATGAGTAGATCTTATACCAAAGAAAGAGAAAAGGGTATAGCCTAGGCTAGTAACTATCTTAAATCTCAACACTAAGGTTGCCATAGGATAAGGGAGCCTTGAAAGGCCACTCTTGGTCCCGAGCAACCAAATACACCAGGATGGGAGAAGGCCTCAAGTTTTTGGCAACACTTTATCTACCAAAGGTTTGCATTGAGTAATTGGTAGCTTCTTGAAAGAAAGAAAACACCATGTACTTAAAAGAGGATAGTGCCTTTGGTAACACTTTTTTGTTGAAGTTTTTCATTAGTAACAATTTGTTAAAATTGATGTTCAATTTTGTAAGCCCAAATAATAGTTCGATTTAATTTGTTTGTTGAAAAAGTCACTCGGCTAAAGTTTTGGAGTTTATGATGGCCCTCAAGGTCAAAATTACAGATAAAATCAGTAAAAAAAAAAGAAAGAAAGAAGGAAAGAAAGAAAGACCAAAACACATTGATTTATATGTCATAAAGTGTCTTAGATTTACGTGACTCGATTTTTGTAATGGAAAAATTGCTCGATCAAGATTTGGAGAGTGGTTTTTGCCCTTAACTTTAATTCTAATACAATCAACAACAACTAAAAAAATCAATTAAAAGCATTATAATTTCAGATGAGAAATATCACACCCACGAAATGCAACACAATCCATTAACGAAGTGAGCGTTGTTCATTAAAAAAAATAGAGAACATACTTCAGATGTTTGAAAAAGCATTAACACAACTAAAAAAAATGAAAATTTATTTTTTAAACATAGATCTGAACACATTTGCAAAAGCGTCATGTCATCACAATAATGTTGGTATTTAATTTTAAAAAAATACTTCAATTGTAGGGAGATTTGAACATAGATCTTTTGTATGGAAATGTTAGGTAATTACCAACTCAACTCTATTTATATGTTGGTGCAAATATGCTTCTTTATAACTATATTGTTTTATTGTTTAGGAAAAATAAAGAGAGACAAAAAATATTATTTAAAATAAAAATGGGAGAAGTTAGCACACAATAGCTTTGCTCTAACAGTCTAACACAATGCTTTTTGACTAATTGAATTGCAATTCTTCCACAAAATCTATCCACAATCTAAAATATATAATTTCCAATTTATTTTGTTCATCATGATACCTAGATTTGTTATTTGTGTTTTCTCATATAGTTGACGTTTGATCTGCAATACAAATTGAGGGTGATTTTGCCAACTCGAGTTTGTTTCGGTTGTTCTTAGTGTTTCAACAAACGGCAGTTACCATCCTTGCCAAAAATTCTGTTAATTATAGCGCTTTTATCAATGCACAATAAAAACAAACTGTTGAACCCAAGACAACGCCGGGAAAAAAACTAGTAATTAAGGATTTAAGCGTTACAACTTAACACTTATAAAATTTTACGAGGGGTGTTGGTGACGTGGAAATCACATATTGGTTAAGCTACGTGGAGAGGATTCAAGTGGGCCCTCCTCTGTGAAGACGGGGAAAGAAAGAGTTGTGTTCGCTGAAACTCCCCCCCCCCCCCCCCCCCCTCCCCCCAACTCGATCTCAATTGCAACTCAAACTCCATCACAATAATCATTTTACACAAGTCTTTTTGTTTTGTTCTTGGGTTTTGTTGACTCTTGTTTGATTTAATTAACTTCTATCTTTACAATTATTTCATTCTTTTTGAGGATTCATCACCGATAAAAGGTAATTTCTTTTCTGTTTTTTCATCTAATCTTCGGTTTTTTTAAGTTCTTATGTATGATTCTTTTGTTACTTCAGAGTTTGGGTGTTAAATTTCTGGTGAATTGTAATTAAAAAAAATAAATCAATGCTTTGTTGAAAGATTTATTTTGATTATTGTGCCAAATAATAATGTGTTTGATCAATTAAACGAAAATTCCGAGGTAACAGTTGTTGTTAGGGTAACAACTAATAATTACTTTAATTTATGGTAAGGAATTTAGGATGCTAGTATTATAAAGAAAGATGCAATCTTTAAATTTTATTTTTGGTGATCTTATGAATTTCCTAAGATTATATTGCTGTGATTTGGGGGATTAGTTTTATGACAGATTTTCATTGAGAGCAGAATTGTTTTTGAGGAAGAACAAGGGAGTGAATTTGGGTAAATTTCATTTTGTGCAAATCAGTTTGTTAATCTGAAGTGATTTCTTTGCTACTTCTATTTACTTTGTAGCACTATTGAGCTATATTCCCTTTTCACTTTTTTCAAGTTTATGCAAATATGAATTGTTACCCCCTCATAAGCCTAGTAATGGAATTGTAGAGTTTTCTTGTCCTTAATGAAAAATCAATGACACCTGCATATAGTGGAGGCCAAGTTTAGGTTTTCCAAAAATCAATGACACCTGCATATAGCGGAGGACATGTTTGGTTTAAAAAGGTAGAATGAAATGGTATGGGAATGATAATACGCTAGGTATGGAATGGTATGGGAATGAGAAATTTAGGGGGAGAGGTGACTAGGTGAGTATGGGATTCATGGGGTTGAGAAACCATTGGGTATGAGGTTTCCATACCCAAACACCCCAACCAAACACTATATTGTTCATTAATAGTATCACATCCGTTCCATTCCATTATAAAAACTTGCAACCAAACATGTCCTGTCAATAAGTCTAAAAACAGGTTTCTTAGCTTTTATAGTTATCATGTTTTATGGACTTCCTTCAGTTAGAGCCTAAGTTAGTTTAGAGTTTGTTCTTGAGTTTATTTTTCTGGATTTAAACACAAAGATAGGTAATAGCACTTTTTTTTTGGTTGGGGGGGGGGGGGGGGGTGGGGTCTTAGTAGTCCATACCTCTAATGATTTTGCGGTGATATGGTCAGATTATTATACTACATCCGTTTCTTTTTAAATGCAACGATTTAACATAGAAAAATGTCTAATCATTGCATTTAAAATGTTTTTCTTCATTGGATGTCTTCCATATCCTTATAAGATCATGTTGTTTATTTAGCTTCTTTTTATGTTCACACTTATGTGATTTCAATGGCATGTCTTGTACATCGGATGTTCACAATTGTGGGGTAGTTTTACTTGGAAAAAATGGACAAAATTTGAAACAATTTCTAAATAAGGGATGAAAAGATTTATGTGTTAGTTCTCCCTTACTAGGAAGGGTATCTGTGAGTTTTATAAATACTTCAAGGGTACATGACGAGTTTATAAATAACACGGTAGACCATGAATATCATTAAATCTCAAGGGTACACAGAGAAAATACTTTTTTTCTCTGCTAACCAATCCATGGCTTTACTAAATAAGTTGTTTGAAACAGGGTTGCCTAATTTGCTTCTTTTATTCACAATTCGACCAAAATAGCCCAAAAGCAACTTTAGTGCTCATTTCAATTCGCAAATGGAAAAGGAGTTTAGTGAATTAGATAACACTGGCTTGAAATAATAGTGATGTGGAAATAACAGTTTATTTTCTCGGTGAATAATCATAGTGCTGAAAGAATTAGATTAGTCTTGTAGTTTGTTGTTGTTTTCTTTGGAAACTTTCTTATTGCAGCTTCTGAGAGTGTCTCTTTGTTTGATTGAATACAGATGAATTTATCTCGGTTGATGTCAATAGCTATTTTGCTGCTGGCTCTATGTGTCCAACAGACGTTTGGCCTTAGGTTTGTAATTGACAGAGAAGAATGTATCTCCCATAATGTTCAGTTTGAATGGGATACAGTCCACGTCTCTTTTGTTGTGATTAAGACTGATTCTCCATGGCGTACAGAAGATGGTGTTGATCTTGTGGTGAGTATAGCTTGCCCACGTTTATGATTAGTTTCTCCTGTTTGCTAATGTTGAAGAATTTTGTTTCAAAAGGCTTAATTTAAGATCTTAACTTGATTTGGCTGAAATAAGATTGGTAGTGTTTTCTACATCAATTTCAACCGGCTTATATAATTTTCTTTGCATCACAAACAATAATATTATAATGGGGAGAAAAGTGCAAGGAAATGTAGTTGTGGTCATGGACATAGCTTTACAGTAGATTAGTTCCTGTGATAAGCACAATTTTTATAAAATTATATTTAAAATATACTCCCCGTCCTAAAAAAAAACCTACTCCATTTTTATTATTGCTATTATTCATATCGTAATTTTGACCTTCTTTAATTTTATATAGGCAACGAAAAATATAGTCATGTACAATCTCGTTTGATTCGTCTCGAAATATACTTTTCAAATATTTAGTTTTATAATTTTTTTAATATATAATTAGAGATAAGATTTAAATACAAATATTTAAGTTTCAAATTTTACTAATATAGATTTAGGAGAATTAATAAAAGATAATTCTTGTTTGGGAAGCTACTAAAAAAATCTTTTAAAACTTTTTTTAAAAAAAAAAGTTTTGAGGGAAAATCTTCATTATAGAAATGACACATGTCAAGAAATTAAATTAGTGCATTTTACTTTAGTATATAGTATAGATATGATTTGTTTGTGTCATATGTATTAACATGGTGAACTTTGGATTAATAAAAACCATCATGTTATCTTTGAGTCCAACTCATTGTAAAATATGTAGGATTTCGATACCAAAAAGGATTTTTGTAGCCTAAGTAATTTTAATATCACATCCTATTTTCATTGCATGAGTGCACGATAAGAACATGATGTTATTCAACCATGTATTGGTGCTTCCTATGAAGAGATCCGTATGAATCACTTTTTAATCCTTGAATTTTGATGCCATCATTGAAACTAATGATGGGAAAAAATCTTTTGATTTTACTCAATGATATTTATGTTTTTCTTGATTTTTTTAAACAAAATACAATTTTTGTTTTTCAAAACAATATGTATTGTACAAAAGTACATGATGATGGGGGTTACACAACCTGTGATGGAGTGTCTTCGAGACTTCAACTATAATTTATCATACATTTTCCCCAAATGGACATTCCATAATTTATTGTGCATTATGTTTAATTCCATTTTGTGACATAATTTTTATGAATTTTAAAAGGTTGGCCTACCACCTTTCCTTACTTTTTCCACGTTCTCTTACCTTTTCCCTTTTTACATACTCTCTCTCCGATCCGTTTTTGTATACTCCACTCATTATAATATACTCCCTCCCTAACAAAATAACTATAACGATTTGACATAAAGTAGAGAAAAAAATGTCAAATCGTTGCAGATAATATGTTACGGAGGGAGTATTAATCATAGTTTTTTTTCTTCAAACAGTAAATGCACAATATATTATGGAACGGAGGGAGTACTTCACATTTGGAAACATTGATTGTATTTATGGTTTCTTTTACTTGTAGAAACTGCACTCCCATAATCCTAATACCAATTTTGCCTAATTATTTGTAACATATTTACGATTTAAATTTGAGCACCCACCTTGTCTAATCATTTTCATGGTTATTAACCTTAATTTAATTTAATTTCAGTGATGCCATTGCTATAGTTTTGCAAATTTTAGCTAAATAGAGGTATGGAATCTTCTGAAACTTTCAGGTGAGAGGACCTGATGGTGATCAGATCCATGACAGTCGTGATCAGATCAGTGAGAAATTTGAATTTGTTGCCCATAAGAAGGGACCTTACAAATTCTGCCTCACGAACAAGTCACCCTATCATGAAACGATCGATTTCGATGTACAGGTCGGACATTTCACATACTATGACCAGCATGCTAAGGATGGTAAGACTGTGATTTTGGGTGTTTTCTTGATGGCTTCATGAGAAATATTGTTGGTTTGGTAAATGTTTGTGCATGTTTGTAGAGCATGTCAAACCCTTGATAGAACAGATTGAAAAGCTGGGTGAAGCTCTTTACAACATTCAGTTTGAGCAGCACTGGCTGGAGGCACAGACTGATCGACAAGCACTAGGTACTTTATATTTTTCGCTTCTTAACAATCAGGGTATCACACGGTATGTTTGACCTCATATGAGTCACGTTTTTTTTTCGCTGATCTTATATATAAAAAGTTTGCGCTCTTTTCTTATATATGGTGCGTTATCTTCAACGTATGAAACATGACATTATACGACAAGACCTGACATCAATCACTCAATCAAAGCCTTATTCCCATAAGTGGGGTCGGCTATATAAACCAAAGTGATTATTCCAGGTGGTCGTCCACATAGATTTTCCTGATCAAAACTTATTAGGCAGGATGTTATTATAAGACAAGACCTGATCAAAACTTATTGGAACTTATTATAAGAACTGATTGAAATTTAGACCTAACCTAATAAAACAAGTGAACTGATAAAATAAGTTGAAGAGAATGCACCCATTTTTTTTTTTTTACTATTGTTGAATTGTTAGGCAGGATGTTACTACCAGAGTGGTATTTTTTGGTTCGTATCATTATTTGGGGGGGTGGGGGGGGGGGGGGGGGACTCTTTACTATTGTTGACTGGTCATATAACACAATTAATGTTGGTTGGTCGTAAATTGGTTGTGTTGGCAGCGGTTGTCTTAGTTTCATAACATAGTAAGCAAATATCTCCATCCCATTAATGATTTTACGTCGGAAATACTGACTTCATCTCTTTAAGAATCACTCCATAAACATCATTACATCTACCATATTAGGATGCTCCAAGTTGAAGTTTTTTTTTATAAATATAATATTTTCTCCTTTCTACCTTCCTTGAAAGTCAGGTGCCCATTCACTAACATTCCCTTTTCACCTTGCTGAATCATTCTGCGAAAAGCTAATTTTTTTTATGAGGGGAATGGGAGGACTAATCAGTAATGTCCTAGAAATGGGTTGGTCATTGTGAATCTCTTAGGTTTTTCTTTGTTAGAGTTTGTAACTTTGCATTAATTTTTGGACCTCAAAATCAAACCCTGAACGTCCAAAATGCAAGGTTCTGTATCCGAAAATTTGGGATATATGTGATTTCCGAATTTAATCAGAAAATTTTCCCACATCTGAGAATTTTAAAATTGGATACATTCATATATCCAAGATCTGATTTTGTTGTTCCTAATTTCTTAAATTTTGTACAAATCTCGGACTGCACATTTTTTTAATCTATACTACAAGGTTCATTTTTTATTTTTGGAACAACCCCCAAAACAAGAAAAAATTAGAACATTTATAACTTAAAAGTAACAAAGGCTTTACTCGAATGAGGAAAGCAGTAACAAAGGTAAAATAAAAGTAATGCTATACATTGGGCGGCACTGGGAGTAGCGTTACTTTTATAATCTAGCATCGACCTTTCAATATCATGCATACTTCAACAAGTGAGAAACCATAATTTGTTCTCTTTGAAGTGGAAGATGTACAGATACAAAAGGCAGCAGTGGGGGAATTACTGAATTTTCTTTTCTTTTTTTTTTTACCGAATAGAAGAAAGGCTTTTTAAAGAAAGAAGAAATGGCAAAAATACTGGCGAGCGAAATGGAAGGAACAGATCGGTGACAGGCTGATAGGAAGTTGACGTATTGATAATTTGAGGTGGTAGTGCTAGAGATTAGGGAGTAGAGAGTGTGTGATGAGTATATCAGCTAAATGGGATAAAAGGGATTTAGGTTTGTTTCGTTGTTGGTAATAAAATGTGGGAATGATAATGAATTTAAAGCATAATTTAGCAAGGGAAGAAAGGTTATAACTTATAATTTCCATGGAAATATATTCTCATTCACAAGCTAGAAATTTCTTCATATTTTCCATTACTTTCCATTACTATTGAGAATTGTGGTATTGGATGAGAATGGTGGTATTGAATGAGAATAGTCTGATATTTATGAAGAAAATTAAATAAATTGAAGAAAAACTACCACCACCATGAATATATATTTTGATTTTCTTACCAAATTTACGTATAAATTCATTCCCATTAATGTCATCTATAACCGGTTACCAAACAAGACGTTAGGGTTATAAAAATACTTTTTTCTCATTGTGGTCGTAAAATGTTGGATATCATATCAGATATCCATATTCATCCATCCGATATTCAAAATATAAATTCCAGTTTTGGATATTCTATTATTTGAAAATCTCAAAATCGGTATCCAAGTTGGTATTCAATATCCATTTTCTCATATCCTTTGCTCAATCCAAGATTCCATATCATATCCTATGTGGATTGGTCTTTTCAGATTTTTAGTAAGTTTTACTCTGCTTTAAAATTATTGTGTTCAACTGGTTAAGAATGCACTAACACTTTTGCATGACATTTGGTTGTTAAATACTCCCTCCGTTTCAAAACAACTACTCCACTTTGACCAAAATTGTGAGAGTTTTTTGGTCAAAGTGGAGCAGTTATTTTGAAACAGAGAGAATATAGATAACAATTTATTCTTAGGAAGTTTAGGCTCCTATAGTCTTATTATTGATTGTGTTATGGTTCCCTGGAAATGCAGTGAATGAAGCATTAAGCAAGAGAGCAATCCATAAAGCAATTTTGGAGTCGATTGCACTCGTTGGCGCCACAGTGCTACAAGTATACCTATTGCGGCGGCTCTTTGAAAGGAAGCTTGGGACTTCAAGAGTCTAGAAGTTTTCATCATTGTTGTGATTTATTAACTTAGTATACTCTTTGGAATTAGCTTAGTTTTGCTTAAGGCCTCTTTTAGGACTTTTTTTTTTGTATACCCTTGGGCCTATTTTGAATTATACATTCTACTGTAGAGATCATCAAAGCGGATATAATTGGCTTTTTCCAACATTGATGTGTTCAGTTTTTCCCTCTACTCTGGGACTTCTGGTTTTGTTAAATACAAAGTGGAGCACACGACTCTCGAGTACTTTTGCATGTCAAATTCACCGTTATGTATGTGTCAATGTTAAATGCTCAGGGGTGGAACTAAAAATATATATATAGCAAAATTTTCTTATTTTTAAAGGGGGCGGAATACATAAATTAATTTATTTTAAAATAAAAAATTAGCAGATTTTTAACTTAATTTAAAGAAAAATAAAAAATTGGTTAGGCCCTCATGAAGTTCCGCCCTGGTAAATGCTACTGTGTCGATGTGCAACTAGGGCGGTTTGGTAATGTATTTCAGTCACCTGCAATGAGTAGGTACTATAATTATAAGGCACCTGCAATAATTAGTAGTGTTTGGCATAAGAGCATTGAATTGTTATCAAATAAATATCTCAAGAATAAGTTTTGAAATCCACATCTACATTTTTAGTTCTGCTTCTTTCAACTATCTTATCAATCTTAGCATTATTTCAACTCGTGTTGCCAAACATGTCCTACGAATTAGCTCACATCTCATATAATGTGTTCCATTATACGGCTGCATCTTTTTGTTAATTTGTTGTTTAAACACCTTAAAATAAATTAAACAAAATCGTAGAGATCTACCAAATTTTCTATTGTGGCATATTACATATATATACATGACAATTGACATGTATGCTAAAGGGACATGATGTTTGGAAGAGACGTGCATATTGAAAAATTACACATTATTATGAACATATTTCATTGCAGTTTTTAGTTTTTTATTCTCAAAAAGCTAATATGTTTATATTTGAAATGAGTAACTTTAAATTAATTATTTGTAAGGGTTTTTTTAGGGGATATTTTCAAGTTAAGTTAATATGCTAATTTACATAAGAAAAGCAATCATAGGCGATGCCCAATGGATCTCTTGATTGTGTTTCCAACTATAGATCATTACAATCATGTGAATTTATTATTATTATTTTGAAATTTTTTTCAAAAATAAATCAAACTTAGGTTGATCTGCTCAAAATAAACCATTATTTTTATTAACAAGAATAACCTTATTTCTACTATTGCTATGATAAGTTATATCACAATGCCTCCTTGTTAAAATGTCACATATGTCATGATTTCAGCATCATTGATTTATTTAGAGCAGAAACGGATCCACGATTAACTTGTTCTCAATTAAGCGAAAGTTTAATTTGTTTTGAAAAGATAATCTAGAGATTGATTTGTTTTTTACAATTTTCACTTTTTGTTTTTGAGTACCTCATTATAGGGTAGATTTCTATGGAAGTATATACATTCTATGGGATCAAGGTTCGCTTTTTTTTTTTTTTGGCTCTATTTTTTTAACTATCGCATAAATTTTATGCATATACAACTATTAGAGTCATACAAGATGTCAACTTTAGGGACTCAAGAAACAGAGCACCAAATTCATGCCCACTTCTGATCCCTTGAGATTTAAGGTTCGATTTCTCAAAACAATAAGGTGGTAAGTTTTAACTTTTAAGGTCAAAAGGAGTGGTAAAGTAGTGTCCACTTTCATCTCGTAAAATCCTTAGATACGAGTTCAAACCTTATTACTGGCATCCCATTCTTTTATATGTGTTGCTAAATTATCCCCTCAATTAAAAAAAATTAATAATATTTTAAGCCATTAGACGGCAACCGATACATTTGATTGATTAAAATCTTAGGGGCATATAAAAAACTAATATTTTTAAGTCAATAGATGGCAACCAATACATTTGATTAAAATCTTAGGGGCATATTCAATGCATTCTTGAAACAAACCCCACGAGTACTCCCTAAAAGAAACCCAAAAAAAATACTCAAACAAGTTTAGTCGTACGAAAATTTTTAATAAAAAAAAAAAAGTTATCCTTGTAAATCTGACCAGCCCCTGCCTAACCCGCCCCGTTGAACAGGACTAATTGTGCACACCATGTGATAAGTGACTTTTGCAAAAAAAAAAAAAAAAAAAAACAAATGATAAAAGATTACTTCCGAATAATGAAGGTCAGAAATGATTTTAGAGATTATCTTTTTGATAGCAAAGTTCTGGATTTCCATCTACAACTAAGAAAAACCCTAATTTTATGTATATAAACATTTCAAGAGAAACATGGAGCAAAATCACAAGGCAAAACCAAGTACACTCCACTGATACAGAAGCCAAAAGTTAATATATCACAAACAAAAAGCTTTACAACTCAAAAGCACAAGAAATGAACAAGAGTAATAAAGGAAAAACTTCCGGGTGTTTTTTTTTTTTTTTTTTTTTGTGTTTTTTTTAAAATAATGACCCACACAATTCAGTACATTATAAATACAATATTAGTGCATTTCCTTCCCACACCAACAACACATTCCAACAGCATAGAGAAAAAGAAGAAAAAAAATTGCATTGTTCCAGGAAGCCCCCTATAACAACTCTTACATCTTTTGTCTTTTGAAAGAAATGTGTTGGGGTGGGATATCAGCCTAACATCCCCCCTGCCATATATGAGAAGAAGTATCCATCTCATTAAGAGTGCACGTCCGGGGCTTGCACGCAGCATAACCACTTTTTCTGCAACATCAAACAAGATTGAAATAAGAGAGAAGATATGTTGCATCGAGTCGGTAACAGGGACAAAAACGCATACAGGGGGTACCCCACTGGGAACGGCAAATTCAAAAATCAGATGACTATGGGTGGGTACGGTGCGAAAATTAACAAAAGTCTTGGTATCGTCCCCGTCTCCCCGATACGGAAACAAATCGGGTATGGGGATGCCGGTCACATAGAGTACCCGTGCTATATAGGAGATAAGTCGGCCACAAAATCAGTTGCCTCTAACTATTATTAACAAAAACTACTATCTCGTATCGCAATACTCGCAACTTTTACCATTTTAGGTTGTAACACAATACTTGCAACAAATATTTTTTTTATTATATTTAGTATAAAATTACCTGCGTAACCTTTTTTTAACTTTACTTTTGTTGTGTGCCCAATTAATTATTCATTTTCACTTTATCTCTCTTTAAATTTATTTTTTGCCTAGGAGTCCGTATCACATGTAGTATAAAAATTACCTATGTAGCGAGTATTGTGATACAGATGTAGTATATAGAATTGCTATTGTTTGCTTGCAACGTTAACAGCAAGTTTGATGGGATGGATTTGAAAGGTAAAGAAAGGAAAGTAAAAAAAGATGTCAGTTTCTTGAATGTTTGGTTTTTAAAAAAATGAAAACCGATAGGAAGGGAAGTTAAAGGAAAGACTTTTAAAAAATTGAACATTTTTTCTCCTCACAAAAATGGAGGAATCCAGAAAAAGAGAGAAACTTTAAAGTTTAAACCAAACATGAAGACATAAATATTGTTTCCTTTCTCTTCTCTTTCTTGTTTCCTCTTTCCTTCCTTTTCTTTACTAAAAATGAATCAATCAAGTTAAAATACTTTGCTCTTTGATTGCTTTGTTTTGAAATAAGCTGAACATGATTTAAGTAGTTACTATCCATCTGTTGCCTCGTCACACGGATGACATTTCTCTCTCTTACACATTTAGGCTCCGTTTACTTAGATGTAATTTTTTTTGATAAAGACGTAAAATGACTTATATAAAAGAATTTATAATGGAAAACACAATTGCAAAATAAGTTTTCCATTCTTTTAATTAAAAAAATGATGGAAAATTAGAATATAAAAAAATGAAAGTAAAAGTAAGGAGGTAAGGTTAAAAAAAAAGAGGAAAATAGTATTTTCTTCAATTTAAAGGATATTTTACCCCTAATGAAAAAAAATTACACTACTTTACCAACTAAAAAATGTAAATTTGAAAATAGAGGAAAATAGTTTTGCACGAAAATATTTTACGCCCTAGTAAACGGAGCCTTAATGAAAAATGAAGGGAACAGTTTGCAATCAAGAATGTTCAAGAACCAAGTCTAGTTAATTCTAAATTCCTAAAAAAACATTGCAAATTCTCAAACATATGGCACACTTGCACATGTGTGCATTCTATGGTAGTTAGACTCTAGTCTTAAGTCTACAGAAGAGCCTATGTGATAGCTCGGGAGAAGAGTGATTGCCTTCGGAGGTGTTTATGGATTGTCAAAACATCTAACATTAACAAACCTTCAGAGCTTTCCCATATTACATAACAGCATTTTACTGATTTCTACATGACCAAATTTCAATACATCTGACTTGGAATACCAAAGCATTTCTGGGAGTAGAGAAAGCAAAAGAGCGGCATTAAAATGAAGTTAATTACTCAGATTATTGGGCTAATTGGACATATCAAAGCTAGTTACAGTTTCACATAAAAGATGAAGTAGTGTACACTATTAATACCTCTCAAAAAGCAGTGAAAGACAAAACAATATAATGCAGATGCGAGAATGGTCAACTCAAATGGAACTTACAGGCTGAGACTTTGTGGGCTCCATTCCAGGCCTAGAAGCAGGCTGGCTTTTTGAAGGAGACTCAGGTTTCCCACCTGTTTTCTTTTCATCTCTAGCCTTATTAAAAATCACAGTGAACCCCTCTGCTGAAGCTGGGTCATTGACGTCCCATTCACCAAATTTGGGCAGTGGCCTTCCCTTGTCCTGCAATGGCCAGAAAAGGGGGTCAAGAACTAGACCACTATAATCTCCTAATGAGAACCAACAACCAAAGGTGAGGTAAAAGGCAGTGAAAATTTAGATAACAATGAAAATGTGCTTCCAACAACTTGTTAAAACCCAAGAGACAATAGATTTTTCAGTTGGCGGACCATCAAAGAAAAGCTACCAATCTAGACCCTGCTATATGATATCTTTCTCCCTCACTCCCCAAATACAAGCATTTGCAAACAGCTTACTCAACTCAGACATCAACAAAAAATTATATAAATATATAGATATGAGCACATCACTTTTCGACTAAGCACATGACCAATCTTCCCAACCCCAGGCCCAAATCACATCATGAAGTAAGTTTTGGAATGGAGATGTAAACAGAAGATTTATATGTAGTGTTACAGCAAAGCTTCTGTGTTCAGAAACATAAGAGATACGCTTTATCAGGAGTAGTAACAATAGCATATGAATGAATACAGCCAAATTAATAAGGTCAATTCATCAAACATGAGTATCAGATGCACAAGATTCACACTGATACACAAAAAGAGTTCACAGAAGATAAGGGATTAAAGGAAAGAAATCTAATGCACCAAAGACACGGCACACACTGAAAACCTAGAAGTCTCTCAAAGAGCATAACAGCAGCAAGCCAAAAGGTAACAAATATCTAACCCTACATTGCTTGTAATAGCTTCGGTTGGCTTTTTCTTTTGTGTGTGAAAGCCTACAAGAGAAGATTTCCAAAATTCAAAGGAGTTGAGACTTGAGACAAGAATCTCAGTGCAAAATTAAGAAAGCTGCATCAGTGTCATTAGTTCTCATGCAGTGGAAAATTGGAAATTGAAAAGGTGCTTCCTGATTCTAGAAACACATGAAGTAACTTGTTAAACAGTCATCATCGTCAGGTGCGAGTCGATAAAGTCAAACAGAAAAATTCATATTAAGTACAGAGTGAATAGCTTTTCTTTTGATCATTCATCCAAATCAATGTGTCAAAAGGCATCAGGCAGTAGGCAACTAGAAGCTTAAGCATAGCTCACAAAGCGAAGCAGTTTAGACACTCAAACGAAGCAATGCAGACATTTCAGTGATCAAGCATAAAATTACTGCATAGAATATTTCACCCTAAAAAATGCATCATCATGATTCTAAACCATACTCCATAGAAAAGTAAACAGTGAGGTTCACAAGTTGAAACCCACAAAAAATAAGCAAACACCAAAAGGCACGCCTCTAAATGCCCTTAAAAAAGCCTCATTGTGTCCGAGAACCTACCACCATCAGCAACTTAACTCAGGCGGTATTACACACTGCACCAAAAGTGCTAAACTAGATTCCTCCCTCAACAGGCTAGGCAACATCCTTTTGCTGGGCCTATGACCAATTTATCACATTGCCTGCAATTGCACATAGACTCTGACTTAGCACATGATAAAGCCAGCCCAATCAGAAGCAAGCAGAACTTGTCTGAGGCTATGCTCAATTAGGACCTAGGCCAACTAAAGCAAGCTAGGAATCAGACAGGCAAACCAGACACTCAAATCCCTGCTTGAATATCCTTGATTCCAGTTGTCATTTTCAACAACTAACCCTTAATCATCGAAAAGCCAACGCAGGAAACAGAAATCGATAGGCTAGCATGGTTTGTTCATCAAAGGTAACAATTAATAATTTACCATGGCTATGGAATTTTTACATCAGCCAATCATTCATCAGAATCATCACCATTACAAGTTGATGCGGAGGGAAAAGGGTAAGCCTAGCACGAGACGGAAAAAAGAGAATTCTTTGTTGAGCAAATTGGCATGGTTACAAACTAGGATTCTCGAAAACGCCAAGTTCAACAAAAATCATCACTAAAACACAACTTTCACTTAAGAGCTCAAGTAAACAATGACTTCATGACAATCATTTTATCATATAACACTACCACCCCAAGGAAAACAAACAAAATATGGGTAGGGAGAAGCAAAAAAGGAGGCTATGTATAATGCCAATAATAATGAAAAATCAATAATTCCAATAATGAAAAATCCATATCACAAAATTTCACAAAACAACCAATAATTGCATCAGAAAAAATTAAAATCCCACTAATTCAAATATTAGAGAAATCAGAGAAATAGTAAGTTCCCATCAAGAATAAACATGGAACTATGGAAGTCGTCGATCAAAGAACAAAAACCCAACCAAAAGTTCCACCCAGAAGAAGAAAAAAAAAATCAAATTCAGCTACAAAGAATTAAGATTTCACGGAGCTACAATTCCTATTATGCAGTACAAACACACATCAATCAAAAACCCCAAAAAAGGACAATCAATTAGGGGGAGAAAGAAGAAAGATCGAATTTTTAATTTTTGTTAATCAAAAGGGAGTCAAACAAGAATACAAATCAAACAGCTAGAGCCCAATAAACAACACAATATGAACATAAAATGGATCAAATCAAAAACAACCCAAAAAAAATCAAGCACAATTGCGATGAATCTAGGGTTTGTAATAGCAATTACAATAATAATTATACCAATATAATAACAAAAATTACTTACCGTCATGGGTACAGAGAGGGGAAAGGGGGAAAATTAGGGAAAAAGAAATGAAAAGAACAAAAATAAAAACAGAATAAAAAGGAGGAAGTAGAAAGAAAGAGAAAGAGAAGAAGACGGAAAATGAAGAGAAAATTTAGAGAGAGAAAGTAGAAATAATGAAGAATTGAAGATGATGACGAAGGTTAGTGAGTTGGGTAGAGAGAGAATGAGAGAAGAATGACAGAAATAGCCATGTGAACGTCAATACTCTCTTCCAACAATATATAACGCCGTTTATTCTCTTCTTTTTCTTTCTTTTTTTTTAACGGCATTTGTTTTTCCAAATATTTTTTTATATTATTGGAAGATGGGGATTAACGGTCGTTTTCATTCTTCTCTTTTGTTTGTCTTTTTCTCGATCTTATTAAGTGAAAGTATTGGGTCAGATTAGGGGTAATTAACGAGCAAGTTGAGCCCAAATTCTACTTAGCTCGGCTCGCGATTATTTAAATTTAGTTGAACTCAAGCTGAGCTCAAACTTTTACTAACCGAGTCATAATCAAGCCGAGCTTTGACCAATCTTTGACCGAGCCCTTATCGAACTGTTCACGAACAGTTTCACCTAATATTATTCTTACTTTATATGTCTTCTCTATTATACGGAGTAAATTTTTTGAAGATGTTCGTTTTTTGAGTTAATATTTAACAATGGGACTAGGGGTGCTTATCGAGCGAGTCAATCGCGAGTTGGGGGTTGCTCGACTCGTGTTCATTAGGTTTCGAGCCGAGTCGAGCCGATCACGAGCTGCTCATTTAATGTTTTAGTCCTCTTGAATCTTAATTCTTTCAAAAAGAAAATTATTGATTATATTTTCTTTTCTTTATGAAAATTATATATTGTTAAAGTTTATTAATTTATTATATTAAATATCAAGGTTAATTTTGTTTTTCAAATATTTAACGTAGAAAATTATTGATTTTTTGTAAAATTATCGAGTCACGAGCTGTTTCGAGCGAGCTCAAGCCAACTCGAGTCGAGCTTTGACCGAGTCGAACTCGAGCTGCTCGCGAGCTACCCAGCTCAATAAGCACCCCTAAATGGGACTATTAATTTGTTGATATATAATAACTAGAATAAATAATTTTATTTATATAACATAATATATTATTTACATATATAAAAAGTTAATCGAGTCTTTTCACGAGCTTTTCGAGCCGAGCTTGGCACAACTCAAGCTCGGCTCGTTAATGTCTCGAGCAGAACTCGAACCAAGCTAAAACGAGCCGAGCCTTAACCGATCTTTGATAGAGCCGAGCTAGAACTATTCACGAACAGGCCAATTCAAGCTCATTATCACCCCCAGGCCAGACGGTGTCTAAATATTACTTTTCCCACCATCTATTCTCTCCTCTCTTACCTGGAATTCGACCTTCTGGTTCAATTCTAAATGGTTGTTATTGTTTCATTAATCGAGTTTGGTCCTCGATTTTTCGTCCAAAGTGATAATATAATTAAATTGATTTGGAATTTCTCTTCATTACTCCCGAATTTGGATTCAACCTTACGGTTTTATTGTTTTAATGGTTTTATGTAATTGATGATTACAAGTTACAGTTCAAGTATGCAGTGTGATTGGTGATGAAGCAAAAGCAACGAAGGCGTCAAAGGAGAGGATGAAGAAATTGAGGGCTCGTTTACATTAGCTGAATAGAGATGAACTGAACTGAACTGAATAGAATTGTATTAATTGAACTAAATAGAGATGAACGGAACTGAATAGAGATTAACTGAACTGAAATGCACTGAACTGAATATAATCTGAAATAAACAAGCCCTGAGTATTTTTTCAGTTGGGGTTTTGATTTCAGTTGAGTATTTTTTTTTCCTAGTTGGATCTTGTTTTTATCCAGATCAGTTCTTATTTTTTCAGCTCAATTTTCATTTTTTTTCCATATGAGTGTTTATTTTATCCATATGAATTTATTTTTTTTGCATTTGGACTTGTCTAACAGCAACATTATGTGAGACAAGTCCGACAAAACACCTTCTCTTTTATTTACGGAGTAACTATAATTATACCCTCCCCTCCAAATCCTACCTCAGCCCCTTAAAATTCGTTACATATGTGTTTTCACTTTATTAAGAGTTGTAATGAATATTTGAGTAGTGAGGTATGAGGAAAAAAGGAGAGAGAGAGAGGGAGGGTGTTTAGGACCACAATATAGCAATCTTTTAGGGATAAATGAAATATTAGCTAACCAAACTAATTATTGCCCAAGTAATTGCTCGAATTTTTTAAACTTAATCAATATATTTGGTATATTAAATTAAAGTATTAATTAATAAAACCTAACTAATTAACTAAGTAAGGACTAAGCAGAATTGATTTTAAAGAAAGACTTCATTATAGTATAATGTTGATGATTGAGCATAACTCTAAACAATTGAGTGATTATTATTTTTCAATTGGGGGAAAAACAAAGTAAAATTTCTAAGTGATGCAGCACAGGATGGTCCAACAAGCGGCTTTAACGGTCAACGACGATTTTTTCCATTTCTATTTTACTCGGCTAGATTTGAGCTTATTTTATGCCTTAATTATTGCTTTTCGGGTTTTAATAATTAGCTTAAACTCTTGATTTAATGCTTTAGTAGTTAACTAGGCTCGAAATAGCAAGGGAGTAAAGGATTAGAATGGCTTAAAGGAGCTAAAAGGGACCTACACGGATGTGCAAGAGCAATGCACGACCGTGCAATCAAGGCCGTGCAAAAAAGAAGCCTTTTTGAAGGTGCACGACCGTGCAAGAAGGGTTGCACGATCGTGCAGGCTTATCTTGCACGACCGTGCACGATTCAGTATCTTTGCTTTGGGCGTGCACGACCGTGCACGGTTGTACTGCACGACCGTGCACGGGTGCTATACGCGAATTTCAGCTTTTGCGATTTTTCTCTTGTTTTGTTTAGCGTCTTTCTAATCTTGGCCTTTATTATGAGATTAATGGCCTAGATTAATACTCTCATTAGGGTGAGTTGGCTCTTTAAATAGCTTCTTTGCCTCTTGTAAAAATCAGATTTTGTTGAAATGAAAAATGGAGAGTTTTCTCTTTTGTGAGCCCTTTGTGAGCTTCCCTCCTTGGTGGATGGCAAATCTTATCAACCTTGGTGATTGGTAAGTCATTTTCTACTCTTTACCTTTGTGATTTAGATTAGATTATGTTTAGTTCATGATTATAAGTCCTTAGTGAGCTTATTTCCATGTCCATATTCATATTTTAATGAGTTTTTCATGTTCATATTTGAGGGTATATCCAGACCTATAAATAATCTAAAAAAAATTGGTAGTTTTTGCTTGTTTTTAAGACCACATTCTACATCACTAAGTAAGAATGAACCAAAATAGTTGTATTTGTTATGAAAAATACAAAATTATGAGAAATCAAGGAGGAAGTTATATTCAGTAGTATTCTGATGCAAATTCAACTGAGGAATTCACTCAGTATTTATAGGCAAATTTCACCATACATTACCCACCATTTTCAACAATACTACACTTTAGGTTTAGGGTAGGAGGTGGAAAATTTTCATGAGCATTAAATGCTATTTCTAGTACATTCATTTTTATCATAACACTCCCCCTTGAATGTACATATAATAAGTTATAAGTAATTACATGTTTTGGTATACTGCCTCATTAAAAACCTTGTTAGAAAAAACCCAGTGGGATAAAAACCTGAACAAGGGAAAAAGAGTGCAGTGCATATAATACTCCCCCTGAATCTAACATATATCCCCTAAGCGACACATTCCAATTTTATGAACTAACTCTTCAAACTTCTTTGATGGAAGGGACTTAGTGAATAAGTCTGCAAGGTTGTCGCATGACCTAACTTGTTGGATGTTAACCTTCCCTTCTTTCTGGAGATCATGTGTGAAAAAGAGTTTTGGTGATAGGTGTTTAGTTCTATCACCTTTGATAAAACCTTCACTGACTTGAGTGATGCATGCAGTGTTGTCCTCATAGATTATCGTTGGATTTTCTGAAATTGTTTTCATTCCACATGATTCTTGAATATGACTGATCATTGATCTCAACCAGACGCACTCGCGCCCTGCTTCATATAAGGCGATCAACTCTGCATGGTTTGATGATGTAGCAGTCAATGTTTGTTTTGTTGACCTCCATGATATTGCAGTTCCTCCAAAGGTGAAGACATATCCATTTTGTGACTTTGCCTTTTGAGGGTCTGACATATAACCAGCATCTGCATATCCGACAAGGGTAGCACCTTCACTTGATTGATAGAATAAACCGAGATCCTTTGTTCCGCGAAGATAACGGAATAGGTGTTTGATTCCATTCCAATGTCGTTTGGTTGGTGCATTACTGTACCTGGCTAACAAATTAACTGCAAAAGCAATGTCAGGTCGTGTGTTATTTGCTAAGTACATCAAAGCACCGATAGCACTGAGATAAGGTACTTCTGGACCGAGAACCTTTTCATTTTCTTCTTGATGTCGAAATGGGTCGTCTTTCACATTTAGAGATCGAACAATCATGGGAGAACTTGTTGGGTGTGCTTTGTCCATATAGAAACGCTTCAGAACCCTTTCAGTGTAGTTCGATTGGTGGATGAAAACTCCCTTCTTTAGATGTTCAATCTGTAATCCGAGGCAAAATTTAGTTTTTCCAAGGTCTTTCATCTCAAATTCCTTCATCAAATATTTTGCAGTTATCTCGAGCTCCTTAGGAGTCCCGATAATGTTTAGGTCATCCACATAGACTGCGATAATAACAAAACCTAACTGCGATCGTCTGATGAATACGCAGGGACTAATCGGATCATTTTTGAATCCTTCTCTCAGAAGATATTCACTGAGTCGATTATACCACATCCTCCCTGATTGTTTTAACCCGTAGAGTGATCTTTTCAATTTTATAGAGAGCATTTCCTTGGGTTTGTGGTTTTCTGGTAATTTAAGTCCATCGGGGACTTTCATATAAATGTCAGTATCAAGTGTCCCATATAGATATGCAGTCACAACATCCATTAAGCGCATTTGTAATTTTTCAGACACTGTCAAGCTTACCAGAAATCTTAGTGTAGTTGCATCAACTACGGGAGAATATGTTTCATTATAATCAATCCCTGGCATTTGGGAGAAACCTTGTGCTACAAGTCTTGCTTTGTATCTTACTACCTCATCTTTCTCATTTCTTTTTCTTACAAACACCCATTTATATCCAACTGGTTTTACACCTTGTGGTGTTTGGATGATATGCCCAAAGACTTCTCTCTTTTCGAGTGAATTTAATTCTGCTTGAATGGCCTCTTTCCATCGTGGCCAATCGTCTCTACGACGGCATTCATCCACTGTCTTTGGTTCGACATCATTCTCATCATGTGTCATTTCAACCGCTACGGAGTAAGTAAAAATTTCATCTATGACAACATTTTTTCTATTCCATTGTGTCTTTGTAGTAATGTAATTTATTGACATTTCATTATTATCAATAAACTTGTCTTCATCCATTAGGATTTCACTCTCTTTGTTGTCATTTTTATTTTTATTTTCTCGGTTCTCGGTAGAGATGATGATGTTAGTCCCATTTTCCATCTCATTTTGTTTCCTCAACTTCCTTGGTTTAGAATCTTTTGTACCAGGTGGCCTTCCGCGCTTTCTACGCATAATAGACTCATTTTCGTTAGTCTTATTATCTGCAGGAATCCCGATGCATGCAGGTGCATTTTCTGCAGGAATGTGTGATTTTGTAACTTTCTTAGCATCTGTAAATGCATCAGGCAGTTGGTTAGCAACACTTTGTAGATGCACAAGTTTCATAACTTCTTGTTCACAAGCATTCGTTCTTGGATCTAAAAATTGTAGTTGTGTTGCATTCCATGTAATTTCTATTCCTTTCTTTTGTGGGTCCACTTTCTCTCCCCCTAAGGCTGGGAATACAGTTTCATGAAAATGACAATCTGCAAATCTAGCAGTAAAAACATCACCAGTCACTGGCTCGAGATATTTTATGATAGACGGAGAATCAAATCCCACATAAATTCCCAGCCTTCTTTGTGGACCCATCTTTGTGCGTTGGGGCGGAGCGATTGGGACATACACAGCACAACCGAAAACTTTCAGATGGGATATGTTTGGTTCGTGCCCAGAGACCAACTGGAGTGGTGAGAACTTATGATAAGCTGTTGGTCTTAGCCTAATCAATGTGGCGGCATGTAATACTGCATGACCCCAAGCAGATGAAGGTAAATTTGACCTCATTAATAATGGCCTTGCAATTAATTGTAGCCTTTTAATTAGAGATTTTGCGAGGCCATTTTGTGTATGGACATGAGCAACAGGGTGCTCTATTTCAATCCCAATTGAAGTACAATAGTCATTAAATGTTTGGGACGTAAATTCCCCAGCATTATCAAGCCGTATCCTTCTGATTGCATTTTCTGGAAAGTGAGTTCTTAGCCGGATTATTTGAGCAAGTAATTTTGAAAATGCAATATTTCTACTAGACAACAAGCTTACATGAGACCATCGTGTTGAAGCATCTATCAACACCATGAAATATCTAAATGGTCCACTAGCAGGATTAATAGGTCCACATATATCTCCTTGAATTCTTTCTAAAAATGATGGAGATTCAGTGGCTATTTTGTTCAATGATGGTCTTGTTATCAACTTACCAAGTGAACATGCTGTGCATGATAATTTATCATACTTTGGAATTTTAATATTCTTGACTGAATGTCCAACTGAATTTTCAATGATTCTATGCATCATTCCAGTACCTGGGTGACCTAATCGGTCATGCCATAAATTAAGCAATTCATGATTATCTATCTTCTGATTAGATACCATGTTTATTTCAATTGGACGTATATAAATAAGATATAGTCCTGAGGAATATGCCGGCAATTGCTCATATATGTGTTTCTTGCCACATTTTTCAGCCGTAATGCATAGATATTCTTTATTATCTGAAATCATTGTTTCCAGATGAAACCCATTTTTACGTACATCTTTAAAGCTTATGAGGTTCCTTTGAGATATACTAGAAAATAATGCATCATTAATTATTAATGTCGTTCCTCTAGGGAGTATCATGCATGCTTTTCCGGAACCTTCTATTAATTTTGTTGATCCAGATATGGTGTTTACACTTGCTTGGAACATCTTTAATTCTGAAAAATATTCTTTACTTTTCAAAATGGTGTGTGTTGTTCCGCTGTCCAAAAGGCATTGGTTTTGAGATCCACGAATATCCATATCTTCATAATAAATATGAAATTAGTATAAAGAGAGAAAAAAAAAAACATTTATTAATAAAAAGTAGGAAAATGCAATACATAGATAATTTAACAACAAGAGAAGAAAAAAAAAAATACAACAATAAAAAAAGGGAGGCTTTTAGTAGCATAATAATATAAAGATACATTTATATTTTATTGTTTCCATTAAACATAGAGTCATCAACTTCATCCATAAAAAAATCAGAAACATCCAAGCTAGGCATTGAAGTACTTGTTCCGGCAATAAAATTTGCTTCTGCTTTTCTATCTTTATTTTTGAGGGAAGCTTGGTATAAGTCTGCGAAATGCTTAGAGGTTCGGCACGTACGTACCCAGTGCCCGGCCATGCCACATCTGTTGCATGTGTCTTTTCCTTTAGCAGAAGTAAATTTATGGCTCATGGTTTCTTTTCCCTTTTGTTTGTCAAAATGTTTAAAATTGTTGTTATTTGTAGAGAAGTGGTGCTTACCACGTCCACGTCCCCTACCACGGTAATTACCACGTCCTCTACCCCGATGATTAAATTTTCCACGCCCACCTCTATTCACAAAATTTGATTCAGGTGGCTGTATTCCTTCTACTAAATTAGCCTCAGTCACTGCCTTAGACCCAGTAGGCCTAAGGTTGTGATTTTTTAGTAGTAGATCATTGTTCTGCTCAGCAACAAGTAGCAAAGAAATTAACTCAGAATACTTCTTGAGTTCTTTGTTGCGATATTGTTGTGAGAGTATAATGTCATTTGCATGGAAAGTAGAGAGAGTTTTCTCAATCATCATTTCATCTGAGACCAGAATATCACAATATTGTAATACCGTTACAATTCTAAACATTGATGAGTTATATTCACTGACAGATTTAAAGTCTTGAAACCTCAGACTGGACCAATCATATTGGGCCTTGGGAAGGAGCACTGCTTTGTGGTGCCCAAATCTGTCATGGAGGTTTTCCCATAATTGTTTAGGGTCATCAACCCTCAAGTATTCAGATTTCAAGCTGTCACTAAGGTGGTGCCTTAAAAAGACAACAACTTTTGCTTTTTCTTGTTCTGTGGCCTTTATAGAGTCATCATCTTTGGCAATAGCGTGTTCCAACCCTTGAGCCTTAAGGTTAATTTGTGCATCAACTGACCATTCTAGAAAATTTGTGCCGGATAATTCAAGAGCATTAAATTGTCTTTTCATGACTTCGGCCATTTTGCTACAATAAAATAAGTACATATTAATTAATTTTCTTCATGTTAAACATGTCATTATTTTAATAATAAACTATTATTACTCTATTTATCTCCCCCTTAGTTTATTATGTATCATAGGTAATATAATGAGATTAAATGAATCAACTACAATAATTAATGCAAATGAACAAAAAAAAACGAAAGAAGAAGAAAGACAATGATATTTAGATAACAATAACTGGAATACCAATGACATACTTTACCTAGTACAACAAAAAAAAATCTAGGTTTGTAATAAGGTACAAACAAATAGATAAAATAACAAAACACCAAAAAAAACACTTACTTGTTTATCAAAATGACAAACATAATAGCTACAATTAATACAAATAACGCGGCAATTAAAAATAAGTAGACTTCTATGGCTCTTAAATTTTCTTCCACTGAAGAAGATGGAGAGGAAGATTGTTGGTGGTTGTTGTTGGGAGTCATGGTGGCCGGATGTTTGGAGGATGGAGAATGGAGAAAAAAAAATAATTATATGTGGTGATAAGTTTAAGAGAATAAGGATAAGATAAGAGATGTGTGGTAAAAAGGGGTGGGTAATCCGGTATTTATAGTGGATAATACCGATCTGTTTTCATATACTGTTTTACTGTATTTTATCAGATTAAAACGAAAAACAAGAGTTATAAAGGAATAAAAATTCATAAGAGTTATCACACTGGGATGCAAGCCGTAGTGGTCCGAGGGCCCATAATCTATCCAAGAGATCGTGGGTTCGAAAACAAACAATAACATAAAAGTGTATTACAAAAAGTATATAAAATTATAAAGGCTGCATCATTTTTTTTTTTTTTATTGAAATAATATAGCTGACCATAAAGGCGGTAGTCCGTCCATATAGGCGGTTCGATGCATAATGTATTGCGTTAAATTTAAATGAACAATAGAACCAGCCATAAAGGCGGTCGCCAGGCCATATAGGCGGCTTAGTAGCATAAGATGTGAGTTGTTGACAATTGGTTCAACATTTTTCTTCTATAACGAAATATATACTTGAAAAATAATATGTTATTTAGGGTAGTGTTAATTCCACTGCATTGGTGATCAATCTTTTATGAAGTAGACAAAGAAAAAAAAATTATATTGGGTAAAAGAAACTACCTGTTTGTTTCTTAGAAAAATATTATTACTTTAGGAGCAAAAACTCGTGCTGATAACATGTTATGAAAAATACAAAATTATGAGAAATCAAGGAGGAAGTTATATTCAGTAGTATTCTGATGCAAATTCAACTGAGGAATTCACTCAGTATTTATAGGCAAATTTCACCATACATTACCCACCATTTTCAACAATACTACACTTTAGGTTTAGGGTAGGAGGTGGAAAATTTTCATGAGCATTAAATGCTATTTCTAGTACATTCATTTTTATCATAACAGTATTGTCTAAGTAAGAAAAAAGATTCAAGGAAAAAGGAAGATGAAAAGACAAACTTTTCAATACAATATATTAATTATTCGGTGGATGGTTTCTGCGGTACTAGAGTAAAATTTCGATTTCTAAAAATATTTTAAAAAAATTCATGAAAAGCTAATGGTTAAGTGTGGATTTTGTAAGAGGAAAA
The DNA here is from genome assembly GCA_951394345.1 of Salicornia ramosissima. Taxonomy (NCBI): domain Eukaryota; kingdom Viridiplantae; phylum Streptophyta; class Magnoliopsida; order Caryophyllales; family Amaranthaceae; genus Salicornia; species Salicornia ramosissima. The sequence goes on along the minus strand of OX596235.1, from coordinate 50,200,939 downwards.
ATGGTAGGGTTATGGGAAAATTTTAGTGGTTTGTGTTTTATTTATAGATAGATAGATACTAACTCCGTTCCAATTTATTTTTTACATTTTATTTTTTGTATTTCCTTTTATTTTTTGCATGGACAAAAATAAGGTCCATGCAAATAACGTTAGTTAAATATTTAAATCATTGATTAATTGTAACATTATATTTTAGGAGTTATTTTGCTTGCTAAGCTTTCAAAACCTAAATAAGGGTGCGTTCTCTTCACCTTAAAAAAAAAGTTTCAGGTTTAATAAGTTCAGATAAGTTATATCAGGTCTAATAAGTTCCAATAAGGTCTAATAAGGCCCTGTTCTTTAGGACTTAAAAGCTACAATAATCAGATCAGATCAGACAAACTCAAATCAGATCAGATCAGATTACTCTTTATTATTATTATTATTATTATTATTATTATTATTATTATTATAAAATTAAATTTGTTATACACGAAAACACAAAATGTCTACAATAAGTTAGTGGGAACCCTAGATACAATCTGGGCCCCCACACCCCTAGCTATAGCAAAGCCAACCCGAGAGAAGATGTGAGCAACAGCCCGCGCGCCAATATCATGCGATTTGGAAAACCTCTGGATCCGCTTCTTATTTTTGGCAACAAAAGAATTCGTTGCTGAAAATAACTTTAGCAACAACTTCTTATTTTTGGCAACAATTTACTTTTGTTATGGGAGATCCCATTGCTAAAGGTATTTGCAACAAAAATCTCTTGTTGCCAAAAACACATTACTTGCAACAAAACTTTTGTTGTGAAAGATATCTTGTTTCCATAACTCAAATTTGTCTTTGTACCTGAAACTTATGTTTTGCAACAAAGATTTTCATTACTAAAATAAAAAAAAATCAGCAACAATACGCTTTGTTGTTAAAAAACATCTTTTGCCACAACATACTCGTTGCAAAAGACTACATGAATCCATTATGACAAACTCGAGTCATTATTTTTCTGCAACAAAATTTGTTGTAACCAATAATAACTGATTTATAGCAACAACTAATTGCGTTGACAAAAATTAATATAAACATAATGGTTTTTTAGTTATATATAGTAATACCATATTGTAAATTTGGGACGTTCTAATAATATACAATTAATAACAAAAATCCATTTGATATAAATACTCATTACAAAATAGCCATAACACACTGGCTTAATTCATATATTCATAATGTATCCAAAAGTGTATAACATAGCTTTCCAACAAAATATACCAAGAGATAACATGAACCATTTCTTGTCCAAAAAATTAGGCCATATGCCAAAGTTTTGCCCTAAGAATCGTACAAAAAATTGCTAGATAAACTTGTTATCTCCACATGAAATCTTCTTTCCCCAAAAGCATGAAATCTTGATATTCTATTCTTCATTATTCATCATCATCATAACCAGAATTCAACCTAGCTAAAAGATCAGAAAAAGAAAGAAGTACTCAGAATAAATATTATTGTTTGCAAACCTCAATAACACATACAAGAATTATGAATGTTTTATGCCTTGAATTTGCAATGTTCAAGCAATATATCAAGAAAAGCACAAAACAATATCTCAGGAAAAGCACTATAAACACGGTAACAATTGAAACAATTAATGTTGTCCCAAAAGAAACCCGTATTAGATACTCAGTTGGAGAATGCCAGAAGTTATTAGAAGTGTTAACAACATACTAAGACTGAGTGGAAAAGGTGTAAGATGATAATAGACAAAGTACAATATATACCTTCGTCTTTTCAACCGAAGGTTCAATTTTCATCATGACAGATTTGCCCACAAGTCTGGAATAATCATCCTCAGGAAAGACATAGAAAATATATTCGCCTCCATCTTAGACCTGTTAAATGAATGCAATGGCATCAAACATATAAAAAGAACAATGAATGAAGAACTTTCAAAAAGCAAGCAGAATAACGAAATGAAATCCCTCTATCTTTCAAAGGAATGGAAAAACAATTACATTAGAACCTGAGTAAGAATTGCTAAATAATTGTTTTATGATAGAGTTTCAGAAAATAAATGTTTGAAAACAAAATCATAATGGAACGATCAAAATTCTCACATCAATTACATTCAAACCTGAGTAAGTAATTGCTATATAATAGGCTTTGAAAGTCAAAAATTAGAACCAAAGATGAATGTCAATGACAAATAGTTATTTCAAACCAAAAAAGAAACTTCATTGCTTATGGAGCAACCTATTTACCTAGTTCCTGGATCGGAGCAACCTATTTCAAACCAGACCTAGTTCCTGGAGTAGCCTATTTGGAGACAACAACGTATGAATGTAATACATATTTCTTTGATGAAATAACAGAACTTACATGCATGGATACATCTTCTACATCCTATATATATATATATTCTACAAAAGATAATTTATTCTTCAGCTCAGGGCCTATACTGTGAAATTCTCTAATCAAACAAAAACAATGACTTGAACATTGAAAAGAATAAATTAGTCACTATACCTATGAGGGTATGATTTATGAAGGTGGTATATTCTTCCCTAAATCCCCTTACAATCCTTAATTGTGTTCCGAATCAATAGTGCCCCTTAGGTCTTGCTTCTTGTTCTTGTTCTGTTAGCTCCCTGTACTGGTATCAAAGACTGAACAAAAATTTCAGCAGGCTTCAGAATGTGAACATTAAGTAGGTTATTGTTAGCAACTTCATTACCCCAATCCAATTTGAAAATAATTATATTAAAAAAAACAAAGGTATAGAGCTTGAATTAAGCAACAACAAAAATGAAAACCCTAAAAATTCCTTCAACATCCCAGACGATATCTAAAAAAACGTAAATGAGAATACCTTGTAAAGCGCTCGAAACAATTCAATTGTGCCAGTGACGACACCTCCGCGATGGTTGTGAAGACGGTAGAGCAGTAGGTGTCGCTGGCCGAACCGTTTCTCAGCAGCGAAGTGCGAGGGATGATGAGACAACAAACCTAATTATGCGGCGGTGAACAGTGAGTGGCCAGCAACCTCCGACGGTCGGCCGGGAAGATTGGAGGTTGGCCGCCGTGAACCGGCGAGTGACTTTGAATACTCGAGGGAGAGAATTTTATTGGAGGGTTTTCAGATTTTTTTGAGGGAGAGAAGAGTTTTGAGCTCTAAACTCTAAAGCAGTGTTTTGTAAATACGAAGTATTTTATGTTTTGTTTTTGTTTTTTGGTAACGAAACTTTTTGTTGGCAAAAAGATGATATTTTATGGTCACAAACTTTTTTCGTTGCTATAAATGAGAGTGAGAAGAAGCAAACAAGGAAATGAGAGTGAGATGAGAAGGAGCAAAGAAATAGAGAAAGAAATGAGACGCCTGAAATAGATAGAGTTATTAGTTTTTTTTTATAAAATAAGAAAACCTCTATTTGGCAACAATTTATTTCGTTGTAAAAAATAAGGCAATTTTTGGTAACAAGTTGTAGCTGTTGCCATATATGGTTTGATGTATAGCAACGACACGATCGTTGCTAAAGTTTGCTCTCTTTTTTCAATAATCATGAAAGGCAAAATTTCATTAATGGTTAGATTTTCACGAAATTTCGAATTATCCTGCCCCCGAAATTTTGGTGGATGGAAAGCAGAAAATATATTTTTTGCAACAAAAATTTCATAGCCAAAAATAAAAAATTTGTAGTAACAAGTTCCAGTTGTTACCATACATAAGTAGATTTACAACCACGAATTTGTTGTTGCTAATTAGTATACCTTTTTTTCGCCTAATCCCGCCTTAAAACATGTTGGGTAAGAAATCAAATTTCATAAAGTGCAATTTTTACTTTTTTTTATAAATAAGGAAACCTATATTTGGCAACAATTTATTTCGTTGCCAAAAATAAAACAATTTATGGTAACAAGCTGCTGTTGTTGCCATATATAATTTGATTTACAGCAACGACGCTATCGTTGCTAAAGTTTGCTCTCTTTTTTAATCAACGTGGAAGGACAAATTTCATTTACGATAACAATCTTTAGCAATGACATAAAAAAATTGTTACCAAATATCATTTTTAGTAACAAAATTTTTTGTTGTTGCGAAAAAATTGTTACCAAAATCAATTTTCTTGTAGTGATATTGATGGATTATGATTATTGCATGCCTTTACGTATGAGCTTGATGAATGGGTTGATATTAATGTATGAAGTACTTTTCGTATGATTGCGTGCCATATTGTTGATTATATCGAGTCTGAATTAGAGTGTCGAGTCAAAACTGTTGAACTAGAAACGATTAGAACTCAAGTCGTGTCAATGAAAGCTAAATTGTGAACTGGAAATGTGAACTTGAAAAGATAATAAACTATGAAGTGACCGCCTATCTAGTGGCTAAAGTGCCATGAACATAGGTATAGTCGAAGCCACTATCCCTTCTGCGGTTTTGGGATAGTTCTGGATCCCAGTGTCGGGAAGTAGATCAAAAGTGGTTGACCCGGCATGAGACAAGGAAAGTTGGGGAAGAGTTAAGGTTTCCCCTACGAGCATATGACTGTGTCACGAACTAGCACTTGAATTGAACTAGAACTGGAAAGTCAATAGTGGAGTCTAGAAGCCTAGAATTGAATAAGTTTGTCTGGAGAGTCTTGGTTGATTATTCTGTTATGATTGGTTTCCGTTGTGTACTTGAATGTGAATGCCTTTGAATGATTTTTTTGTTGACTTGTTTGGCTGTTCTATTGATCTGTTCTAATTATTATGTTTCTAATTGTGTTATACTGATTAAGTAGAATAATCTAATTACTCCCCACTGACTGTGGACCCCAAACTCCTTTTTCAGGTACAGGAGATGATTGACTGAGTTACGCAAGGGCTGGGATTGTGAGCTAGCAAGAGTAGAGCTATAGTTAACCCATGTTTTCTCTAGCCTTTGTAATAGATTATTAGTGAATTTCAGTAGTTATGGTTAAACTTGAACTTGAATTTTTCTTTAATTTTGGACTATTTATTGATTAACGAATTTGGAATTAAAAGTTTGTGGTTAATAGTGATCCGTGTTTTTGTTTTCTCCGAAAATAACGTTGCTAAAATCGGTTCGTTACAACCACCACCACCGACCCACCCTCACCAACCTACCGTCGCCCACCACCACCCCCGACCCACCCTCGCCCACCCATTACGAATACCAAGTGGGGCGAAGGTGGGTGAGTGGGGACCAGGGCTGGCTGTCTGGGTAGGTGGCTGGGCTGGACAGGTGGTTGGATGGCTAGGCTCGATGGGTGGGTGGGGTGGCTGGGCTGGACAGGTGGTTGGATGGCTAGGCTCGGTGGGTGGGTGGGATAGCTGGGTGGCTGGGCTGGACGGGTGGCTGGCTAGGCTGTGGGTTGGTGGGTGGGTAGGGGCCGGGTGGGTGGGTGGCTTGGTTGGCTGGGCTCGGTGGGTGGTTGGGTTGGACGGGTGGTTGGCTAGTTGGGCTCGGTGGATGGGTGGGTGGGGTGGTTGGGCTGGGTTATGGGTTGGTGGGTGGGCGTGGGGTGGCTGGGCTGTCGGTGGATGATGGGGGAAAAGAAATGCAAAAGATAGGGATGAGGAGGGTTTGTGAAAGTGTTAGAATAGGGGAATGAGGAGGGGAATGAGAATGGAAAAAGTGGCATAACAAAAACAATCAAAGGGAATGGGAGCAGTTGATTCCCATTCCCTTTGAATATTACCCCCAACCAAACACACCCTAAATATATATAATGTTATTTCATAATTACTAATAGGTAGAAGACAAATTCTATTTCAAAATATATCTAAATTTTCTAAAAAATAATGTGTATATGATTTCACAAAATTATATGTATGCCTGATGATTTTGGTCAGTTTGCTAAAGTAAAGAGAAAAGTTTTATTAAAAAAATTAGTGTAGGTCTCCACCATGTGTGCTAAATAAAAAAATATTAGCTTATTGGAAAATTAAACCAAAATTTTAAGACAACTAAAAAAGAAAAGTTGAACAAAGATTTGTATGCAGATGAAGTATTTATTTAGCTATGTATGGCAAGGTATGATATATATATATATATATATATATATATATATATATAATTTGATAGGAAAGTAGGGTTGGAGAGTGGGTTATGGAGAGATCGATGATTCACATCTACATGGTTGCATGGTGGGTCAACGAAGAGGAATATGTGTCTTGTGTACGTATTTATCCACCTTTGACATTTTTGAGCATGTCTATTTCAAATGCTTAGAAACACTAGCATCCAATGCTCTATGTTCTATTTTAAAAATCTAACTAGGGATATTTGTTTTGATATTCTTTTTTTCTTGTTTTCCTTTCTTCATTTTCCATTTTTGTTTTTATTTTTTTTTTGTTTTTCAAAACCTTTGCCTTGATGATTATTTTTCAAGGAACTACGGGTTAAAATTTTTTGAAACCCCTATGAGAACATGCATGCATACTAGTCCTAATTGGCGACTTTAGGGTTTAAATTGCATATTATCTACGCTATAAACAATCGCGATTCCTACAAAAGTGAGTTAGTCCTTTTTAGAGTTAATTTCATTAGTTTTTGGTCTTTTAAAAATAGAATTAACTTATTTCGTGTTTTCCTTTAATAATGTAGTATTTTAGTCTTTTTGGCCAAGAAATGACTTAAAAATATATTCCTTGTGCCTTCATGTGCATATTTTAGGCAATTTCAATCAATTTTCAAAAGCCAACAAGGGTCATAAATGATCCCGAGGAAGCTTCGAGAGTTGTGTCAAGAATCTGAGATCATCAACTAGGCTAAGTAGTGCAAGCTAGACCCTCACAAGCACATGTCTAAAATGTACCCAAGGCTGTGTAACAAGACTACAATAGTCTAGCAAAAAGTATGAGAACAAAATGGGTAGAATATAAGTTAGTTGCACGGCCATGCACATGTGAACAACACAATTGTGCATTGTTCACTTGCACGACCGTGCTATACACATATATACTTGGCAAAAACTTGTGATTGGCAACATCTAGCATTGCATGATCATCATGCACTTTTAATTTATATAGTACGACTGTGCATGTTGTGTACGTCTGATCCATTTCGCCACTTGTCTTTGATTTATGTTCTACCATTATAAATAGCTTTTGTTTAGCACTTTAGCTTGTATTAGGAAATTATTAGGATAAAGTCTAGGACTCTCTAGATTTGGAGTACTTTAGGCTTATTAGTGAGATTTCTTCTTCAATTTCATGTTCATCAACTCTTTTAATTTATAGCTTTTACTTCTCTTGCTTTCATCTTTTGCCTTTAGATCATAGTTAAAATCATGTAATTATTGTTTACTTAGTTTAATTTCTTGATTCTTGTTAGATTTAAGTTTAATTCATGTTTTAATGCTTGGTTCGTTTTGTCTTATTTCGCTTTCTCTTAGGGTGCATGCGTTTGGTTCATTGAATGTGAATGGTATGAAATGGATATAGGGTCTAGGGTGGTATGGATTCACAACCCCATACCTAAGCAAAATTATTTGGTTCAATTTTTTAATGGAATGGATTCACTATTTTTTTTAAGGTTGTATCATTAATGGAATGAGTTTTGAATCTTTACGGGTAAAGTGGGTATGAGATTCTAGGGGTTTGGAATGGATTTAGAATCCATTGGGTTTGAGGTTCCACACTAAAATGATTCAACCAAACAATTGAATAGATGGAATGGATTCTAACTCCATTCCAATCTATTAAAGAGTCTAACCAAACTTGCCCTTAATTTTCCCCAATTATATGCTCAAATATTTTCTAGGAATTAAATGTATTGAATTTGGATGATGCCAACTTAGGGGTTAATTGAGGTTATTAATTGCTTGTTTTGATCTCATGTTTGTCATCTTTGAAACTATTAATAGAGTATTATGATACAATGAGCTTGTTGATAGCCATTCAAAGATGCTTGGTTAGGTCAGCTTGAGTGTTTCCTTTGCTAATGGGAAGAGGTTTATCAGGAACTTCAAGAATCAATATTGAATTAGGCTTGATTATTATCCCTAGCACGAATGAGAGAAAAAGGTAATTTCAATCATCCTGCCTTGGTAAATTTCAATTCATGAAATTTAATTCCTAGGTTTTAATTCTTGCTAGTTTTATTTATTAATTTTTAATTTTGTAATTTACATATTTGAATTTTCAAAACACACAAAAATAGATCTCAATTCACGAGATTCACCTCGATTCAATTCTATCCAACTACTTCCTTTTAATTTGATCCTAGTTCTACTAATACTACATATTAGTGAGTTAGGTATTATAAATTTTATATTTGACTAGGAAGTTAGAGTTGCGATACTATAATTGTTTATATCACTAGGGCTTTTGGAGGAGATAACATTAGATAGAGAAGCATGGAGGGAGAAAATATAGGCAAAAGAATTTTGAGATGTCACATAGTGATTAATTCATGTCTAGTACCCTAAATTATTTTGAGACTAAGCTTTGTTGTTGTTTCTTTGTTGGCACGATTATCTATCTTAACTTTCATAGTAGATTCTCGATTTATTTTAAAGATCGATGCGAGGCGATTGATCTTCGTTCCATGCAATTTCATCTTCCTTAATTGTTTCAGCGGAGAAACATCTATTAGTTCATATATGATATATTATATAATTGGGATTAATCAACAAAGAAAAAAAAAACTTACATAAAAACTCTTGAAAAATGATTAAATGCTTGAGAAATTGAATAAATATGTTTTGCGATTGTATATTGAAATCTTATAGTTGAATATCATGTAAGTAGATTAATTAGTATTCAACTTCGTGAGTTTGATATTTTTTTATAGTTGGATAATATGGGTGGTACTAGGTTGAATTGGACTCCACTATAGGTCATCCGATCCAATTTGGTCGACATCACACACATCCGCAAGGAGAAGATAAAGAATACTCACACATTTATGCGGTGTGGTTCAAACTCAAAACCTCAAACTTGACATTTGCAAGACTTAGGTTGCGTTCTCTTCAACTTATTCGACTTGACCTAACCTTGCTTGATTAAAAATATTAAAGCTGACTTGATTATAACTTATTCGACTTGACTTGACATGATTAAACTTGATAAATTCCGAGATCTGATAAAAAAAAGTTAAAAAACACACCTTTAACACAAACTAAGTGATATGTTCTATACTTAAGCTAATGGTTAGGGCCCAGAAATATGTTATATACTCAGATCACCCTTCTCATGACCTACTACTGCGAGTGATTTTCTCAAGACTTATCCAATATACTAAAGGCCCTGTTTGGGAGTTAGTTGTTAGAGGTTAACTGGTTAAATTAGCTGCTTTGACTAGCTGGTTGTGATAGCTGATTTGACTAACTATTTATATTAGCTGTTTCTGTAAAAGTGTTTGGTAAATAGCGGTTAGATGTTAGATGTTTCATAGTAAAAAGAACTAAAAAGCTATAAGCTCTTCCGAAAAGCTCCTCATATGAGTTTTTTGAAAAAGAGTCTTTTCACCCCAAAACATTCTTCCAAACCTCTAACTACCAAACACCTAAAAATAATTTTTTAAGTTGGTCAAACCTCTCTTCCTTCTCAAACCTCTATTTTTCCCTCAAACCCTGGTTTCCAAACACCACCTAAAACTGATCTTGTCTATTTCTATACAGTTAAAGCAAGTAAAAAAAATGGAGAGGGACGAAGTATTAAAAAAAAAAACAGTCGTATAACGCATGTTCTGGAACAAAATTCCACCATTTTCTCCACTATTCAATCTCTGCAAATGCTCTAAATAATCAAATAAATGGTTGAGTAATTTTCGAAAATGTCTTTGTTTTTAGTTTCTTCAACCATCAAGAAACCCTCTTTACTTCACCTTTCAATTTTTCGCGCTTTCTCTCACTTAAATTCATCCCATTTTCTGGGAAATACTTCTACTGCTGCCTCTACATCATCCAACCACTCCCAATTTCCTGGTAATTTCCTTTCTTTTTGCCTTAATTCTTGTTAAATCTTATTACTTGAACTTTGTAATTTTGTAATTTTCCCCCTCTTTTACTTGTTCTGATTTTAGGGATGCTTGAAATTGTTTTACTCTGATAGTAGCTGTGTTTATTTTTTCTTCTAATTTCCGTGTGAACTTGGGTTTTTATGGACATTATTGAAGAGTAAATGATACCTTTCTCCTAACTAAAAAGTCCCAAACAGCCCCATTTTGTCATGCTGTTGAAGTTGGAAATTTTTTGAAGGCAAGGGTTGAAGTGATGACGTGATGTGGACAATCCCAAACTGGCATATTGTATTGAGTTTATTGACTTTTGACCTTTTTGTCATGGTTGCCTATATTGACTTAATTTTATATTGAATGAAGAATTTATGGTGGTCCATTTTGTTTCTCTATGATTTCAAACACACAAAAAACGAAGAAAAAAATGTGGGAGGGAGCAAGAGAGAAACTCCGGTTTATTCAACTTCTTTTTGGTTATATGAATCTGTATGTACATTAGTCAAGTCTTATCAGAGTCTATTTTTGCATATTTGAACTCATTGATTATACGATTTCTAAGCTTATATTCTTACATAGGTAAAGGAAAAATTGTTACTTATAGTTAGAGCTGGCAAAAGCTGACCCAACCTGAACCCAACCTAAGTTTTTCAACCCGTTTAGCTAAATGGGTTGACCTAACTCAACCCATTTAGTTTAATGGGTTGGGTAGGGTTGAAATTTTCAACCTTAAGACCCATTAAGTAAATATGTTGTAAAAAAATTAGTTTCAAGTTGAATTGATGTACTAATCTTAGTAATCTAATACTCCCTCCGTTTTTTTTAAGTCTACTCACATGAGTTTTTATCAAAACCAAGAAGTTATTGTAAGTTGGAGGAAAAGAATAAATGATGATTAAAAGTTGTATAAAAAGTAGAAGAGAGAGTATGGAAAAAAGAGAAAAGAAGGTAATTTTATTGAAGTTAGTCGAAAATAGGAGAGAAAATATGGAAAATGCACTTGGGAATCATAAATTAATAAATGTAAAAGAATAAATGTAAGGAGTGTGTAAATTTAAAAAAAAAAAACATCCCAAAAAGGAAAGTGACTAAATTTAAAAAAGTGGAGGGAGTATATCACTTTCATAATTTTATTTTGTTATTGTGTTATAGCTGTTTTACGAGTTATGTAGGTGGTTGTAATGTCTTAAAATCTAATTTTTTTTCTTGAACATCAAAATTCAAAAGGTTGTTAGTTATTAGTTACTATCATGTTATGTATAAAATTATAAATTATGAATAATATGACTTTGTAATATGTATGACAGTCATGGGTTGTTGTTATGCCCGATATAATAAAATAATAGTATAGAAAAATATAGTCGTATAACTTTATTTTATGCTAATTAATAAGTGATAACATTATTAAATGTGTTATTGGGTCAACCCATTTGTTATAAGGTTGGGTTGGGTTGAGAATCCCAATCCGTTTAACTAAATGGGTTGGGTTTGGGTTGAAGATTTCAACCCGTTTATATTAATGGGTCAACTCGAACCCAACCCTGATCGATCTATTGCCAACTCTACTTATAGCCAAATAATTGGTGATTTTGCGGCTTATAGCCACTTAGTTTATTTTTGAAATTTACGGCCAATTAATTTCATTATGTAATTTAAACTACACCAAAAGTTACTTTTCCGACCAATTCAAACAAACTCGATCAAAGTAGAACATCATTGTTTATTGTTTAATGTAGTATCATTTTTTGCCTAAGATCGTTTAAACTAGTCGAAAAATGAGATTTGGTTGTAATTTAATTACATATTGGCATATTGCAATTAAACGACTGTAAATTGCAAACACAAATTTAGTGTCCGTAAGTTGCAAAGTGACGTATTTATTTGGCTGGGAAGCAGCAATTTTTTTCCATAAGAAAAGGGGGAGGGGTAATAAGGGGAACATAAGAGACCCAAAATGCCTATAGGTAATGAGTGTTGTCGTGCTGAGGATATGCAAAATGGAATTTTTGACCTTTTGACCTTCTCACCTTCTTACTCCCTCCGTCTATTTTTACTTGCTAAATTCTCTTTTTCACATCTCCCGATCCACAACTTTAAACAAAAATATCTTTAACTACATAAAATATAAAAATTGTATATTTGAAAATTACTTTTTGAAACGAATTAAACTAGATCCATCATGAATGTGTTTTTATTTACATACATAAAACTAGAATAAGTCAAAGTTTACAATGAACAGTTCCACTTTAAGGGATGTAGCATTGTAGCAAGTAAAAAAAGAACCGACGGGGGTAACTCTTTTTTTTTTTTTTTTTTTTGTTCTGCCTGGAATTGATTGTACTTCATGAGGTATACATTATTTTACTCTTCACATATAGTTGAATATACTGATTATGATCTCAATGAGATGCTCGAAATGCAATCTTTGTTATAGTGACAGATTGACAGTGTTATCACTTGATGATTACAGGGGAATGGGAAGATAGCGTTTATGCAATTCTCACCATTGATCGATGGGAGTCACTGAACCACATGGAATACAAGCTAGCTTCACTTAGACCAGTTCATGGTAGATTAGCTTTAAAATTTCTCAACTGGGTAATTAAACAGCCTGGTTTGGAGTTGGATCACATGATCCATATGTATTGTATTACACTTCACTTATTAGTCAGAGGTAGGATGTATGATTGTGTTAAGTCACTCTTAAAGCGTTTAACTCAAATAGATGCTGATATAAGTTCCATTTTTGGTGCTCTCATGGGAACATATCGCCTTTGCCGTTCAAATCCTTCTGTGTTTGACCTCCTAATGAGGAGTTATTTGAAAATGGGGCGCTTAGATGATGCTCTTGAGACTTTTCATCTGATGGCTTCTCGAGGGTTTAGCCCATCACTTCATACTTGTAATATGGTCTTAGCTGCTATGCGGCAGCATCAGATGGCTTTGACTTTCTTCAAAGAAATGCTTGCCAGGAGGATTTGCCCTGATGTTAGTACCTTCAACGTCCTCTTAAACATTCTATGTTCAGAAGGAAAGATTAAGAAAGCTGGATATCTCCTCAGGAAGATGGAAGAATCAGGGTATGCCCCAAATGTGGTTACTTACAATACTATGCTTGGTTGGTACTGTAAGAAACGAAGGTATAAAGCGGTTTGTGATCTTATGGATCAGATGAGTCGTAAAGGTGTAGAAGCAGATGCATATACATACAATATGCTTATTGATAGTTTATGCAGGAGTAATAAGAGTGCAAAAGGATATTTATTGTTGAAAAGGATGCAGAAGAAGAAAATACCACCGAATGCGGTGACTTATAATACTCTTGTTCATGGGTTTGTCAAGGATGGGAAGCTTGAAGTTGCTACTAAGGTTTTTGAGGAGATGGCAGAACTTGATCTTAATCCAAACCACATCACCTATAACACATTGCTTGATGGTCATTGTTATCAGGGTAATTTCCACGAAGCTTTTAGAATTCTCTGTAGAATGGAAGCAGTGGGACTTGTACCTAATGAAGTTAGCTATGGTACTCTCTTGAATGGATTATGCAAGCATGCTAAATTTGAACTAGCAAGAACTGTAGTGGACCAAATGAAAGCGAAAGGTATCATGTTTAGTTGTGCCATGTATACAATGATGATGGATGGATTTTGTAAAAATGGGATGCTGACTGAAGCTATAGATTTGCTGGCAACTATGTCGAAGGAAGCTACTTGTGCTGACGTGATCACATATTCTGTGTTAGTTAATGGATTCTGCAGGATAGGAAAGATGCCCAGTGCAAAAGAGATATTTGGTAAGATGTATAAGGCTGGAATCTTTCCTAACAGTGTCATGTATGCAACAATGATTTACAATTCTTGCAAGCAAGGAAGAATTTTGGAGGCCTTGAAGCATTATGCAGCCATGAATTTCGATGGATATGCTGCCGATCTTCAAACGTGCAATTTGTTGGTTGCATCTCTTTGCAGAAGCCAAATGTTTCAGGAGGCTGAGGATTTCATGCAACATATGAGTAGAATGGGTACTGGACCTAATTCTGTAAGCTTTGACAATATGATTGATGGCTATTCAAATATAGGCAGTGAGTCGAAAGCATTTTCTTTTTTCGATAAGATGGTTGAGTTAGGTCATCATCCGAGCCCTTTCACATATGGAAGTCTGCTAAAAGGACTCTGCAGGGGCGGATACTTGGAAATTGGGAAAAGATTTTTTAGACTACTATTTAATATTCCTGGTATGCCTGATGCTGCTGCATACAATATATTGCTTGCTGCAATGTGCAATTCAGGATCATTGACAGAGGCAGTAAAACTCTGTGATGAAATGATCCAAAATGATCTTCTTCCTGATAGTTACACATATGCTACTCTTCTAAATGGTTTGTGTAAAAGGGGAAAAATTGTCACTGCGCTACTCCTTGGAAATTTATCTGCAAAAGGAATATTATATCCTTGCCAAATAGTATATACAATACTGATTGATGCTTTAGTGAAAGCTGGCCATCTAGAGGCTGCGTCTTATATGTACAAAGATATGATTAGGGATGGGTTTTATCCTGATGTAGTTGCTGCTAATGCTATGATGGATGGATATTCTAGGAAGGGGCAGATGGTTAAGGCAGATGAAGTTTTTCAGTCGGTGAATGGGAATTCATTTCCAAGTTTGGCTTCTTACAACATTCTTTTACATGGGTATTCAAAACAGCGGGAACTGTCAAAATGCTTTATTTTATACAATTCTTTGAAGGGTAAGGGTTTTCTTCCTGATAATTTAACACATCATTCTCTCATTCTTGGACTCTGTGAGTCACAGACAATGGAACTCGCTGAGAAATATTTGAAGAAGATGATATTGGATGGAAGTATTCCTGATCAGTTGACATTTAACCTTATTATCAGAAAATATTGTGAAAGTGCTAAGATGGAGAAGGCTTTTGTTATAACTGATATGATGTTGAAGGTAGGAGTACAGACTGATAGGGCTACGTATGATAACATCGTATTGGGACTCATAAAAAAGTCTGCTTTCCAGGAAGTGCAAATGCTTTTTCATGAAATGTTAGCAAAGGGTTTTGTTCCTACATGTAGACAGTATATAACTGTGGTGAAAGGTATGATAAGAGCAAGAGATATTACAGGAGCATTCAGGCTCAAGGATGAGATGGAGGCTCTTGGATTGAGCTCCTGTGATGCTGAAAGTGCTATGGTGAGGGGACTTGTGAATTGTGGAAAGATTGAAGATGCAAGGTTAATTTTTGATTCCATTCTACGGAAAAATCTGGTCCCATCCGTTGTTACATTTACTACTATGATGCATGGGCTTTGCAAAGAGGCTAGGGTTGCGGAGGCTTTGAAATTGCTTGAAATCATGAAAAAGTTTAGGCTACAACCTGATGTCATTTTGTACAATGTACTTATTTCAGGCCTTCACTCTAAAGGAGACACTGACATGGCTTTTGAATTGTATGAGGAGATGAAACAAAGAGGTCTTTGGGCTAACAAAACTACTTTTGAGACTCTCATCCAAGCTGTACTTGCTAAAGAGGATCTTGTAAAGGGAGAAACACTTTTGATGGACATGCTGGATAGGGGATTCATATCTCAGATGGAAAGCTCAGATGAAATGCAGCAGCTTTTATTTTCTGCTTTAGACAGCTTGAAACTTCTGCGACTTAATAAAGGAAAATAGGGCTAGAGCCTAGATTTCATGAAAATTCACATTTGGTGGAAGCAGACATCTTGATGCTTAACCGCAGGTATAAGTGTGAGTTTGTATTGGCTCCATACAGCTGATGAAGTTTACATTTTAGATACAACTTATACCCTGTTGTTCATATGAAGAGGTTGGTCTCTTGCAGTTTATTTTGCATATATGTAAATGTCAATTGGCTTTTCCTTAGTGGTACTCAGTCTTATGCTTTTTATCTGCTTTGTCATGTTCAGGTAGAGGCGGTCGTCACAAACACTTTGCTTGTTCCTTCTCACTGCCTATATGAGAGCCTGAAGGATACTTGCTTGAAGATGCTAATACGATCTCATCTAGCTCTTTGAATGTTGGCTGTGACACAGGTTGTCTTTTTGTTTGTTTTTTGACTTCTTAATTTATAAATGATGCAGTGTGATTTCATTATAATGCTTATCCATCTCTTAGGTTTTCAATCAAGTGTTATTTTTGTTTCCCTGAATCTACCAGGATCAAATTTTTTTATGCAAATCACTGTCTACATGCAACAAGTTAGAACAACAACCTAGTGTGAATTTGGCTAGAAGTTCAGGGGGTCCAGATGCATGTGAACTCAGAGAGTCTGTTTCCAAGCAAGAATGTTCTCTAAAAGGGAAGCTATGAAAGGCGATGCACTGAAACATATGGTACAACATTTTTCTTCAGAATTACTCCCTCTGTGTTTTTTTTTTTTTTTTTTTGTTTTTTTTGTTGCTCACTTCATCTTTTTCACGCTTTCCAAGACAAAACTTTAAAGATTAATCTTGATTTCACCTTTTTGGGTTACTTTACCTTCTTCACCTTCACCTTTTTCACTTCACCTCCGTCTTTGTAAAAATTCTAACTACATATTGAAAAGTAAAATTCTCAATGGTAGCCATGTACTTTAAGTTTGTCATTGCCTCATTGGTAACCCTGATTTTTTTTTAAAAAAAAATTCATTGGTAACCCTTAGTTATTGTCCTACTTTCAAAACTAATAAAAAAATCGTTAATTTCGTTAGAATTAATAGCAATTTGACCCTTAAGAGAAAAAGTGACCCACAAATTTTGATCGGACAATTTTCCCATTACAAAATCAAGTAATGTAAATCTAGACGCTTTCTAACCGATGAAACGATGAGTTTTGGACCTATTTTGTTGATTTGCTGGAAATTTGATCCTTAAGGGCCAAAATAAACCCCAAAATTTCAAGAGAGTTATTTTTTCAGCAAACAAATCAAGTCAATATTTGGGCTCCCAATATGGTACGTTAATTCTAACAAATTTTTAATCATACTAAGGATTTTTTCCTTCATAAGGTCATGTTTGAGATTGAGACAATAATTGGGGTTCCCAGGTTTATCAACGAGAAACTTTAAAAGTACAGGGGTTACTATTGAGAAATTTTTAAAAATACATTTTGAGACGAATTTAATAAGACTTAAAATGACTATGCATTTTTTTTTTTTTTGAGAAAAACTATATAAATCACAATAAATGGTCGAAGTATGCTTTGTGAACAGCGACAAAAGTCAAACCGAGCAAATTAATAAAAAGCGGAAGTAGAATTGTAATTGTGGTAGGTAGGGGAAGCAGTGGATGATAATACCTGCCAAGAGTAAGGATACCTAAATCTTATGTTAATACAACAAAAGCGGTTCTGTCACATGAGTCAGCTACATCAATGTTAAAGCGCCAAAATTTTCCTATAAGGGCCATACACAGGGCAAAGCTCTATTGGCCTAGTCTTATCACTTGTGTGATACCTCTCCTTGAATTCTTATTGACATTATGATATTAGATTTGATGAAATGTTTGTTTTGGCTGAAACATTATTACTAACACTAGCTTGTAAGCATACAATGAAGTGTTATGAGCTTTATGTGTTACTTTAAGCTATGAAGCTACCCCTATAATTGCTCTTTCCCTTTGTGTTAGACCCGATCCAAGAGACAGGTAATCATTACAAGCAAATGATAGTTTATTGGGATATTTGTTTTGTTGGTCCATTTTTAGCTGAAGTTTAAATCTGGTCCTGGGAGACTCCAACTTTCTTTAAAACAGACAGCTTTTTGTAGGAGTATGCATGGTTTCAATTCTGTTTATGTTATTTTCTTGCTCTGGATCGTTTTCTTCTTTAGCCATTTGTTCTATGTTGTTTAAAGCCTTTTCATCATAGTCCTGTCAGTCTCTAGGGTGAATCAAAAATTTTGTCGGCAGTATTTTTTTATTTTTGTTTTGGGTGTGTGTGTGTGTGTGTTTTCTCATAGCAAAGCTGTGAAATTTGAATAAAAATTGTTTTAGCGCAGGAAGTATGCTTATCCCAGAGTATTGGACCTTCACTTCATTATTGGAAGTATTTGAGCTGCTGCAAACCATCTTTGTTGCCCACAAAAGTGACTCTCGCATCTTAGACCATACCCAAGATTTTAAACCCCGATGCTTGTTTTGTAAGTATGATGATGGATATACAAGAAGAGCTTTGTGATTGCTGGCAGCATGTGTAATAATGAGGTGAGTTTCTCGTTTTCATTATTTTGGTTGGAGATTATAGGTGCTATTTGTTAACTTCTATTATGACACTTGAGTTTTGCTCTTCCATTGCAGCACAACATTAAAAGAAAAGAGAAAAAAAAGTTTGTTCAGGTAAGCATGCCGCACATGTTATGAACTCTCTTCAGGTACATAACTTTGATTCAAGGACTAAAGCAAAGCATTTGTGTTTAACGGTTTAACCTTCTTAGGCCCCATTCTTTTAGACCGGACTGAACAAAATAGAGCTGGGCTGAACTGAACGGAGCCAAATCCTAGACTGTCAACTAAACTGAACTGAATTTGTGAACTTAATTTGAACTGAATTTATCTGAAAGGAACTGAACGGAAATCTGTCCAAAAGAACATGGCCTTATTTGTGAATTTCATTTTCTACTATGGTGATCAAGCAGCTTTGTCAAAAAGAGGAGGATGAAGGTACTATTAATGTAATAAACGGCGCTCTGCAGATTGTGCTTTCGTTCCTCTCTTATTAGGTCCGGATGCTTCTGAAAAGACACAATATGATGTTGTATAAATCATCAATTTTCTGATGCTGTAAATTCTGTACTTTTTTTTTAATTAATAATGTACAATTTGATGATGTAAAGGTTTACTTTGGCAATCTATTGGAGCAAAATTCAGACAGTTTAGCCCTCTAAGGAAGGAATAAATCTAGCATGATAAGTTTTTAAAGATCTGTTCATCATGCATCCTTTTCTATCACAGGAAAAGTCTTAGAATTTGTCATTTAGAAAAGCAATTCCTTTTAAAAGAGGCAACTGGACTTCATGGGTGGTGATTTTGGCACTCCCCAATTTGATTATGACACTCCTCAATGTTACTATTCATGTGAGAGGGGGAGGAGTGCCAAAATCAAATTGGGGAGTGCCAAAATCATTATCCGATTTCCATGTCTCAGAAGGAAGCTAAGCTAAGCTAGTGGAAACATTACCTCTATATGACTATATTTTGTATGCTTGCAATTTGCTATTTAAAAAAAAAATGATTTCAAAAAGATGAAAACTAATTTGAACAAAGTACGGAGTATATTGTAACTGATTTAATCTAAAATTAAATTGAAATTGTAACTCAGTTGACTTGAAATTAATTTGAATCGAACTTAAGTCCCCATATGGTTTAATTCAAACCAAAATCAATAAAGCACTTTTTAATGAGTCAACTAAGATCAGATATGACTAATATTGTTCTGAAATAATTAAAGAAATCTAGAAAATTCTATGTACTTGAGGATAGACCTCACAATCAGACCGTTTGGATCGTACTGTTTCGTACCAATTTACTTTTGGATCTGACCATTTCGGAATTGGATCAAGTTCAGACCGGTGTGCTATTTGGATCGGATCGGGTTTCAGATTGAAGTTTCAGATCAAAATCGGATAAGGACCAATTCAGGTCGGATCATTCTCGGATCACATTATTCTTGGATCGGATCATTTCGGATCTGAACGTTTCAACAATACTTGTTTGATTCTTCAAAAATATTGCTTTTGTAGTTTTGTGTATAATTTACATCCATGTTTAACCAAAAAAACCATTCAAATTCAACGATGTGTGGTGACAACACATGCTAAAATTAAAGCAAAATAACTTTTGTATACAAACGGTTCTTTTTATTGACTACATATTTTGTTTCGGATGATTTAATTTATTGGTTACATTTGGAATCTTTTGATTTATATAAATTATTTTTATTGGTCTTTGATTGAAAACATTTATTATTACAAATTTAGAATGTCATTATTAATTAATTCAATCTTGATTGCGATTTGAAAGAAACATTTGTATGACATTATACTCAATATCATGGATGATATGTTTTTAGTGACATAATTTGTATTTTTCATTAACTCGTTTGTTAGCTAGTAGTTATCTATTGTATTACAAGCTATTCCCATCCAATATTTTACACCATGAAAAATATTCTCAATAAGTTACTGTGTATAAAAGATTATGTAAACAATGAAGATTTGCTTTGGATCTAACGAGTTCGGATCGGTTTGTTTTCGAATCAGACATGTTTGAATCGGGACGAGTTTGGATTCGAATGAGTTTCAGACCAAATGAGGTTCAAATCGGATTGTGATTTAGATCGAGACGAGTTCGGATTGGACCTGTTTGAATTCGAATGAGTTTCGGACCAAATGAGTTTCGAATCGGATTGGATTCGGATTAGTCTTATTCGAATTCAGATGAGTTTCGGACCATGTGAGTTTCAGATTGGATTTCGAATTGCCTTTGCTAGGTCTACTTGTGAATAGTGTCAAAAGTTCAAATGACAAGAATTAGGTGGCACGGAGTTTAATTCGTTTTAACCCATTAAAAAAGTTACAGGCGGTTAGGAAATTGATATTTATATTAAACATTATAGAACATTTTTATTTAACATGGTGTAATTATTTGCTTGAAGTTGCCCAGAACTGAACTTTAAAATGAAAATAAATATTTGTGTTGCGTAACTGTTTTGGATTAGATTGTTGAGCTGTTCAAATAGTTAGATAGAATTCAACATGAATTAGAACTGGGAATATGAATTAGATGAAAGGAATTGAACACAAAACTGGGAAGAAGAAATTGTTGCAATAAACAATTGTTTTTGGTTGATTTATTTAACTGATTGGGTTTGATCCGAAATATATTTGAATTGAATTAAGTGGCCTAAAAATATAAATTAATTGAAAGGGACTTAAACTGAAAATAAATGTTGCAATACACAACAGTTTTGGGTTGAATTGTTGAACTTTTTAATTGATTGCATATCTATTATATAATTTAAGAATGTATTTTAATGAGATGCCTTCAAACTCCAAATGGAGGTCTCACATTAATCTACTTTTTTTAATTATTATTTTTTTAAAAAAATCCTAATTATATAAGTATATAACTACCTAACATAACTTTTCAAAAAAAAAAAAAAAAAAAAAAAAAACTACCTAACATAACATCAAACAAAAAAAATCGTAGGAATAAACTATTTAACCTAAGCATTTCATTTAAAAAAATCATAGGAATAAACTATTTATCCTAAGCATTTCATTAAAATTTAACCTTCACAATAATAAATCTATTGTAAGCACTATTCATTCACAATTAAGTTAAACTTTACTATTTGTATGTACAAAAAAACAATGTAAAATAGGGCAATCAAACATTACTAATAAAAAAAAAAAACTATTTTTATGATAAACTTAACTAATATATAGGTAATTTGACCGAATGTAACATCGAAATGATGTTCTAATTTGAGGATACAAGAGAGGTGGAAAATGTGATCTGAATGGAAACATATTCGAATTTAGCAATTTACATGATATTATTGCCACACATTTGACCTGGCTCAAGTCGACCCGAATTATCCGACAATGAATGTGTGTATTCTTTATTATTAGGCCTTTAAATTATATTTAGAGAAATTTGAATCCAACCTAATCTGACCTGAAACTAAAAGAACTTGAACTTGAATTGGTCCAACCCAATCCGTACTTGACTCAAAACGACCCGTTTGCACTTCGACATACAAATAAATAAAGAGTATAAAGAATTTTTTTTTGAAATCATATACTTAGGGTGTGACGACCCGACTCGCTTAAATCGGCGCGGAAGAAACCGACGAGTCGAATAGTCATAACTAACAACTCAAATACTTAAAAATTAAAACAAAACCTCAAGATATTATTATTATAACCCAAAAGTACAAATACCCACAAGTTTGTACAATACTAAACCAAAAGTAATCAATACTACTAAGTAACTCCAAATACGATCAGAGTTAGAAAATACAAATACCACTACTAAATACTGAAAACGAAATTCAAACTAAACAAATGGAAAGAACATCGGCACTCGCCCAACCCAAAGCTAAGCAACACCGACATCATCAGAGTTACCTGAAAAATTAATAACAATCCACAGTCAGTGGCGAGTAACATAGCTGTCCCACCCTAACGTGGATACACATGATCATAGAATACATCAAACAACCAAACCAGACATACAACATACGATCATGTAAAATAACACATCAAATCAACAATATCCAACAACAATAACGTTAATAATAACGACATCAATGATACTATCCCAAAACTCGACTAACTCCCAATACTCGACTTTAAACTTAATAACTCTTAATCTTAATCTTATTCTCACTTAATCTTTGGCGCAATCATTTACATATCAGATCGGACTACGCTCGTACGAACGCCTCTTACGCGAACGAACTTTCCAACTATGCCAGGATTGAGAATCTTACTCCCAACCCCATGAAACCAATCTTACTGGAAATCCATATCCGGAGACGACATAGTGGTAATCACTATCCCAATACCGCGGTCAGGATAGGGGCAACGTCTTAACCCAAGCCTTAGAATCTTACTCTAAGGTTAGGCGTCCAATAGTAAAATCAAGCTAATATTTAAATCTTTAACTTATAATCTTTTCTTTACATACTTAGTTAATTCTTAAGTTGCATCTTACGCCTTGACTTTAAGAAATAACATGTAAACCACCGAAGTTATCCTCAAGATTGCCTTTTCGCCTTTATCTTGAGTCTAACCATCAACAATACCCTTCTTTAATCAATCTTTAAACGTTTCTTTAAGTTTCTTTAACTTTCTTTGACTTTCATCTAACTTTCTTTAATCTTATCTTAACTTTCTTAAACTTATCTTAACTTTCTTTAACCAAGACTATATAATCTACACTTAAGACTACATAATCATGATTAAAGAATCCTAGACTTATCACAACATAATCAAGATCCATAATAACCCAAAAAGAATCATAAAATAACCATCAAGAACTCATAAAGAAATCGTAAAGAACTCATAAAGAAATCATAAAGAACTCAACCATATTGATAAAGAACTCATCAAGAACTCATCCAAAATTCAAGATCTTCAACCAAGAACTCAATCAAGATTCAAGAACTTCAATCAAGAACTCATTCAAAACCCAAGAACTCATCCATAATCATCCAAAATACACGCATGAACTCAACAAGTTCAATCAACAATATTCATTAACTTTCAATCATCAAAACTTTACGAAACTTGAACATGAATAACGTAAAACATAAGACTAACTTAATCCATCATAAAATATCATTTAATCATGTAGGAAAACATCATAAATTATCACCAAAATCAGATTATACATCACGCATAAAATAGGAACATAATCATCAAAACGATCTAACTTAGTCATCTAAGCTATACTATAATTCAAGGTATACAAACTAGGTTGAGATAGTATGTTACCTTGATAAAAAACAACCACATAAGACCATAAAAACCTGCTACCCAGATTCGACACCCCACGCCCAGAATCACGCGCCACTCGAACACCACCACGGTCTTGCACACGAGCACCTTTGCACGGCTTCAACGCACGCCCACCACCACGGCTCCGATGCACGGACCAGCCACGAACCACCGTGCTGTTTTGCACGAGCACCATCACGCACACACGGCCACTTCTTGAACCACGAACCAACACCCCAAACTAAACCCGAACACACGATCTTGATCGATGGCAAAGAAGAATAACTTGTGTTTGAATACTTAAAGATCAAAGGATGATGAATCTTTAAGTTTGGGTTTGAAATAATGATGAACAATTGATGGGTTGATGGAAGCCAAAATGGCGTGTGGAAGGGAGAGCAAATGGGAGGGAGTTTGTGTTTTAACTTTTGATGGCAAGGGATGGCAAATGAGCAAAAGGATCCACAAGCCTTACTAACCCTTCTATTTATAGAAGTGGTTTAAGGTGTGAATGCATGGCAAGTGGCAAATCAAGCCACTAAAGAGAGAGAGGGGCCGGCTATGGGCTTGCTCAAATGGGCTCAAAGTTCAATTGGGCCATTTGCACTAATTCATGACTAATCATGAATAATTCCGCACTTGGCCCAAAACTAATTAATTAATTAGAAAATTAAATAATAAAATTCTAATTAATTAAAATAAAATAAAATTAAGAAATAATAAACCATTAAATAAAATGGTTACACTTAAGCAATAAAAATAGTCTAAATAAATTTAGACCATGCACCGCAATAAGATAATTACAAGCAAACCAATCAAGAAAATAGCCCAAAATCTGGGGCGTTACATAGGGCTTGTTTACTTCAGATTATATTCAGTTCAGTTCATCTCTATTCAGTTCAGTTCAGTTCAGTTCATCTCTATTAAGTTCAATTAATACATTTCTATTCAGTTCAGTTCATCTCTATTAAGTTCAGTTAAGTTAAGTTCAGTTTAGTTCAGTTCATGTCTATTCAGCTAATGTAAACGAGCCCTTATAGCACTTAAGAGTCAAATAACATAATAATTTAGCTTCCTGAACCTTAACCTATAATAACTACTCATTATCTACAATGAATATACACAATTTAGAATATAACCATTTAACTTAAATTCATAGAATTCCCAAATGAAAATTACGGTAATTATTTTTACCTCAGCTAACTGCAATTTCTAATTAAATGATCGGTATAACGCAAAATATATATTGATTTTAAAAATAAATTATGTAAACATGTTATACAACATTATAGATATGCCCGGTACATTGCACCGGTTCACTCTAGTGAAAATAAACTAAAAATATAAATCAACAACTGAAAAAAAAAAAAAAAAGATTGAACTGTTTCCAAAATTGAACAATTTTGAACTAAATTGATATAAATTGAACTGTTTGGGCAAAATAAACTCAATTATTGAACTGAACACCTCTAGTTAGCATGAAATAATGCCTCACCTTACCTCATCGCACCCCAACGATGAAGACTTATTGAAATTTAAAGTACAATCTTGAGAAAATCAACTGACTATCGATTCAAAAAATTAAAGTAAAAAATTGACACCATCGATACAAACTATTGATGTTCTTTAAACAGAACTAGCTATTGAAACAATTGGAAGTTTACATTGCATTTTACATAAATATAAACTAACTGCTTGTTGACCTGTAATAAGTAATAACAGGTAAATTACTATGCACTAGCGGTGGGTAAAAAAAAAACTCGTATCCGGTTTTCAATCCGGTATCTGTTTTTTAACCCGAAAAAGTGTGTATCCGATCCAGTTTTAAAAACCGGAGCGGGTACCCGGTTTTAAAACCGAATACCGGGTCAAATTCGGGTCACAATTTTTGAAAACCGGGTTACCCGGTATCCGGTTTTACTTTTTTTTTAAATAGTTTTATAAATTTAAAAAACAGTTTTTTATTTAATTTTTTTTTTAAAAAAAAAAACTTAGTTTTTAAAATAGAAAAAAAGGTTTTTTTTTATATAAAAAAAAGTTTTTCAATTAAAAAATTTGCATTTTTTTATTAAAAAAACAGTTTTTTATTTTTAAAAAACATTTTTTTTATAATAAAAAACTATTTTTTTTATAAAAGAAAAAAAGGATCCGATACCCGGTTTCCAAATTCGAATTTACGGGTATCTGGATTTTCGGGTACCCAGATTATCCGCACTGGATCCAGATCAAAAAATTGTGACTCGAAAAATTGGGTATCCAATTTTCGAGTACCCGAAAATTCGGGTACCCGAATTTTCCCAGCTCTACTACGCACATGACTTAATTTTGAACTAAACAAGATTTTTTTATATTTATTTTATGAATTTAATTAGTACTAATTTATTATTTTAATTTGAATTTGTCTTTTTTATCTTAATTTTTAATACTTCACCTTATAAATGTTATTTTAATTTTATTTTATATTGTATTATTAATATTATTTTTACTTTTTTTACACCAAGAAAATTGCTCGATTAATTTTGATGTCAAAGTTGGTAAAAGAATATTAGAAATGACTTAATATTAGGAAAAATTATCAAAAATAACTTGATGTTTGTAGCATAAACAATCATTAATCTATAAGCTCAAAATAATATTCCGTATGACGTCGGTATAGTTTTTTCTCGTATTGGTCCAAAAGTATTTATAACACCTAACATTAGAATTTTTTGTCCACTTTTACGAAATTTGACCTCAATTTTGATTATTAAAAACCGAAAATAACCCCAAAACTATTTATCTAAGCTATTTTCACCCCTAAATTTTTAGCTTTGAGATATGTGACATTTTACTTGGGACCAATATGAGAAGAAATAATACTCCCTCTATTTTTTTATTTTTTTTACTCACATGAGTTTTCATTAAAACCAAGAAATCAATCGGGAAAGGAGGAAAAAAATTAAATGTTGATTAAAAATTGTATAAAAAGTAAGATAGAGTGTATATGAAAAAGAAAGAAAATCCTAGCAAAAAAAAAAAAAAAGAATATAGGGTAATTTTATTGAAGTTGGTCAAAAGTAAGAGAGAGCATCGAAAAAACACTTGGGAATCATAGATTAATAAATGTGAGAAGTGAGAAAATTAAAAAAAAAAAAAACATCAGGAGTATTACCTTAGAATTATTTAGAAAAAAATAATTTAAGGATTAATTGTGAAAGACGCCCTAAACTTCTTATTTTTTTTTTACAATTATTCTTTCATATTATGGGAAAATGCAATTTTAATACCTTTACCTATACCAATTGGTATATTAAGAAAAAACTAGGTTTTTGGTCCGTGTATAATGCACGGGCTTTGCACCTATTAGGTTTATAGTATATTTTAGTTTCTATAATTCTAATGATTTTATAAGATTGAAACTAATAACTAAGATTTGATAATAATTCATCAAAAAATGAAAATATATCAAATGTTTTTATTATTGTTAAGATTATAACATATATTTCCTTTGAAAAAAATATGCGAGTACATATTTTGAATGAAGAATATTCATTTGCATAGTTGTTAAATAATGGAATATAATTTTGTAAATATAAAGTGTGAGCATATTTAGAAGAATTCAAAATTTAATAAAATTTAAAATGAATAACTTAAAAAGAAAGTGATGTAAGAAAGCAAATCTCATAATTTGAAATTAATTGAAAAGTTTTATTAAATGTAAATAAATTATTAATAGCAATTGTAACTAGAAAATAAAAGCAATTTTTTATTTCAAAAAAAAGGAAAAGGAAAATGAAACATTTTTTTAGGATCGAATGACACATGGCCTTAAATATTCCTTCTTCCTCCAAGTAGGGCCGCTCATTACGATCCGAAATTTCGGATATCAAAAAATGTTGGATCGGATCGGCCAAATCGTGATCTGAATCCGATCTGAAACAAATCGGATATCTGATTATAAAGTTCCAAAGTTATCGGATTCGGATCGATCCGATATATTTTTTCCAACCTTTTTCTATTTTATTATTATTATTAACTATATATGTATTACTCAATACTGTGAATTAGTGATTGAAAAAAATTAAAATATGATTCACTTCTTTAAATCTATAGCTGGACATTTGGAGTTTTGCACAGTAGCATACTAGATGGTACCTAAGCAAATGCTCGATTTTAAAATTTGACACATGTAGTATAATAAAAAATTATTTGTAATGCAATTTAATTAAAATTTTATTACAATAATCCCGACTTTTACTTATCTTTACAAAATAATCCTGTCTTTTGATTATTCTATAATAATCCCGATGATCAATTCCCTCCATTCTCAAAATATATGTTTGTTACTTTATGTACTTGTATTTTAAATACAGATTTAGTTTAAAATTAAAAGCTATTTATTTATGGAAGGAAACTTTTATTAATACAACTTTTTTATTTCTAGTTTCAATGTACTTTCATTGGCGGATGCAGTGGTGGTCCTGGTTGGTCCAGTGACTCACCAGGAACCATCAGGAATTTTCGGAATTTTTTATAATAGGGTATACTTGCTTTTGAAGTTGCTGTTAGTTCTCCCTGTTGCTACGACTAGTGTCGATATAGTATTTTCTAGTATGACGAATTGACAATCGTGAAAGATAAATTACGTAAGAGCATGAGAGATCAAATGTTGAATGATTGTTTGATTACTTATTTACTTTTCTAAGAGTGATTTGTTTATCGATGTTAAGATGAATGATATCATAAATAAATAGATATTAAAACATGAAAAGTCGTTATGAACAATTGTAATACGTTAAAATTGCCCCACTAACAATGTTACACATTAATGACGGGCTTAAATTATGTCCAAAAAGTAGATGTTTTATAACAATTTTTGGGACTGTCATTAAAATTTTAAAATATCCCCAATACCAAACCCAAACTCTATTGAAATTGACTCATTTATGATGAGATCGTGACACGGAAAATCATTTACGAACCCCATTTCTAGGATGGGGTCACATTTTTACAACAGAAAAATTCATTTATGACCCTCTTTCTTAGGATGGGGTCACATTTTCACGATGGGAATTCTCGTTGGAAATCGCATCTTTTCTAGTAGTGATAGTTTTATAGTACTATTTGTTTGTAACATTTAATTTAGAGATTCGTACAACTTTCGGCTTGTAAGATGGATTTTTTTACTGAATTGCTAAATGGCGCCTAAAATTACTATATATCGCCTGTATTTATACAAATACTTCCTATACTACCCCTCCCCATTTACCCAACCTAACTACACTTGCCCCTCCCCATTTACCCAAGTGGTGGAGCTTGGCGTCGGGTAGGAGCTGCTGGTGGTGGAGCTTGGCGTCGGATAGGAGCTTCTGGTGGTGGATCTGAGAAAAAATGGAGAGAGAGAAAGAAGATCTTTTTTTTTCCTGAAAGATGCGTGAAAAGGAGATTGGAGAAGAGAGAGGGGGTGAAAGATATTAATTGGGGTAAGGGTAAAAACGGGAATGTCTGTCAAAATACGGGCGGTATACGGTAATTTAAGGGCGGTAAATAGTAATACCAAGTACTATTTGGTTGTAATATGATTTTTTTTAAGATTATTCTCATTGGTATACCTGAGAATTTGCGTATTCCCACTAGTATACCTAAGTTTAAAAAAATCCCAATGGTATACCTAAATAAATAATGAAATTCAATAACCACTTTTAAAGGCTGTTTCAGGCCATTAAATACCACTAATTCGACCATTAAATACCCTATTTTTTTAAAATGTTGGCATATGATCAATCATTTATGGTGACCAACCATCTCCGAAATCCTAGATCCGCCACTGTGTACTTTAAAATTAAAAAAAGTCATTTATTATTAATTAGAATATAAAAAGAGTGGGAAGAGAGAAAGGGATAAATGTGCTTTAGGAGGAAAAATAAGAGTTTGAGAGGGAAATTATTGGCTTTCACTTTAGTTGTATAGAAAGATGAGTAAAGACCAATACTCAAAAACAAAATATATCTAGCAAAAAAAAAAAAAATTAGCCAGAAATCTTATATTTAATTTAAAAACCAATTTGCATGAAAGGCCTCCAAACCTCTAATGGAGGCCTCTCATTAATCTACTTTATTATTTTTATTTTTAAAATAAAACTACCTACCATAACTACCTAACAAAAAAAATATAAATCTATTAAATCTAATCTCTATTATATAAGCCAAGGGGGGAGCCATGGTGTCCCCCCTGAAAAAGTCTATATTACCCCCTGAAAATTTCCACAAATTCAATTAGCATCACTCCTAACTATTATGGAAAGTTATTTCAATTTTTAAAAATTTTAAAATGAAAATATTACAAAATATAAGTTTCATAAAAATAAAATAAAAATACCCAAATTTATATTTCTGAAATCTCTATAAATTGATATCCATATTGATATAGTTTATCACATAAAAATTTTACATTTCGATAATCGTAGAAATTTAATAGACACTAGAATATAGCATGTAAATACATTTAAAAATCATAGCACGCAAAGCGTGCATGCAAGGCTAGTAACCTACATAACCTAAGCATTAAATATCATTAAAGTTTTGGAACCGACATAACGTAACATCCCTCCTTAGTCTTTACACGCTTCAACTTAAAAAATGAATAACCGTCTACCATCTTATATAAATATGTTATTTTCTGATATAAAATATCAAATAAAATCACCAACAAAGAAAGAAACAACTTTTTTAAAGACAAATTGAACAAATGACATTTCATATTTACTAATCAATGTAAAACTAATAGATAACATATTGACAATAAAACAACCTACGATTTTATATAAATATCTTCGTTTCTTATACTCTCTCCTTTTCTTAATAGATGTAACATATTGATTTTGCACACTATAATGGTAAACATTATAAAAAAAAATATGTTACATATAATTAAAAAAATGAAGGGAGTATAAAATATCCAATTAAAATAAAATAAAATCACCAACAAAGAAACTGTTTTTTAAAAGACAAATTGCACACATGACATTTCATATTTACTAATCGATATAATATAAATAGAAAAGATTGTTTAAAATATGTCAATAACACAATAGACAAATTAGCATGTCATATATCCTGATCGATATAAAACTAAATATTTTTTTAGACAAATTGAACAAATGACAGTTCATATGTACTAATCAATGTAAAACTAATAGATAACATATTGACAATAAAACAACCTATGATTTTATATAAATATCTTCGTTTCTTATACTCTCTCCTTTTCTTAATAGATGTAACATATTGATTTTGCACACTATAATGGTAAACATTATAAAAAAAATATGTTACATATAATTAAAAAAAAATGAAGGGAGTATAAAATATCCAATTAAAATAAAATAAAATCACCAACAAAGAAACTGCTATTTAAAAGACAAATTGCACACATGACATTTCATATTTACTAATCGATATAATATAAATAGAAAAGATTGTTTAAAATATGTCAATAAAACAATAGACAAATTAGCATGTCATATATCCTGATCGATATAAAACTAAATATTTTTTTGGAAAATTTGTCAAAAAAAAAAAAGGAAAAATTCATATGAATAATCTCAATAATTAGAGGTTTTCCATTATTAATCTCAACTATAGGTTATTACACTATAATCCAAACTATAGGGGTAATTTTATGATATTAGTCTATACTAACTTTTGACCGGCTCCGATTTCCTTCGTAGAAAGGGAGGAATACAATAAACAGGGAAAGAGGAAAGCTAACGAATACTTTATGAATTAGTGACCGATTACAATAGGTTAACTAAGTCAATGGACTAATATCATAAAACAACCCCCATAGTTTGGATTATATTGTGATAACTAATAATTAGAATGAATTAATATTGGAAGACGCCCAATAGTTTGGGATTATTTATATGAATTTTTCCAAAAAAAAACCTATTAAAATTTTAATTTTCTAAAAAATAAACCTTTTCCGCCACTTCTTAACTTCATTTCCCTTTTAATTTCAATGGCGGAAAATCGCAAAAAGGTTTTATCTCACAAAAAAAATTATGATTTGGGTTTTAACTTGCTAAAAAAAAAATTTTAAGTTTTTTTCTTGCAAAATAAAATTTTTAAAAGGTTATTTTTGACAAAATTTCCTATTTTTTTTTTATACTTGTTAAAATATTATGCATACATATTCTGAGAATAAAATACTAAAATATATACCCGTTGCATTAGCGCCCGTTCACTCTAGTTAAAAATTAATGAAACAACAAACCATCTTCAATTCTTCACTTCATCAGCATACATCCAAATATATATGCAATCAACCATATGTGAATGTTGCTACATGCGTGACTGCCTAGGTTGCATGAAAACAGATACAGATACGTGTACTGGTACGATACAGGTACGGGAAAACGCTAACTCAAAAGTTAAGGATACGGGGACACGGGAAAATGATATTAAAAATATATATATTTTTGTTTATTAAATTGTTTGAAAAATATATAATGAAGAAGAAAAATTATTTTTAAAATTTGATTTTCATTAATAAGTTAATTTTAATGAATATTCGATGATGTTTGTGATTTTCATTTCACTTTATGAACTCACTTCACACATTATAATATAAATTCTCATTCAAACTAAATATATAAGTTTAAAAGAAGTTTAAAATGTGTCCTATAATAAGTGTCCAAGATGTGTCTCATAAGTGTCCATATAATTAAAAATATTGGACACTTAAGTTGGTGTGTCAGACACATATTTAGGCGTGTCCAACGAGTGTCGGTGTCCGATACGTGTCGGACACGGGACACGTCACTTGTTAGAAGTGTCCGTGCAACCTAGGTGACTGCGTGTATTGTTTAGTACTTTGGCAACACTGCAATTTGCATTCTCGATCTGCAGCAAGCAATACGACTGCGCGGTGAGATGAGGAAGAAGAGATGGTGGTGGTGTTCCGGGCTTACGATGGCGGGTAAGGTGTCAAAATAGGTTGGCAATGAGATGGATGACTGCCTAGCTAGGTCGATCGCTAGGAGGCTGCCTGGGTGGAAAGCGGTGAGATTGAGTCTTAGACAGCAACGCCGACAAGGAAGCTAGGGTTTTTTTTTTTTTTTAGAATCTGAGTAAATGAGGACGCTGGACAACAATTCACAAAGGAAAATTTCCAAAAAAGCCCATAATTTTTCGGATCGGATATCCGAAAATCCAAAATTCATAATCCGTATCCGACCCGAAGCTTTCAAATATCAATCCGATCCGAACTATCCGAATTTTTTTAAATTAAAGATATCCGACTTTTTCGGATCGGATCACTTTGAACAGCCCTGCCTCCAAGTGTAAGAAAATTAATGAACCACTATCACCTATCTTCTCCACCATATATCCAATCACTCAAATCCACTAATCAAGCTCGATTCTACACATTTACATCACAAGCCCAAATTCCAAATCAAATACGAATCCTTTACCAAAAAAAAACATTCTTTAATTTCTTAAGGGGCCGTTTGGTTGGAGATCAGAAGGGAGAGGTAATGTGTAACGACCCGTAATTTAGCAGCGTTGTTTTCGGAGAAAACAACATTACAAATCATTAACTTCTAAAAACCTTTAAGATCAAATCCATAAACTGCAGCGGAAGCTCTAAACTTAATCATATTATTCATTAAAACTATTAAAGAATCCAAAATAAATAATAATCCCAAAGTCTAATAACAATACAAAATAGGGAAAGTCCACTAAAAACGTAAAACATAAGCTAGAACTAAACATCAGGGTCAACTACTAAGCTGGCTAGCTCACAATCCCAGCCCTTGCGTAACCCAATTCAATCACCACCTGTACCTGGAAAAGAATGTTGGGGTCCACAGTCAGTGGTGAGTAATTAGATTGTTCTACTTAATCAATAGAACACAATTAGAAACATAATCATTGGAATAAGTCAATCAAACAGACAAACCAAACATCAAGAAATCATATATAAACATAATCATCAAGTACGCAGCGGAAAACAATCATAACAATCCTCATAACCACAACCTTCTATACTAACTTACTCCGTTCTAGACTTCTTGACACCACTATTGACTCTTCTATTCTATTCAGTTCAGGTGCTAATCTGTGACCAGTCATATGCTCGTAAGGGGTCAACCACGAAGATCTACTCCCCCCAACTTTCCTTGCTCATGCCGGGTCAACCACGAAGATCTACTCCCCAAGCACTGGGATCAAGAACTGTCCCGAATCCGAAGATAGGACAGTGGCTTCGACTAAACCTATGTTCATGGCACGTGTGCCACTAGATAGGCGGTTATTTCATAGTTAATCATCTTTTCAATTCAATTCTGTTCTGTTCTTGATTTCCTTTTCACAATTCAATTCCTTATTGACTCAACTTCACTTCTATTCAATTCTAGCTCTTCTTAACTTGACCCAAAACTCTAAACCCAAAATAGTACCACACGACATTCTTCCTTAATAAACCAATAATCATCAACAGAAATTGCTTAAAACAAAATAAAAATCATATTTTTATCATTCAACATCAGACGACATTCTTGCCCATAAATACCAAAACTTACACTTCAATTGCTCAAATACAATTAACAATAATTAATCACATAAACATAATAATAAATCATAACATAACACTTTAATCAATAAATCATCAAACTTGTACCAAAACAAGACAAAATCAATGCTTTTAAAACCTTAAAATACACGACCTTCATGGTTTAACACAACATCAAGATCTTATTCAAGAAACCATCATAGAATGCCTAAATCAAAGATTCAATTTAAGATTTGCATAAAAAATTAATTAAAGATCAAGAAAATAACATAAAAATCATATTTTTCCTCAAAGAAACATTCGAATATCATCATGTCACACTCGGAATTCTTCATAACACAATCATAAATAATTCTAAATAATTCAACATCAATTCCATATGATTCTAAACCTATTCTAAACATGATCAATCCTATTCTAATAATCATATTGCTAATCTATCCTATTGATTAAGTAAAGCAGATCTAATTACCTTTGATTATGGATGGGGTTCGAATATTTCAAGGTTTCTTGGATTTATTTTGAGGTTTATTTGAGGTTTCTTTAAGGTTCTTGATCAATCTTTAAGGGGTTGGAACAATATAAAAGGATTAGGAACAATTTAATGATTGATCTTGGAAGGAAAAGATAATAAAACAATTTGGTTGTTACTCCTTAGGGTTGCCGTGTGAAATAGGAAATAATAGGGAGGGTTTTGACTTACTAAAATCTAGTAACAAGAATAGGAAGGGTTGGTGTAACGACCCAACTTTTTTAAGCTGTCGTTTGACGAAGGAAAACGACTTGCGGATCATTACTTAAGCATTAAATTAAACATTAATTATATATTTAAAATAGAAACATCTTTTATTAACTTAAAATTCTGAAATTAATCCCAAAAGTCAATAAAGGTAAAATACTTAAAGAATTACATAAACTGAAATAATGTCTTCCCAACATGCTGGGATCATAAATGAAATAATGTAATATTGTCTTATTGAATTCTAGAAAAGAAATACTAAGGTGGAACTAAAACTCTGCCTCAACAAAACCCAACCAGCGGAAGCCCGACTACGCAGCTGCATCGTCACCTGAAACTGAGGGGGGGGTCCACCGTCAGTGGGGAGTAACTAGGTTGTCCCGCTTAATTGAGGGACCGCTAAACACATAATATCATAGAATTATACATGAAAACCACACAAAAACATAATACATATTATACAGAAATCAATACGAGGTACGTATAAAAATACGTACAAAGATACGTATACAAATACGTACAAAATACGCATAAGAATACCTGCAGAAATACGGTTAGAATACGTACAAAATACACGTACAATACATCATGGAATACGTATACATTCGGGTATAACATACGAATAAATACATTCATACATACATACATACGTTATACAAATACAGATATACACAGCGGAAGACTTATACTATTCGTAGCACATGCATTTCATACTTATCTTATATTATAAATACTTTTAACCTGGTTAGCATCATTTCATTAAATCATAACTTATCTTAATCTTCTTAACTTATCTTACATCTTATATTATAACTTATATCACATCATAACATAACTTATATCTTATCATAACTTTCATAACGTATCGTACTTTCATATCATCTTTACCTTAGCTTATATCATATCATCTTATCTTTACTTCATATCGTATCATATCTTATCTTCGTATAATAACATAAATATCTTATCTTGTCATATCATAACATAAACATAAACATAACATAAACATCTTATCTTAACTTTGCTTAATCCATGGTCGAGTCAACATGCTAGTAGGGGATCTCGTGTGCACCCCAACTTTCCTAGAATATGCCGGGTCAGACTCATGTGTCTTTCCCAAAGTCTAAGTGGGACCCTCACTCCCGAATTAACGGCCCATGTGCCACTAATTCGGACGACAACACAAACTAGAATCAGTAAACCGACCAGAAAGCCTCGGCAGGTTCGGCAGGTCGGTGGCAAAGACTTAACCCCGGTAACGAAGCGTGCATCGTCGGTGGGGTGACCACTTCATAAAACCTTAAAGAAAATATCTTATCTTATATCATATGAATCATCTTAACATCTTATCATATCATATCATAACATTCATCTTTACTTCTTAATGGACCGGTCACTATAACTCGTTGTGGATCCCGTATGCACCACAACTTTCCTAAAACATGCCGGGGTGAACTCGTGTATTCAACCCGTAGTGGATCTCGTGTGCACCACTAAGCCTAAGCTATGGCCATAACCCCTAAATAGCAGCTCGTGTACTACTACTTAGACGACTACATATTCTAGAACCAAGAACTGCGCGGGGGAACTCGTGTGTTCGTCCCATTGAGCAGTGGCTTCGACTTAACCCAATCCGACGACTCGTGTATCATCGAATGGGCTTCCTTATCTTATATTATATTTCAAATCTTATATCTTTCTTAAATCGGGAAATACTAGGTGGCCGTAATCGGAAATGAAATGTTCGAAGTCCCAGGAAAGAGAGGTGCGGCACGTATATTGGCCACCTTAAATACCAAGTCTTTCCTAGCCAGAGATCGAAACAATTCAAATTCCTTTTACTCTGTTTCCTTTCTTTCCCTTTTAATGTCTTATCATCCTCAATTCCTTATTGTAACTTATCCCTACTGACTTCCTTACTTATATTAATAATAATAATAAGTAATAAATAATAATAATAATAATTCCTAAAATTATCCCAATATTATTATAAGTCCCAAAATAAACTAAAGTTGATCAAAATAAAAAGGCCACTCGACATTTCTTTAATTATAACATAATAATCAGATCAGCTCATTAACAATCATATAACCAATTTAACAATTAACAACATATATTACTCAAAATATGATAAAAATCCTATTTTTATCACAACAAGCCATTCGACACTCTTGAATAAAAAAATACCAAAATTATACTTTTAATCAATTGAATACAATTAACAACAATTGATCAAATAAACTTAATAATAAACAATTTAATTTACTTTAAACATTAAATCATAAAACATGGATTAAAATAAGATCAAAATCATTCCTTTATTTACATCACACCACATGGCTATCATAGGGTTCAAACAAGATCAAGATTGAATTCAAGAGTTCAAAATAACATGTTTTAATAATTTAATTACACTATTTTACACAATCTGATTTTTAAAGAATTAAATTAAGGACGACCCTTTAAAGGTCTCGATTAATCTGGAAATTTTAATGAAAGTTAAATATAGGTTCAAGGTTTAACGTGCATAATTTTCGTCCAAAAATAAGGTCATTTACTATTTTTAAGGGATTTTATAACTAACAAATCAGATTAGGCTGAAATCCGTTTCAGATTTTTCTTCCATATCAAACGATCTTTAAAAATTACGAAAATTTAAAACAAGTTGTAAAACACTATTACTGACTTCCACCTAAAATTTCGTAGCCATAAGAATTGATTAAGTATATTAATAAATTCGTAAACCAAATCTGGACAGTTTTACCGGTTTGAAAGATTAAATTATTTCAAGCAAGAGAAGGACGAATTTCACCATGAAATAAATCTTGATTAAAGATCAAACAGTAAATAAGCTCCTAAAATTATTCTAAGTCACTCGACAAATTAGAATAACAAGAATAAAAATATTCATGCAATTATTCATACAAAATACATAAATACATAAATTAATTTATGCATAGAATACCTTAAAATAAAATCAAGAAATATCATATTCATAAAATTCATAAGGTTCGAAATAATCTAAACCTAATCATGATACTAATTCTTTTACAATTTTCATGTTTTTAATCCTAATTTACTATGTGTAAAACTTGTACCAGAATTAAACAAGATAGCGTAGTTACCTGGATTTGCTAAATTTCCAAAGAAAAATCACCTCCTTTGGTGATATAGATCACGGCACAAAAGAGAGGAGAAAAGAGAAAAAAAAATTGTGAAAATATTTTTGAGGGTTGATGACTTTTACAAATTAGGGACCAAATAAATTATATAGGTCCTATTTATAGAAGAAAGAAAGAATAACAAACCCTAATTAACTAAAGGGGGTGTCGTGAGGAGGGGGAAATAATAGGGGAAGTTGAGCTTCTTTTGGGAGGCTCAACAAATTTAGTTAGACTAGGTTTTTATTTTAGGATTTAAATTATTTATTTTAATTAATCTAATTTAATCAACAATAATTAATTAATTAGATTAAAAGAAAATAACATTGGCCCATATAAAGATGATGGGGGCCGGCCAAAGGAAAAATAAGGGGAAATGATTGGGTCTTTGGCCCAATTTTAAGGAAAAGAATGGACTAACAATGAAATCAGTCCAAGATTAAGTGGCCTTTGGACTTAGAATTAAATAAATAATATTAATACCGCGAAATTTTCTGGCCCTAAATTTCGGGGTATTACAGTTGGAATAAAAAATAGGGTTTTTAGGAAAGGGTCAAACAGATAGATTAACTAATAAAAATTGATTAAACAAATTAAATGAATTAAATAAAAAGGAAAGAGCCAAGGGGCCGTGAGTATTTATGAATAAAAGGGGGTTTTTATTTTGTAGTTTTTATTTGTAGTTTATTTTTTATTTGTAGTTTGGAAAAAATAAAATAAAAACAAAGGGGTGATGATCCCTAAAATCTAGTAGGGAGAATACGTAAGCAAGGATTAGGGTTTTAGGCTTAGTTACAAAATATATTGGAATAATTAAATTCATAGGTACCAACTATTGCACTTTTTATTTTATAGGTATCAACTTTTAATTATTCACCAGCAGCACGAACTATTACATAAAGTTGCAATTATAGGTATATGACCTAAATATTGTTGCAATTTATAGATCATCCATAACTATTTATAGGTCATCCATACCTATCGTTGCAACTTTATGTAATAGTTCGTGCTGCTGATGAATAATCAAAAGTTGGTACCTATAAAATAAAAAGTGCAATAGTTGATACCTATTAATGTAATTATTCCAAATAGATAAAGGTTTAATAATAATATTGATTAAAAGAAATGAAAGAAATTAATTAAAGAAAATGATGAAGAAGTGGACCGTGAGATACAAAGAACAAAGGAAATAATTGGGCTCGGGTTTTGGCAAGATGAAATTAAAGTTCGGGCCATGATCAAAATAATTAGACTTCTATAATAAAATTAATAATTAATTAAATAATAATCAATTAAATAGTCAATTAATTATATATTTAATTAATTATGAAAAATTTAAAATATTCCAAAATTTCGGAGTATTACATAATGACTTTAGGAATTAGAATGGGGAAGAATGGAAAGGTAAAATCTTAGTTTTAGGTAGTTGGTAGTTGTTTGTTTTGAAGAAGAAAAGGACGAAAGAATGAGGCCACTACACAACTAGGGTTGTTCAAAATGATCTGATGATCGGTCCATTTAGGACCCATTTCGTAGCTTCTTTTAGCTTGTATTTTGGGCGTTCTCGTCTTTATTTTATCGTATTTTAGTGTGTTTTAGCTTAGTTTTGTATTTTCTTAGGTTTTGTGTGTTTTAGTGTTAGTTTTGTTCTTTTTGTTAATAATTCGGCCAAAATATGTTTGTTTGAGTTGTATCGTGTTTTGTGCAGGTAGTTTCGGGTTTTGTATGGGTCGTGATGGGTCCCGAACGGATCCCGAGGATCCCGAACGGATCCCGAGGAGCCGTAGATAGCACCGAGACGTTTAGAAGCACCTAGGGAAGCAAGGGGCCAAGTATGAAGCCACACGACCGTGCAGGCTAACCGTGCACGGTCGTGCAGACCTCAGGAGCTCAAAAAATGGGTGCACGACCGTGCAGGCAAATGCAGCCCCTTCCCAAGTCACGATCGTGCATAGTATAACTGCACGATCGTGTAGCTCGCTCGTGCAGAGGTCAGAGACCTCCTTTTGGAGTGCACGATCGTGCAGGCATACCTTGCACGATCGTGCAGCCAGGCCTTCGTTTCGCCACGATCGTGCAAGGTTCAACTGCACGATTGTGCACGGTGCAGCTCGTGAATTTTGTTTTGGGCCATGTACTTTGTGTAATTTTGAGTTTTTAGTAAGGCTTAGGCTATGTTTTAGTGACTAAGTTTTCAGATTTTAGACCATCATTAGATTGTACTCTAGTTGCTCAAGAGTAGAAAAAACACACACTCAAATTTCTAGGTTTTTCCAATATTCAAGTAGATTAGCAATTGTTCTTCTAGTTCTTGAATTCACCATTGTTACTAAAGATTTCACAAGTTTCCATTGAAGTTCCAATCCAGGTTTTATTTGTTTTCATTGTTGTTTAGATTTTAATTCTCTAATTCTTGTTGTCATTTTAGTTTCAATAGAATTAGTTTTTTGTTCTAGAATAGATTTAATTGAATTTCATGATTTTTGCTTTAATGGCTTCCATTAGTGAGTAGTTTCTTTTCTGGGGATTGGATGACTTGATGTTATTGATTTTGGGGGTTTATCATTGATTGGTTGTGTTTGAATAATCTTGATTGCATTTTCTCTAGAATTCTTGAACCTTGCATGAAACCTTGGTGAAGTGCTCATGTTGAGTTTGGTGATTATTGATGTCTTTGATAATTGCTTTCAAGATTTCCATGAGAATTTCTTAATTGCTAGAGATAGTAATTAGGATTGCGAATTGATAAAAGTATTTGATGAACTCGATTTTGGGTTTCGCTAATTTGGCCATTCGAGAGAGGTTAATTTAGCGTTTCCTAGAATTTCCTATTGCCTAATCGAGAGAGGGTATTGGGATTGAGTTCATTAGTGCTTTTGAATATTCACTTTGCAATTGAGATAATCGAACATGAGTTAATTCAATGATTGTAATTCTTTCGATTGAGGTTATTCAATTCATCATTTGGTTATTCAATTCGTTTAGTTTTCGATTCAATTTCACTATTCTTTAACAAGATCAAAAGACCCTTGGATCATTGTTGATCACGACTAATTCCGCGTTAGTTCCTCGTGGATCGACCCTAGCTCCACTAATACTACGTATTAGTTTGTTAGGTTTTTATAACTTGTATATTTGGGAGGCAACTAGGGCCACGACACCCTAGGAGCCGATCATCTGATCCGAGCGATCCGACCCGCGGTTTGGATGATCCGATTGGAAAAAATTGGATACTTTTAATGTTAAAAAATGGATATTTCGGATCATATATCCGATAACTTTCGGATAGGATAAGGATCAAGAATTTTTTTAAAAAATATTTCGGGTCGGATTTTTCAGATTGTCATCTAAATTTTTATCGGTAACTGGGCTTTTCAAGTATTTCAGGTCGGATACCCGGGTTTTTGGATATTTCAGATCAGAAATCCAGAAAAATATATTAAAAACACAAAAAAAATTAAGAAAGACCTTAGATCAGATATTTCGAATATGCAATTTTTTTAATATCCGACATTTTGGATTAGGTCGGGTCGAACTGAATGAACAACCCTATACACCACCGCTATATACCTCCAAACTCCACCACCATAACCTATCCCGGCCCATAACCAAAAAAGTCACTCACCTCACTGTCAAGGTCGTGTCGGGGATTTACGAGGCCCTGTTCTAAAAATGAAAAATGGGCCCTTAATAAGTTAAACATTGAAAAAAAACTATCAAATAAAAATTTGACAAAAATTATACGTATGTTATTATAGAGCTAACATATAATAAACATCTTATTTGAACACAATAAAATTCAAATTTTATTCATCTCAATACAAATTCGACTTTCTAATTAAACCTGTAACGACCCGACTTTTTGGACATGTCGATTTACGAAGGGAAATCGACAAACGGATCATTACCAAAACTATCTAAATTAAATATTAAATTAATCAATTAAATTAAACTACCTTTATTGAATAAATAAAATATAACTATCATCCAAAGTCTAATATTCTCAAAAGAATCATTATTACATTAATTGTGCTAGAACCGTCCCAACATGCTGGAATATTAATAAATGAAATAACATAAAGTCTTATTAAAAACTCTAGCTAAACTAAGGTGTACTAGGGTTAACAGCCTCTCAAAAGCCCGTCCAGCGGTAGCCCGAATTAATCAGCTGCATCTTCACCTGAAACTGAGGGGGGGGGTCCACCGTCAGTGGCGAGTAACTAGGCTGTCCCGTTTAATCGAGGGA
The DNA here is from genome assembly GCA_951394345.1 of Salicornia ramosissima. Classification (NCBI taxonomy): domain Eukaryota; kingdom Viridiplantae; phylum Streptophyta; class Magnoliopsida; order Caryophyllales; family Amaranthaceae; genus Salicornia; species Salicornia ramosissima. The sequence continues at coordinate 50,158,774 of OX596235.1, read as the reverse complement.
CCGCTAAACACATAATATCATAGAAAAGAGCATAAAAACCATACAATAATCTAATACATGTTATACAAATAACAATACAAGGTGCGTATAAAATACGTACAAAAATACGTATACGGTTACGTACAAAATACGTATAAAAATACCTGCAGAAATACGGTTAGAATACGTAGAATCTACGTATAATGTACGTATACCATACGTATAATCATACCTGCAAAATACGGCTAGGAATACGTACAAAATACACGTATAACACACTCATACACTCATACATACATGCATACATACATACGTACATACTTACATACAATCTCATACGAATACAGAAATACACAGCGGAAGACTTATATTATTCTCAATACATATCCTTATAACATTATACTCTTATAACCCAATCATCCCAATTCCTTTAAATCATAACCTACATCTTATGTTATACATCTTATGTCATATTACAATATGTATATCATATCTTATATTATTCATTAACTTATACTATATCTTATCGAACATGTCATTCATATCATATCTTATCATTCGTATCATTCATATCATATCGTATCATTTCATATCATTCTTATCTTTCAATGGACCGGTCACTATAACTCGTTGTGGATCCCGTTTGCACCACAACTTTCCTAGAACATGCCGGGGTGGGCTCGTGTACCCAACCCGTAGCGGATCTCGTTTGCACCACTAAGCCTAAGCTATGACCATAACCCCTAATAGTAGCTCGTGTACTACTACTAGACGACTACATATCCTAAGACCCAGAACTGCGCGGGGGAACTCGTGTGTTCGTCCCATTGAGCAGTGGCTTCGACTTAACCCAGTCTGACTACTCGAGTCATCAGGTGGGCGTCCTTATCTTATCTTATATTTCAAAGATTATATCTTATCTTATATCTTTCAATATTATATCTTATCTTATATCGGGAAATACTAGGTGGCCGTAATCGGAAATGAAATGTTCGAAGTCCCAGGAAAGAGAGGTGCGGCACGTATATTGGCCACCTTAAATACCAAGTCTTTCCTAGCCAGAAATCGAAACAATTCATATTCCTATTACTCTGTTTCCTTTCTTACCCTTTTAATATCTTATCGTATTTTATATAACTTATCCCTACTGATTCCTAATATTAATAATAATACTAATAATAATCGTAATATTAATATTATTAATAATAATACTCGTGTAATTGTAATAATAATAATAACAATATTATTATCTACCCCTTCCTGTTACAACTTATCCCTTTAACTGCAAATTTTATAATTAATTATTCCTAAAATATTATAAGTCAAAATTAAACAAAAAAATTGACTAAATACTTTTAGGCCACTCGATAATTCTAGTTAAACAACTTTAATTAAATAAATTCATAAATTATTTTAATTAATCAATTAATCACTAAAATTACTTAAAACATGATAAAAATTCCATTTTTTTATTCCTTTGTTCACTCGACATTTTTCACTCAAGAACTCCAATTTTATCAATTAATTTAAATAACTACAATCAACAAGATTCAATTAATTAACCAAACAACAATAATAAAAATCATGTTTTTAACATAAAATCATCAAGATTGAATACAAAACAAGATCAAAAAATCATCTTTTTATTCTTCAAACCACTCGACACATTCAAAGAGCAAAACAAGATTTAATCTTCCTCCAAGAATTCGAAATAACTTGTTTTAATAATTTAATTACACTATTTTACACAATCTGATTTTTAAAGAATTAAATTAAGAACGACCCTTTAAAGGTCTCGATTAATCTGGAAATTTTAATAGAAGTTAAATATAGGTTCAAGGTTTAACTTGCATAATTTTCGTCCAAAAATAATGTCATTTACTATTTTTAAGAGATTTTATAACTAACAAATCAGATTAGGCTGAGATCAGTTTCGGATTTTTATGCCATATCAAACGATCTTTAAAAATTACGAAAATTTAACACAAGCTGTAAAACACTATTAATGACTTCCACCTAAAATTTAGTAAGCATACGATTTGATTAAGTATATTAATAAATTCGTAAACTAAATCTGGACAGTTTTACCGGTTTAAAAGATTAAATTTTTATAAGCAATAAAAGGACGAATTTTGCCACGAAATAAATCATGATTCATAATCAAACAGTAAAGAAACTGCCACGAAAAATTCATCAAGAAATAACGAGATTTGTTAATAAATAAATTCATACAAGTAATTATTCAACAATTAAAGATTTCAAGAAACTACATAAAATAATCAAGAAAATACATAAAACAAATCAAAAATCAAATCATCATGTACTCGACATTTTCGAATCAATACAAACATAAAATCCTACAATTTTCATGATCAATCCTAATTAACTATGTGATTATCTATCCCAAAATTAAAAGAGAAAGCAAAGTTACCTGGAATCGCTAAAAAAAATTCCAAGAAAAATCACCATTTTGGTGATATGAAGTTCACGGCCAAAAGAAGAATAGAGAGAAAAGAAAAATGTAATTTTTAGGGTTTATGAGTTATTTGCCAATTAGGAACCAAATGAGAGCATTAGGTCCTATTTATAGAAGAAAACAAGAAAAAAAAACAACAAACCCTAAATATAACTAGAGAGGGCCGTGAGAAAGGAGAAAGAAGGGGAAAAAAAGTTGAGCTAAATTTGGGTAGTTGTTTAACAAATTTTGAATAGGTTTTAGGAAAATAAAATAATATAATTAAATTAACTTAATTAATTTAATTAAGTTATTAATCAAATTAAATCCAAAAAGGAAATAATACTTGGCCCAAAATAAAGGAGAGAATCGGCCAAGTCATAGAAGTGAGGAAAAGATTGGGTCATTGGCCCAATTTGAGGGAAAAGATTGGACTAAACATAAAAACAATCCAAATTAAATGGCCCTTTGGACTTAGAATAGAATAAATAACATTAATAACCGCGAAATTTTCTGGCCCAAAATTTCGGGGTATTACAAAACCTTTCTCTTTCTACCCTTTTTCTTTCTAAAAAGTGTCATTCTAGTAGCATTCTTTGAAGCAAAATCCTCAATTAAGTCTTCATAATCTACTTTCTCCGATCCAAAAGATTATTCTCAATTGCTATCAATGCCAATCCGTTAAGTCGCTCTTGAAGCATTGTTGAATGAAGATAATTTTTCAATAACTTTAACTTTGAGAAACTTCTTTCCGCAGTTGCAACAGTCACAGGAATAGTCAACAAAATTATATAAGCAACATTTGCATTGGGAAAACAATCCAAACCTTTCAAAAAATTCAGAATGTCAGCAGATCCATTTATATCATCAGACAAAACATCTCTAAGCAACTTCAACTCCACAAATGATTCATTTCCATCAATATCAGATTTTTCATTAGATGTTAAAGCATTTTCAAATTTAATACAAAAAGACTTCAAAGTCAAATCATTCATGGACTTCAACTTGTGAGGAGTGAATAAGAAACCAAAAATACCTTCATATTCCTCAAATTGCTCAAACCTCTTATTGAGGGAACTAATTGCTTGATCAATAATGTAAAGAAAGTAATTCACTCTAAAGGAGTCTTGTGTAGATAATGAAACACTTGATGAAGTGCTTGGATTTTCATCAAAATGTTTTTTTCTTCGAATTTCACACCTTTCAGGAAAGATAGGATCAATTTCCATTTCCATTGCAAGCTTTTTAGCGCTATCTAAGGCCTTGTTATAACCAGATTCTCTATAACCACATCAATTTGCATTTCTTTTGATTATAAAAACTTGCTTACTGAATTAATCTCATCTAATACTTCATACCAGATTAGTATTGCAACTAAAAATTCAAAATCACCGAGCTCATTTTTTGCTAAAGATTTGGCTTCACTTTTTATTTTTGAGTCAATATCACAATCACCTACTTGAAGTAAAGCTTCTCGAAAGTTTGACATTTGAAATCTAATAGCCTCTACACTTTCTAACCGACTTTCCCAACAAGTAGATGATAAAGACTTGGGAGTCTTTTGTTTCACATTGTCTTTCAAAATTTTCCTTCTCTTAGTAGAAGCTGCAAAAATAGTATATATACGTTGGATGACTCCAAAAAAGTCTCTAGCTTTACTACAAGAATTTGCCATATCACATAATGTTAAGTTTAGACTATGACAACCACAAGAAGTATAAAAGGCTCCAGAATTCAAATCTAACAATTTCTTGTGAACTCCTTGATGTTTGCCTTTCATATTAGATCCATTATCATAACCTTGACCTCTTATGTCCATTAAATCAAGATCAACATTTTTCAACTCACTTAATAAAACTTCAAAAATCCCTTGTCCACTTGTATCATTTACATTCAGAAATCCTAAGAAAGATTACTCAATGCAAATAGGATTTGCGGAAACATTCACATATCTCAATATTAAAGTCATTTGCTCTTGATGACTAATATCGGGTGTACAATCAAGTATCACTGAGAAATACTTTGCTTGTTTAATTTGTTTAATAATTTCATCTTTAATTGCAGAACCAAGCAAATGTATTAGCTCATTTTGGATGGAATTGCTAAGATAATGATATTGAGTTTCATTGTTAGTAATACGCTTAACATACTGTTGTATTATTGGGTCAAACTCAACCTAAGCTACATTTCAATTAAGCCTAAAAAATTACCATTGTTGTTTTGGTAGAGTTTTCCATTAGAACCTCGGAATGCCAAGTTATGCTTAGCCAAAAATTTGACAACTGAAATAATTCTATGCAAAACCTTTTTCCAATGGTTCTTTTCTTTCTCAATTAATGTATGAATAGTCTTATCAACAGTTTGATTCTTTTCAAATCTTAGACGTAACTCATACCACGTGGTCATATTTTTAACATGATCCATGCTTGTCTCATGTTCCTTTAGTCTTTGTCCAATATGGGCCCAATCACAAAAATCTTCATTTGTCAATTGACCTCTACCGATACCCTTTTTAAATAATTTACAGCATAAACAAAAGACTCTATCAAGTTCTTTTTAATACACCAGCCAATCTCTATCACATTTCTCACCATTTGATAAAACTCTAGTATATAAATTAGCAGTAAATCGTCTAGAGAATTTATCTTTAGGGCCTTTCACAATAGAATAGTCTCTTTTAGGTCCATTTTGCACTAATAGATCAATCATTTTATAATCGATACCATCCCAAACTCTTGGATCATATATATTAGGCATGTAAGTAGTTTCTAATGGATCAACATTCTCATTACCAATTGGAATTTCATCAACATATTCAATATTCTCATTACCAATTGGAATTTCATCAACATATTCAATATTCTCATTACCACTTGGCACATTATCGACATCAGGATTATCAATAGGCACCTTATCGACATCAGGACTATCAATTGGCACATTATTGACATCAGGATTATCATTAGGCACATTATCGACATCAGGATTATCAATAGGCACATTATCGACATCAGGATTATTAATAGACACATCATTAACAATGGGACCATCATTATGCACATCATCAACAATAGGATTATCATTACGCACATCATTGACATGTTCAGCATTAATATTATAACTTTCAACTTGTGATTTTTTAACAATGAATTTATCAAGAGCTCCTCTTTGAGACTCAACCAACAATTTCTCTTTTTTTTTTCTTCTTTTGTTTACGCTTTTCATATCCGGATTCATATTTTCTAATAGTAGGGGTCATTATCAAAGTAATATAACAACTAAAATTAAACTTCCAAATGAATTGATAGGACCTAGATAAAGTCGATTCAAATCAATAACATCTTCTGAGTTTAGAGCAATTGATTCAATATTTCTCCAGTCTCAAGCCACATACAGTCTTCAGTCCAAATTCAAAATGAACTTAACCTTCAATTCAAGCCAAAAAATTGCACAAAAAAAGTCAGATTATAACAAATTACAATAAACTAATTAACTATAATTAATAAAAAACTGGAAAAAAAATAAAATATATATATATATATATATATATATATATATCAAAAACTCAGAAAATCACTTACTGAGAATTGGGATGAATATGTTTGAAGAACTTGAAAATTACCCCTTTATAATTGCTTGGAAATTAGCCAATTGCTATAAAAAAAATTAACCGACATAAATATTAATTCCTCCTTGCCATTTGATAATGAATAACGATCTCAATTTAGGTAAAAATAAATAATTTTCCGTTGGAAATTTTTTGGGTAAGAGAAAAAGAAGAAATTTTTCCCTGGAAAATTGAAAGGAATTAGAAAATTAATTTGTTAAGTTTCGATAATTGGGGAAGAATTAATGGTTGTATGAAGAATTAAAGATATGGAAGAGATGTTGAAACTTGAAAATGGAAGGTGGATGGATTTATATATGGAGCGTTATTGACGATATAATTAAAGCAAGAAGATTGCGAGACTAAGAGTTGATAAAATTGGTGGAGTATACTAGGAGTAGATGCGGATTGTATGTGTGATAGCTGTACTAGTGTACTCCCTTGAATTGATAGATTTTTTTAAAAAAAAAAATATATTTGGGGCCCTGTGCTATTGGGCATCTTGCACACCCACAAACACGGGCCTGCCCACTGCCTAACCTCTACCGCCCCTCACCAGCACGCCTCTAGTGGAAGAGAGAGACATCGAGTGGGTGGGAAAAGGGCGACTAGGGTGCATTTTACACCCTATGACCTGGGTGCATTTTACACCCCGTTTTTATATAAGAATTTCTATACTTTAGTGGGTATCTTCTGATAATAATTCAAACTTCTATTTTCTTATTCATAATAGCCCTAGCATGGTTGAGCTATAAAACTTTGGACAATTATGATAATGATGACCTTAAAGTTGGGATTATTTTAGAATAATCCAAAGTTAAGATTAATTTAGAGTAATCCAAAGTTAAGATCATTTTTGAAAGAGTAGTGAAAATTAGGATTATTGTTGTGAATTTTTCCATATTTTTAAGCTATGATTTTGTTTTTACTTACCAAAATATTTTTCCACAATATAAAATAATAATTTTGGCAATTATACATATATAAATATAAAATTTCGTATACTCTGTATATATTTATATAAATACAAATCTTCAGAAGGCTTAAAAATGTTTTAAAAATATTTTATAAATGTTTATATATAATTAAATAAATGATTTTAAGAAGATAAAAAACAAGATACAGAGTACTATTTTTTTAAGAAAAGTATTTGAAAAATCTCGGGTATGTTATCCTACATTAATTTTTTTTCCTTTTATGAAAGGATAACCATTAGAATTACACTCAATTTATGCAAAATTTGTTTCAAATGATTAAACTTTTAACTTTTAAACGTTGGAAAAATTCACAAGAATAATGTCAACTTTCACTGATCTTCCAAAATAATCCCAACTTTAATGTGATCATTCTCAAAATATTTCAAACTTTTATATTTGTTACTTTTGTTGATCCATGTTGGGATCATTGTGAGTAAGAAAATAAAAGTTTGTATTATTTTCAAAAGATACCTACTAAAGTTCGATTATTCTAATATAATCAAAACTTGGGATTATTTTGGAAAGATCTATGAAAGTTGGAATTATTCTTGTGAATGGGTTCTTTAACTTTTAAGTGAGCCAAAGGTGTTATTATTTCATGAAACCAACCATTTATTACATTGATTCTGGCTGGAATGTCCCTACCATGGGTGTGGCGTCTAGCTTTGACGCCTAGGTGTTTTTATTTATATTAAAAAAAACATATTGTGTTTTGGAATTGTAAATCTGATGAAATTCACGATTTGGAGTTGATTTTCTTGATTTTGGACCTCTGTAATGCAGAGCAGGTTCAGAATTTGATGGCGACAAATTCGTGTTTGTGCTGCGAAATGGGAGCACTGAATCGAAGATCGTCGCAATTGCAGGGATAGTAAACAAGATCTCAACTAATATGGTAACGAAACGATCCTCGATTGAAAAGTCGAATTTGATTTTCGACCTGTACATTTAGGTTGAATCCGATTCAGATTGTTTGATTGAAGCTGGATTAAGAGTGGTTATGGAAAAGATGGCGGTACCGGTGAATTCGTGTTTTGTGCTGCGAAATGTGAGCGTTGAATCGAAGATTGCAATTGCAAGGATAGTAAACAAGATCTCAACTAATATGGAAACGAAACGATCCTCGATTGAAACATCGAATTTGATTTTCGAGTTGTACAATTAGGTTGAATCTAATTCACAATGTTTGATTGGAGCTGGATTAAGAGTGGTTACGTGAAAGATGGTGGTACTGGTGGTGGTGCCTTGGGGTGGTAGTTAGTCAGTGATTTGCATGCGGTGTTAGTAAAGTGAGAGTATTATTGTCTTTTCATTTGAAATTTGAGACGGTATTGGGAAAAAAATGCGTGACAGAATAGCGATCCATGAAAATTTTATGTTATTGATGAAAATTATTGTTAGAAATGAAAAAAATTGTATGAGAAAATAAAATATTTTTTCTCCTCAAAATCTAATCTCCAATCTCCCAATAGTATATGAAAAATGTATGATGATCCTATCTGAGTTTGTGCTCAGCGTCCCCCACCTCCTCAAAACACGTATATATACTCCTCTTTAACTCCTTCACTAAGGAATCGCTCAATCCCTCTCTCTCTCTCCTCTCCTTTCTCTCTCAAAATTGTTATTTTTGCGATCTCATCTTTTCCCCGAAAACCTCAACTGAAAAACCCTAGAATTTTGATCGGCAATTCCAATCAAAAATCTAAATTTGCGTGATTGTTCTTCAAAGATTTTCATCCTGTAACATTGATGATTTTGGAGTCCTTTTATTTGAATTTATGATTAAATCTTTTTCTTTGTTGATATTTGCATCACTCTCGTACACCACTTGAATTAAAATTCAATCAATTGAATTCTAGTTCAATTTGGTATCAGAAATTTTTATTTGTTTAAACTTTGATCGGTTCTCAGGTTTTGAGAATCGACCTTATTCTTTTGAAAGGAGTTTGCCGTTAAATGGTTAGCCTGAAGTTCAATTCAATATGAAGCTCAAGAGGAGGAGGGCTTCTGAAGTGGTTAGTTTTTGATTTATTGTATATATATATATTATAATTTTTTAGAATTTGGGATTTTTTTTTAACACACGCAAGTCTCTTTGTTTATTAATTATTCTTGGACATTTTTTTTATTCAATCATGCTCTTAAGGGTGTTTCAGTGTTATCAGTTTAGGTTTTGTTGTGTCAACAGAAAATGTTAGTTATCTTTTGTAAGAAAATTATTGTGCAGTTAGTTTGCATTGTCAAAATACCAACAGTATGGCAAAATCTTAGCATAGGGCTGAAATTTGAAAAGAAAATTTATGGAACATATGTTTGTTTGTTTGTGTGTGTGTGTGTGTATTTTTATGTTCTGAGTGCATGGGTTATGGCTGATTTATTGGTATATATTTACGCTGTTATTTTTATTATATCTGAATTTCATGGTATGCAATTGTTGGTAAGAGCATTATGAAGTTTGGAAGATGGTTACTATCAATTAACTTGCAATATTCCTTTTTGTTGCCTTTTAAAACATTATGAGGTCGTTTGGTGGAGCATATTTTCCATGGAAACAGCTAAATCAACTCGCATTTGAATTTTGATTGACAATCAATAGCAAAAGTACGGGAAATTAAAATTATGAAGGGAAATTGAAATTCTATAGGAAATTATAAACGTAACTCCCCTTGGTGAGTGAAATTCCTGTGTCAAACACAAATACCTAGGGTGAACAAAAAATACACACTTATTTCCTTGGAAATGGGTGAGGGATTTTATTTCCCGTGAATTAAGACTTCATGTAGGAATTAAATTCTTATGACGAACCAAACAAGCTCTATGTCTGACGATCAATAGTTTTCACCAATGATGGTGATATATCATCTTCTCTCTTCATTACCTTGACTATCAGACTTCATGTAGGAAAGTGTTAGATGACCTTTGCCTCCATCAAAGGTTCTATTGCCTGTCCTTTTCTTTGTTGCTTTTGGCTGCTTGAGTTTTGGGAATCATGTTGGCAAAAGTTGTAAAATTCAGGAAGTTGGAAGAACAAATTTTTTGGTGAATATGGTGATAATAATTGTGATGAAGTGTCATAAGTGTTTTTTTTCCTTTCCTTTTTTTTTTTTTGGGGGGGGGGGGTGGTGGGGAAGAGGGAGGAAGGGGTTCTAAAGTGGAAGGGGGGACTAGGGAGGGTACTATGGGGGATATGATACCTTTGGAGATACTTAAGTTGTTTACCTTGCATTGACTAGAGATTCTAAGAGATGGGTTATTGAAGAGTAGAAAGGGATTGGGAAATGGGAATAAAACTTGTGTTTGTGTTATATACACTATAGCTTAGTCGGAGAAACCATGTTAGATTGTAGCTTAGGGTTCTTAATAGAATGTTGCTATACACGACTAAGAGTTGAATGTATGACTCATAGCTAATCATACCTGAATTAGGAATTTTTTTTTTTTTTAATAGAAGGAAGTACACCATTATTTTGGTACTTGTCATGTCTTGTGGCTTTTTCCATATTTTCAAACAACAGAGTATTAAATAATATACCCATACACTAAGAGTGTATTTTTGTCAAGGTAAAAAAAAGTTTTAGATAAGTTGAATTTAGGTCTAATAAGGCATAATAAGCTGAATAAGGTTTAATCAAGTCTAATTAGGTTTGATAAGGTCTAATTTTTTTTAGAATCAAGAATAATTAGGTTTAATCTGATCCAATATAAGTTTCAATTAGTTGAAATTGGTCCAATAAGTTCACATAAGCTCACATAAGTTCAAGTGTTATTTGTTTAAGAGAAAGCAACCGAAAATATTAACTTTGTATATTTTTTTTACAAGACACAATTAAAAATATAAGCATTCAAATATAAGTTTCGAAGTCCGTATAAAAGTAAATGTAGCGAAATTAGAGGAGAGACGGAGGGAGTAGTCTTCACGTCTGTATATTACTTGATAAATTATAATTGTTCATACTTTTCTTTAAGCCAATCAGCTTCTAGTCTTCTACTGATTAGAAGCTTCTTATAGTACATTCAAATATTCAATAGTTTCAAACATAATTTTTTACACACTTTTGGTTTGTGGGTGCACTTCCAAACAATCACCTTTTCCATTATTTCTTTAGTTTTCTGCTTTTCCATTATTTCATAAGTTTTCTGCTCTCTATTTTCCTTGTCCTAATACCTCAATCTGTTTTTGATGAACGAATGGTGTTGTGATCCTTCCATTATACTCAACAATTTCTCATGTTGAAAATGTTTTCCTCACAATAGTTCTTCTGATCACATCTCTATCTGCTTGTTTAGAAAGTGCTTGCTTGTGTTCAACTTGATATTCACATACCCCTGCCATGCCACATCTGTTGTGGGTCCTTCCACAAAACATTTTTGGACCACTTTAGAAATGCAAAAGTTTATTCAATTTGTTGTAAAGCCTCTAGCAAATTTTAGGGTTTAAAGCGTTTGCTGCTCCTCAGTTAAGTACCTCAAACACTGTTACCTTTTATCTTCTTTTTACTCTTTTTTTTCTTTTCTTTGTTTTTGCTATGTGACGGAAGGGCAGAAAGAGAACTTAACAGTTATGTGTCATGAAGGCAGAATTTTTATTGCTGTAGTTTAAAAAATAGGTCATGTAGAATGTATTACTCCCTCCGTAACATAAAAATTTCAACATTTGTTTTTTCACGCATTTCGAGGAAGCGATTTAAGGGTCTAAACAACGAAATTATTCAAAATGGTTTTAATACAAGCTAGAATGTGATTATAAGTTACGAATATCAAAATTATTTTGATTAATTTGGTCGTTTACACCCTCAAATCGCTTCCTCAAAATGCGTGAAAAAACAATTGTTGAAATATTTATGTTACGGAGGGAGTACTTGATTTGACTGAATTTTGACTTTGTAGATATATTAATCCATAAGGGAAAAATATATCAATTGAGATCTTATTTTATTTGTATTAACGAGTAATTTTCAAATATATAATTTTTATAATATTTTTTGTTATGGAATTGAAGATATTTATTTAGATTTGATCTAAAATAAGTAACAAGTATCTGAAGTAAGGTGTACTAAACATAGCCTTAGTTAGCACTAGCCTTGTATGCATGGTTTGCGTGCGATGATATTTTAAATGTATATTTTAATTTGTCTAAACAATAAAAAAGTGAAGGTTTGTTCGAAAAATTAAAATATTTGTAAAATTCACACTCATTCACTGATTCACATTATTATAAACAAGCTTATTTATTTATTATTATATTCTATCGGTTATCAAATTTCTACGATAATCAAAATGTAAAATTTTTATGTGACAAACTATATCAATATGGTTATCTATTTATAGAGAATTCAAAATTATGAATTTTGGTGTTTTTATTTTATTTTTAAGAATTTTATATTTTGTAATATTTTCATTTAAAAAAGTTAAAAAATTATAATAACTTTCCTTAATAGTTAGGAGTGATACTAATTGAATTTTTAGAAGCTTTTGGAGGGTAAAATGGGCTTTTCTAGGGGGGACACCATTGCTTCCCTTGGCTATATATAATAGAGATATTCTTAATGAATTTAAAATGAATGTGCTAAGGATTTGTTGATAGGGAACAGCTGTGCTTGTGTTCTTTAAATGTCCCTACATTTCAAGCCATGTTTCAGGAGCAGCTCAGGCTGTCTACTTTGCTGGCTCATTTTCAGGCTTTTTTTAGCTGGTCCATATGATTATTTCTGTTTCTGATTTAGTAGAGGAATTGGATTAAACATAAACGAGTTGACATGTTTTGCTTACTATATATCTTGTTGAACATAACTTGCTATACTGATGCATGTGTTTAGTAGTACTAGTGGATGTTTAAATTTCCTTCTCTCACTTCGTGTAAAGAAGCCATTTTTTCTCCATAGTTTGGGGATGATTCACTGTCTTATATTTGAATCATTTATATTTTAGAGATGGTAAATTTTGATTTTTGTGCATTGCTTGTAATGCAGCCTCCGAAGATAAAGTCTTTCATTAATAGTGTTACATCTACTCCCCTTGAGAATATACATGAACCCCTAAAAAGTTTCATATGGGACTTCGATAAGGTTTGTTTCTAAATCTTTGCACGTTGGTTAACTAACTTTGCTATGTTGTTTTCTAAAATGTCATTGATGTCTTTTGCTTTGTTGCTTCAGGGAGATTTCTACCACTGGGTGGATCTTTTTAATCATTTTGACTCTTACTTTGAGAAGCACATAAAACCTAGGAAAGATTTGCGCTTTGAGGATGATTTTTTGAATAGTGATCCTCCATTTCCAAAAGAAGATGTTCTCCAGATACTCCGTGTTATGAGGATTGTCCTGGAAAATTGCACAAATAAACATTTTTTAAGTTCTTATGAGGTAATTATTACTGCTTAGGGTTTATTAGTAACTGTATCTTCTGTCTGTTTATTATTTATCAAGTTATTTCAACTACGGTGTGTTAATTATATTTTATTGTTTGTCTGTTGATATGGCAGCATCTTTCTTCTTTGTTGGCTTCTGCTGATGCTGATGTTGTTGAAGCTAGCCTGCAAACTCTGGCAACGTTTTTGAAAAAGACAATTGGAAAATATTCAATTAGAGATGCTTCTCTGAATTCTAGGTTGCTGGCTTTTGCACAAGGCTGGGGTTGCAAGGAAGACGGTCTTGGACTCACTGCATGTGCTTTGGATATTGAATGTGACTCTGTTGCATATGAGTTAGGGAAAACCCTTCATTTTGAATTCTATAGAGTGGCTGAATCATCAATAGAGTATGATACTACAGGAGGGCTTAAAATAATTCATCTACCCAATGTTAACAGCTGCAAAGAAAGTGATCTTGAGCTTTTGAATATGCTAGTTAAAGAATATGAAGTTCCTCCTGATTTAAGATATTCCTTATTTACCAGGCTGCGGTTTGCAAGGTCTTTTGGTTCTTCAACTTCTCGGCAACAATATACATGCATTCGGCTGTATGCTTTTATGGTTGTTGTTCAAGCAAGCACTGATGCTGATCATTTGGTGTCCTTTTTCAATACTGAGCCTGAGTTCACTAATGAGTTGGTCTCTCTATTAAGTTTTGAGGATTCAGTTCCGGAGAAAATACGAATTTTGAGTTTGCGTTCCTTAGTGGCTCTCTCTCAAGATAGGTCTCGTCAGCCTACTGTACTTACTGCAGTGACCTCTGGTGGACAGCGTGGAATCCTTTCAAGCCTCATGCAGAAGGCAATTGACTCAGTCTCTAATAATTCTTCGAAGTGGTCTGTTGTTTTTGCAGAGGCTCTGTTGTCAATTGTTACCGTTTTAGTGTCCTCATCATCTGGTTGTTCTGCAATGCGTGAAGCTGGATTTATACCAACACTTCTGCCCCTTCTTAAGGATACAGATCCTCAACACCTGCATTTAGTTGGTACTGCTGTGCATGTTCTTGAAGCTTTCATGGATTATAGTAATCCAGCAGCAGCATTGTTCAGAGATTTGGGTGGCTTAGATGATACTATTAATCGCCTTAAAGTAGAAGTATCTTTCATAGAGAATGGGCAACAACCTTGTGGAGCTTCTGATGGAAGCAGGATGGGTACTGATGGAGCAGTGGGCACATCATCTGCCCTAGATGACATCCAACCACTTTACTCAGAGTCTCTGCTTACTTATCATAGACGTCTATTGATGAAAGCTTTGCTTCGTGCTATTTCTCTTGGAACCTATGCTCCTGGTAGCACTGATCGGATCTATGGTTCTGAGGAAAGCCTGTTACCCCAATGTTTATGCATTATATTTCGAAGAGCAAAAGATTTTGGTGGTGGGGTGTTCTCACTTGCTGCCACTGTTATGAGTGATCTGATTCACAAGGACCCTACATGTTTTGCTGTTTTAGATGCTGCTGGTCTACCAACTGCCTTCATAGATGCAATAATGGATGGTGTACTTTGCTCTGCAGATGCCATAACCTGTATACCCCAGTGTCTTGATGCCTTGTGCCTTAACAACACTGGTCTTCAGGCAGTTAAAGATCGTAATGCTTTGAGTTGTTTTGTTAAAATATTTACTGCAAGAGGTTATTTGCGTGCTCTAGCTGGAGATGCTCCTGGGTCCTTGTCAAGCGGATTGGATGAACTCATGCGCCATGCTACCACATTGCGTGGGCCTGGAGTTGATATGTTGATTGAGATTTTGAATACAATTTTGAAACTAGGGTCAGCAGATGAAGCTTCATCATCATCAGCTGATTCTTTACCCTGTCAAGCTCCTGTTCCAATGGAGACTGACTTAGATGTCAGGAGCTTGTCTTCACTTGATGAGGAGCTGCCAAAAACTGAAAGTTCTGATCCAACTGATTCGCCTTCTGATGCCACCTTGGTAAATGTGGAGTCTTATCTTCCAGATTGTATTAGCAATGCTTGCCGTTTTCTCGAGACTATTCTTCAGAACTCTGATGCATGTCGCCTATTCATTGAAAAGAGAGGAATTGAAGCTATACTACAGTTGTTTTCATTGCCGTTGTTGCCTGTTTCAGTTTCACTTGGTCAGAGTATTTCCAGTGCTTTCAAAAACTTTTCAGCACAGCATTCTGCTTCTTTGGCAAGGGCGGTTTGCACATTTCTGAAGGAGCATTTGAACACAACAATTGAAGTATTGGATGGAATTGAAGGAACTCCTCTTGCTAACCTGGAATCTGCAAAACAAACCAAAGTCATGAGATGCCTTTCAACTCTAGAAGGAATATTGTCTCTTTCAAATTCCTTGTTAAAAGGTACTACTACAGTTATCTCAGAGTTAGGAGCTGGTGATGCTGATGTGTTGAAAGATATTGGTAGGGTATATAGGGAAGTACTCTGGCAAATATCTTCCTCCTGTGATTCTATGGTGGAACAGAAACAAAATGCTGAAGTAGGAACTGAAAATGCTGATGCATCTTCTTCCTCAGCTACTGGGAGAGAAAGTGATGATGACACAGGCATCCCAATGGTTAGATATATGAATCCTGTTAATATTAGGAGTGGTTCTCAATCTCAGTGGACCGGAGAGCGTGGTTTTCTGTCAGTTATTCGCTCTGGTGAAGGATTGAACCGGCGCAATCGTCATGGATTGACACGCATAAGAGGTGGGAGGACCAGCCGCCATCTGGATTCTTTTAACATGGATTCTGAAGTTTCAGCAGCAAATGTGCACGAGCCTGCAGCCTCAATAAGTCACAAAAAGAAAAGCCCTGATGTTCTTGCATCTGACATCCTCTCTAAACTTTCTGGTACCATGCGGTCATTCTATACTGCACTCATAAAGGGCTTTAGTTCCCCAAATCGTCGTAGAGCTGACTCAGGATCCATGAGTTCTGTTGCAAAGAACATTGGAACAGTTCTTGCAAAAAAATTTTTGGAGGCTCTTAATTTCTCTGGGTATTCTAGTCCGGCAGGGATTGACATTTCATTATCAGTGAAATGTCGTTATCTTGGAAAAGTGGTACATGATATGTCGGCTCTCACATTTGACAGCAGACGCCGTATATGCCACACAGCAATGGTTAATAACTTCTATGTAAGTGGTGCTTTCAAGGAACTCCTGACTACTTTTGAAGCCACCAGTCAATTATTATGGTCACTGCCTTGTTCATCTCCAATGTCAGGTGATGACTCCGGTAAGGCAGGTGAAGGAAGCAAATTGGAACACAACTCTTGGTTGCTTGATACTTTGCAGAGTTACTGTCGTCTGCTGGAGTACTTTGTAAATTCCTCTCTTCTTCTCTCACCAACTTCTCCATCTCAGGCTCAGTTGCTTGTTCAACCAGTTGCTGTAGGCTTGTCAATTGGGCTGTTTCCTGTACCCAGAGACCCAGAAGTCTTTGTCCGCATGCTTCAGTCTCAGGTTCTTGATGTGATACTTCCTGTGTGGAACCACCCTATGTTTCCTCACTGTAGTGCTTCTTTTATTACTTCTATTCTGTCACTTGTTACACACATATATTCTGGAGTTGGGGACATAAAAAATAATCGCAGTGGTGCGACGGGTAGTTCAAACCAGCGTGTTGCTCCGCCACCTGATGAAGCTACTGTTGCTACCATCGTGGAGATGGGTTTCTCAAGGGCAAGAG
The DNA here is from genome assembly GCA_951394345.1 of Salicornia ramosissima. Taxonomy (NCBI): domain Eukaryota; kingdom Viridiplantae; phylum Streptophyta; class Magnoliopsida; order Caryophyllales; family Amaranthaceae; genus Salicornia; species Salicornia ramosissima. Next base: position 50,141,683 of record OX596235.1, on the reverse strand, counting down.
CGGAGGAAGCTTTGAGACGTGTGGAGAGTAATAGCGTGGAGATGGCCATGGATTGGTTGTGCACCCACGCTGAAGATCCTGTGCAGGAAGATGACGAACTGGCACATGCACTTGCATTGTCACTAGGGAGCTCCACAGAAACATCCAAGGCTGATAACAATGAAAAGTCAGCTGATGTCCTGGGTGAAGAGGGACAGATGAAAGTCCCTCCTGTTGATGATATTCTTGGAGCATCGATGAAGTTGTTTCATAGTGGGGATTCTTTGGCTTTTCCCTTGAGTGATTTGCTTGCAACACTTTGCAATCGCAACAAGGGTGAAGACCGTCTTAAAGTTGCTTCATATCTTATTCAGCAATTGAAACTTTGTTCCTCTGATCTGTCAAAGGATGTTAGTGTCGTTTCATCTATATCACATATTTTGGCATTGCTTCTTTCGGAAGATACAGATGCCCGAGAAACTGCTGCCCAGAATGGAATTGTTTCAGTTGCTATTGACATCTTGAAGAATCTTAGAGGAAATCAGCTTGGTAAGGATATCTTGATTACCAAAAGTACCAGTGCCTTGCTGCTTATATTGGATAATTTGTTGCAGTCAAGGCCCAGAATTTCTGCCGAGAAAGCTGGGGTAGCTTCAACTGAGCCGCTACCTGACTTGTCTGGAGAGCTTGCTCCTGTACAGTCTACAGGTCCTGACACTGAGAAGAAGCTGACATCAGGTGTCAGTGAGGAAAAATGGGCATTTGTTTTTCAGAAAATTTTTGGAAAGTCAACTGGTTATCTTTCTATGGATGAGTGTCATGCTGTACTTGAAATTTCATGTGACCTACTAAAGCGACAGGTTCCAGCAGTAATAATGCAGGCAGTGTTACAATTATGTGCTCGCTTGACAAAAACACATGCTCTGGCTCTGGAGTATCTTGAAAGTGGAGGTATGGCTGCTCTATTTGATCTTCCAAGAAGTTGTTTCTTTCCTGGTTATGACACTCTGGCATCTGCAATTATAAGGCATTTGCTGGAAGATCCTCAAACTCTGCAAACTGCCATGGAACTAGAGATTCGTCAAACTCTGACTGGAGGTCGTCATGCTGGACGTATACCAACTCGCATATTTTTGACCTCAATGGCACCTGTCATCTCTAGAGATCCCGTAATATTCACCAAGGCTGCGGCAGCAGTATGTGAGTTGGAATCTTCTGCCGGGAGAACTGTTGTTGTTTTGTCAAAGGAAAAGGAGAAGGAAAAGGACAGATCTAAGGTAACTGGTGCTGAGGTTGGATTATCTTCCAATGAGCCTATTCGTTTACCTGAAATGAAGGCCCAGGATGGGCCAGGAAAAGGCTCAAAAAGTCACAAAAAGATCTCTGCTAATCTTGCTCAAGTAATAGATCAGCTTCTTGATTTATTCTTGCAATTCCCTTGTCCAAACAGCCAGGAAGATTGTTCTAGCTACCCAGCAGCCATGGATGTAGATGAAATCTTGACAAATGCGAAGGGTAAATCAAAGGTTGATGAGGCAACTAAGGGAAATTCAGATGTCCTTCCTGAAAGATCAGCTGCACTTGCTAAAATGATCTTTGTCCTGAACTTGTTGAGTGATATTCTTTTGATGTATGTTCATGCAATTAGTGTTGTATTAAGACGTGATTCAGAAATCTCTCAACTGCGGGGTGCTTGTCAGTTTGATGCTCCTGGGCAGGGTGGTATTGTGTTCCATGTGTTGAATAAGCTTCTCCCGCTGTCTTCTGACAAATCTAATGGACTTGGTGATTTGAGGAAGAAATTGTCTGAAAAGGCTTCATGTTTTTTGGTAGTATTGTGTGGTCGCTCAAGTGAAGGGCGCAGACGAGTAATTAGTGAGCTTGTGAAGGCATTGTCATTATATTCCAACTTGGCTAGCAACTCTCGTCAAAGCATTTTGTTACCTGATAAAAAGGTTTTGGCATTTGTGGAATTGGTATATTCTGTCTTGTCAAAGAATACTGCTTCAAGTAGCTTATCTGTCTCTGGCTATTCTCCTGACATTGCTCGAGGCATGATAGATGGAGGAATTGTTCCATGTTTGTCAAGCATTCTTCAGGAAATTGATTTGGACCATCCTGATGCTCCTAAAATTGCAAATCTCATACTGAAGGCTTTGGAAAGCTTAACTCGTGCTGCTAATGCAAGTGAGCAATCATATAAATCTGATGCCCAAAACAAAAAGAAGTCTAATTGTTCACAGGGAAGACCTGATGACCAGGCTACCATTGCATCCACAAATGATACTCAGAATTTTGAAAGCCGAATCAGTGAGGATGAAACCAGGGCTGCTGATGTTGATGAACCCAACCCTTTTGAAGGAGCTGGGTGCACAGAAAGTAATCATGATACAGATGTAGATAGGTCAGTTGGTGAAGATGGTAGGCCTGAAGGAGATGGGGTGCAAGATGCGAACCTGGATGTGGAGCTTGCGATGGAATTCACTGGAGATGAGATGGAAGTAGGTGATCTAATGCATAATAGTAATAGGATTAGTATGGAGTTCCATGTTGAAAATCGAGCTGATGAGGATGTTGGTGATGAAGATGATGACATGGCGGGTGAAGGTGAAGAAGAGGATGAGGAGGATGGTGAGGACGAAGATGAAGATATTGCCGAAGATGGGACTGCTCTAATGTCTCTTGCAGACACTGATGTGGATGATCATGAAGATGCAGGATTTGGAGATGAGTACAATGATGAAATGATTGACGATGACGACGATGATTATCACGAGAATAGAGTTGTAGAGGTAAGGTGGAGAGAGGCCTTGGATGGATTTCATCATCTGCAGGTTGCCCAGTCTGGAACTGGCCTAATTGATGTTCCTTCTGAACCATTTGAAGGTGTGAATGTGGATGACCTGTTTGGTCTTAGAAGAACTTTAGGTTTTGAGAGACGTCGTCAGCCGGGTAGGTCTTCTGAACGAAATAATACTGATGGAGGTCTCCAGCATCCTCTGCTCTTGAGACCACAACAATCAGGTGATGCTCCATTGTGGCCATCTGGTGGCAATGTGTCTAGAGATTCAGAGTCCATGTCAGGAGCGGGTGTTGATGCTTCTCATTTCTACATGTTTGATACTCCTCCTTTCCTTCATGATTTATTTGGTGATCGTTCGGGTGGAACAGCACCCCCACCATTGACTGATTACTCAGTTGGTATGGACTCATCGCAATTAGTAGGGCGAAGGGGACCAGGTGATGGTCGGTGGGCTGATGATGGTCAGCCACAAGCAGGCAACCAAGCATCATCCATTGCTCAGGCGGTAGAAGAAGTTTTTGTTTCTGTTTTGCGTGGGGCTCCTGTGGTGGACACAGCAGTTGGCAGACAATCTCAGAGTACGAGGCAGCCAGAACAGCAGCTGGATGTTGGACAAGACAGTGATAACAATTTGGGATTGGAGGGAGATCCTCCCCATGGACAGAGTGAAGAGGTACAGCTAGGAAATGGTGAATCTGAAAATCAGCAAACGGATCCACAGGACATTGTTTCTGTTCAGGGTCTTGTTGATGCACAGCCTGTGACAGAGATGGTAGCATCCCTTGGAAGTGAAGTGTTAGCAAATAACTCGTCGCTTTGTCACTTAGAATCTATAAATGTAAATGAATCACTTAATGATCCAATGGGAGCAGAACAAGATCCTTCTCCAACTTTAGATCCTGGGCATGATTTACAGCATGGAGGGGATATTGGTCAGCTAGATAATCAACATGATGATCAAAGGCAGGCTCGTCCAGCTGATTTATCTTCAGGATCTGATGTCCAGCCTAATAATGTTGTGTATAATCCTGGAGTTGCGCTGTTTAATCAAGTTGAGGGTCATCCTTCTTCCTGTCCTAGCCCTGATATTGAGATGCATGAGGCAGATGCTGAGCCAATTCAAACCAATGAGCCGCAGGCTGCATCTGAGAGTAATGAGCCAGTATCTGATCCGAATGTTTCTGTTAATGGAAATTCTATGGAGCCTAACCATGTTGGAGCTAATGTTGAGCCCTCTGCTTCCAATGCAATTGATCCAACCTTTTTGGAGGCACTCCCTGAAGAATTACGAGCTGAAGTACTAGCTTCCCAACAATCACAAGCAGTTCAACCTCCTACATATACTCCACCTTCAGTAGAAGACATTGATCCTGATTTTTTGGCTGCACTGCCTCCTGAAATTCAAGCTGAAGTTTTGGCTCAGCAACGTGTTCAGAGGATGGCTCAGCAAAGTGAAGGGCAACCGGTCGACATGGATAATGCTTCTATAATAGCCACTCTTCCTGCTGATTTGCGTGAGGAGGTTTGCAACTGAACAGCCTGTAAAGTATTTATCTATTGATCTTGTGATTTTGTGTATTTATGGTTCTGTTGTACAGGTACTCTTGACATCATCTGAAGCAGTTTTATCAGCTTTGCCTTCTCCATTGCTCGCTGAAGCTCAAATGCTTAGGGATAGGGCAATGAGTCATTATCAGGCTCGCAGCCTTTTTGGAAGCAACCATAGATTAACTCATCGCAGAAATGGTTTGGGTTTTGATCGTCAGTCTGTCATGGACCGAGGTGTTGGAGTGTCTGTTGGACGAAGGACAGGCTCTACTCTCTCAGATGCGATGAAAGTGAAAGAAGTGGAAGGTGAGCCATTTCTTGATGGAAATGCACTGAAGGCGCTGATAAGGCTTTTACGCCTGGCACAGGTATGGTCATGTGGTTCATTCACTTCTTTGTGTATTTTAAACTAGATAGTACCCGTGTGTTGCATGGAGTTTTTTTGTTTTTTGTTTTTTTTTTTTGTGGCAAGATTTATAAAAATAACTCCTCATTTCCAAAAAAAAAACAATGATGAAGATTCATACTCTCTTTGTCCAAAATTAGCTGCTATATTTGACCCAAAAAATTATTTAATTGCCAAAGAAATAAACAACCAAACATTATTCAAGAAGTAGAATAAACAAAAGACATACATGTTCCTGATGTTGAAAGATGAAAAGTGAGACTGATTTTTTTCTCAGTACAAAAGGCACATTTGTTGTGTATATAAAGACGTATATCAGACGGAAATGAGAGTCGATTATTATTTTACCCTTTGCAACATTTTCTTTTTTGGATATCTCAAAATATTTGCTACACATTTAAAATAAGTAGCATGGTCTACATATAGTCCCCACAACTTCTCTCTAGTATTTAGCTTACCCCTCATACTCCACCACTCTACACACTAAAAAACAAATTTTCATACCAACTCAATATTAAACTTTTATAAAAGTAAAAATTGTACCATGTTGCAAACAAAGGAGGACAGAGGGAGTAGGACTTAAATAACTAAAAAAGGAATATGAATTGACACTAATTTTCCCCATTAGATTTTTTATTTTTTTTTGGTAAAAAGGTCAAATTGGGGCTTGACTAAATGATTGTTTTCCCCATAAAAGGTTCAATAAAATAGAAATACTTCCTCAAAAAAAAAAAAAAGAAATACTCTGTAATAAATGGTGCACATGAATTAAGGTCTGACAAATGCTTTAGTTTTGAATGGCAGGGAGAGTGCGTGTGCAACGCACAAGTCCCAACACACAGCAATAATACATAAGCTGATATCTCTGCTAAAAAAAAATAAAATAAAAAAGAAAAAAGCCGACATGTGCATGTTGAAAGGTTAAGTTTTGGGCGGGAAAGAAATTGCTATGGTAGTGGCACGTGTACAATGGTTTTTGTTTTAGTATAATTTATGTATGATTGGTATTAGTGACAGGATATTACATTCAACAGTTGATTTGAGGATTTAGTTTATGTGAACTTGCATGATCATAGGAATAGTTCTTTCTTCATTGCATGTTTTTCTGGGCTTGCTTCCGCAATGGGGGCATCACCGCATCAGAATCTTATACTTCCATTTGTTATTATGTGCAAGAAAGTAGTTGGCACGAACTCCCGGTTAAAATTTTGTTGTGTGAAAGAGAAAAAAAAGAAGCATGTGATAAAGAGGGAGATAATTTACCAAAAAGGAAAGAAAACATTGTTTTCTTGCATATGAATGAAAATTTCTTTTTTTGATAACTGTTGCATATAAAAAAACAACGGAGGAAGTATTTCAGTATTCAGCCTATGCAATGAGCTGATAATTCATAATATATCTACACATGTAATTAATCTGCATGTCAACAGTAAGCTTGGATTTTTCCTGACCCTTTCTGTTGTTTGTTTATGGCAGCCTCTTGGCAAAGGCCTTCTTCAGAGACTTTTGTTAAACCTCTGTGCTCATAGTCTTACACGAGCAACTTTAGTTCATCATCTACTTGAGATGATTAAGCCTGAGGCTGATGGTATAGCAGGAAGCCTTTCAATGGTCAATCCCCAGAGGCTTTATGGTTGCCCTACAAATGTGGTCTATGGTCAGTCCCAATTGGTAGATGGTATGTGCTTTACCCTATATGGTGTCCATGTGTGACATGTTTGCTATTATTCTGATAAAGCTGTTTTCCAGGACTTCCACCCTTGGTTTTGCGTCGTGTTCTTGAAATTCTGAACTATTTGGCTACTAATCACTCTGCTGTTGCAAACATATTGTTCTACTGTGAGCCATCATTTTTGCCTGAATCCTCCCTGAAGTTTGCAGAAACTAAAAAGGGCAAGGGAAAAGAAAAGGTAGGGGAAACTGAAGTGCCTCCAAGTTCTCTTATGGAATCCGAGGAAGGGAGTATCAACCTGATCTTGTTGCTAAAGCTTTTAAGTCGCCCTCTTTTCCAGCGCAGCATTGCTCATGTTGAGCAGGTAGGCCTAATGATTCTGGATTCAATTTTCTTCCAGGAATGTCATGTTGGATACTATAATTTCTATCTGTGCTATTGAAACAGGTTATGAGTCTACTGCAAGTTGTGGTATATACAGCAGCTTCAAGATTAGAGACCTTGCCTCATCCTGAGCAGGGTTTAGACGATCCCCATGATCAAAGTGGCAAGGCTTCTGATGAGATACAAAGAGATGTTACGTTGGAAACAGAGACTAACAATCAGCATAAGAATGTTGAAAATGAGAAACCGTCTATATCAGATAGAAAGACAGCTCATGAAATCTATGATGTCTTCATGCAGCTGCCAAGATCTGATTTGCGCAATCTCTCACGTCTTCTAGGCTATGAGGGGTATGTATATATATACACTATGATACACACATGATACATATTTATTTCCTATCATTTTGTTGATAAAAGTCATATTATGTTGGAATCTTACTAACTTGATGTACAGGGACAACTAATGGGAAATCTTTCTATCTATCTATTGTTTCCTTCAATTTTTATATAATGTTGTAGTTCTGGTTCTATTGTCTTTGTTGATTTGAGATATTTTACCTCCACATATTAGGCTCTCAGACAAAGTGTACATGCTTGCCGGGGAGGTGCTTAAGAAGTTGGCTTCAGTAACTGCCTCTCACCGTGAATTCTTCACACAAGAGCTTTCAGTTCTTGCTCAAGATTTGAGCAGTGCAGCTGTCTCCGAGCTTGTCACCCTGAACAACACTCGGATGATGGGACTCAGTGCTGGTTCTATGGCTGGTGCTGCCATGCTTCGGGTACTGCAAGCACTTAGTTCACTAGTTTCCCAGAGTGTTGATATCAGTCGTTGCCAGGGGAGAAATGACGAGGAAGAGCAAGTGATTTTGCTGAAGTTGAATTCTGCATTGGAGCCATTGTGGCAGGAGCTTAGCAACTGTATCAGCACAACTGAGTCAGAGTTGGGACAGAGCACTTTATCGCCTATCCTGGATTCAATGAGTGTCGGAGATGGTGCTGCAGGATCGTCTGTCTCATCCCCTCCTCTTCCTCCTGGGACACAGAGACTGCTGCCATTTATTGAATCTTTCTTTGTTCTGTGTGAAAAGTTGCAGTCTAGCAATTCATTTGTGCAGCAGGATCAAACGAACATTACTGCACAAGAAGTTAAAGAATCTGCTGATAGTTCTTCCTCAGTACACACAAAGTGTGGTGGTGATTCTCAGAGAAGATTTGACAATGCATTCGTATTTTCTAAGTTTGCTGACAAACATCGGCGACTTTTGAATGCGTTTATCAGGCAGAATCCTGGATTGCTGGAAAAGTCTCTTTCTATGATGCTGAAAGCGCCTCGTCTCATTGACTTTGATAATAAGAGAGCATACTTTCGTTCTAGAATCCGACAACAGCATGAGCAGCACCTTGCTGGGCCACTTAGAATAAGTGTTCGCCGTGCGTATGTTCTTGAAGACTCGTATAATCAGCTGCGAATGAGGTCAAATCAGGACCTGAAGGGGAGATTGAACGTCCAATTTCAAGGTGAAGAGGGCATTGATGCTGGTGGCCTCACGAGAGAGTGGTACCAGTTATTATCGAGGGTCATCTTTGATAAGGGTGCTCTACTCTTCACCACAGTTGGAAACAATGCAACCTTTCAGCCAAATCCTAATTCTGTCTACCAGACAGAACATCTTTCTTACTTCAAATTTGTTGGTCGTGTGGTAATTTTTTATCTTTTGCATTTTCTTTTTTGGCATTTTTGAATTCAACATTGTAATCTAATTTAAATTTATCAGAACAAAGAGGAAGAACTGACAGGTCCTGTAATATGTGAAGTTGGGTCATATTTTGCTAAGTAACATGTCTTGATTTTCATGTAGGTTGCAAAGGCCTTATTTGATGGGCAACTTTTGGATGTTTACTTTACTCGCTCCTTCTACAAGCATATTTTGGGAGTGAAGGTGACGTATCATGATATTGAGGCTGTTGATCCAGATTACTATAAGAACTTGAAATGGTTGCTGGAGGTTAGTTTTTTGGGGTTTGCCTTATTCTTAAGCAAGACATCATAATGGTCATATTTGTATGATAGGATTTCATATTAATCACATCATCTTTGATATGCAGAATGATGTCAATGATATTCTTGACCTTACATTTAGCATGGACGCAGATGAAGAAAAATTAATCTTGTATGAGAAAACACAGGTACAGACTTGAAAATTCTAGTATGCTCCATGTAGGGATGGCAATGGATCTTGGATCCGCCCCGGATCCGCGGATCCAGATCTGTTTTTTAGGATATGGATCTTCATATTTTGGATCGGCGCGGATCCTTTTTTTCTAAAATAAACACATGAGTATTGAGTATATAGTTATATAAGCTTGTAATTATGATCTTTTTTTCTTCTTGTTTTTTAATGCTAAATATTTCAAAGTTAATTATGTAATTGTATGGGACAAATTGTCATTATGATTGGTCTTTTATTTAGGATGTTGATGATGTTAGTAGTGGACTAGTGGGTTTTAATGTGCATATTAATTATGTATTTTATGAAATGATAATTTTAATGCATCAAAAGTTTTAATTAGGTATAATATTTTGATTTTATAAAAGGATCCGTTTTAGATCCGGATCCGTAGGATGCGGATCTGGATCCTGATTTTATGGATCCATCGGATCCGGATCGGATCCGGATCCAGGTTCTAAAAACGGATCCGGATCTGGATCCATCAGGATCCGGTCCGTCGCCATCTCCCTCCATGTATATCATAGTGTCCTTTGTATGAGAAAATAACTTTATTTTGATTACCTGAACTAATTTATCTGTTTATGATTGTTGACTGGTAAAGGTCACTGATTATGAGCTTAAGCCTGGAGGAAGGAATATCAGGGTGACAGAGGAAACAAAGCACGAGTATGTAGACCTTGTTGCTGACCATATTTTGACAAATGCTATCCGCCCCCAAATCAATTCGTTTCTTGAAGGTTTTAATGAACTGGTACCTCGAGAGTTAATTTCCATTTTTAATGATAAAGAGCTTGAGCTGCTTATTAGTGGTCTTCCAGAAATTGACTGTAAGTAAATTTGAGTTTATCTTCTTTGTTATTTTCGTCGAAGAATGTTCTCCTCTTGGACTCAAAATTGTTCATATGCTTCCCAGTGGATGATTTGAAGTCCAACACCGAGTATACTGGCTACACAGCTGCATCCAATGTCATTCAGTGGTTCTGGGAGGTTGCAAGTAGTTTTAGCAAGGAAGACATGGCACGGTTTCTACAGTTTGTTACTGGGACATCAAAGGTACTGAATACAGTGTTAGCCATCATGAAAAAGCGCTTTATTGCAATTAATGGTTCTGTTTTATAACCCTGTTGATTTTGCATCCCTTGCCTTTACCTTTTTTTTTTGTGAGGAGTGTAAATTGTAGCAATCAAACTTTCTACTATAATTATCAAAGCTTTGTGCTGATATGCTTTAGAAGGGATTGGAACCCTTTTATTAATTACATTACTTGTTAATTATTCAAAAAAGGGTATGGTATGATTTTGTAATCCTTTGCTTTTTTTTGGGCGGCTGTAGGTCCCCTTGGAGGGTTTCAAAGCATTACAAGGCATTTCTGGTCCTCAAAGATTTCAGGTTCACAAAGCATATGGAGCTCCTGAGCGGCTTCCATCTGCTCATACTTGGTGAGAATTTATGCAATTTGTGTCATATCATGCCATTAAAAAAATACTGAACTATATGATTGACTTGTTTGTTATACTGGATAGTTTTAATCAATTGGACCTTCCGGAGTATTCTACCAAGGAGCAGCTTCAAGAGCGCTTACTTCTTGCTATTCATGAAGCTAGTGAAGGATTTGGCTTTGGCTGATCTTGATTTTTGCGTCATATAGCCTGAAATTTGTGTCCTTCAAGTCCACATCAAATGATTTTGTACATGTAAGTGCCACCTACATCCTAGATTTGTTTCCCAAATCCTAATTTTCGTTGCTTTTAGTTGACTTAGTTTTATATATTAATGTCATCATCATCTTGATTGTGCCATCTTATTGTTGCCATTGAATTGTCAGTTTCTTTTGCTCCTAGTTTTTATCACCTCCAATTTGCTCATAGCAGCTATTGCTATATACTGATTAGATTTATTGCAGGTTTTTATGCCAACTTAGTTTGTAATTGCACAATGACATGAAAATTTTATATTAAATTTGGTTGCATATAAATATATAATATAATATATTGTACAATTTTAATGTTAATCAGATCACTGAGATCAGGTGGAATGGTTTTTACACAAGTGAATGATGCACAAAATTGTTTGGCCAACAGCCAGACCTGAATATTGTTGAATTCATTGTCCTAGAATTAATTTTGATGAAATTTGAGGGGTGGAAAAAGGCTTGTTACATTCACCTGAAATATATCATTCTGTTACTCCCATCTGAAGAAAGGCTTTTCCTTGTGATCTTGGATACAGATTCCGGTCAAGTTCTTGGAACCAAAGGGCACTTTTTTTTGCGGCAAGTCTGACTGATTACATTTTTAGCGGATGAGGCTTGGAGTTTGATGCATACTAAGCTGACGGCTTTCTGGAGTTGAAGCTTTACCGAGCTCTGGGTTGATTTTTAACCTTGTAGTTCTTCCTAGATATTTACTTGAAAAGGCACATTTGTCTAGCCTTTTTTGTTCTGCTTTTTTGGATAGATGGTTCTCATATTTTGAAGGGGTTTTTCTTCTTTTTTTTTTTTTCCTTCTTATTTGTCTATAGTAGGCAACTAGGCAGTTTTTTTGAGCCCCACAATAATCTCGTCTAGAAATTGGTAGTGTTAGTGTATATGACCAACTGGCCATTGGGCTTCTTAATAACATCCCTTTGGGAGTAGTAGGTTGTCTCTTGAAGAACATATTATATATTTATATATATGCAGTGGTCTTATTTACTCAAATGTGCATTATTTCATTCTTTTGAGATGCCCCTGCCTAAGTAATGTCATCAAGCTTCGTTCTCGCAAATTATAAAAGGCTCCATAAATCTATTTCAAGGGAAATTGTTTTTTTTTTTTTTGGACTGAATTAAGTTAAATCCTAACACGTCAGGAGCTGTGATTTCAAGGAAGAGATCAACATTTAAATGATAAAATTAATTAATTAAAATAAATTTAAAACAATTAAAAGCAAAACTAAAAATTACTCCCTCCGTAACGCAATAATGGCAACAAAGGGGCAATGTGCGGACTTAGGGGATTAATTGTGTTGTAATTGTAGGGAGGAGAGAGAATAAATATGAGATTAAGTATGGGACCACATAAAAAATTGGAGGGAAACATTTTAATAATAAAAAAAGAAACATAAAAGTGGGACCACTTCAATCCCACGGTTGTATTATTAAAAGGAAAAAAGGGGGGAAATTTTGGAGAATTCCAAAATTTTTACTGAAATCCCAAATTTTGGTTCCAAAATAAACTTTCCCCCCAATTTTGCTGAGTCATTCTTACATCCAACCCCATCCCTACCATAAATAACCCCTTTACATCCATTGTTTAAACTTTACAAAAAATCACAATTCACAACTCCTCCATCTATACAGCAGCAGCAGAGCACAACATTCTAAAGGTAAGTTGTCCAAAAATTTACAGTTTCATCCACAGCACACACTGCACTCTAATTCTAGTTTATACACTATATTTAATTAGTCTAATTACAATCACTGCACACACAGTGCACAAATCTCATCTTCTCAAACCAAAAAACAAAATGGAAGATGATATCTTGGATGACTTCTACGCCATAGATCAGTTGCTGATGGAGGAGGGACCGACAGCTTCTTCAGTCCCAAGAGCTGGTACATGGCAACAAATACTTGTTAGACCTGATGAAATGAAAGATTTAACTGAAGCACAAAAAACAAGAGCAGTTTACCAGTTGTTAGGGCTGAAGAAAGCTGGTAAATTGCCTAGGGGAAGTCAAAGCAAAGTTGCCAAAGAGATGGGGGTTCATAGAAGCACAATTTGCAAACTGTTTAACAGAGCAGAAAAACAAAGTGCTAGGGGGGAACACATAGATGTCAGTAATAAAAAAAAGGGCAGATCAGGAAGAAAAGCATTTTATGAAAACAATCAAGAATGGTTGCAATCAGCACCCTTGCATTTAAGAGGCACTTATAGAGCATATGCTGGTGCTCTTAAATGTTCACACATGCATGTTTTTAGATTACTGAAAAAAGGGTTACTAAGAGCCCACACAAGTGCCAACCACCCACTAGTTAGTGATAAGAACAAAATTGATAGAATGAAGTGGGTTTTATCACATATTGAACCATATACTGCAGAATCAAAGACAAAATTTGTTGATATGAAAAACACAGTGCATATTGATGAGAAGTGGTTCTATTTGAATCCACAAAGTAGAAGGTTCTACTTGCTCCCAAAGGAGATTGATCCCTATAGAACATCCAATCTACAATGAAGAAGGGGAGTTGCTTTTTGATGGGAAGTTCGGAATTTTCCCATTTGTGACATATGAAAGGGCTAAGAAGAGGAGCAAGAACAGAGAAGCAGGTACAATTGAAACTAAAGCCATTCATAATGTTAACCAACAAGTCACAAGAGACATGTTAATCAACAAAGTAATCCCAACAATCAAAGAAAAGTGGCCTGAATTTCTATCAAAAGACATTGAGATACAACAAGATAATGCAAGGCCTCACTTGAAGGATTCAGACCCAGAATTCAGGCATGCAACTAGTTCATATGGCTTTAACATTCACTTAGTCAATCAACCAGCACAATCCCCAGATTTTAATGTTTTGGACTTAAGTTTGTTCAGGGCACTACAAAGTCTACAATACCAATCATTTCCACAGAATACTGATGAGTTGATTGAGAAGGTGTATGAAGCATATGATGAATTCTCCCCAACTTTAATCAAATATGCCTGGATTTCATTGCAACTTTGCATGCTAGAAACTTTGAAAGTTAAAGGATCAAACAATTATAAGCTACCTCACATTGGAAAGAAAAGATTGGAAAGATTGGGTGAACTGCCACAAGTTATTGAAGTGGATGAGGAAGTCATTAATGATGCAGTTGCCTATCTTAATGAGGTCAATGCAAGTTCAGAAGAAGGTGCTGGTCATGCTGAGATGGACACAAATGGTGATGGGTATGGCCCTGAATTTATTGATGCTTATTTTGTAGAGGAGGAACAATTGAATGCATATCTGGATGCAACTAACAACATGGACAGTGATGAAGAAGAAACATTAGAGACTAGCATGATGTAAAAAACTAGAAGTAGGGACTCTTTTTGGACTGCCTCAAGTAACCATATTGTGAACAACTTTTTGTGTAGATAGTGAACAACTTTTTGTATAGATATCAGTAAGGCATTTGGTTATTTGAAGATGTAGTGATTTTTTGTATACTAAGGCAGTCAAAAGAAAATTTTCATATGTAAGGGAAGTTATGTTTTAATTTTTGTTTTACCAATATTATATGTGATTGAGTCTTTTTGGAAAGCTCTTAGTAACACATTACCAAAACCATCAGGGAATTAAAATTTCACATATGTGTCAATAATGTGAGGCTACTTCAATAGTGATGTTATAACCACTATAACACTTCACTAGAGCAACTTTACACACACAATTGATTATGTGATCATGAGTCCTTCATCATATGGTTTATAGGGCAATAGAAAATTATAGGGGACTCAATATAACCACTCACACACATGGAACTCATAGCACACTGTCAAACACAAAAAATGTCATACATCCCTCACATTTGTCATTGGGATTTCATTTTAAAGCATTTATTTTGAAGAAATATGTTTAACATCATCCATCATGTGACACATTCCCCCCTAGCTACTCAAAATAAGGACTCATACCAAATTAAATTGGCAAAGATTATTCTTTCTCAAAACAGTAAAACATTGAGAGGAATAATTAGATGTTGGCAGTACACTAAACCAAACACTCCTCCAACAACAACAACACCAACATGGGTCATAGTATGAATTCAATAACACTACCTGAAAATTCACAGTAAACATTATCATCACAAATAATAAATCAAATAACCCTTTGAGATCAATTAATCAACAAGTAAACTTAAAAAAAAATGACAATCAATTCCAAAAAATCAGGCTTACAGATTTTACAACATCCAAATCAAAAACAAATAAGCCTTAACAAAATGACAGAACCCCAAAAAAAATCAACTATTGAAGAAATTATTTTAAACAACATGCATCAAAAACACTGAGAATCCTTAAAAAACATGATAAAACCCCAAAAAATCAGCCTTAAAGATTTTAAACATCACAGATCGACAGATCAGAAACCCCAAAAAATATAAACGTGCATCAAAAACAACATGCATCAAAAACCCTAAGTAAAATCTGTACTTATCTGGGCTTTGTTCAGCTTGAACAAAGCTTCTGATATCTTCATCAGGGATTTTCTTTAACTCTTCAAAAAGCTTCGCATTGCAAAATCTAACCCATGGATTATCTAGATCATCGCTGTCCTCGTCATCACTGATAGTTAGGTCAATCACAGGGACATCAATTTTTGCTTTCTTTTTTCCTTCCATCTTTGGATCCTCCCTTTCCATCCTTTTTCCCTCAAATTTTTTCCCATCATCTTTATCATCACAAATCTTAACACCCTTTCCCCTTTTCCTTCTGATCTCACTACGAGAAACCCTTTTTGTAACAGGGAGAGAATCCAAAACCATTTTCCCCTTACCTTTAACCTCAGCAATTTTTTTTATGGGACTCTTTAAATTCGTTGCATCATTACCCAGAGAAGGTAAAGCACACACCACGCACCATTCTTTTTCTTTCTCTTGTTTCAAACCCAGCATAACTTTCTCAAATGCTTCAGCTCCAGAGGGACTCATGTAAATCCAATGAGAGCCTTCGTTGAACATCTCTTCCCAGTACTCTGTATTACCAGAGCTAAGAAGATCGAAGGCTAGCTTCAGAAAACCCTTTTTTTCGGATCTTCTTTAGCCTCATAGGCGATTTTAAGAGGAGTTAGATCGACCATTTTCGAAAGGAATGGGGTTTGAAGACAGAGAGCAGGAGAGAAGGACAAGAAAATCAAACGAAACCCAAATCTAGGGTTTGGTGAGAGAAGGAGAGAGAGAGAGGTTAAGCGTTTATGGTGAGAGAATGAGAGAGAGAGGTTATACGTTTATGGTGAGAGAAGGAGAGAGAGAGCATTTACGTTATGTTTTCTGGGTTTAGAAAATTAGGGTTCATCAGTTATTGAGGGTAGATGGGTAGTTGGGGGTTGGGTAATGAATAGGTTTAGATTTGTTTTAAATGTGGATGGGTAGTTGGGCTGGTGGGTTTTTAATTTGGATGGTTAAATTTTGGTGGGAATCATTAAATGTTAATGAAATGGTTAGTTTTTTATTTAATGTTGTTAAGTGACTGTGAGGAATTAAGTAATGACATAATTGTAAATAAGTGAATTTTTTTTTTACCAAATAAGGAAATAAATAAGTTTGTTGCCATTTTTTTGTTACATCCAAATAAGACAATTGTTGCCATTTTTGCGTTACGGAGGGAATACTTTTTTTTTTTTGGGCAAGGGGGCAAACAAAATAAATTACAACCTTCTTACCTTGGTAGCAAGAGAATGAGCAATAAGTACTCTATTCTAACCTACCTCCTGTCCTTATGTAATCTCTATTATATAAGTCAAGGGGAGCAATGGTGTCCCCCTGGAAAATTCTGAATTACCCTTTAAAATTTTCCAAAAAAAATAATTTGCATCACTCCAATCTATTATGGAAAGTTATTGCAATTTTTTAAAATTTTAAAATGGAAATATTACAAAATATAAAATTCGTAAAAACAAAATAAAAATACCAAAATTCATATTTTTGAATTTTCTATAAATAGATACCAGATACCCATATTGATATAGTTTGTCACATTAAAATTTTATCTTTCGATTATCATAGAAATTTGATAAATAATAGAATATAGTAAAAAAAAACTTTTTCATTCTTTTTTGTTTATTGTTGTGGGATGAGCTGATGAAAAAGGGAAAACATTTCAATTATTTCGAACAAAAAACCTTCGATTTTTTTTTTTTTGTTTAGACAAATTAAAAGATACATTTAAAATATTATCGCACGCAAAGCGTGCATACAAGGCTAGTATTCACATAATTAAAGGAAGACAGTAAATTAATAATTCACAAAACCATGTTCTTGCAACTTAAAGGGTCTTGTAAGGGATTCTTGATGAACTGAATAATCTGTATACTATCTGTGGCCACATGAAAATCACTCCCCAGTTGAACTGAATAATCTGTATACTATCTGAACTGAAAATCACTTCCAAGACGAAATTGGACCAACATTGTTCCGGAAAAGCCTCCTCTGGATCACGCTGATTATATACTCCCTCCGTAACACAAAAATGTAAATTTTGTAGAAAACACGGATTCTCATGTAAAAGTTTTATGTGAGTTAATTGTGTTGTAATTGTGTAGAGAAGAGAGAAATAAATAAGAAAACACGGACTCCCATGTAAAAGTAATAGCAAATGTGTAAATTGTATGAAGTTTTTTTTGCCATATACAGAAAGTTTTGTAAAAGTTGATATTTTTGTATTACACCCATATTTAGCAAAAGTTTACATTTTTGTGTTACGGAGGGAGTATATATATATATTGGCAACGAGACATACATAAAAACTAGTAGGAAGAATAATGAAGTTAAATTAGGGTTAGCAGGAATGATTATGCCCATAATGCTAGACTTCCAGACTTTAGTGGCCAATTCACAGTAAAGAAAAAGATGTTTGGTAGTTTCTGGTTGATGGAAAAGAACACATCTATCCTCCACCATAATCCCTCTTTTCCTCAAATTTGTGTTTGTGGGGAGGGCTTCATGGAAAGCCTTCCAACAAAACCATTTTAGCCTTTGTGATAGCTTGAGTTTATGAATTTTTTTCCAGAAACTCTTGCTTCCTTGTAAGAGAGCTGTATTTTATTTCAAGTTTTGGAGCCACCAATAACCACTTTTAACTGAATAATTCTCTGTTCTGCTGTTAGCCCAAACACAAGAGTCTTATGGAAGGTCTTTGGGAATGTGAGTAAAATTGGAATTTGTTTGACAAAACAACAGCCTGTAAAATCCTTGGTGCATGACTTTTGCTGTTAGCCCATTTGTCATGAAGGATAAGAGTAGACTGGCCATTTAACCCATTTGAGTATCCTAAATGGCAATATCACTTCTTATACCGTACGCCTCGATTTGCACGCATCGATCTATGTATCAAAAAATAGTTTTTTAAAGGTTTTACGGGTCATTTTAACCCTTATGGGATACGTTTTGAGGTCGGAATTTGTAAAAAACAACCCGATCCGATCAGCCTCGATTCGCGTTCCCGGTTCACCTCGATTTGTGCTGATCAGTATACATATAAAAATAGTTAGTCCATGATTTTACAGATCATTTTAACCCTAATGGGTTCCGATTCGAGGTCGTAATTTGCAAAAAATGACCCGATTAGCCTCGATTTGCATTCCTGTTCCACCTTGATTTGCGTGCATTGTTTTAAAGGTTAATAAATATTACAGAGTATTAGTTTTAATGACAATCAGTGTTAATGATAACTAGTGTTAATAATTTAAAGGTTAATAAATATTATTAGTGTTAATGATAATTAGATTATTAAAGTTAATTAGTTATGATAATTAGGATAATTAATCAGGGCCTCACAACTTTTTTTTTTTTACTGGTTCAGCAGGTAGCAGGTGGAATGAGAACATTGGTGGAAGATAAGGGGCAAACTTCGGAATATTTGTGGATTATTCAAAGTTCAGAATAATCACAGAAAATGACCAAAACTTCGGAATATTATTTGCAATTTTTCCTTAAAACTAAACGTTCATTTAGGTCTAGCTGGTAAATTGCCAATTACATTTACATTTAACTATCTAGTTAGATACCCAAATCAACTCATAATCCCAACACCACTACTTAGTCTAATTACTTGATCAAAACTAATTAACTTCTTAATACCATATATAAGCCACTACCAAGCAAAACTAGAAATCTTAGCTTGTTCAACTCCAACCTTGCACCATTCCCTCATACTTCCCTTCCCCTTCCCCTCCGGCCCTCCAACTCCCCCATTTTGTTTAACTTATATTGTTACTACCACTGTCCCAAAATTATTGCAACAAAAGACAGCGCTCGGACTCCCATACATAATTTGTTTGTTAGTATGAAATGGATAAAGTGAGAGATAAGACGTACAAGGTTAGAGATGTCAAATTAGGTATTTAGGTCAGGTTCAGGTAGGGTCAGAGTGGGTCGGGTTAGTGTGGGTCGGTACCCTAAGAATTTCAAGTTGGGTTTAGGTCCGGTAATGATTGGATCAAATGGTTGTAGATGCGTTTCATGATCTATTCAGGTTAACTTCGAGCCAGATAGTTGTTGGTTCCATTCGGTTCAAGTTGGGCCAAATACAAGATGAAACTAGTTCATTACAGATTGATACCAAATCGGGTTCTGTTATGGCTAGAATTTTCACCTTGCAGGAACGCGAAGCTTGCTAGCAGAGTCAGCACGCCTAGAAGGGAATATTCTCCAGCAATCTTGGACTCAGATTAAGTCCACGGTGGTTGAGCATATTAAGGAGTAACTCAAACTCCCTTGACCAAGCAGGGCGACACGTCAGCAGTCCGTTGCAAGTGAAGACCTATTCTCTAGGGGATTGGGACGACAGCTAAGGACGGTTATATATAGTGGATTTTAGGGTTTTATAAAGGAGATATATGCAATCCTACGTAAGAAAGGCATAAGAGCAAAAACTATCTCTTTTCCATCTCTGTAAACCATTAAAAACAAATTGCTTTTACTTTACATTTATAATTCCAATTGTACACAATAATCAAATATCAAAATAGTGGATTGGTGGACTCATAGCCACCCGCGGTTTGTCACCTATTTAAAGGTTTTCCGCGTCACCATTCTCGCGTGTTCATCCCCGCTCCCAGTTTTCATTGCATTCTTGTTAAAATAACGATCTAGTCGTAGCCGAATCAACCAATTTACACGTTGAGTGAAATTTGGCATAAACAGTGCGCCCACCGTGGGGCTGCGACTAGAAATTTCTCTTTTCGTCTAGAAAATTCCAAAAAACAAAAAAATAAATTTTAATATATATATATATATAGAAGTGATGGCTGGATCCAATTCTGGCGATCAAACAATCAAGCAGATGCAAGAAGCCATGAAGAAGATGCAGGAAGAACTTGCAAAAACCATGGAAGAAAACAAGAAACTCGCCTCTAAGTCTCAAAACCTTTGTATAAAACTTGAATCGGTCAAGAGCACGAAGTCAAAACCAAAGAAAAACACCAATAACATTCCTACCATGCAGGAGCTGAGCAGCGACGACTCGCCAAACGAGGAAGACGACGAAGACCTTAATGACATCAGCAAGCCTAATGGAAGCGAGGACGACCTCGACCCCAATAGTAGAATAACTCGCCTAGAACCCCAAAACCACAAACTACTGAAATTATTCACCAAGCTACCCGGCGCACCAACCCCGTCTACACTACTAACCAAAGACAACTACGCCCAATCTCCATTCAAAGAATGGATCCTCAAAACACCAGTCCCCAAAAAGTTAGTCATCCCAAATATGCCTAAACTCTACAACGGAACCGAAGACCCGGTAGAACATGTAGCCCAATACAAACAAAGAATGTGGAACTTACCCATCCCCTATGACCAACTAGAAGCAACCATGTGCAAGTCCTTCGGATCCACTCTAAGCGGCCCAGCCCTGCAATAGCTAATCAACCTAAAGTCGGCCAGCATCTCAGACTTCAGCGTCCTCACAAGCAAGTTCTACTAACAATTCGCCAACAGTCGAGTCATGGAGAAACATTCAAGCGACCTCTACCGTATCGCTCAAAGACAATGCGAATCGGTAAGAGCATATCTAGACCGATACAACAAGGAGATGATCTCCATCCGCAACCTAGATTCATCTACGGCAATCGAAGCTTTCCGAAGAGGCCTGCTACACAGATCCAGATTATACTACGAGTTAACTAGGTACCCATGTGCCACTTTCGACGAAGTGAAGATAAGGGCCTTAGCCGAAGTACGAGTCGAGGAAGACGAGGCTTCCCGGTACGAAAGTCGGGAAGGGCGAAAGACACCACATCAAAAGCGCAACAACTGGCGACATCAACCATACCCTAAAAGGGACCAAGTACATCACGTTTCTTCCCCTGTGCAGGACTCAGGTACACCATCCAGCAAGACGGACTGGCCCAACCTCGCAACCTACTGCTTCAACGTAGACTCAGCAGGAGTCGTCGAGGCACTTAAAGGCCTAGGCGAATCGGTCAGGTGGCAAAAAAGATCTGCTAAGCCGGATGAAAGCAAAGATAAGACCAAATGGTGCGGTTACCACAATGATCACGCCCACAAAACTGAAGAGTGCTACCAACTCCGTAAAGTGGTAGCCTGGTTACTGAAGAAAGGCCATTTAGATCATCTAATGGGAAAAAAGGATAGAGACAGGGCTAGCGGAAGCGGAACCGACAGGAAGCCAAGAGGACCACCTCCGCCACCCGAAAACGCCAAGGTAATTAACTTCATCTCTGGTGGATATGATATTTGTGGACTAACATATTCTACAGCTAAAAGGTTCGCAAGAACTAGTCCAGCCGAACCCGGAGCGCCTAAGAAGCCAGTCAGCAAACAAGAAAGAGATCTACAGAACATGACAATCAGTTTCGACGGTTCCGAGGTTGACGAATCAGAACATCACGACGGACTAGTAATCTCTATCCACATCAGCAACTTCCTCATGAAGCGGGTACTGGTAGACAATGGAAGCTCAGCTAACATCATCTTCAAAAACGCCCTCGAAGCCATAGGACTGAAAGTGGAAGACATCACTCCCCTACCTAAGGTTCTCGTAGGGTTCATCGGAGAAACCAAGCACACCGTCGGAGAAATCACTTTGGAAACATTTGCGGGAGGCCTCAACATGTCTACTAAGTTCAGTGTAGTCGACTGCCCATCAGCCTACAATGTCATACTGGGAACCCCCTGAATCCCCAAGATGAAGGCGGTGCCCTCTACCTATCACCAAGCCATTAAGTTCCCCATCCCTTGGGGAGTACAAGAAGTGAAAGGAGACAGGCAAATAGCCAGAAGCTGCTACAGCATAACACTGAAACCTAAGAAAGAAAACATCTAGCAATTACAGTAAGATCCAGTGCCCGAGGCTTCACGAGACTTGCAGATAGAAGAAGTAGCGTTGGATCCAACCAAGCCGGATCGTGTAGTTCAAATCGGAGTCAGCATGTCGCAAGAAGTGAAAGAAATAATGATTCAATTCCTAAAAGAGAACGCCGAATGCTTCGCCTGGACTCACGAAGACATGATAGGCATCGACCCAGAAATTATCACTCATAAGCTAAACGTCGACCCAACCGCCAAACCGGTCAAGCAAAAAAAGGAGAAAGTTCGCACCTGAAAGAAATCAGATCATAAACCAAGAAGTGCAAGACCTACTCGAAGCCAGAAAAATAAGAGAGGTAAAGCACCCAGATTTGCTAGCAAATGTTGTAGTGGTCAGAAAAAAGAATGGAAAATGGAGAGTATGCGTAGATTTCACGGACCTAAACAAGGCGTGCCCAAAAGACCCGTTCCCTCTACCACACATCGACGCCATGGTCGACGCAACAGCTGGACATGAACGACTCACATTCTTAGACGCCTACTCCGGCTACAATCAAATCTTGAAGCACCCGAGTGACCAAGAGAAGACAGCCTTCGTTACAGATAAAGGGATATACTGCTACAAAGTCATGCCTTTCGGATTGAAAAACGCAGGTGCTGCCTACCAACGGCTAGTGAACAAGATGTTCAAGAATCAGCTAGGTGACACTATGGAAGTATACATTGATGACATGTTTGTAAAATCCAAGAAATCAGCAAATCACATCTCCCAACTCCAACAAACATTCCAGGTAATACGTGAATATAATATGAAACTTAACCCTACAAAGTGTTCTTTAAGAGTTGCTGCAGGCAAATTCTTGGGGTACATAGTTACCCAACGAGGCATAGAAGCTTGCCCAGACCAAGTACGGGCCTTAGCAAATATTCAGTCACCAAAGAACCTGAAAGAAGTCCAAAAGCTCACAGGTAGAGTGGCCGCTCTGAATCGATTCATTTCAAGATCTTCCGACAAGTGCCATCTATTCTATAACGTACTCCGGAAGAATAAGGGATTCGAGTGGACCAGTGAACACGAGGCGGCACTACAAGAACTAAAGAGGTATCTAGCGACACCACCAGTACTCTCCAAAGCCGAACCAGGTGAGATCTTACAATTGTATTTAGCAGTAAGTGACAAAGCGGTAAGCGCAGTACTAACTAGGGAAGCTAGCAATCAACAGCTGCCAATATACTACATTAGCAAAAGCTTCTTAGACGCTGAAACTAGGTATAGTTCGCTAGAAAAACTAGTACTTGCTCTAATTACAGCATCTAAAAAGCTAAAACACTATTTTGAAATACATACCATAGTGGTGATGACTAACTACCCTATTAAGGCCGTGCTAAAAAGACCAGAACTAACAGGAAGAATGGGCAAATGGGCTATCGCCCTAAGCAGCTATGAAATCCAATTTCACCCGAGAACAGCAATAAAATCACAAGCTCTAGCCGAATTTGTGGCAGACTTTAGCCCAACTTTGCAGGAAAAAGCCGAGATTGAAAAACAAAATATACTACAGGTGGCAGACGAACAGGTATGGAAGCTATTTGTAGACGGTTCCTCTAACTTTAGAGGCGTCGGATTAGGGCTAACGCTAAAGTCACCACAAGGGGACCAGGCAGTACAATCAATAATATGTGATTTTAAAGCTACTAACAACGAAGCAGAGTATGAAGCTTTAATTGCAGGTATGCAGCTAGCAAGGGAGCTAGGCGCAACCGGTTTAGATGTCTACAGCGATAGCTTACTAGTCGTCAGCCAAGTGAAAGGCGAATTCGCAGCAAAGGACTCGAAAATGACAGCTTATGTAGAAGTAGCCAAGCAAAGGTCCAGTTTCTTCAAGCCTTTCACGATACAACAGATCCCAAGATACCAGAATACACAAGCAGACGCACTTGCCAACTTAGGATCGGCCCTGAAGAAATGCAATTTCAAATCAGTACCAATTATCCATGTAGCTGAACCGACAATAACCAAGGCGCAGCCTGATTTGATTGTTAACAACGTGGATACTCAAACATCTACCAACCAGCCCGACTCGGCTAGCTGGATGAAGCCCATCACAGACTACTTGATATACGACGTGTTGCCACGCGATAAGCAGACAGCAAGGAAAATTAGATCCATAGCATCAAAATATCAGGTAATTCAAAATGTATTATTCAAAAGATCTGCTAAAGGTATTTTGCAACGATGCTTGCAGGAACATGAATGGCCAAGAGTACTCCAGAACTTTCACGATGGGGAATGTGGTTCCCACATAGCAGGAAGATCTTTGACAAACAAAATCATATCGTACGGCTACTATTGGCCAACGATCCGGACAGACGCCGATAACTACGTCAAAAGGTGTGATAAGTGTCAAAGACATGCAGGTATGATACATAAACCCTCTGAATCGTTACACCCATCATTAACACCTTGGCTCTTCATGAGGTGGGGGATGGACATCGTTGGAAAACTTCTCCCAGCTCCTGGACAAAAGGTATTTCTCCTAGCACTAACAGATTATTTTTCTAAGTGGATAGAAGCAGGGGCATACCAACAGGTATGCGACACAGAGATTGTGTCCTTCCTATGGAATAACATTGTTTGCAGGTTCGGCATACCGTCGGAAATAGTCTGTGACAACGGATCCCAGTTCATCAGTGACAAAACAAGAAATTTTTGCCGAGAGTGGAACATCACCCTCACTACGTCAACCCCCAGGTATCCACAGGCGAACGGACAAGCTGAATCCAGCAACAAAATAATAATAAAGGGCATTAAACGCAGGTTAGAAGCTAAGAAGGGAAAATGGGTTGAAGAACTACCTTGAAGCTTATGGGCAAATCGCACGACACCAAGGACAACAACGGGGCAAACACCCTTCTCCTTGGTGTACGGTGTGAAGCCGTCATCCCACCTGAAGTGGCCACGCCAACAGCTAGGTATGGCTTGCTCACTCCAGAAGCCAACGACACAGAGTTAGCCAACAGTTTGGACACCATCGAAGACCTAAGGGAAAACACATTCATCCGAATGGCCAACTATCAAAGCATCGTGGCACGAAACTTCAACAAGAATGTCAAAACGAAGTCCTTTTGTGAAGGAGACTGGGTGTTGAGAAAAGTGTTTCAGAACACATAAGAGCTAAACGCAGGTAAGTTGGGGGCTAGTTGGCAGGGACCCTATCAAATCAAGCGTGTCATTGGCAGGGGCGCCTACCAATTAGTAACCTCAGACGGGACAGACATCCCCAGGAGTTGGAACGCGTCTCATCTAAAACTATATCATTTCTAAAGTGGTAACAACTGTCAATGTTCCTTTCATGTGTGTTATTTCTATTCCTTAAAATACCCTACTAACTTAAGCATCGGAGGTCCGTTGGTGGAAACACCAACAGTCACCCCTAACCCATTTTTTGCAGGCTTCAACGCCAGTAAAGGAACGCGATAGTCTTAGGTCAGATTACCAGCTACAAAGGCTAGAAACACCAAGTTATCATAAGCTATATGCCTAGATGCCAAGTACCGGCTGACAACGGCACTCAACACAGGTTATCTACGCCAGGAACGAAAGTACTTTGCATCAGGTAAAAAGCATATTCATAAGTAAAGCATGTGAACATTCATAAAGACACCAGTGCACTTAGCCAAAAAAACTACTGTCAGTTAACTAACACAAGCACCCGTTGGCCCCGTGACCAACGGTAAAATAAAAAGTAACACGAGTAGCAAATTGTTTCAACAAAGCATAAGTTTAAGACCAATAGTTAATTAACAATATCCAAAAGAGAAGAAGGTGTCAACGGCTAGGCTTCATCGTTGGTGGGAACCTGATCTGCTTGGGGGATCGCCTCCTCCAGTGCAGCGTCAAAGGCCTTAGAATCCGCTGTGGACTCGACTGGTGGCTTCAAGTCAGTTATGTCACCCACTTCCTCCAAGTAATAATCTATCTCCTTCTTAAGGTCTTCCTTTGAGAAATTCTCAAAGTAGACCAAATAAGCTAACTTGGCCCTCGCCAGAATAGTGGTGTGGGCGACATAGTCAAGGACCTCTTCTTCCAGTTCGTGCACCCGCTTCTCCAGCTCCTCGATCTTCTCATTACTAGTCGTCTCGGCTTCCTCTCTAGCTGTCTCCATCTCTTTCTTCTGCTTTTTTAGAGCTTGTTTCAGCTTCTCTCCAAAACCCTCCTTCTCGAGCCTCAGTGATTGGCTTTCCTCCCTAGCTGCTTTTAGCTCCCTGCCTTGGCGAGCTATCTGGGATCTAATCGTCAGAGAATTCTGCAAACCCTGCCAAAACCAAATCCCAAGTTATGAAAGATTCATGGGATCATCCCACACAAATGGTGCAGAAGTTAACTAAATCACCTGAAGTTGGAAAGCCACGCCCTGTGAGGCGATGGTCTGAGGGTCAAGAAGGCGAAGACGGTGGCTGGCAGCAGGGAACAGCAACTTGTCTGCTTCCGGGAAGATCCCTTCATCCACAGAAGGAGAGGCTAAGAAGTTAGGGGGCATGAGGGACCCACCAGCGCCAGCGTCCACGTCGATGAAATCAGGGACCCTAGGCGGAGCAGCACGCCCGTGTTGCGACTGAGTTTCAGACGAGTCGTGCTCACCCGCTTTCTTCCTCTTACGGCTAGCGGCCCTACGCCTCATTTCAGCGTCAAACATAACGTGACCAGCACCTGAAGACAAGCCAATGACAGATAGGTGGTAGCAGTGGGGGCAGGAAGCAAAATGAAAATTCGTGTTGGAATATACCTGAAGCCATAGTCGGGTCGCTAAAGACCGTGGGAACAGATCTGTTGAAGAAGCGGTTATCAGCAGGAATTTCAAGAAATTTGTCGATCAAATCTCTTTTTGGTTCAAACACCGGGGAAGCTACGCGATCTGTGAAAAACCCAAATAAGAGTGAGAGTTAAAACCTAAATCAAACCTTTAACATTAAGAGAAACAAAAAAACTACCTCCATTGTTCAATCCAGCACGCATGCATCTCCCTTCTTCCCCCAGGGACGACTTCTTCACGAAAAAGAATCGAGGCTTCCACCACCTATCATTCACAGCCTCCTCCTCTACTAACTTGGTCTCGTTGTCCCTAACCCTCAGGGTGATGCGAGCCACGTTCAGCTTCTTTATAGTGTACACAGCCATCAACTCATCAACAGAGAAAGCTATATCCCAATTCCTAGAAAGCTCTTCTACTATACCACAGAGCATAATCTCCAAAACCTAGGACACATTTGGCCCGGACTTAGGTCAAAAGCACTAATAACTCCTCTAGTAAGAGGACTGAAGGGGAATTGGTAACCTAAGAGGAAAGGGTACTCATAGAAAACTACGCATCCTTCTGGGCATTTCCAAGGCCTATCACTTTTAGAGGGGGCAATTAGTTCAGCATCGACAGGGAACCCACACCCCTCTCGAATTTTCGACAGTTCTCCCTCGTCAATTGTGCTCACAATGCCGTCTTGAGGTCTCCCCATTTCTAGTTCTAACTGCTGAGAATTCGAAGCCCTAGGAATTCTCCTTCTAGCACACTGTTTAAATCTAGGCATAAAAACGAAATAAAATCGAAAAGAAAGAGCGAAAGTAAAGAAAAATTACCTGCTCACTGAATATCCTTGAATTGAGGGGGGGGGGAATTGGCTGAGGAAATTGCTCAAATTATTTTCAGAGAATCGGACGAGTGCGAGGATGAGAGAGAAAGGATTTTTGCATGTGTTTATAAGCTTTGCAACTCTCAATAACCATATTTAAGACCACTAACCCATTATTGCATAGAGGGTAGTGGTTGCATTTAATTGGGGGTTAAAAAAGTGAACCGTCAGTTTTTTGAATTTCAAATTTTCGTGTCTTTAAATTATACAGAAACTGACGTTCTTGCAGGCACGGCTTCAGCTTGCAACTCGAGTTTGGCAACCCGGGTTACAAGCTGGGGGCAATTATTATGGCTAGAATTTTCACCTTGCAGGAACGCGAAGCTTGCTAGCATAGTCAGCACGCCTGAAGGGAATATTCTCCAGGAATCTTGGACTCAGATTAAGTCCACGGTGGTTGAGCATATTAAGGAGTAACTCAAACCCCCTTGACCAAGCAGGGCGACACGTCAGCAGTCCGTTGCAAGTGAAGACCTATTCTCTACGGGATTGGGACAGCAGCTAAGGACGGTTATATATAGTGGATTTTAGGGTTTTATAAAGGAGATATATGCAATCCTACGTAAGAAAGGCATAAGAGCAAAAACTATCTCTTCTCCGTCTCTGTAAACCATTAAAAACAAATTGCTTTTACTTTGCATTTATAATTCCATTGTACGCAATAATCAAATATCAAAATAGTGGATTGGTGGACTCATAGCCACCCGCGGTTTGTCACCTATTTAAAGGTTTTCCGCGTCACCATTCTCGCGTGTTCATCCCCGCTCCCAGTTTTCATTACATTATTGTTGAAATAACGATCTAGTCGTAGCCGAATCAGCCAATTTACACGTTGAGTGAAATTTGGCATAAACAGGTTCCTTCAGGTTCAATTTGTTAACGAGTCGAATCACTATCTGGTATGATGCATTTGGGGTCGGATCAATATTAGGTTGGGACCATTTGGGATGGGACGATTAGTTGCAGGTCGAGTCCATACAGGTTGGATAGTTGAACAAAATGATATGTGGATTATATATAAAGCAATTCCATTCGGGGCAAACCAATGCAAAGTTGTGTCTAGTACACATCTATCGGGTCAATCAGGGCTCGTCAAAGTGGGTGTATAATATATTTAAGCCCTATGATGAGAATTATTTAAGATCCATTTTTAGGAAAACAAACATGTAGTGGGGTCTCACAACAACAAAATTGGACTCGGCCGACCGCCAGTTACCGACCGTTAGTGGTCGGTAATTGGATTTACCGACCGTTTGTAGTCGGTAAAAATTGGTCGCTGAAATAGTAGTCGGTAAAATATTTTACCGACCGTCGAAATGGTCGGCAACAAATTACCGACCGTCTACCGACCGTTTACACAGTTGGTCAAAAATGGAGGGAAGAGGCGCGTACCGACCGGCTAAACGGTCGGTATTACCGACCGTGTAGACAGGCGGTCGGTAATACCGACCGTGAAGGCGGTCGGTACGCGCCTCTTCCCTCCATTTTTTTTGGTGGGAAAAAGTTATTTACCGACCGTTACGCGGTCGGGAAGTAACTTTTTCCCGCCTTTTTTGGCGCCATTTCTTTATTTTGAACACTGATTTACCGACCGTTAAGCGGTCGGTAATTTGGTTTTTTCTTTTTTTTTTTAAATACCTTAAAAAAATAGGGCAAAAACAAATTAAAATTAAAATATAAAAATAAATTAAAATTAAACAAATTCAAAATTTCAAAATTGCATTTTATATTAATAATCCAATAATAGTAATATAACAATATAATACAACTATGCTACGAAGGCTCCAGAAGCGCCGGAACCGTCTGTCGGATCATCAGGAGGGCCTCGGTGAGTGAAGGAAGGATCGCCGAATCTCCTCGCGAAGGCGTCCATCTGCGCCTTCAACTGGGCGAGGTACTCCTCCCGCTTCTGTTCTCTCTCCTCCCGCTCCTTTTCTCTCTCCTCCCGCTCCTTGTCTCTCTGCTCCATCTCTACCCTAGCGCGCTCCATCTCTACCCTAGCGTGCTCGGACTCCTCCAAACGCTGGGACATCTGTTGTAATTGAGCGGAAACCGATGGAGAATAGGAAGATCCGACGTGCCGCCTCCGCGAGGTTCTCTCGTAATAGAGAGAAGCGCCCTCCCTGCCGAACCCTAGAACCTCTCCCTTCCTGAAGCCACCAACCGTATCAAAGAAGATCTGGTTGGCGTCCGTCTCTGAACCACTAGCCTGAGACTGGGAAAGGTTCTGGTTATATTGATCCTGCAAATTATGGAGTTAGTTCCATTACTAGATTTCAAAGCTTATACACGTCCTATAACACCCTATTATACTTGTTAGGGGTTGATTATGTTGATTATAGGGCCCCACCACCAGTTTAGGTCAAAACTTGGCTTTTTAGGTCATTTTCGAGCTTTTTTTTGCATTTTCGCACCTAACTTGTCAAGTAACGTTCCATTACTAGATTTCAAAGCTTATACACGTCCTATAACACACTATTATACTTTCAAGGGGTTGATTATGTTGATTATAGGGCCCCACCACCATTTTAGGTCAAAACTTGGCTTTTTAGGTCATTTTCGAGCTTTTTTTTGCATTTTCGCACCTAACTTGTCAAGTAACGTTCCATTACTAGATTTCAAAGCTTATACACGTCCTATAACACCCTATTATACTTGTTAGGGGTTGATTATGCTGATTATAGGGCCCCACCACCAGTTTAGGTCAAAACTTGGCTTTTTAGGTCATTTTCGAGCTTTTTTTTGCATTTTCGCACCTAACTTGTCAAGTAACGTTCCATTACTAGATTTCAAAGCTTATACACGTCATATAACACCCTATTATACTTGTTAGGGGTTGATTATGCTGATTATAGGGCCCCACCACCAGTTTAGGTCAAAACTTGGCTTTTTAGGTCATTTTCGAGCTTTTTTTTGCATTTTCGCACCTAACTTGTCAAGTAACGTTCCATTACTAGATTTCAAAGCTTATACACGTCCTATAACACCCTATTATACTTGTTAGGGGTTGATTATGCTGATTATAGGGCCCCACCACCAGTTTAGGTCAAAACTTGGCTTTTTAGGTCATTTTCGAGCTTTTTTTTGCATTTTCGCACCTAACTTGTCAAGTAACGTTCCATTACTAGATTTCAAAGCTTATACACGTCCTATAACACCCTATTATACTTGTTAGGGGTATTTTTTTGCAGTTTAGGTAAGTAATTAATCATGACAAACAATAAACATCAAATGCAACTAATAAACAAACAATCCTATTCGTACTCATCGGCTTATAGGCCGGAATTCCGCTCTAAACATCAAATGCAAATCATAAAAAACAATCCTATTCGTACTCATCGGCTTATAAGCCGGAATTCCGCTCTAAACATCAAAGTAAACAAAGAAAAGAACATTACCATCACTTCCTTGGCCTTCTGGCTAATTGGTTGCGGTTCCATGCCTTCTTGCCTTTTGAAGTGAGTGTCAAGGAAGACATCCGCAGCGTCAGGGAACTTCCCTCCTTGCTCCTTAGCCAATTTCTTGGCTCGCTGAATCACCGACACAGATCCAGCGCAATGAGAGGCCGGGGCGGCGCCACTAGCGTTGCCAGCTCTCCTGTTTACCTTCGCCCGAGCTGACCTCTCCTTAGACTTCTCGTCAGTAAGTCTATCCTTCATTGCGCTGTACATCTCATCACCTGTCATGAAAAACAATCAAACTTAACACTTGATGGGCAGTATTGATATTTTAGCAAATTTTAGAAATGACTATCCAATACTCACCGAGCCAGCTAGGTCGATCTTTCCGCTTGTGAACCACATCGTTGAAGATGTCTTTCAGGCGTCTTCCAGCCTTGCTCTCATAAGCATCTCGTACTGTGCCCTCGAGCTCAGGCCTCCAACGATACTGTTTCTGCATTCGACAAAATCCAATGAATTATGTTATTGTTAGAAATTATATATAAAAAAACACTATTTATTACAGAGTTTGTCTTTATCACCTTCCACATGTTCCACCAATGTGCCTTGGTTGCCTGATCCACCTCGGTGTAGTTCTTCCAAGGCTCACGGAAGTAGGACTTTATCACGTGTGATATGGATCGAACAACACTGCTCGTGTCAAACCTTGCACACGAAATAAAGTAAGATTAAATAAACAACATATGAATACAACTTAATTTCAATTATTAAAACATTAAAAAATAAAACAAAAACTCACCATAGGCCATCAGGGTCTAATGTGGACGTCGAAGCTACGTCCGGATCAACGTCGCCACCATCATCGTCACCAGAAGGCTGAGAAGACGGAGTAGCCTCAGCAGTAGCACCAGAAGGAGATGGCTCCAACTGAGGAGACGGAGTAGCCTCAGCAGCAGCACCAGAAGGAGACGGCTCATACTGAGGCATACGCGGTGTCGGCATAAACTGCGGCCGAACTGGAGGAGGCCGCGTAAACGGAGGAAACTGAGCAGATGGAGCATCAAACTGGAGCTGACGCGCAGCCCCGTGGTCCAGAGATAAGGAAGGTGAAATCGACGGCGGTGTCATAGACGACTGACGCCGACGAAGTTCACCAGGACCAATAATGGTGGGCTGGGGTTGCTCGCCCTGACTCTGCGCTCCAGATTTCTTCTTAGCACCACCAGGCCGTTTTGATGACATTTTCCTGCATAAAGTTGTTAGTAAATCAAAAGAAATACAATGACTTAGGAAAACAAACCCCAATCACAAACACAAATATAATGAATAACATAACTAAACAATCACCGTTAATAAATTACATCCTTGTACCGATTCGACCCGCAATGACGACACTTATCAAGCTCAGCATCGTCCTTCCAAAACAACATACATCCTTTAGGGCAGGCGTGTATCTTCTCGTGAGGAAGCTCTAATCCCTTCAGAACCTTCATTGTTTCATAATAGGTGGTACACTTAGTTTTTTCGGAGGTGGGGAGCGCATCGTTGAACAATGACCCAATGCTGTCTACACACCTGAGTGGCAAGTTGTAGTCACACTTCAAGTTGATCATTCTGGAAGCCATCTCCAACACAGACATCTTGCTCCCATCATACAACGGCTGCTCGGCTGCCTTGAGCAACTCGAAGAACATTTTTGCCTCCGCATTTGGTTCTTCTTCGGCCGAAGTTGCCTCCTCAACGAATGATGAGTCCACGTTGTCCCCAAAAGCATCGACAACCATTTCCCGGTAAGGATTCGGCTGAGTAGAAGACGAGGTGGACTCTGTACTCACCCTTTCACCGTGACATAACCATTCATAGTAGTTCGGAATGAACCCCTTCTTATACAAATGTACCTTGACGTTGGGCACATCCAAGTACTTCAAGTTCTTACACCGAACACAAGGACATCTTATCTTGTCCTTGTCATTGAGCTCGGGGTGCTGCTGAGAGAAGGTAACAAACTCATTCACCCCTTTGATGAACTCATCACGAAGTTTGTGTTCCTTATCTTTTCTCTTGTACATCCACTCACGCTCCTTCCTTTTCATTTCGATTAATACAATTTCTAAGACATTTACTAAAATTTTAGTTCAAAGCATTCAAACATAGTTCAATATAATGTCTTCACTCCTATCTTATTTAAGCCGTTCTTAAATATTCTTGTTAAAGCTTTCTTATGTAATGCACATGTATATATATTTAAGTCATATTTACGAAAAATACAATACATATTTACATACATACTTACATACATACATAATTAAATATATACTTACTTACATACATACATACATACATACATACATACATACACTTTAATTTTTTGCTAAAAAAAATACACATACATACATATACATACACCTATTATTACACATTTGATTCAAATACAAAAATACATTCATCATTTCTTTCTTGATATATATCTTTCATTCAAAACCAAAAAAAACCAATCACTTCATTAACATTTTCAATTCATTTCGTTTCGTTTTAGTTCAATTCATTTAATTTCAGTTCGGTTTATTTCATTTCAATTTAGTTCATTTCAGTTGTTGTTTTCTTAGCCCAAAAGAACACGGCCTAAAATGTGTTGAGTGTTTTTTTGGGCATAGGTTGAGTGTGATATTACTAAGAACAAGTGTTGAGCACCCTAGCCATAGATTAAGGTCGTTTTTTTAAAGCCGTTGTTTTGGACTAAATTAATTTGATTTGAACAAAATTTGTTTGATTACAATATAATTAAACAAAATCTTAAAGTTAGCAAAGAATGAACGAAAATTTTCAATTCATACACACAAATACATATGTAATACATACACAATACATAAATAATAAATACACATACATACATAATACATACATAATACATACACATATACATACAAATACATACATAAATACACATACATACAAATACATACATAATACATACACATATACATACATAATACATACACATATACATACAAATACATACAAATACATATACATATATACACAATTGAATAAATTGAAAAACAAAAAAAAAAAAAAAAAACCCTAACCACAATTTGAGGAGCTGGGGCGGCAGCCGTGCGTCGGCGGAGGAACGGAGGGGCAGAGGCGGAGGGGCGGAGGGCTGGAGGGGCGAAGGAGAAAGAAAGAGAAGGAAAAGGAGAAAAGGAGAAAGAAAGAGAAGGAGAAAGAGAAAAGGAGAAAGAAAGAGAAAGGACGGCGGCCGGAGGGGTGCCGGAGGCCGGTCACGGTGGTCGCCGGTTGGAGGGAGAGAGAGAGAGGGGGTGAGGGTGTGGTGGTTCGAGGGTTCGCGAGGGAGAGAGAGAGTGAAGAGAGAGAGAGAATGCAACGGGAATGCGATTCAAAATCGCAACGACCCAATTTTTGATTTTGGGTCAGAAGATTTACCGACCGCTAGGCGGTCGGTACATCAGATTAGTAAATTTACCGACCGCTTAGCGGTCGGTAATTTGTTACAGTAGTTGGGTATATTTAAGTGGAATAAATTTTCCACCAAACCCAGAACCCTGTAGACATATACCGACCGCTAGGCGGTCGGTACATCAGATTAGTAAATGTACCGACCGCTAAGCGGTCGGTAATTTGTTACAGTAGTTGGGTATATTTAAGTGGAATAAATTTTCCACCAAACCCAGAACCCTGTAGACATATACCGACCGCTAAACGGTCGGTAAATTTAGAAGTCGAATTTACCGACCGTTTAGCGGTCGGTATATGGTCTGACTAACATTGGTTTTGGGGGGAAAAATTTGCCGACTGTGTTCAGTCGTCGACGGTCGGTAATTTACGACCATCTATTGACGGTCGGTAAGTGCGGTCGGGCGAAGAGGATTTTCTTGTTGTGTCTATGAGGATCAAGGATTTCTTGTTAAGCTTATTCAGATCAAAGTAAGCTCTGGTTGTGGGCTCGTGGACGATTTGCTTCATTTGGATCAACACGAGCTGTGAATGATGTTACGATAAGAGCTTTTTGTCTCATATTGTCATGTCGAGATTGGCTTGGGTGTATTTATGTAAGTGTGTTTTTAATATATTGTGACCATACAGATCTGATGGAGATTTTGTTGGATTTGTTTATGATAACAATAGCTTTGATTTTGTAGGATGCAAAGTAAGTTGGATACGATGCGGTTCGGTTGTGAGTTGGATCAGGTGCAAGATGAGTCGTGTGTTAATCGGGTCATGACAAAGTGAGTTTAAATTCGGTGTCTTTTGGTTTGGGTATTTTTTGGTTTGGGTGCGGGTTGAGTTTGAGTGTTCAATTGTTTATAATACATGTTCAATTGGGTGGGATTTGGATTAGGGTGTTCGTCTTAATTTTAGATTACATGTGGGTCATGGGTATGTGTAGATCAAATCAAATCAGGTTTAGATGCCTTTATTTACTAAAAAAATACATGTCCTGCTGCAATTCATGTTATTTGGCAGTTCATATCAAGATTTGGGAAGGTGGAGTGCGGAAATCAATTTTTGAGGTGCGGAAATCACTTTGATATCACTTGTTTTTTTTTTTTGGTAATTGTTGCAATTAAATTGGGAGGTAGTATTTATATCCCCTTTGTCTAAAGCCTTGGTTGCTTCGTGAAGCTCTGATATTAAAAAAATAAAGGTTTACTGCTATAAAAATATCAATATTTGCGTGTGTTTAAAAAATTATAGCTCTATATTAAAAAATGACATATTGAGACAAAATCCAACAAAATTTCACTTGACTTATTTCTCATTTTAGCCTGTGAGTAACGTTCAAATTTTAGTCAAAATACAGAATATAAATAGTACAAAATTTTAAATTTTGCAAATACGAGTAATAATATATAACCGAGATAATACTATTTTGATTATTAATATTAATAATATTATTATTATTACTACTTTTACTAATAATGTACTCTATATGTATGCCACGTTTTGACTTGGAGCTATTAGCAGCACTGCAGCAGGTGTCTTGTATAGTTTGGACTTTGGACCTTTGGATTATATAAATTTTTTTCAACTCAATACAAATACATACAACATAATCTTTTTAGTTTCTGGTGGCTCTTCTGAAAACTGCAGTAAGCCTGATGTACATGATCAGAAGAAACATCTCCATTCTTTTGCAGCAGATATAATGTATCCCAATAACTGAATTTCAAAGTCTTGAATGACCAATCTCTGGCATTGATCTGCATTAACACAGAAAAACTAGAGATTTTAGGTAATAGAAAGGTCTCTCTCAATCAACTAATCATTTACTGTCAAAAAAAAAAAAAACCTAATCATTTCAGATTCTTTCAAAAAAAAAAATCATTTCAGATTCCCATCCCTTTAACATCAACATACAAAACCATATCACAGAAGGTACACCCATGAGCACTTAAAAGAATAAGGTTCCGTTTGTTTTGATTTCCTCCCTTTTTCCATTTTCCTTTGTTTGTTTTGAAAAGGAATGGAAAACAATTTTCTTTGAGGTGGAAAATGTCATTTTGGAAAAGGAAAACCATTTTCTTTTTGTGGAGAGAGAATGCCACATTTTCCTTCCTACTCTTTACTTCTCCCTTATTCACTCCTCCCATCTTTCCTTCATTTCTATTTCATTTTTTCTTTCCTTCACAAATTTTCCTCTAATCAAACAACGGAAAACTTTGTTTATATCTATGTTTTCCATTGAAAATTGTTTTCCTTCAAAACAAACGGAGCTTAAACTCTCCATAAAAAATAATAAAGAAATAGATAAATCCACAGTGAATGGATGTTCACTAAATTAAGAATGTTTATTTTGTCTAGTTTTGAAATTTAGATAATGTTTATTAATCTTTATACTAATGTTCATTAAAGTTCAAATAATTCCCCAAAAAAAAAGTTCAAATAATGTACGTAATACATCGCATGAAGTATCGTTCTATTGGCACTCACGGGTTGACCTTCAAATTTGTAATCATAAAAACATTTTTTGGAATTAGGGATATGTTAAATTGTTAATCAGTGCCAAAGTGATTATATAACATTTCAAGTTCTTTTTCCCAAAGACTAGAATCTGAATATTAATTTTCCTTTATTTTGGAAGTTAGAGGCAATGAGACATACATGAGTTCTAAGACAAGAGCAGAGGCGCCACCTCCTCCATTGCAGATGCCAGCAACACCATATCTTCCTCTCTTCTGCCTCAGAACCTGAACAGTTGAATTTAATCTTCCATAAAAATGCTGAAAAGAATAGAACTAGAAAAGGAGGAATAAAAAGTGCTCGTCCACTGAGTGTTAAAACATACACCAAGCAGTGTCACCAAAATTCGAGCTCCACTGCAACCTAAAGGATGTCCCAGAGAAACAGCTCCACCATGAACATTGATCTTTTCCTGCTCAAAAAGGTTTTTGCAGGGAAACATAATTAGTGGAAAGTAAAAATAAGAAATGACTCATAAAAAATGAATAGTCAAGCACTTTGAGAAGGAAGAGCGTGAAAAAAGGAAAAAAAACTAACAGGATCAAGCCCCAGAAGCTTCTGATTTGCAAGAGCAACAACCTTGCAGACCAAGAACAAGACGTATAAGGAATATCAGAGGTACAATCTAAGTGGGAATCTAAAAGATCATTATATATTAAAAAAAAAGTATTACAGAAAAGGCTTCATTGATCTCATAGAAGTCAATTTGCGAAGGCTCCAAACCAGCACTTGAAATAGCTTTTGGGATTGCAAGGGCTGGAGCAGTAGTAAACCATTCAGGAGCCTGGCCACACAGTGTGAATATGAATTCCATTGAAGGGTTGCAACAAAAATCCTTCTCAACGAGTATTTAAGAAAGGTATGGATATAAAATGGCCAGCAATAGAAATTTATATACCTGAGCTGCATCAGCAAAGCCTTTGATTCTTGCAATCACTTGGAGTCCAAGTTTTTTGGCCTTTTCTCCACTAACCAATACTATTGCAGCAGCACCGTCACTGTGTAGCAACTTCAGACAGACTTTTAGCTTTTCATGAACCATGAATAGACACATTAAGCAAACATAAATAAAATTTGGTGTAGTGGTGCATATATAATTATATATAAATGACTTGAGAATCCAAAACACATGTGTGCATGTAATTTTGAGCCCATCCAAAGAAAACACAACATTTTTCTAGTCTCTAATAATATCCATGGTAGCATTATCACTTGTATATACAGCAGTAAGTTGGGGTTAGAGATATATATGTCTCAGATATCATTACCTTATAAGTGAAGCATTTCCAGCAGTGACGGAGCCTCCATTCTTTTTAAAGCTAGGAGGAAGTTTCTTTAGTTTATCAGGATTAAACTGTTTGTATAACATCAAAATAACATTCACCAATAAGTGAGAAAACAGCCAATTTGGTAATGAGATGGCAAGCTGATATAATCAAGAGACTGATATACCTTCTGAAGACCATCATCCCTGTCAACGATTGTGGATTGTTTTCCCCTACTACCAGCAATCGTCACCTGCAGACAAAAAAAAAAAAAACCCATCAACTTCATACTATCCAAATTCTACCAGTATCTTCACTTTTCGTCTTTTATTTTCTCACTTTTCCTCTTTTATTTTCTATTACTTTATTATAAATTGTTGACCAGTTTCTTTAAAGAAAATTGAAATGTTCATAAATCTCTATAAAATGTTAGTAAATTGAAATGTTCATAAATCGTACCGGGGATATTTCCCAAGAAAATGCACCACTCTTTTGAGCAGCAATACCACACTCATAGCTTCTTATGGCATAAGAATCCTGTGCAAGCAAGAAAATTCTAGGAAAATCATTAACAGTAAGAATTTGAACGATGATCGCCTATACATTTCCTTTCCCCTTTCTAGAAGAGTAAAAGGCATAGTATGCCAAGAAAATGTTGCCATTTTCACTAAAAAGTTGTGCATAAAAAGCTTATTGCTTCAAGGTTATAGGCATGACATATTGACATGGCAATCATTGAAAAACTAGATAGAAATGAATAATAAAAAACTATACCTGTTTTTCTCTTGAAATATTATATTTATCAGCGCATATTTCTGCACACATTCCCATTCCAAAATCATTGTATACATCCCAAAGCCCATCTTTCAGCATTCCATCAATTATAGTGTCATGTCCAAACCTTGATCCTGTTCTGCAGTTGATGAAGGGCGATGAAAATTGTCACCTCAAAACGATGTACAAAGTTCTCATGCAGACAGTTATCAATCTATCAGTATGGAGGTGAAGAATTAATAAAACCAGATACAAGTGCAAGCAAGTCATGTCATTGGAAGGGCATATTGAGTGTATAAGTATATTTCTCAATTCTCACTACAAGGACAAAAGCATTGATAGGTTGCTCTAGCTGCTAACTACTCCCTCCATTTCCTTTTGTTCTTCTAATTTGGAATCGGGGAGAAAATGTTGAAAAAAAAACGAATCTCAATGAGAGAGAAAAAACTACTCCGTACCAAAAAAACTACTCCATTTGTTTTTTCACATCTCCCAAGATATGACTTTAAAAATTCATATCTATAATTTTATATTATAAAAATTGTATATTTCAAAACAAATTAAACGCAATCCCACATAACTATATTTTTCGTTGCCTATATAAAATTAAAGAGAGTTAAAGTTACAATGTGAATAGTATCGTCACTCGAAGTCAAAATGGAGTATTTTTTGGGGACAAAGTGAGTAATAATCCATCTTTCCAACCCTCTTTTTCTCTTAATTTCCATTTAAATTCTGCCCAATCATGGAGATTCACAGCATCCTGATCCTTGATAAAACAAAGGATCATTTCAGCTACTTCTTTATGCAAATTAAAAAAGTTATCATAAAATGATGGTACTAAGTCCCTTAAGAATTATACATCCTCAATACACATTGAAGTATATTTGCGTGAAAAAATTCAACAGCTGTAGCAAATCATTAGACAATAATATAACCTGGCGAAGGCTAGGTACTTGGGCGCATTGGACATGCTCTCCATCCCCCCAGCCACGACAATGTCATTAACACCCAATTGAATACTTTGTGCAGCAAGCATGGTTGCTGTACAAATCCATTAAAAATTTATTGGCATTTTACAAAATTACACAACCTTAAACAACGAGATATGTGGCATAGGGAAGAAAATCAAACCTTTCATTCCTGAAGAACATACTTTATTAATGGCTGTGCAGACAACACTGTTAGGAATGCCTGCACCAAGAGCAGCCTGTCTAGCAGGAGCCTGTCCCAAGTTGGCACTAAGAACATTACCAAAGAACACTTCTTGTACCATTAATGGATCTACTCTTGCTCTCCTAAGAGCACCTATATAATTACTATGCGTCACATTCTTGAACAACATGAAGGACTAAAATACAGTTGATATAACTAAGCAACAAACTAGTTGGCCTTACACTCAATAGCTATAGACCCAAGCTTGGTTGCAGATAAAGTTGACAATGAACCAAGAAGGTCACCCATTGGCGTACGTGCAACACCAACAATACAAACATCTGTTTTCATCCAAAAGAAGGTTTTCTCAGAAATTCACATTTTCAAATCAAAGCTTGCACTGCTACTTGCATAGTTCAACATCTCAATGTTGAACTCAACCAATTTCATGATTTTCACCATTATAAAACATTCCTAAAAGAAATTATTAACCCTAATGAACTATTGTGCAAGAGAAAACCAGTCCAATTGTCACCTGAAGTAGCATCATAAACAATAAAAAATTAATATTTAGTTGAACTTCAAATGTTCTGTATCCAAGCACATCGGCATACACCTTATCCTTCTTTCACCCTCAACAAAAAGGCACTCCTTGATCCCTGTCTGCAATTAGTAGTAACCCAAATCATAGAAAGGCCCAAACTTTAGAAGGTATAATCAGTGATCACTAGAAATCCATCTTTCATCCTTAATTACAAGGAATTAGAGTATTGGACTAATAATACAATGATTACTAGAGTAGATGATTAGGAGTTAGACTAGAAAGGAATGGCATCCTAGAGAATTTTCTGAACATGCTCTATAAATTTGATTCCAGCTATAGTAATGTTAGCATATAATTTACAAGGAAGAACTAACTTTACATAGTTTGAAGTTATCTTGGATATTTTTCTCCAATCCTTTCAAACCTAAGCCATTTTCCAATTATTAGCATAAATAATTTATCCAGCCAAAATAAAAACCAAAAAAAACCCAATAATTACTCAATAGCTTCAATCAATAAACAAACCAACAAAACATGAAGATGGTGATTGGTGAGAACCCTAAATCATACAAACAGAGAGGGGGCAAAATTAACCAATTCCTGAAAGCTAATATACTTAAATTCAGACCTCGAGGATTTATTGAATTATACTGAATTTCTGAACCTTGATCCATCTCCAACTGCAAATGATGATCAAAATTGTGAGTTCACCATTATTACTGAAATCTAATCAACATTTCATGTAGTAAAAATTCTTCGAAGAAAAAACAAAAGTTGATTACTTGGGAATCAAAAGAGCAAAAGAGAAGAAAATTAGAAGCGTTTTGAAATGAATTCCAGCTTCGAATTATTAAGGTAAATTTGAAAACCCGCAAAATTGTTGATTATAGGCTTGCTGATGGCGGGAGAGAGAGAAAGAAGATGAGATTAAAAGGGAGTAAGATTGTGCAGTGACGTGTTCTTGCTTTCCGCGGAATTTCAGAAATTTCTTCTTTTTTTTTTTTACAAACAAGTTTTTTTTTTTAATAATAAATATGCACTTTTCTTTCAATATGATAAAAAAAAAAAAAAAAAAAGGAATAGAAAATTAGGTAACCCTTCTAATTAGGGTAGTACCTAACTTAACCTCCTCAAGTATAGTATACAACTGACAAGGTTGATCGAGCTAAATATATAGAGAAGAGTTAACTAAGGGTCCGTTTACTTTGGTGTAAAACGTTTTCGATGTAAAATGATTTTCCATGAAAAAACATTTTACATTGGAAAACGCATTTTCATAGAAGTTTTCCAATGTTTACTTGCACGAAAAATACGTTTTACTCCCAAATTTGGGGGAAAATGTTTCCACTATGGTGTAAAATGAGTTTTCATTCCATATTTTACATTTTATTTTTTCACCCAAAATAAACGATGTAAAATGGGAAAACTATTTTCAAGAAAAACATTTTACGCTCTAGTAAACGTAGCCTAAGTGACCAACATTGGCGACCCAATCAGCTGCTCGGTTGTCTTCTTTGTAGATGTGGCGAACTACCGAAGACGTAAAGTGAGGAAGAAGGGACTTGATCTCGGTGACAAGATTGACAAGCTTTCAAGGTGGGCGACACTTACTGTTGACCGAATTGACTGCTAAAAGGTAGTTTCCTTCGATCTCAACATGAAGGAACCCAGAATGAAGTAGATGTTGAATACCATTGCGCATGGCAATAAGCTCAGCAAGCATAGTAGAAGTAGTACCAAGGTTAAAGGTATGAGCTGCAAAACAATTGCCCAAAGAATTTCAAATGACGAATCTGATCATTGCTGAAGTAGATGAAGAACTGCTATCAAAATTAAACATGACTGCAAGAGACTGAGCCAGATGCCAGAAAAAAAAAAAAAAGAAGTGTGGAGGTGGGGTTCAGGGCCGGTGAATAGGGCGTGCAAAGAGACCTATCGCATAGGGCCTCATCATTAAAAAGGTCCCAAAATTTTAAATTTTCATATATATTAACTAAAAAAATTATTCATTCTCCTACCAATGTTTTAGAAATTCATATATGTTAATAATATGAAGGGCCTACTTTTGATTTTTAACACATGGCCTTTATTAAGTTTAAGACGGCCCTGGTGGGGTTGATTGTGGTGATAGTGGAAGTAGAAGATCCTCCTTAACTATACAATGTGATCAACATTCGCAATCTAGTTGGTAGCCCAATTGTCTTCCGGGTATACATGAGAAACAATACAAGAGTCAAAAGTAGCTAGGAGAATCAAAAGTAAAATCGGGCTTAGACCTGTGTTTTTTGCCCTGCTGATCGATTCATTTTTGGACTTATTTTTCAGCTTCTTTTCGCTTATTATTAGCAATTGTTATATGGTGCTCCCAGGACCACGTAGCTTTTTGTGGACCTGGGAATCTTCATTTTTTACTCTACAATCTTCATTTTTTTT
Source organism: Salicornia ramosissima (assembly GCA_951394345.1). Lineage (NCBI taxonomy): Eukaryota > Viridiplantae > Streptophyta > Magnoliopsida > Caryophyllales > Amaranthaceae > Salicornia > Salicornia ramosissima. Next base: position 50,098,419 of record OX596235.1, on the reverse strand, counting down.
AATCTTTAATCTTCATTTTTGTACACTATAATATTCATTTTTTTAACCACAATTTTTTTAAAAAAAAAAAAAAAACTAAAAGCTTCATTTTTTTTAAACTACAATATACAATGCTCCCAGGAGCATATAGAACAATTGTGGTCTCGCGCGTCAGCGAGTCAGTTTTAACAACTAAAATGAATATTCATTTTTTTTATACTAAATATTCACATTTTTTAATACTGAATATTCATTTTACCGCAAAAAATCCAAGCTTACATTCACGTTGGCAACAACTAAAATTGTAACGACCCGACTTTTTAGCTTGTCGATTTACGAAGGGAAGTCGACATTCGGATCATTACTTAATCATATTAACAATATATCAAATGAAATAAATGGAAGAATTGACTTTTATTAAAATAACTCCTAGAAACCATAATAAATCCAATATTCATTATTACATCATAAGTTTGGAAATACTGTCCCAACATGCTGGGATCGTAGAATAAACTAAGTAAATGTTTAAGTAGTTCTGGATAAACTAGAAAACTTAGAATAAATGCTAGAACACTCAAGCCCATCCGGCGAAGCCCGCTCTAATCTGCTGCAACATCACCTGAAACTGAGGGGGGGTCCACCGTCAGTGGCGAGTAACTAGGCTGTCCCATTTAATCGAGGGACCACCAAACACATAATATCATAGAAAATACCATAAAAACTGTAAAAGATTTAATACATGCTTTACACAAAGATACACAAATTCCATATAAACGTACGTATAATAATACGTATAAAGGTACGTATAAAATACGTATACAGATACGTATAAAATACGTATAAATACCCCTGCAGAAATACAGTTAGAATACGTATAATTACGTATAAAAATACGTACATTCAACCCTGCAAATACGGTTAGAATACATACCAAATACATTCCACATCCGTATAATTATACATACACGTACCTGCTCATAAATACAGAAATACACAGCGGAAGACTTACAATATGCTAAACTTATACTTTATACTATACATCTTAAATTATCCCAATCATTAACTTATACTTAACCCTTCTTAAATTATATCATTAACAAATCTTAATCATAATCACATTCCCTTCATCATAAATCTTATCTTAATCATATCATATCATGTCTTTCTTATCATATTAGATCATAATCTATCTTATCATCAATTCTTAGAAATCATCTTATCTTCATCTTATGATTTCATCTCATCAAATCGTATGATCCTAATATAATATCTTTGTTGGACCGGTCACTAATAACTCGTTATGGATCTCGTGTTTCACCATAACTCCCTAGAACATGCCGGGAGGAGCTCGTGTACCCAATCCCATAGCGGATCCTGTGTTTCACCGCTAAGTCTAAGCTATGGCCATAACTTCCTGGTAGCGACTCGCAGATACGGTTACCAGACGACTACATGTTCTAAGGTCAAACTACTCGGGGGAACTCATGTGTTCGTCCCATTGAGTAGTGGTTCTGACTTAACCCACTAATGACTCGTGTATCATACAGGTGGGTGTCCATATTGTATCTTATATCTTCAATTAATTTAATCATATCATATATTAGGATAATACTAGGTGACCGTAATAGGAAATGAAATGTTCGGAGTCCCAGGAAAGAGAGGTGCGGCACGTATATTGGCCACCTTAAATACCAAGTCTTTCCTAGCCAGAGACCGAGACATAACATGTATAGCTATTACTCTGTTTCCTTTCTTATCCCTAGTAGTATCTTATGCAACTTTAAATCTTATAATATACTATCATATACTTATAATCCTATCCTTTCGGATACTAACCTTAATATCATATACTAACTTGTAGATATTATTATTAATAATTGTAATAGCCGAATACTAATAGTAATAATAATAGTCATATTATCTATCCCTTCACTTTACAACTTATCCCTGATAATTATTTTGTCCGTAACTTTTATTATTAATTATTCCCTGAATTAACAATAATCAAATTTAATCAAAAATTGACTAATTCATCAATTCTACACGGCATTATTAAAAAAAATATAACAATAATTAACTATTTTCTAGAATTAATTTAATTAATCAATATAATTACAAAAATTACCAAAATAAGATAAAAATCATATTTTTCAACAACATTCATCAAGATTAACATAAAAATAATATTTTTAACCCTTCTTTTAATTTCTATACACTCGACAATTAGAAGATAATAACAAGATTTAATTTTTTTATTCAAGATTAATAAATATAATTCAATACTATCAAGATTCATCATAAAAATCATATTTTTAGTTCCCTTTTTAATACTTAGGTCACTCGAAAATTCAATAATTAGTAATAGCATATTTTAATAATTCAATTGCCCTAATTTATACAATCTGATTTTTAAAGAATTAAATTAAAAACGACCATCTAAAGATCTCTAAAAATCTGGAAATTTTTATGGGAGCTAAATATGGGTTCAAGGATTAACGTGCATAAATTTCGTCTAAAAATAACATCTTTTACTATTTTTAAGTGATTTTATAACTAACCAGTCAGATTAGGCTGAATTCGGTTTCAGAATTTTATGCCATATCAAACGATCTTTAAAAATTACGAAAATTTAACACAAGCTGTAAAACATTATCACTGACTTCCATATAAAATTTCGTAGCATTCCGAATTGATTAAGTACACTAATAAATTCGTAAACCTATTCTGGACAGTTTTACCAGTTTGAAAGATTAAATTTTTATAAATAATAAACGGACGAATTTTGCCACGAAATAAATCATGGTTAATAATCAAACAGTAAACAAGATACCATGAAAAATTCATCAAGAAATAACAAGATTTGATTGGTAAATAAATTCATACAAGATCATACATAAAATCATGAAAATACATAAAAAAATCAATCAAGAAATTCATGCTTCATGCTCGACATATCCAAGTAAAACAATATTAAATTTCCTACAATTTTCATGATATGATTCCTAATTAACTATGTGTTTTTCTACCCATAGATTAAAGAGGAGAGCATAGTTACCTGGATTCGCTATTAAAATTCCAAGGGAAAATGATGGCTCACTGTTTTTGAGAAGAGGAAGAAGGGGAAGAGAGAAAATTTATTTTAGGGTTTAGGAACAATTGCAAAAATAGGACTAACTAAATGATAATGGTCCTATTTATAGAAGAGAGGAAGGAAAAGAAATAAAAAAAAACAAACCCTAATGCTACTAATGAAGCTGCCGTGAAGAAGGAGAAAGAAAAGGGAGGTGGAGTGGACTTAGTTAGGTATGACTAGGCTAGGTTGAATTAGTTTAGGGCTTTAAAAACTAATTTAATTAAATCAAAAAAAATTAATTAACCAATTTAAATAAATAAAAACAATACTTGGCCCAAATAAAAAGAGGGGAGCCGGCCAAGTAGAAAAAGAAAGAAAAATTGGGTCTTTGGCCCAATTTGGAAATAAGAATAGGAAATACAAATTAAACAGTCCAAAATATAATGGGCCTTTTTGGACTAGAATTAAATAAATATAATTAATAACCGCGAAATTTTCTGGCCCAAAATTCCGGGTCGTTACAAAAATGAATACATTATTGTATATCGAATATTCATTTTTTAATACTGAATATTCATTTTGTTAATGTTGATTTATTTTATCACAAAGAACCTGAACCAACAATCAACTTTGCACCAACTAAACTTAATATTCATTTTGTTATACTAAATATTCATTTTACCACAAAGAACCTGAATTTACATTCACTTTTGCAATAACTAAAATGATTATTCATTTTTTAATACTGAATATTCATTTTTTTAATACTGAATATTCATTTTTTTTAATACTGAATACAAGCGAAGATTTTTGTACGTAATTGCAGATTGTTCTTAGGGAAGTGGAAGCGAAGATTTTAGTTGTTACCTACTAATTAGTTTTTTTATACGTAATTAAAAGCAGTTACTTTTCACTCTATTTGTAGAACAGAATCCTTGAAAGTAGGAAGTCTGTTAATTTTTTTTTTACTCCTAAACTTGTCGTTTTGGCCAGGACCACAGAAACCTACATGGTCCTGGGACCATATAATAATTTGCGTATTATTAGGCCTTTTAGACTTAATTATTTTCACTGGCTTTTGGTATTTTAGCATAGACTTATCATATTTTTTATTCTCATTCAATAATGTTATATATGTTCTATTTGTTTTCTTAAATAATTAGAGTAGAATTGAATGCATTACAAGTATTTTTACACAAAGGTCTAATTCAAAAACTCACAACTTTTTACATATAACTCATTTTCATGCAATTCAAATAATTGCAAAAAAAAAAAATCCTTGTTTCGAGTGCTTCGATTGGATATATTTATACGCCCAATTTAGCTAAGAAACGAAAGAGATATAAGTATTTTAAGACTAAGTGCGCAACCAGTGAGTTTTTCACCTTTCTAGGCCACTCTGGCTCGACCGAGTCATGTGCATGCTCGGTCGAGCCAAAATTGTCTTTAAAGCTCGTTTGGTGATTAAAATAAATTCATAAATATTTTTTATTCCCAAAGGTGATTTGATAATATTATTTTTATAGAAAATATTAATTTGCTGTTTAAAATAAATTAATGTGTTCTTTATATAATAAACTTTTATAAAATAAATTTTGTAGTAAATAAAAATTATTTGGGTGATGTGATTATTTTATTATATTAATATATTTGAAATGAAAATAAAATAAAAATGATAGCATTATCGTTATTGATAACCAAACAAAATCTCACTCATTTAATTACACTCATTTACCTCATACAACTCCCACTATCATGTTTCACTCTATCTCCTCATCCTTACCTCACTTTCCTATAATTACCCCCACCTAAACCCAAAAATTTTGACACCCATAAGTCACACTCCAAAGTCAAGGTTACTCTTCCTTTTTCTTTCTCTTTCTTTTTTTTCTTTTCTTTCTTTTAAGCTTTCCTTCTCTTTCTTCATTGCCCCTGCGTGGTTGCTGCCCACCGTGGGCCTCCTCTGCTGATGTCGGCACCGCCCAGCCGCCACCACCTGCGGCCGACCACCCTACTCTCCTCTCATTAATTTTAGGGTTTCATTAGAGTGTCTTTGTTTGGGTTGTTATAACGACAACCCTATTTAACAGCGGATTTGAGGAGTCAAATGACGTCCGTTTTGGCTCCATAACCACTTAAAGCGAAGCTCTTTAAGTACAAGTCTACTTTTCAATGGAGTAGATAGTTAATTATGGGTAGACCTAGATTGTAAGTTATGGACATTCCTGTAAAGTCTGTCCAGACCTGAGAATTTGACGGTGATTGGTTGTTTAAGCATGTTTAATAATTATGAGGAATATATGTTGTTGTTCCTTGAGCTGGCCAAATGTATGGCAGTTGTTCATCAAGTTTTGTATTTCATTTTTAGTTTACAACTTGCTTGAATGCTCAAATTTTGGATTGGAGATAAATTGGGGTCGTTTTGATGTATCATAAGTAGTATATCATGTTAGTTTAAGTGTTATGTTGGCAATTATGCAAATTGGTATGAGGATTGTTGATTTGGTGTGGTGAATTAAATGGAATTTTTAGATTTATTATGATTTTTAACGAGGGATTGAAGTATGTATATTGTGATGGTTGTGGTATTTGGTTTCGTTGTGGAGCTAGGGATATATAATAATGTTGTAAAGATAGTTTAGTGGAGTCATTTGAAAATTAAAGTACCAATTTATATGAGTATTACAAGAGGTTAGATGTTCTTGAATTAAAAATAAGCTTTGGTTTTGGAATCTATACCTCTATACCTATTATATTAAAACACACCCGCACATATACATTTGAGTCTTCGACACGTACATGTACTTGATATTTTCAAAAAAATTATCATGTGTCATCTTCCCCACACATAACTTTGACACATGTACTTGATATCTCCAAAAAACTTATCATGTGTCATGATTGTCATCTTTATAAAAAGTGTTTCATTTTCTTTTTTTTAGGTAACAAACTATTTTTCTTTTTCAATTAAATTAAATTAAATTAATAATTTATTTACATTCATGTTTTAAATATTTAAGTATACATAAGTATAAATATATATTTAAGAAGACTTGAACCGACATCACAAAAAAAAAAAAAAAAAAAAAAAACATTCCATGAGGTATCATTGTACTTTTGCATTCCATGAGGTATCATTGATTTTTTAAAATTCTACATCCTACCATTGTATTTTAGTCTCATTCCTTGTCATATTAAATCAAATATTAATTAGGGGTTAATTAGGGTTAATATTTTATCTCAATTTGTATGTTTTCATATGTATACAGACAAATTAGTTGAATTCAAGTTTTTAAGGACTAGTTTACTTTTATTTGAGGTGAAAATTAATAAGCATCATCATTATCAATTTTGACCATAAATTTGACCATTAATGAGTCAAAGTAACACACAAGACCTTATTCAATTATTTTTATAGTATGCAAACCAAAATACATAAAATGAGATAATCCTTTTAACCCTGCTATCTAACTCTTAAATTAACATTTTTACTTAAAAAAAATGTTATAATATTGAATAAAATCAAATTAAAATGATATTATGTAGAATTGTGAAAAAAATAATGGTATCATATAAAAAATCTAAAAATACCAAAAAAAAGTTTTGCAGGCAACATTTTACTTGCTATATAAAGCCGTCACCTCTTGATTATGTAATGCTAATTCCATTATATAAACGGCTATGATATCATGTGTTAACTAAACAATCATTTTCATTATTATAAATATAAATGAAATCAACACTCACGGGCGGATGCACGAGATATATATGGCGTTCAGTTGAACCCCTGGATTCAAGAAAAAAATTAGGAATTTAAAAAATATATATATACGGTATATATATATATATATATATATATATATATATATATATGATTAAGTAATAGGAAATAATTGAATTTTGTTTTTTTATACTATGTAAGGAGCAACTTAATGGTAAGGTGTTTTAACTTTTTTAGTTGAGGTTGAAGGTTTAAGTTCGGTTAAAGGTTTAATATGCTCTCTTTTTTCCCCTGGCCATTTGCTATATATTGTTTAATGTTTCCTTTTGCAAAGTTTTTGTTGATTTGGTAATTGGTATTGTTTAATTTTTTGTTGACTTACTTTTGTGTTCATTGTTTTTGTTAATTTTCATGTTAATTTTTTATTTTAATTGTTTAATGTTTGCTAATTTTTTTATTTGTTTAATGTTTTTGTTAATGTTAATATATTGGTTTAATGTTATTTTGTTTATTGTTTATTGTTTAATGTTTAATTTTTTTATTTGTTTATTGTTTAATGTTTTTGTTTATAATTTTGTTTATTTGTTTTTTTTTTTTTGTTAATTTTGTATATATGTTTAATTTTTTTGTTAATACAACAATAACTTTAATTAAATATTATATTTTGACATTTAAATATTTAATAAAATATATTGTTGTATTGGATCATTTTATTTTGTATTTTTATTGCATTTAGACTTGTTAGTTGTGCACTTGTGTATTGGTATGAATTTGATCAACTGATTAATACCCGATTATCCGAGCATCCAAATGTTCAGTATTTGATTAAGTTCAAACCCCCTTGGTACAACTGGATCTGCCACTAACAACACTCATACATCAAACATATTTAGAAACTCAGGGATTGTTTGGTATGATATTCATAAATAAAATGTAAAGAAATTTGTTGAGGGAAAAATAGTAACAATACAATATATATTATCTTTTTAATTTATTAGTTGTTTGGTTTTAAAGTGTAATGAAAATAATTAAGAAAATGGAAAAGGCATTTGTTTTTACAAGTTTTATTAGGGAAACAAGTTGGAGGATTCTGTCAGCAATAATAAGTGTTACATTCATCAAACAAGTTGAAATATCGACACTTTAGTTGAATCTGAATCCAACTCCTACAATATCCATACCAAATAGGCAAATATCTCTCAGCAGTCTTGCATTTGCACTAATAACTATTGATCGAACATGTTCTCATTGTCCATGCTTTGTTAGAATTTATGTCCTACACCTACGTTTATTTACGATCCATCTTGCTCATTTAATATGCAATTTTAGAAAATGGACAATATATAGAAAACTAAAAGAGCAATATGAAATAATTTCAACAACAAAACTAGATATCTATTATATGGGGGGGGGGCATGGCCGTGTTTCCCCCTGAAAAAGTACTCCCTCCGTAACATATTAATGACAACGATTGGACATTTTTCCTCTCTACTTTATGTCAAATCGTTGTCATTAATATGTTACGGAGAGAGTATATTTTACCCCTCTAAAGTTTTTAAAATTCAATTAGAATGAGTATTAACTAATTATAAGGAAAGTTATTACAATGTTTGATCTTCTTAAAATGAAAATATTACAAAATATACAATTCACTAAAATAAAGGCAACAAAATTAATGTTTTTGAATTATCTATAAATAAATACCCATATTGATTTAGTTTATCACAGAAAACAAATACAAATGAAATCAAAATTAGGGAGAAATCAAAATTGGTAGGCCATAACATCAGAAAAATGAAAAAATACACGGAAAGTGGTAGTGCTTTCAGGTCGAAATTGATTTATTAATTTAATTTTATAACTACTCCCTCCGTAACATAAAACTTTCAACAATTGGTTTTGCACGCATTTTGAAGAGGCGATTTAAAGGTGTAAACGAAGCAATTAGCCAAAATGGTTTTAATACAAGCAAAAATCTAATTATAAGTTCCTAATATTAATTTTTATTTTGACTAATTGTTTCGTTTACATCCTTAAATCGCTTCCTCAAAATGCGTGCAAAATCAATTGTTGAAATTTTTATGTTACGGAGGGAGTGCTTTTTTTTAGTTGGTAGTTTTTTCAAAAGCCTACATTTATTTAGTAGTTTTGGACAATTTTTCTTTTTTATAAAAAAAATTTGGATTCTTATTTCTTTAACAAAAAAATAAAAATTCAAAGCAGCATTTTTATTAATCTAATTGAAAAAATGTATATGCCGAGTGAGCTTGGTTTGGTTGGTAACCAAGTCACCTGGTTCCCTCGGAGACCAGGAATTGTGTTAAATTTTGATTGAATATTAGACACGAGCCTAGGCAACCCAATATGGAAGAGGAGAGTTAGGTTACTTACAAGCCATAGGATGTTCTATCCTAAAACCAATTGGTAATAGGAGGCTTATAAACTAGTTTAGTCTCTCCTCATCTTCCGATGAGGGACACTCACTAGAGCACTATATGGGGTTCAACACTCCCCTCACTCCTTAGAATTTAGAGCTAACTGGAAATGCATATTAGAAATAATCCTCTTAGGGGCTGGACATCCTGTTGAGGCAAACCCTTTCTATTCGCTTAATAAGACCCAGTTTAGAAGAAACCCACAACCTGGGCTCTGATACCATGTTAAATTTTGATTGAATTTTGGAAACGGGCCTGGGCAACCCAATACGAAAGAGTTAAGTCACTTACAAACCATAGGAGATTAGGAGGAGTAACTCCTAGACTTATAAGCTAGTTTAGTCTCTTCTCATCTTCCGATGTGGGATACTCACTAGAACACTATATGGGGTTCAACAGATTGACACCCCCATTCCCAGATGTTGCCAGCTCAATTATCCTGAGATAGGAATTGTATGTTGGGCCTAGTTCGCCTTGTTAAAAAAATTGAAAAAAATATATACTTGTAGTACGGCATAACAAAGTCACCAAATTTAAAAATATACATATGCATATATACATATGTATATTACTTTAAATATATATATATATATATATATACATAATTATTTTATCTTGGTTTTTGTCATGAAGAGAAATAAGGGGAAAAATCTTCACCAAACAAAGACATATTCCGAAACAATACTTGAAAAATAATATGCCCTCTATTCTTTTTTTATTGTTAGTTTGTTTATATATTTGTGAAAGAAAAAATAACATAATTGAATTGAAAAGAAAATTGATATAAATAACCGGGCCATATATATAAGCTTAAAATGGAAATTAATAAATAAAAGGATTATTTGTTTTTAATAATCCAACCTTTCGCGTTTTAGCAACCAACAATCCAACCTTTGGATTATTAGCAAATAATCCAATCTTTGCACTAAAATCCAACCAATGAACCTAGACCTCTCATTTTAGAGTTTTAACAGTTGTATAGGTAAGTTAACGTTAGACTTTTAATGTGTAGTTGATTAAAAAACGCAAGAAAACAATATATCTCTATTATATAAGCCAAGGGGGAGCCATGGTGTCCCCCCTATAAATGTCTTCTTTACCCTTAGCAAGTTTTAGAAATTTAAATAATATTAGCATTAAAACTATGATATTAATAAGGAAAGTTTTAAAAAGAAAAGGAATTTTAAAAATAAAAATATTTTTAAATCTATAATTCAAAAAATTAAAATAAAAACATAAAAATTTATATTTTTGAATTCTGTACGAATAGACATCCATATTGATATAGATTTCTTACAGAAAATTCAGAGTTTTCTTCTATCGCAAAATAGATATCAACTTATAAAAACTTTTGATTTGTTTGACTACCTTTTAATATTTCAAACTACAATGTTATGCACGCATAGCGTGCACAAAAGGCTAGTCAACATATAATTGATCTCTTATTTTCAAATTTAGTTCATTGGTTGCTAGAAATCGAAAGGTTGGATTATTGTATGGATTTAGGGTGCAAAGGTTGGATTATTCTCTAATAATCCAAAGGTTGGATTATTGATTGCTAAAATTCGAAAGGGAGGATTATTAAAAGCAAATTTTCCTAAATAAAATATATCAAATATTTATTATTACATCAAACAACGCGTGATTTTATTACTAGATTAGTATCATGCATTGCACGATGTAGATAATATTTCTGTTGGTAATTTTTCAAAAATATTCTCATTATTCTATATGTATAGAATATGAAACTATAAGCTTATTATTATTATTATTATTATTATTATTATTATTATTATTATTATTATTATTTAAATTGTTAACATTAAAATTGTGTCAGGATATTAATTTGTAAAAAAATGACATCATCAATTAGTTTTAGAAAATAAAAAAAAAAGTGACAAGTGTAAATAGATACAAATACATTTACTAGAGCGTAAAATATTTTTCTTGAAAATAGTTTTTCCATTTTACATCGTTTACTTTGGGTAAAAAAATAAAATGTAAAATTTGGAGAGAAAACTCATTTTACACCATAGTGGAAACATTTTTCCCCAAATTTGGGAGTAAAACGTATTTTCCGTGCAAGTAAACATTGAAAAATTTCTATGAAAATAAGTTTTCTAATGTCATTTTACATTAAAAACGTTTTACACCAAAGTAAACGGACCCTTAATGCTTATAGGTAGCCCTACATGTATAACTTTCGAGAGATGATATACAATAGTTGTATGCAGTCCCCACATGCAATGACCAATGCGATTTTATAAAAAATTGAATAAAGAACGAGAAATATAGAGGGTGTTTTTAGGACCCACATAATTAACCAATAGAAAGTCATTATATGTAGAGTTTTTATACAACCAATATAACTGTAGTTTTGTCCTTATTTTTCCAAATTCCAATAAAAACATAGAAAGAATACGTATCATCATTTATTACATTCATACTTTCCATTTTAAGCTTAATAAGATTAGCTGTATTTGAGTATTTCAAAATAACATAATTTCTATCTTAATTAATTTCTTTACCTTCAATTCATTTTGGTTCACACTACACAGAGAATTAAGGAGTGAGAAAATTAAAGCCCTTTGCAAACCCCATCAAAATTCTATTCATCCTCACTGATTTTATATATATTCTCCAAAAACAAAAAAAAAAAACAAAATCAAATTTTCCAAAATTTGTTAAAAAAAATATTGGATTAATTCATTTTGTGTTTTTTTATTTCATGATAATCTCTGATTAATAGAGATTATCATGAAATTTTTATTATTAGTGTTGAGTAATTTCATCTTTTTTACCAGTCTTCTAACGTTTCATCTCAGTTGTAAGTACATCAAATTAATCTCTTTAATTTATTTTTTTGTTTAATTTTTAATTTTTTTTTTTTGAATTTTTATTATTTTTGATTATGTTATAATAAGTGGGATCATAATCTTCAAAAAATGGCATGTTTTTATATATAATGCAGATGGATATGACCCACTTGATACAAAAGGGAACGTAACAATTCAATGGGATATCACTGATATGACGTCTAACATCTATAATGTAAGTTCAATACAACGATTTATTAACCTTTTTTTTTTGGGTTTTTGATGCAATTCACATTTTTTTGTGTAGTGTTATTTGGTTCACTGTAAATTATACTCAGAATTTGGATTTTCTGGAAAATACACAATGGTGATGTTGTTTTAGAAATTTGCAATTTACGGCGAATAAGAATTTTTAGCAAATGAAAATTCTCATAGAATGTGTGAAATCAGTTACTAACAGTCTGTTAGTGATTAGAAATTCTTGTTTTAATTCCAAATAATCATGGTCAAAGAAAACACCAAAAGTTACTCCTTTGAAAATAGACAGCGTAATTTACTTTCTATAAAATAAGATTTTCGGTGAAAATTAATTTACAATGGTAATCAAAGGTTTTAAAATTGATGTAAAAACTATGAATAATACTTACTATTTTACTCTTGCAATTCATGCATTAATTATTGGAAGGATTTTTGAAGCATTCTTATGTCAATGTGGCATACAAAAAGGTAGTCAAGATCCTAAAAAGTGCTAACAATATATTTTGTGGTAAAGTTAAACAATATCGTCTTTTTGTTTACCAGGGTTTAGGGTGTGTTCAATTTGCGTAATTAGATAAGATAAATAATACCGCCCTTTTGTTTAGCAGGGTTTACGGTGTGTTTATTTTGCTTAATTGGATTGGGTTATTAGGGTCCACTTTATTAGTAAAGTTAAATAAACAACATGTATTTTGTTAAGTAGGGATCAATATTATTGATTATACTTGATGAAGTTAATTGCAAATTCTTGGATTGGTGTTAATTAGCATGAATATAAGAAGGTTTTGATGTTCATGCTTGATTGCTTATTTGGTAATGGATTTTGTTTCAAAGTAGCCTTGAGGTGGTTGATAATTTATAGGATTCAATCTTATGTTATTCAGACTTGAGTATTCACATCGACACGAGTATATGTCCAAGTTTATAATCCAAAAATTTTGTGAAAATTTTCGCCTCAAATAAAATGTTCACGTATCCTACTTATGTCTGAGTGTCGAAGATTTGACACTAGTACTATACATGATGTGAACTTAAGAGTCCGAGTAACTTAAGAATTTACAGAGCAAATATCAATGTTTTGATAGATTATTAGACTAAATTTCATAAAGACAGAAAGTAATAGAAAATGGAAACCCTAATTTACTTCCCACGAAATGTAATTTTTCATGGGAATTAATTTTCAATGGTTACCAAACGAGGTAGAATTGATGTAAAAACTATGAATAATAAAGTAATATTTTTAGTGTTGCAATTCATGCATAAATCATTGGAAGGGTTTTTGAAGCATTTATAGTCAATGTGGCATACAAAAAGGTAGCTAAGATTCTAATAAGGGCTAACAATATTTTTTTGGTAAAATTAAACAATATTGTATTTTTGTTTAGTAATTTAAGGTTTAGGGATCAATATTATTGATTGTATTATTGGGTCCACTTTATTGGTTGATGGCATATTAAGAGTCCTTTTGTTATGTCATCAATTAATTTGCTATAGGTAACGTTAATCAAAGCTTAATATTTGATGAGGTTAATGGCAAATTCTTGGATTATTGGTGCTAATTAGCATGAATGTAAGCTTTTGATGTTCATGCTTGATTGCTTGGCACTGGATTTTGTTTTAGTAGCCTTGAGGTGTTTGATAATTTCTAGGATTCAGTCCTATGTTACTCTTACTATGGTATCCATATCGTCACGAGTATGTGTCCAAGTATAAAACTTGGCAAGTTGGCTATTTTGTGAAAAAATTCGTCTAATATAAGTAGAGCTGATCAAAAGTAATCCGAGCCGTTTTTTTGCCAACTTTGGGCATGAAAATTCCCGGCCCATGATCACCTCTAAATATAAGATGTTTAAATATCCTGCCTATATATGTTTGGGTGTAGAGGGTTTGACACTAATACATGATGTGAATTCAAGAGTCGAGTAACGTAGGGATTTATTTTGAGTAAATTTTGATTTTTGATGGATTAATTAGACTTAATTATGCAAGGTTGTCATACCAAATTTGCAAAGTAATGACTTTGAGATGATCAAAAGAATTAAAGAGCATTAATATGTCATAAAGACACAAAATTGTATTGACTTGCATATACATAGAGTGTCAAATCCCGTATTTTTAACCTGCGCGGACGGACGTCATGATTCACAATTAATCGGCACTTTTTTAAAAAAAAATTACTACAACACAAAAAGTATTCAATAATTAAATAAATTTTAAAATAAAAAATCGTAAAATCATAAGTTTAACGGTGTAAATAAAAGAATTAGTCAAAATGGTTTTAATACAAACAAGAATGTGATTATAAGTTGCTAATATTAAAATTATTTTAACTAATTCATTCATTTACACCCTTAAATCACTCCCTCAAATGCGTGCAAAACTAATTGTTGCTAGTATTATGTTACAGAGGGAGTATTACTATAATAGTACGCAATAATATTTCTTACTTGAGAAGTATATAGCTGTAATTTATATTATAACAGCTCACAACCCACACATTAGGAAATTCCATTTGGTGCCCAAAAAAAAAATGTCCCAATTTGTAGTATTAACTTCTAAATTAAGGACAATGTTACGTTTACACTTTGATCAAAGTTTTGTTGTGGTATCATCATTTGGAACAAACTTACATTTTTTTGGAAAAGAAGGTATTGTGTCAGACTGGTCTGACAGTAACGTTTCTGTCAGACCAGTCCCTTAGATCTGGACACATATGATTGAATCTGGATTCATATGTGTTGAACCTGGACACATATTGTTAAACTTGGACATGTATTGGTAGACCTGATCACATGTTTGTAAACTTGGACACAAATTTGTAACCCTGGAAACATATTTGTAAACCTGGACACATGTTGTTAAACCTGGACACATATTGTTGAACCTGGACACATATTGTTGAACCTGGACACATATTGTTGAACCTGGACACATATTGTTGAACTTAGACACATATTGTTAAACCTGGACACGTATTGGTAGACCTGGACATATATCTGTAAACTTGTACACAAATTTGTAACCCTGGAAACATATTGTTGGACCTGGACACATATTGTTAAACCTGGACACATATTATTAAACCTGGAAATCTATTTATAAACCTGGTGAAACTTGTTTAACCTGGAAATATATTGTTAAACCTGGACAAATGTTGTTGGACCTGGACACATATTTCTTTGACCTGGACACATATTACTAAACCTGGATCCTCCATGAGTTGTTAAAAAAATACAAGTGTTGGACGGTCCGACGGTCGGATCGTCCGACACAATACTTTCACTTTTTGGAATTTAATCTTTATTAGTGATACCATTTGAAATTTAATCTTTATTATGCTATATCTGCATAATGATTATGAAATTGTTCATCATTCTCATTACTTCTCATAATTCAAGAGATACCCCTAAAATATGGATCAAATTTTGAAAAACCCATAATTTTTTCCGATTTTTTTAGAGTGAATGACAATGGACTCCCCTTGTTCCTTCATGGGTCTGCTCATGGCCTTGCTAACACTAATTTAAGGTAACCTTTGAAATCAAAGTATGGTTATATATACATATTAACATATATATACATACATATATTGATAAGTTCAAGTTAGGATCTTATTGTTTTCCAAAAGTGGAGCACTTAATCATTTGTGTAAGGTGTAAAGTGTGGAATGTAGATCAACTTAATAACTTATGATCAAATGTCGAGGATTTGATACAAGTACGTGATGAAATGAAGAGTCCAAGTAACACAGGGTTCATTCCAAAGTGTAAAATATTTTATCTTTTGTTCGAGTAGTAGATAGATTAAGGTTGTCACAACAAAACTTGCAAGGCAATGACTTTGGAGATGACCAAAAGAACAAAAAAATCACTAACATATGTCATGGAGATGTACTAGCAACTAATTAGAACCCTTGTCAATTTCTTTCAGTCATAGCAACTAATTAGTCACATTAGGATGAGTTTACTTATAAAAGTCTCTACATTCATAGACTTCTCCTGCATATATGTAAGGACCTCAAGGACCAGTGTTGCTCCAGCGGTAGGAGCAATGTTCCCTGACGGCCCGTTTGATTGTTGGTAATAAATTGTGGTAATGGTAATGAATTTATAGTGTAATTTTGTTAGGGAGGAACCTTATAATCACCATAGAAAACAAATTTTCATTCCCATGCTTCAATTTTTCTTCTCATTTTTCATTCTCATCCATTACCATTGGGGAAGGTGGTATTTGATGAGAATGAATATTTGTGAAGAAAATTAGATAAATTGGAGCTAAGGTAGCACCACCATGGGAAGGTATTTTAATTTCCCTTCCAAATTTAGTTATAAATTCATTCCCATTACCATGATTTATAACCGGCTACCAAACGGACCGTAACAGTGATGATCTGGGTTCAAGTCCTTATCCCCCCCCCCCCTCCTTAGTGCTGTGCTGATATCTTGAGATAGGAGCCTTGAGTAGGGACCGTACACCTCACCTGTTAAA
This sequence comes from Salicornia ramosissima, assembly GCA_951394345.1. Classification (NCBI taxonomy): domain Eukaryota; kingdom Viridiplantae; phylum Streptophyta; class Magnoliopsida; order Caryophyllales; family Amaranthaceae; genus Salicornia; species Salicornia ramosissima. The sequence continues at coordinate 50,081,649 of OX596235.1, read as the reverse complement.
TATGTATATATGTAACGACCTCAAGGACCAATGTTGCTCCAGCGGTAGAAGCAATGTTCCCTGAGAAGCTCAGAATGATGACTTGGGTTCGAGTCCTCATGCCCCCCCCCCCCCGGCCCTTGGTGCTATACTGCTATCTTGAGATAGGAGCCTTGAGTAGGGACCATACACCTTACCTGTTAAATATGTATGTATATATGTAAGGACCTCAAAATACATACTATGCAGGCAGACATTACAATATACAACTATCAACAATATCGACACATCGAATGGCCACCCGGATGGAGTTTAAGCTGGGAATGGCAAGCAAATGAAGTTATATGGAATATGCAAGGAGCAGAAGCCAAGGAGCAAGGATTCTGCAACAAATCACTAGGCACAACAACACCTCCTCACTGTTGCTTAAAGCATCCTTTGATCATTGACCTTCAACCAGGAACTCCTCTTAATAAACAAGCAACTAATTGCTGCAGAGGAGGGGTCTTAACTTCTATGATTCAAGACCCTACTAAGTATGCAGCCCATTTTCTGATGACTGTTGGGCTTCCCTCCTCTAGTGTGGGCCTAAAGCCCGATATGCCCAAGAAGTTCAAGTTCGGTACTCTGGGCTACACGTGTGGTGACCCCGAGCAGGTTGTTCCTCCTACTAAGTTCCCTGAGGATGGTGGTCGTCGATGGAGACAAGCTCTTAGTAAGTCTTCATGTTTTTATTTTATACTCCCTCCGTAACATATTAGCTGCTACGTTTTGACATAAAGTAGAGAGAAAAAATGTCAAATCGTTGCAGTTAATATGTTACGAAGGGAATATATGATAGTATAAGATATGATTAGAGCTTTTTGGTTTTTCTTGTTACTAAGATGAAGTGTATTTAGTGTTTGTTTTTTGTGATTGTTTACAGGTACACACAGGGTGATTTGTACTTATTCTCAATTCAAAGCATCTTCAGCTCCTACTTGTTGTGTTTCTTTGTCTGCATTTTACAGCAAAACAATAACATTCTGTCAAAATTGTAGTTGTGGCTGCCAAGACCAACCTGGCTTATCATGTGTCAAGTATTTCCTATTTCCTCTATGCTTTTTTCTTGTACCTCTTTCCATCTGTAGTCCTTCATCTATGCGTTAAAACAATTCGGATTTAGAAATTCGATCTCTGGTGAAACAGTCTCTTCTTACTTTTTCGGGTCAAACTAAAACCCTATTATTTTGGATTGAATTAAGCTGAACTGAAATGAATTTAATTTAATCCTAGATTCATTTGGAGCTAGACTGAACTGGACTGAATTTGTGTGAACTGAACAGAAATCTCATAAATTGTAATTAGTTAGCGAAGCCACATAATGATCTCTTTCCTTCAAATGAACTTATGCTACTTGTTTGCATAAAAATCAACAAAAGTTACTGAAAACATACGGAAAGTAAACATACAATTATATATACAACCTTTTTATATGTTTTTCGTAACTCTAACAAGTTTTTCCTTAACTCTTTTCTAGTGATGATACTTAGGACCTGTTCTTTTGAATTGAATTAAGCTTAATAAACTAACCTAAGATTCATCAGGAGCTGAACTGAACTAAATTTTTATGAACTCAAATTATTTGCATAAATTATGATAAGTTGCTTGTTATGCAGGAAAGGGCAAATACCTCCAATGGTGCAGCAACCAAAGGATCCAGATTATGTAACACCTCCTTTGGTAAATTGCACTAGCCATATGTGTCCAATTCATGTTCATTGGCATGTAAAGGAGAGTTATAAAGCCTATTGGAGGGTCAAGATTACAATCATGAATCTAAATGTACGTAAGAATTATACTGCTTGGAACTTAGCAATTGAGCATCCAAACCTCCAAGATTTGGTCCAGGTTTTCAGCTTCAATTACATGCCTCTTACTCTCAATCGTCCCACAAGTAAGTCTAAGAAACCTTGTTTTTCGGTCTCTTAAAAACAGTTTCAACGATTGATTATCTTATACTAGTCTCAACTTTAAAGGGTGATCTTAAAACATGACTTCTAAAACCAATCCCGATTTCGGACTGTTTTAATTAGAAAATCAATAAATGGAGTACGAGCTAATCAACGGTTAGAACTGGTTTTAGAAGACCGGACATAGTTGGGATTGTTCATATCGAATTTCTACCAAAAGTTGAAAATTTCTTGATACACTTGGGTGCATGATAAAACAACTATGTTATACATTTAATTACCTGTACTTTTGGACTTAATTTATATGAAATTTCAGTTCAGTTCAGATAAATTCACGTTAGTTCAGCTTTTGCTGAGCTTAGAATTTATAAAATTTGCAAAAAACCACCTTTTATAACACTTTGTTCAAGAGAAACCAACTTTTAATTTTTATTTTTAAAAGGTGGTTTCTCGCAAGCAAAGTGTTATAAAAGGTGATTTTTCGCAAATTTTCCTATTTTAAATGCAGATGTATAGTATTAACTGTACACCAAGTACACAATTCACAGATTAGACAGAAATAAAAAGAACTTTAACCCTGTTGTATGAGTCAAATTAAAAGCTAGATTGCATTGAGTTGGGAATGGGGTTGGAAACGAATACAGATAAGGGGATTGAAAACAGCAAACCTAAAAATAATGTTAATGGGTACGGCCAATTATAACATAAAAGAATCAGTATCGTCCTCAACACGGGGAGAAAACGAGTGCAGGGACAACTGCCCATATGAAGTACTGATGCTACATAGATAAAAAAGTTTTCAAATGTGTGCTTTGTTTCTGTATTTTTCAGATGACACTGGACTGTTCTGGGGGATAGAGTACTACAATGATGTGTTGCTACAATCAGGACAAAGTGGGAATGTGCAGACTGAGATGTTGCTTAAGAAAGTAGCAGGAACTTTTACCTTTGATGCTGGTTGGGCATTTCCTAAGAGAGTTTATTTCAATGGTCAAAATTGTGTCATGCCTCAACCCATTGATTTTCCAAGACTCCCTAATGAGAATTGGTAGTCAAATTCCAATACCACCAATTTTTTTACTAATGTACTATATCTGATATCTCACTCATTAGGGCAATGCAATTCTTTCAGGGTTTTTATAATTCTGTCCTAAAATCTCTCACCAGTTTGTTTTAGCTTAGGTTTAGCAAAATTTTTACTTCATGCTAAGGAATTTGAAAGGAAATGGCTTTGTTTTTTTACTAGAAGTCATGAAAATTTCATGATTTGGTGCATAAGTGTACTCTTACGGTCCGTTTGGTTGTTGGTAATAAATTCTGGTAATGGTAATGAATTTATAGTGTAATTTTATTAAAGCGGAACCTTATAATCTCCATGAAAAAAAAAATTATTCCCAAGCTTCAATTTTTTTTCCTCATTTTTCATTCTCATCCATTATCATTGGGGAGGGTGGTATTTGATGGGAATAAATATTTGTGAAGAAAATGAGATAAATTGGAGCTAAGGTAGCACCACCATGGAAATAGATTTTGATTTACCTTCCAAATTTAGTTGTAAATTCATTCCCATTACCATGATTTATAACCGGCTACCAAACGGACCGTCAGGTTATGCTCAATGTTGAAGCATTGTTCAGTACATGTGATCATGTTTGGAGTTCAGAAACTCCATCCAACATCATTGGCAGATGCCTAGTCTTGCACTGCGTAGGATGAGAAAAATTGCATAGTGATGTTTGTGTAAAATCGTAAATAAAAGCAAAATTCCAGAACAAATGAGTCACAGTCAAACATTTGTGATTTTGGCATGTAAAAAGACTAAATACGTTGTGTATTGTGTATCTGCACGGTGCAGGATTAGACAGTGCTAAACTTTGTCATGCAAATATGCAATGTAACCATTTTCAAATGATATATCAATGGGGAAAAAATTGGCATAATCTCAAAAAATACTAAAGAGACCGAAAAAAATGCATTTCAAAAGTTACAAAGCGTTCTTTCTCCTAACAAACTTGATGGGAAACTTAGGCACCGAGACTTTATTCAAAAGGAACCATAAATCTTCAAAAAAAAAAAAAGGATGCCAAGTATGGTAAATGTTTGGCGGACTCTAACAGCCCATTAGGTAACCGATTATTAAATAACAGTGATATGAATCAATTTATATGTAGATTTTGAAGGAAAATCAATATATAATTCCCATAGTGGTGTTAGCTTACCTTCAACTTATCTGATTTTATCTAATTTTATCCTCGTCAAAAAAGAAACTTATCTAATTTTATCATAAATATTCACTCTTATGCAAACCAATCTTATCCACGTTATAAAATCTCTTCCCTTGCTAAATTATACTTGAAGTTCTTTTCCATTACAATGATTACCAACAACCAAATTAAAGGGTTCGTAAAGGATGAGCACAATAGAAAGACGTGAAGGATAGGGGGACACGAAATAAATAGGAGGAAGAGTATTATAGAAACAATATTTTCAATATATTATTATTATGGCAATTAAAAGAAATTTTATTAATCACCAAAGTAAGAAAAAATAAGTACAAGCCACCAGTACACTCCAACCCAAGGGCCAAGGTGGGTGTGGAACAAATGCATCTGCACCCCCTCACCACACCGTATAGGAAGGGTTTGTGAGGGGCATTCATCATGTTTCACCACAACAAACAACTACTCAAACACCACAACCACAGGGGCAAAACAAAAAGCTTAAATCATTACACCTCTGCTAAGAAAACAGGAAAAAACAAAGAGGGAGACCAGTAACCAACTAACCACCAGTATATACTAAACCTATTATAACATGCCAAGCCAAAAATTGAGCAGCATTTATCATAGAGTGCCATGCACCAAAAAACCAGCGTGAGAACTCAATCAAAAAAGCAACAGCTACACCAGTCAGCCAGCCCAAAACTTGCTAGTCAGACTCTTGCTGCAGCAAAGAAAACACAGCTCATCACCTGCCATTACAAGCCAGCCAAAAGCCACCGCCAGCCAAGCAACCGCGAAGCAGGTACAATTAGAGATGTCAGTGGGTAGGATATGAACTGGATCTTGGTTGATCCAGATCCATTTTTCTGGATGGATCCAAATCCGATTCGGATCCGAATCCAACTGATCCGGGGTCCAAAACGGATCTAAAACAGATACATACTTTTTTGACTAATTTTTTAGATTATAACACCCTCAACACCTTCTGCCTAATTTCATTAAATTAAAGAAACTACATTGAAAGAACAATTCAATATATTTGTTAATCAATTATAGTACAATGCAAATATGAAAGGGGACCTTAGGGTTTATATCAGTGGCTACTAGTCAATATACATGTCACCATGTGAGTACTATGATAGTAAACGACCCCACTACTAAATTCCCACTATGATCAAGACATTGGCTTTCTGTAGGCTACCATGTTCAACTTCATCTTTTGCTTGTTTGTATTGGTTCAAAATAAGTACATGATACACCAGATGATCATTTCATACCTCCTTTCAAGAAGCTGCATTTCCAAAACCTTAGGAAATCCAAAAAGGAAGCCCTTTGTGAAAAGGTTGCTTCACCCCATCATCATTGTCACTATGATTTAGCCAAGCTTCCCGGTAAGTAGCATGTGCAAATAACATACCATTAGGCTTTTGCTACAAAATTTCTTCCTCCACCTGGGACCTGCACTTAGAGCATTCATGTTATGTATTTAGAACATTTATATTATACATTTAAAGCACTTATGTTTTACTTTTAGAACACTTATTATATAAAATTAAGTGGTCTAAATTTAAAACACAAATGTTCCAAATGTATAATATGGACGCTCTAATTTAAGTGCAAGTGCTTTGTATTTGCTGCACCCCGGTGCACAATCCACGGATTTAGCTATTGCTGGTAGGTCACAAAATTGCAATAGTAATTCCTATATACTTCAGATACCACTTACAAACATTCAGTCATTGCTGTCAATTTCAAATATCAATCTCCTAACCATTGACCCATCATCTGAATTTTGCAACATTTTACCCTTGGAGAAAGCAGACCTTTGAGAGCTCCCAAGATTGTTTGAAGCTACTACGAGCCGTTTACCAACCTCAGATCTTTCATATTTGTTTTCAAGAGCAATAGTATTTGAGTCTTCTGGCAAAAGAGAGGGCAACAATCTCTGCCTTTTTCTTTCAGACTTTTGCTTCTTGGATCCCCTTTTACTAGAAGAAGTTTTCTCCACATCACATCGAGTACTTTGAACTTCATAATTGGAAGCAGATCCAATGTGATCAAGATCAATAAAATTTTTGAAGTATCTGTTAATAATGCCTGAGACGGATACACAGCTTTCACAAGGGCTTTCAGCTACAGCATTGGAATCTGATTTTTTACTCAAATGCGGCATTTCTTTCTGAATATTTATCTCTCTCTCACAAATACTGGGAAATTTTGTTCTTGGCTCAAGAGATTGTTGCTCAAGTGGTAAAAATTCAGGAAGTTTCTTCACTTTCGGCTTTTTTTTCTTCCTCCTTTTCCTCCTCGTTTTCTGACAAACTTCTGTACCATTCTTGGTATCTGGTAAGTTGTTTGGAACTCTTACATTTACATGGAGAAGCCAGGTATCTTGGAAACCCTGGAAAACATGCTTTAGAGGTAGCAAATCAGGCAGGTGGTAAAAATAGGAATTCCGCTTCGCCTGTCATTGATTCAAGAAGCTTGTAAAGGAAAAATAGAGTGAATGTCAAATACAAGTACAAAGAAAGATAATCAGGATTATGGGGATACCATCACTGCATCAATTGAGATAAATCCTAGTTCAGGGAAACAACAAATGTGTGCTTTCTCAAGTTCCCCTACAGAACAAATTTGCACCGCATAAATTACATATAAAATGAAACAATCAAATAAAGCATCAAACTAAATTTTCTACGAGGCAACATATTCATATGATTGTATTAGTATCCAAAATATTCTCCGCATCTTGCATCAAAGTAGTTTTAGTAAGCACAAAGAGTCAAAGACTAAATTCCAGAAAAAATCAATTCAAATCAGTTCAATTCAACTCCTTATGAGTCTAGAATTTAGTTTAATTCAGTTAAGTTCAAATAAATTCAATCCAAAAAAACAGGGTCATAGTAGATAAAAAGTGACATAGCTTTTCTAATCAAAGCGATTATTACACATTAGGTCAGCCATATTGAAATCTTCCAAGAACATTCTACTAGAAGGTGAGAAGGTCTAAAAAACGGTTGGAGACACTTTAAATTTAGCTTTTGATTCATGAACAAATATATACCTGGACAAAGAAAGGATATATTTGGATAGCAAAATCTCAATTGATATCAACCACACTCATATATTAGTACACTAGATGATTGAACAATTTCGCTACACTCCGAAAGCGATATCATTTCGAGCACTCCATGCCTTAATGGCTTCATAACACACCAAGAAAACCTTTTTCACCACCGGCAATACGAGTTCAAATTGATTTATAATCACACACCAAATTAGATTGACATACATATCAATATCATCCAAAAAAAGCAAACCTTAGTAACGTGGCTATTACAAATTCTTTGGTGAGACGGTTTCACCATAATACCAAATCTCAATAGGAAAAGTTGAAGAAAAACTTGCAAAAGTTACATAAAACATATAAATTGTTATAGATGTATAAAATTATTTGATAAATTTTTGTATATTACAGCATTATTTTTCTTGGGAATACTTAAGGTGCATTCTCTTCAACTTATTTGACCTGACCTGACCTGACCTAACCTGATTAAACCTGACCTAATTATAACTTAATAAACCTGACCTATTCAAAACTGATAAAGTTGTGAGACCGGATAATTTTTTTTTTGAAGAGAACACACCCTCCTTACTCTTACCATTGTGAACGGTCTCATCAGGAACCTACCATAACTAGTGAAGCCTGTCATAGCTTCAAATGCAAATATGCAAGACAAATATACAATTCTCAGCACCCTTTTCTGGTTTGCCATGGCAGTAAGCCAGTAACTAATCAAAGACCAGCAAGTCAGCAACAAGATTTTGAACTTCTAATTCATAGAAGCTACAAGTTCAATGCTAACTTAAGATTACAGTTGATTGCAAGTTATTGTAATTGAGAAACAGAAATCCAACCTTAATTTAAAATTTTCAGCCAAATTTTTTTCTTTTTCTGGGTTAAACATATTCAGGACAATAACAATCTCACACCAAAAAACAAAATTCATCTAAAATCAAACCATGAACGAACCAAGAAGCTACCTTTCAAGCAAGAAAGAAAAGGAAAACCCAACATTTAATCAGGGATGATATTTTCCTATATAATAAAAACAAATAAAAATTAAGAAGTGCCAGAATCCAGAATATTTACTTTTAAAATAAGAAGAAGAAAAAAATCATGAAACAATACTAAGAACTGAGAAAAATGAGGATAATTCATACTTTTAAAAATCCCGGCAGTAATATCCGGTGAAACGGCGACTGCAATGCGAGTACCCAGATTAGTTTCGGTGAGGACCCGAAATTCAATTTTTGAACCCATTTTTTGCGGGTGATTTTTCCAGAGTTGCAAACAACACTCGAATGTGAAATTTTTGAATGGTCTGTTGCTAGCGCTCGTTTACATTAACTGAACTGAACTGTATTAATTGAACTAAATAGAGATAAACTGAACTGACCTGAACTGAATAGAGATTAACTGAACTGAACTGAATATAATCTGAAGTAAACAAGCCCTTAAAATCTATCTATTTCTATACCTATGTACTAAGAAAGGGATGATTTTGGCACTATCAAAATTGATTTTGGCATTGGGAGTGCCAAAATCAATTTCCCTAAAATCGCTTAACTCCAACTTTGCCTTCGGCAGGTTTCATTGTTCGCCACTCCGCTGATAAGTGCCTTGCGACTCACCTTCAACCTTAATACAACTTTGGCTATGCTAAAATAGTTAATTGCAATGCGCAATAATATCAGCTTTCCTTGCAAAAAAAATAATAATATCCGTTTCTTAGTTCACGTGGGATTTTTAAATGTTGAAATAGAAGAACGATCGAGCTCGTGCCCGTGGAAGAACACTTGTCTAGTCGTCGAAATCCAACAACTTCTTCCTCATTTCGACTCCTACATTGCAAGACATATATATCAAAAAGACAATAGAGCAGTTGATTGGATTGCAAATTTAGGTCATTTAGTGCAGTCTAGTTTATGTATTCCATGCCAAGTTATTGCCAACCATCTTCTCAAATCTGTAAAGGAGGATAGATTACGTACTACCCTAGTTAAAAGGGGTATTTAATCTTTGTAACATCTCATTTTATCCTGTTAAAAAAAATGTACAAAAACACTTGAGGAGTTGAGGATGAGGCCTTAACCTGGTGGTTAAAGCTTTTGCGAGGATTCCGGAGTACTAAAAAATTTAGGAAAAATTGTAAAAAATAAGTCAACCTTTATCCGGTCTTCTCAAATTAAGTCAACCTTTAAATTAACTCAAAATAAGTCAACCTATCACACATATCCGCTCAAATTAAGTTTTTTCACTAATTTATTGGTGGAGAAAGTTAAACATTTCAACGCAAAATTAAAGCGGTGCATTGACATGTTGTTTATATGGTTTTCCATTGAAAATGTTAATTTAATTAACAAATAATTAGTGAAAAAACTTAATTTGAGAAAACATGTCTATTAGGTTGACTTATTTTGAGTTAATCAAAAGGTTGACTTAATTTGAGAAGATCGACTAAAGGTTGACTTATTTTTTACAATTTTTCCAAAAATTTATATACTAGAAACTATACATCAAAGTCACATGTCAAACTCTAATAAAATTTATTCTTTACAAAACTAATGATGACATCACTTTTTTTTCTAATTTTAATCATCTCGATTTTCAAGAATAATTAATAAATATTTTCTTAAAAATTTAATGAGAATATGAATATAACTTTTTTGTATTATAACAAACTTAAAAAATCGTGTATCGTATGAGGCTAACCTAGTTTTATACTAAAATATCGAAAATGATAGTATTACTTAAAAAAGACCACGAAAACCACCCTGATTAAATAAGATTACTAAATTACTATTACCACGAATGGCGAATACCACGATGGTTCCATTTTTTTTTTTAATGTTGGAACTTCTAGATTAGAAGACCAAACCATAGTCTAGGCGTCTAGATCATTATACTAGACCATGGTTTAAGCTACTACTACAGGTCTGTTTACTTCAGCTTAAATTCAGTTCAGTTCAGCTCTCAATTTCATTCTATTATAAAATATTACTTTCAGCTATATTCAGTTCAGTTCATTTCAATTCAGCTGAAATAAACAAGCCCTGGCCTACATCATGTAGTATTGAATCATTTGAAAAAGCGAAAGTAAAATGTCTCATCTCGTTGTTGGTAATGAATAATAATGGAATTAATCAAAGCATAATTTAGCTATTATAATATGAAAAAGGTAAATAATTAAAGGAAACACCTAAAACCCTAGAAAAACTGAATTGAAACATCCAAAATTTATCAATTTAACTATTTCTCATAACCCCTTGTTGGAGTCGAGCTTGGGTAGTTGACGAGTAGTCTTACAAGGGAATCTCTCAGAATGAAATATAGAATTGTATTTCACAATGGCATTTAACGTAATTTTGAGCAAAATTAGGGGTATAGATGACTGGCCACATATAAATAAGGGATTTTTTTAACACAATAAGAGGTATTTTTATATATTGTATAAAAAAAAAATTGTTGTTACAATTTTGTATCTTAGTGTGATTAATCAGGAATTTCCCTAAGCTTATAGGCTTAGGCTCTACCTAAGCTATATTTGATTCACGTTATATCTGTTGATCTAATCTGAACTTACTGTGATATGATATGATCTGAACTTATTACCTGATTTGATTTGATTGCGTGCATACTTTAATCCATAAGGAAAAAAAAATTATCTTATTCTATTTGTATTACTAAGTATTTTTTAACATATAATTTTAATAATATTTTTTATTGCAAAATTAAAGATATTTAAAATTTAAACACGTCAAATTAAATTATCTGGTTGACTTGAGGATGGAATGTCAATCAAACAAGTAATAATCTTAGAGCATCCACAATGCTTGCTAATAAGAGCACTCTTAACAATATAAAAAAGGTCTGTCAAGACAAACCATTTAAAAAATCTCTTAACAATGAAAAAAAGGGCTTGTGATGAACAAATAGGAGAAAGTTTGCACAGACAAATTTTGGAACCAAAAGGTTTGTGTGACAAGTCAACAAGGAGAGGTGAGGAGAGCTGGAAACAAAGTGAGCCAAAACACGTCGTTTTGGTGCTGTTCCAGCCAAAACGACGTCGTTTTGTCATCTTCACAACCAAAAAAAAAAAAAGAGAGAGACAAGTGGGAACCTGCAATGGATGAGTCCTTAGGGAGCGGTAGCAGTGGGAAGAGAAGAAGGGACGAGGGCGACGGTTCAGCACCAAACACACCCACTAGATTTCAGGATGATGAATTTCGTACCTCGCACTAAAGGTGTGAAAAAGGCAAGGTCAAGGCTTAAGGGGAAGGAGTCGGCAAGTACTGCACTTGATTCTTGTGGTGAAAGACTGCAGCTATATGGTAGATTCAAAGTTATGAACTTGAATTGGAAAGACAGAAAGAAGCTAGAAAGTAGAAGAAAATTGAGTTGGAGGAGAGAAACATTAGGAAACGCAACAACTTAAGATGAATGGGGAAATGCTTCAACAGTTAAGTGCTAAATAAGATTGGGCACCATGGCAGGAGAATATGATGCAACAACTTCAAAGTTACCTTGAACAATATATGGGGACTTTGTATGGTATCAATTATGTTTAATAGTGTTTAAGAGTGATTAATAGTGTAAGTGTGTTTGTATGTTAGTATCATGTTTATGCTTTCATGTGTGCAAAATAATTATGATTACTTTGTCCCAAGTAATCCAAATACTTTCAAGTACGGAGTATATTGTTTTTCAGTGTCATGTGAACATATTTCACTTTTCAATTATTATTTTCAAAACCCATGTGAAAGCATGGTAATTTACACTACTTTTGCAGAACCCATGTAAATATTTGTCGTCATCCAATTTACTCTACTTTTGCAAAACCCATGTGAATATTTGTCATCAATCAATTTACTTTATTTTTGCAGAACCCATGTGAATATTTGTCATCAACCAATTTACTTTACTTTCGCAGAACCCATGTGAATATTTGTCATCATACAATTTATTTTACTTTAATCATAACCCATGTGAATATTTGTCATTATACAATTTATTTTACTTTAATCATAACCCATGCCAATATTTTTCATCATAAGTATTTGTATCATCCAATTTATTTTGCTTTGGTCATCTGTTTCACTGTAGTGAAGAGTGTGATAAACTGATAATGATAATTTTGTAGCAAGCTTAGCTAACCAGCAAAAATGGAGGCAACTATCATCTCTAGCTCTTCTTCTCTTTCCCTCTCCTCTGACTTCGACGCCACTTTATTATACTCTAATTTCCAAAAAGCTCGTTTCACAAAACGCTCTTTTACAATTTCTCCCCTCTCATTTCCAGCATTAATCAGCCATGCCCACATGAAAAAGAACCCTCCTCCTTTTCCTTCTTCTAAACCCAAATTCAAGGAGTCTAGTCTTCTTCGTCGGAAAACAGGTTGAATTTCTTGCTATAATAAAGAAGTAATTTCTTCAAGTTTATCGATTTTCTATTAACTGATTTGAAGCAATTTTCCTTTAATGGTTGGTTTTTTGCATCTCTTCTTTCAATTTTCATCTTCAATTTTAATGGGTTGTTTGAATTTTATTTTGATTATCAGGTGTAGCTAGCTCTCCAGAGAAAATTCAGAAGCTAAATTTGCAGGTTTCACCCCATAGAGCTGGTAATTTCATTTATTTTCTTTTTGGTCCTTTGCATTTTTTGCTTGTCTGCATTGGTAAATGGTAAGCACAGTTATAATTTTATAAATAGAATCAAATACAAATGACATATATCTCACACAGTCACAATTATAAGTAGACACAGATAGTTTTGGCATACAAAATTGCAGTAATCCCATCGTGCATGGTTAAAACATGTACTGTAGCATTGTTCTGAATTAGGCTTGCAAAATTGCAGTAATCCATCTTTTGCAATATATGTTTTTCCTATTTGTATGAATTGAAACAACATTATGTATTGAAAATGTGCACAATCAATAGCTTAAGAGTGGTCTTACCACATTTGTTGCTAATGATTAATTTCTTTGATATGGTGGTGAAACTTTTGATGTATGGATTAAAGCATGTTTAGTCCTTTCTTATTCATTTTTCAATGAAGTACATTGTCATTGATGTACCTTGCATCAAGCTTAGGGTGCGTTTGATTCGTCTGAGATTTTCTGATCTGATATGATCTTTATTTTTCTAATTGTAGTTATTTTTATAGTTATAATTTTGGAAAAATTCATAATAATAATCTCAACTATGGACACTCTTCCAATATTAATCCCAACTAAGGTTTATTTCACTATAATCCGAACAATGAGGAGTAACTTCCAAAAATGATCCTAAGTGACTCACAACCTGTTAAACAAGTTAACTTACAATTTCTTTTTCATTTTTCCTTTTTTTTTTTGTTAATATTTACTTTACTTTTTCTTCCTTACCCTCACATAAACCCACAGAACCTTGTCCTCCATTAAAGTTCCATTGAAACCGCCATTAAAGTTCAATTTGTGGAGAAATTTTAAACTCAATTTTACATTCAAACCTCCATTGAAGCAGCTTGATAAATGTACCTCAGAGAACAAACGCAGTTGTTCAAACTCAGATTTGAACGAATCCAGTTCTCTAATTTCGTTCTGCAATCGAAATGAACACAAGCTCTGATTTCAATTGAAATTATCTTATCAAATGAAGGCAATTGTTTACAACAATCTTGGACTAGATCTGAAATGCTTGTATTGTGGATTTTTGAGGTTTCACAATCCATTGTGAGTAAAAATTGGAGCAGATTGTGTAGATTGATTGTATTAGTTCAATCCAAAAGTAAATCGAATTTTTGATATGCATTTTTTAAGCTTTTTCCTTTATTTTCTGGTTTTAATTTTGGAGTTTGGGGATGGGTTTCTCTCTCTCTCTCTAGTTTTCTCTCAATAGGGCTCTTTTTTTTATATAAACGTAATTGTTTACAACAATATTAAGATTTCGATTGAAGTTAAATGATGAAGATGGTGAGATTGATGATGAATTTGGCGGGTTAAACTCAAATTGATCTTTGATGGTGGCGAGTTACACTCAGCCAAGTGTAAAATAGTGAGATTGATGATGACGATGGTGAGATTGATGATAAAGATGGCGAGTTAAACTCAAATTGATGATGAAGATCGATGGCAAGATTGATGAATCGATGATGATAAATAAGATCAGATTTCTTGAAGCAGTTGAAGAAGATGGCAAGATGATGATGATGAGGGTTGTCCATGGTGTGAGTAGAGTTTTTTTTCTTCAAAAAATAAGATTAATTTTAAAATAAAGTAAATAATAATTTTAAAAAAATAAGAACCAATTACTAAAGAACACGTAGCCAAAATGACCTGTTGATCAAGTTAATTCAGGTCATGGATCATTTTTGAAAGATATACATCATAGTTCGGATTATACTGAAATAAATGTTAGTTGAGATTAATATTGGAAGAATGTCCATAGTTGGGATTATTGTTATGATTTTTTCCTATAATTTTTTTATCTGGGCTGATCTAAATTTTCTAAAAATAAGCACATGATTGATTATTTAAGTTGAATCAACACACCCTTAGTCCAAACCTTTGTTGCGTACTTTGATGTCTTTGTCGTAATACACTAAATTAAATGATTATTGCTCTGTTTATTATGGTGTAAAACATTTTCAATTGAAAATTATTTTCCTTGGAAAACTCATTTTCATACAATTTTTCCATTATTTAGTTGCAAAGAAAATGACTTTCATTTTAAGCAATTTAGGGGAAAATGATTTTCTATTTTCATCATTATACATTGTTTACACATGGATGAAAACGTTTTCTTTCCAATTTGTGTGGAAATGTTTTCATAGGATGTAGAACAAGTTTTCAGCCCAAAAATTTCATTTAACTTTTCGGCCCAAATTAAATGATGTGAAATGGGAAAAACAAATTTATTAAATGGAGCCTATATTGGTTGAATCTGATTTATATGTGCTAAGCTTGCAAGTTAAATAGTTGATTGTAGTGGGTTGTTTATTGTTTTGCTAATGGTTGCTACATAATTAGTATTCTAGTCACTCATTTAGGTTCATAAGTTGAAATTAACAAAAGTTGTTTATATTAAAAAGCCATGTTTATGTCAGTCCAACAACAATTAAAAAAAAAAAAGGATCTTGTTATTGTTCTTAATACTTATTTTACATTAAACATGATAGCTAATGATATGAATTCCGAAGGGATAGTCTCAGATTTATGACAATTCTACTCAATTAACAAAACACAAAGGTTCTAAGTCAAAACTTACGCTTCATTTCTTCGAACTCACTTTTTTGGAGGGGCTTTTGAGAATTAAACCAGCTTCGCTCACTAATCTAGTCTCACACTCTCACTTAGTTTTAGGTTTCACTTGCCTGAATTCAAGGGTTTTTTTTTGTTATTATTATCAAACTTCACTATCACACAAGAATATTAAATCTGTAAAAGAGTTGCAACACAATGTTGATTTAATTGAGTAATCTACTAATAACCACGCTATTTATAGGCTACAATTCTACAAACCATGTGAAATAAGGAGATTTAAATCTAATCTACCTTGCTTAGGAATCCTAATCTTAAACTCGAACAAATTATAAGATAAGATTTAATCCTAAGACTCCTAACAACCTAAAAAAACAACCAAGTTCAACATCTAATTATATAAAACTCTTAGTGCTTGTTTGGTTCAAGGTAGGAAATAGTATTTCCAAGGAAATAGGTTTTCACATGAAATTGCATTTCCTAGGAAATATTCAATCTTGGTTGGTTGAAAATGGAAAATTAAATTTTCCATGTAAACTCTTACACTTTGTAAGAAATAGAACTTCCTAGGAAATGCAAATTCTTGCAATATTTGCCAACCAAACAAAACTCATTCTTCCACTTCCTAGGAAATTGTGTTTGTTGTGTGTGTGTGTTTTTTTTTTTTTTTTGGTTAAACACACAAGCACATTAATATAATAAAATCTAATCTAATAAATAGTCCTAATTTAACTATTTTAGTTAATAAATAACCGGAAATTAAATAAAAGAAAAAATGAAATATCCTAAAGGTCAATGCAAGAAAAATTAGAAACTTAAAGAAAATTACTAAAACATGTAAAATGTCTTCAAGAATGTCCAGAGTCCATCAAGAAATCAACAATTATGCAAAACCTAATAATTTTCTCCATGCAGTCACATAAACTCATGCAAGTATGTGTAATGAACTAGCAATAGTATGTTAAGGGTACTTTAGTGATTGTAATGAACTTGCAATAGTATGTTAACTTGTTAAGGGTACTTCAGGGATTGTAATGAACTAGCAATAGTATGTTAAGGGTACTTTAGGGAATTTACAATAATATAGACACTAGGAGATTCTAGAGTTTCTTCGGTCTATAAATAGAGCTAAAAGAGGAAGAGAAAGGTTGATATGTTGATGAATATTGATGAGAGCATGAGTGTCATGTTTTGTACTATTTAGTGTGTATTATATCTTAGTTTATGTAATATTTCCATTTTCAATCCATCCAATTCCATTATCTTTGCTAAGTGTCATAGTTATCTCAGTTTGACTATGTCAGTCCATTACAGTATGTTAGGCCATTGGGAAGTTTTCTTCTAATTTTGATGACCATCCTTGTTTTCAGTGGCAGCTGTGAGGCTGATGCGGATAGAGTTTGGTGGTGCTTTTGCTGATCTTCTGAATGAAAGGGGAAAGGGTTCGGGGAACAATGAGATGGAATATGTTGAAAGAACCCTTGGATTCCGGACAAGGGATGTGGATGAAAGAGATCTCAGATTGGTGCTTTACTCTTGCTCTCTTTATTCTTTAACTTCTAATGCTATCTGTCACATTGGTATTAGTCATAGAAATTTTACCACTAAGCTGAATTAGAATACCGGGCAAAATTGCTAAATTCTAAGCTTTACTGTAAGGCTAGTGTGTGTATGTGTGTGTGTGTGTGTGTGTCCTGATACAAAGTTGCGATTTAGCTACTTTAGTACTCTATGCTCTCTTGTAACATTGGTTTCATGCAAATCTCATGAATAAGAGAAACTATATTGTTGTATCTTGCACTATCCTAGTGCAAAACACACACTCACGCCCACACACACACACACACGCACACATCCCATTGAAGGGCATTTGTCCAATAGGATTCAGGAGTGATCAGTATGTTTGTAATGTTCATTTGTTTGGGTTGAGGAGAATGACCAAAAAGCAAGTCATGGACCTTTTTGCAAGGCCGTAAGTTAATCCCCAAATATAATGTGGTATTCTACTAAGCTGCATATATGGTAGATTTTGAGACTCTTATTGGGACCCATGTGAGTTGTTTTAGAGGAGATATTCTTACATAATCCTTCCATACAGCTACTTGCCTCTTTTACAACCTGACTTTTATGTCAAATAGTTGAACATAAGGACTAAAAGATGTTCACCATAAAGGGACGAAGCACTATTAGCTTTTTGTATTGTTCTATAGAAGTGAATTTAACTGCTTTTAGTCAACATATTTAATAGTTGACATTTGTAGGTCACTGAAATTGTTGGCGGTACAATTCGCTGGAGAAAATACCTAGATTATCTCATTGTTTCTCTGTGCCATGATCAAAGCTCCTTTGGAAACATGGAACCTCTTTTGTTACAGGTATATCATTCACACACTTTTGCTTTTATCATTTTTTAGATTTAAACAAGAATGCCCCTGATTTCCCCTGAGAATCTGTTTGTGTGGCAAGATTAACAACGGACAAATTGCTAAAGTCTAAAGATATTAAATTTTACATGATGGGTTGTGTGGGTTCCTCAAATAGCTGTTGTCTGAAATTGAGTGTGTAGTTGCTAAAATTGTAAGATATACTTTGACCTTAATATTATGATTGTTACTTCCTAATATGTGTTTATATGGGTTTCTGTTTTCAGATTCTTCGGGTTGGGTTCTATGAAATTGTTAAATTGGATATGCCACCATATGCTGTTGTTGATGAGGTTGGTTGACATTTATGCTATTTGAGGCTTGCCTATTAGGTATAGTTATTATGAAGATATATATGCATATTGTTCTTACCACTGGAATAAATTATAGAATGTGACTCTTGCCAAGTTTGCTCTTAGACCCGGTGCAGGAAATATGGTGAATGGAATCCTCCGAAAGCTAGTTTCTCTTAAGGTACATAACTTTCTTGTTACCAACACAAATTTTCTTATATGAGAAAAAGTGAGATTCTGTTAGTCGACCACAAGAATTATGGCTTCATTATTTTGTTTCCTTTCTTGTTTGGCTGGTGGGCCCGGGGGATGTTTATTGAGTTGTTCACCTATGATGTAAGTTTTAAGCTAAAGCTACTCTCCTTACAGGATAATGACTCTCTTCCTGTCCCCAAGCTAGATGGTAATGACCGTGCACAAGCACGTGCCCTTGCTACTACTTATTCCCATCCAGTGGTGAGTTTCTAATAAAACAACGCTGTTTAATATTATTATTATTATTATTTTTGAAAGAACGCTGTTTAATATTATGCATAAAATACATATTAGTGAATACAACAATATGGGAAGTTGTGGATGAAATATATATGTCGGACCTGTAGGCAGTTCCATCTTCTGTTATGGAACATTTTTGTTAATGCTGACTTCCTTTTCACTCTTTCCCATAGTGGATGGTAAGACGGTGGACAAAGTATCTTGGACAAGATGCAGCTATCAAATTGATGATGTGGAATAATGCTGATCCAAGTTTCAGCTTGAGGTTGTCATATATATATTTTATCCTCAGGTGAAACAATATGCTTATCCTACCAGTCAGTATTATACTGATCCTATCTTTCTCATGGTAATAATAGGGCCAATATTGCGAAAGGATTGACTCGAGAAGATCTCATTATGAAGCTTAACCTGTTCAAGGTTACTAACTCTCTCTCCCTAGAACTATATTTGAACTCGTGTTTTTTTTTTTTTTTTGAATTCTAAATTCATCATCATATTCTGTCTTCAGGTCCCTCATGAATGTTCCTTGCATCTAGATGATTTCATCCGCATCAGAAGCGGGTTGCAGGTACTGTCTTTTCTTAATACTTTAATGTTTATTAAGAAATGATGAATTTTTGGGACATTAGAACCAACTCATATTCTGATTTCCCCCCTTCTTTTTCAGACTGTGATACAAAATGGATTTTTAAAAGAAGGTTTATGCTCAGTCCAAGATGAGAGTGCAGGTCAGCACATCTTAGTCACATTATGTACTACAATTGCAAAGATTCTGAGTCATATAACATTGTGATGTACTGGTGCTGACATGACTGCATTCACCATTCAATTCACTGTGCACGCATTTGATCTTGGCATATCTTTCTTATTGCATGCATTAAGCCTATAATTAGATGCATTTGTTTTCACATCAGTGAAAGTCTAAAAGCACATCCTTCTCTCTTTTTTTTCAGTAATAATATAGTGAGATATCAGAAAGTATTAATCCATATAATATCTCGGATGACAGCCTAACACGATAATGCATCTTTACTCTGCTGCAGGTCTAGCTGTTTCTGTTTTGGATCCACAGCCTAATGATTGCATTATTGATTGTTGCGCTGCTCCTGGGGGAAAGACACTTTTCATGGCATCTCACCTGAATGGACAGGGTATGCAAAAAGCACATAAAATTCTGCATTAGTAACAATTTATCCACTGAAGATGCTGGTTCTGCATATAATTGTCGAGCTCTCCAGGTATGATAACGGCGATTGATGTGAATAAAGGTCGTCTACGGATACTTAAAGAAACAGCCACACTGCAGTGCGTTGATAATGTGATCACTTGCATCAATGCTGATCTTCGCTCCTTTGCAGTATGTCATAGTTAAACCCTAAATTTAAGGCAGTAGGGCCCTCTACTTTTGGACTAAATTAATCTGAATTGAAATAAGCTCATTCCTAGATCAACAAGAGCTAAGATGAGCTGAGTTGTACTGTACTGTACTGAATTGAATTTGTCTGGAATTAAGTACAAAGGAACAGGCCCTAGATTTGCTTTCTGCTTTCTCTGTTGAAGCAGTTTTTTCTTTTTATTTCAGGATAGCAACAATTTGAAATTTGAGAAAGTTCTGCTAGATGCCCCATGCTCTGGCCTTGGTGTACTATCCAAAGTAGGTGGTACTGCATGCTTTTCTTTTGCTCTAATTTCTTCTGTTTTGAGTTGTCAAAGCAATTCTATCTTCAAACTTGTAATTTTGCTGCAGAGGCCAGATTTGCGCTGGAATAGAAACTTAGAGGATATGAAAGAGCTAACATCATTGCAAGATGAGCTGTTGGATGCTGCTTGCAAGTGGGATCAAGATTTACACCCCGCTTTTTTAATTGCATGAAATTAAATCACTGCCCTAACCTCTTCCCCTTTTTTGATACATTGCACTCATGATCTACAGGCTGGTCAAACCAGATGGTGTGCTTGTGTATAGTACCTGCTCTATTGATCCTGAAGAAAATGAAGAGAGAGTCTCTGCATTTCTTCTAAGTCATCCAGTAATTTCCTTCTCCTATAATTACTGACTGATTTAGTCGGTACTCCTTTCCTATGTTAATTTCTTTGTTATTGCGTGTCAGGAATTCCAAATAGACCCTGCAGACAGATATGTACCGTCTGATTTTTTGACCGAGAATGGGTTCTTTCGGTCATGCCCTGTGAAGCACTCAATGGATGGAGCTTTTGCCGCGCGTCTAGTTCGAGGGCAATAAGCAAATGAAGAGAAGCTATCTGATGTGGCAGCTTCAGAGATTGCTAAAAGGTTAAGAAAACAGGAAAGTAGCTGATAAGGTAGTTACAGGGGCATATCATTATTTGCTAAGCACCTTCTTTGGAAGTTAGCAATTCTTCTTTCTATCTGCTATCAATTGGATTTCAAGCCAATTTGAAATTATGCCACATCTCGTGCAAGTTTTTTTCTCTTATAAATTGCAAGTTGCAACTTTTTCCACACCATATTGTTCCTTCTTACCCTTGTTTGGTTGAAGGTTAGGCCACTAAAGATAGGCCACTAAAGATAGGAACGTCAGTCGTACTCGTACCTTAGGCAATGTGTGCTGGTAGAGACGGGCTGAGGACGTTGATGTGAAAAGATTTAAACATGGAAATGCGCACTTGATAGGGGGACGATGGCTTTACTGTTGGCTGGGGTATACACTACTCTGCTAGCTGATTGCAGGAGAGGTTTGAATCAGCCAAAAAGCTTCAATATGGCTCTTCAATTCATTTGCATCTTCCAAAAAAGTTTTTTATTAGTCACAAGGATAAGTCAATATTCTTTTATGTAGCATAGAATTTGGGAAGCTACCTATGTGTCAATCCTTTTGCTGTAATCAAGATTTTAAACCTTCATTTGAAAGTTTTGACATCTGAGAATAGTGAGAATGATAATTGTAAAAGCTTCCTGTGTAATGCTAGAGTTGTACAAGTTATTTCTGCATTTATTATAAAGCCATATACCCACTTGACTAATTTCCAAAGCACCAATCAATTTCCAAAGCACAAATCTATACAAATAATTAAAATGTGTTCTTTGTACTGCAGTATGCCACGTAGGTAAACATGTATTATTGGATTCAACTCTGTTTAAATCAAACTAAGGGTTTGTTCACTTCAGCTTAAATTCAATTCAGTTCAGTTCAACTCTCATTTTCCTTCTCTTATAAAATATTACTTTCAGTTGTATTCAGTTCAGTTCAACTGTATTCAACTAAAGTAAACGAGCTCTAATTAGGGGGAAAAAAGAGTTTGCAATAAAGTCCAACCTTAGAAGTTATAACTTTATTGATATTACACATTTTCTATACGCTAAACTACCACAAATTTTGTAAATAAGCAGCAAAGTAAAATTACAAAACAGAAAGTAATTGTGTGACCTAGGGCAATACCTGGCCAATTTACTACCCTGTCCATAAATAAGTGTTCCATTTTAAAAGGTGCTAAAATTTACCTACGGAGGGAGTAGTTAACAACTTAAAAGGTGCTAAATATTTTTGACTTTAAGGGCAGTTGGGCGGCCTGTACTTATGAACATTTGGGTCTTATCTAGAAGAGAATGAATGCATCATGGATTGCTTTCATGACAAAATTCTGTTGGAAGTTGATTCAAAAGTTAGTTGAGTGTTAGTCTACGTGGGTTTTCATGCTAGCATAGTTTTATGGTATTTTTTAAGTTAGTAAGTCTTATAATGGATTGTTATTTGGGGTGTTTACCAAGTCAGTATGTTAGTGGGGTTTATCGGATAAACGTGGTTTAGAGGGCTTAAGTTTAGGGAATTGTTATTAGTTATTTTATCTGTTTAAGTCATGTATCCAGTTTATCAGTTTAACGTAGAGAAATATTATCAGTTTGTGTTTTGTGTTCTATCTTTTTCTCTCTTCTCTTCCTATCTTTTAAAAATTCAACTAATTCCCTTCATTTGAAAATTTTCATCAAATGGGTCGTTCTATTAAGGAATTGATGGAGTAAAAATAGGTGTGGTTGCAATATTGTTTTCTTATTTTTTTGGGCTCATTTCCTCTTTTTTGGTTGTTTTTTGGGTTATGGGGCCCACATATTAGTATTACATTATAAATTGATTAAGAGAGAAATTGTAGTTGGGTAATAAAAAAAATAGGAGAGAGAAATATGAGGGATGGATGAATGAATTTTTCTTAAAGAGAAAAATGATGAGTTAAATGGTGGTAGAGAGGTGATGAAAAAACTAAAATTTTATTATTGTGTGTGCTCTAACTAAGGTAAGAATGGTCAGATTGGATGTTTCTTGCTATAATTGCCTAATTGGTGCTAATTGCTAAGGTGCTAACTGAAAGACAACAATTGTGCAAAAAAAAAAAAGTATTGATTAATGAGAAGTTGGTAGAGAGAGAGGGAATGAAAGAACTAAAATTTCATTGTTGTGGATGCTCTAACTAAAGTAAAAAAACGATCAGATCGTCTGTTTCTTGGTATAATTGGTGCCAACGTACAAATTGAAAGACCAAAATTGTGCAAAAAATTCAATTTTTTTTTAATGTTTGTTAGATTTTCTTTAAGAATTTTATAAACCTTGAGGTTACCCAATGACTTTCAAAAGCTAGGGACTTGAATATATTCTCTCTTAAATATACCTAATGTTTGTTTGTTTCATTTGATCTTTGGCACTATTCATCCACTTTAATTTGACCGCCATTTGTTCATTCTATGTATGAAAAAACATAGGGGTTGTTTGGTTGTCCAATTTTTCTATAGGCACTCAAAATTCTCATAAATTTCATTTTGCCTTGTTGTTATGTTGACACCAAAAAGTGAGAATGGAGGCAAGACAAATTCATGAGAATTTTGATTTTCTACAAAACATGGGTATTTAATTATCACCCCCTTGGTAAGTTACAATTTTCATAGGAATTTACTTACCCAATTACTAACCAAACAAGTTTGTTAAATTCTTATGAATTTGGTGATGAACCAAACGAACTAATCATGTGAGATATTATTAGATTCGTCTCAATTTTTTACTTTTCAAATATACTTCCTCCGCTCCTATATAATTGCAACATTTGAAATCTAACACTATTCGGAAGCACTTATAATTAGATTTTGTGATTTATACATATATAAAAAAAAAGTCATGTGGTTTTTGGATAGTATGAGTTCGAATCGAGTTTTTTTTTATTGAACCTATATATTCAGATTCATATGAGTTTCGGCCTAGATGAGGTTCAGATTTGATCAAGTTAGTTCAGATTTCGGTTGATGTTTCTGATATTTCGGACCCTCTTTGTATGTACAGTAACATTAAGTATGTTGTACTCTAACTTAGCAGTTAGCACACATATGTTTTGGAGAAAATTTTACTTCACCCATAGGCCAGGCTTTGGAATCATCAACAACTAAAAATGTCGCAAAGAGGGTGTTTGACAATTAGAGTTTTGAAGCAAAAGAGAGTTTTGGACCTTTTTTTTTTTGAAAGCTTTGGACCATTTTTTGAGTGAGTCTTGACTGGTCAAAAATTTTAAATGAGTTATTTGATAAAGTGGGTTTTGAAATGAAAATTCTAAAAATGCAAAAGTAATAGAAGCTTTTCTTTAGAGGATTAGATGAAATAGGTTAATTGATTTTTTTGCCCCTAATAATAATACTCTACATGTATTTAAATGTCCATAAATATCATTTCACACAAATCAAGTTTTATCAAAAGGCTAAGTGTTTACTAAATACAATTATTTAAGAGAGTTGTTATTTCCCGCCCAACATTCACTAAAACCTCTGCACTTTGAACTTAATTATATGTTTAAGTTACTAATTTAGCCCCTATTTCCCCTTACTATCATACTTCTCACCTCCACTCTCTACCACAACCAGCAAAACCACCACCGCCATCTGCCACCACTTTAGAGGCTCCTTAGAAGATGATAAATTCATAAACCCATAATTGAAAGAAGAGTTAAAAGAGAAGGATTTTTTCGGTTTCTATGAATACAATTTTCAATTCAACCAATTTTTAGTTCAACCATTTTCAATTGTCAAGTCCCAAACCTAAAAATAGAAGACTGGACAAAAAAAGGCGGTAAGCCCATGGACTTATCGAGCCCAAAAACATGTGGTCCATGGATTTACCAATTTTAGGTCGATAGTAATCCCATTGGCTTATTGATTTTTTGGTAAGTAATCCCATAGGCTTACCGATTTTTTTTGTTCAGTATTCCCATGGGACCACCGTTTTTGGGTTTGATTCATGCCATTACAAAAAAAAAAAATGTTCATGATGCTCCGATGGTACGAATCGAGTGGCTTCTTTCATGGCAGCGATGGCAACATCCTGGTGGTGGCTGTCGAGGACTCTAGGGTGAGGTGGTGGTGATTGGCTCTTATTTTGAGTTGGGGAAGAGGAGAGAGAATTGGTGGTTAGAGAATGAGTGAGGGTCAAAATGAAAAGGGTTTGGGATGAAGTATGTGTAATAGGGGTATAGCAATAAAAACAAGTATTAATAGTAATTAATCCGCATACGGTATTAGTTAAATGCGGATAAGAATTAGTAGTTCACTTATTCAAACAACACTCAAATCTACTAGATAAAAAATTAAAACTTTAACAGCAAACTCCAAACTCTAATAGCTAAATATTTATCAGACTAGACCAAAACAGAAAATGAACCTGCATCCAATTTAATGTTTTGTTCAAAAAAATAAAAGCGCAAAAATACATAAAAACACAAATAGTTAAACAAGGTTCACCAACATTTTGAAATTAGAACTAAATCCCATGTTAGTGGAACCAATACTATGAATCATCCGTAACACTTGTACATTGAAAGTATTATTAGATTCCACTACTCTTGTTTCTAAGAACTAAAAACTAAAAAAAAAAAAAACAAAACAAATATAATCTTAAACTCCAAACAAAAAAGTCCTCACAATGTGTGGCAGCACATCTCATCTTCAAATACCTATCAATCAAAAGAAATGGAAGTTAGAACGATCCAAGCATTTTATAATTTCTATTCTATGAGTTTCCAAAAGATAATTACACTTAAAAACATTAGATAATCCCAGGTCATTAAAGAGCTTAAAAGGACGGCGATATTCATTCTGGTGCAATAGTTATGATAGAGCAAGATAATCACCTTCTAAAATTTAACCCTAAGCACATTCGGCATTCCAAAACAAGCAATTATGTCAAAACACAAAGCACAGACTAGGACTCTTGCATGCTATCGGTATAAGAGTCAACGAAAACATGATTTTCAAAAATAGTGAAGGGCTCAAGGGCCTCAGCTAGGCTATACACTTCCTCTGTTTCTTTTGATTTGTAACATTTACCAAGTAATCTTCAAGTTAGATGCAACTGATTTTCTTCCCTTTTTAAGATGTCGTTAATCTCTATCTCTATCCCTATCCTCATCACATGCAAACAAGTTTTACATACTGAGTTCATGCAGCTCATTCATTGCAAATAAAAAATTGAAGTATATATACTTTGATCCTATATTATATTACGAAAACTTACCACTTCATCTAGGTTTTTCCTCCTAAACCCTCTTTTCACTCCTAAGCTCACACTTTTCTTCTCTTTTCTAAATGCCCCATTAGAGTAACTCCTAAATAAATAATATTTTGGCTCAATGTGCATTGGTAATAAAAAGAAGAAACCTTATGACTTATACATACTTGAACAAGAAATTATTACAATGCCTAATTTCAAAATAACAGATTAAAAAAAATAGGAGCTATATTTTATACAAAGTCTTAAGACTTGGGGTGACATCATCAATTCATATCTTAAGATTTGAGCTTAAGATTTTCCCCATTTTTCTTTTAAATCTTAACCAAGTGTTAAGTTGAGTCTTGAAATTCTAAGACTCAACTTAAGACTTAGAATATGGGACCCACTTCAATTTTATTTATTTTCTATTTATTTTTGGCATTTTCTATGTATAACATAAAGAGACATTTAATAAAATGTAAAATAATATGTCATATATTTGAGTCTTAGGGCTAAAGTGATAAATTTGAACAAGTCTTTAGGAGTCTTAAGAATAGTTGAATGACATCATTTTCAGTGGGGACCACCATAAAATGATGTCACTCTAGAGTCTTAAGACTTGGGGCTAAACATGCTCTAAGCAAAACACATGTTCCACACAACTCTGTATTAACTAAGAAGTACATACTACATGCTATGCAGCTCATCTTTTTAGCATAGACGCTCACAGAAAGCTGGAATATGACAGCCTGAGTTTTGCATAGTGCATACACAGTCATAAAGAAGCCATATCTCTTTAAAGCACTCAGGGTATATAATGTGGAATTAATCTGAGCATATTATTATCCAATGAGTTTCTAGTTTTCTACTAATTTTTTATTAAAAAAAATCACCTTACTCAAAAAAATCAAGATATGAAAAAGGAAGCAGGTAATTCAGCCTCGTGAAAGTTGCATTAGAGGCTTCTCTAATCTCTAATAACTTGTATGAAGTATGCACCAAATATTTAAAACTGGAGTTCACAACTAAATCCCAAAAACCACTTGACAGTAGGCCAAACCAGACAAGGTTATTCTCTGCTTGACTTGGTCAAATAAAACAAGAGATGCTCTGATAAACTTCATCGCAGCCCAAATAATATTTTCAGCAACATAGTACTCTCAAATTTCAACAGCAAAACTTAACAAATACAATAACATGCTGTGACCATTAAAGAGATGTCATAGACTTGGTTCTACAAGCTTCAGCATACATATTAACTCAGGGTCAGTAAAGAGTTCTAGTAGCCTACAATAAAAAAAACAGCAAATAATACCCTGCAGCCTATAAATTTTCACTTCCTACTTGGGAGGTAAAAAATGAAATTTTTTCTAGAGAAAAATGAGCAAACATAGCATATTGTTTTGTTGCTGACACTTGCTGAATGTATTTATAATCTACACTTGCTCCTATGTAGCATGATATAACTAAACTTCTTTTTGGACTTTTCTAAACTATAAACCAATAACTATAAGCAGCGAACCTACTACTCCCAAGTTTCTGAATAATAATATATCCTAGGTTAGTTGATTGAAATATAGCATTAATAAACACAATAGACAAATAAAAAAAAGGCTTACCATTATCTGAGAACAAACGCATTGCCTAGGTTATGCACTCTAACTGTTTCTAAAATGTATTTGTTACTATATCCTGAAAATTGATGTAAAATCAAGATTAGGTAATTAGGTTATATCTTGTAGCTATCGATATAAGTAAGAGTCACCATAGCTTACAACATTAGGATATCCAAAGACACTTATTTTACTTGAAACGTTATTCTGGACACTACTATTTCCTGATTTCTTTTATTTTCTTCATAGACATGTAACGATTACGTTCCTGATTTCTACTTTTCTTGCCTAAACATTATTTTCAAGCACCGACAAATACTTAATTGTTGACTTGTTTTCACTGGCTTTATATTGAAACAAGCAGCACAAAATTATTGCCAAATTGCTGATTGTTTTATAGCACCATGGCCATGGGATGGCAACAAAAAATGCAAGCCAAGGCGAGCTATCCACGATTACATTAAACTGGAATTTTCATATTACCTATTGTCTGACACTTTCGACTGAATGTCTGAATTTACTTTTCTACTGAGTTTCCTTGCACTTTTTAGTTCTTGCTTCTACCTTTTCCATAATGTGAGGGAGGGTAAAAGGAAGATTGGTTTCAAGCAAAGAAATAGACTAATAAATAAATTCATTATACTTCTATAAGACTTTCAGGATAAATTCTACAAATCAAGAACCTATACTTATTTGCTACACATAGAAATATTTGTATACTCTTTTTTAATTTTTTTTTAAAAAGGGGGGAAACCAATATGCTCTCAAGGAATAGAGATAACTTTACAAGAAAGAAGTTAATAAATGCAACAGCTAGTAGTAATGGCAAGAGTTACCCCTAAAAGTCTAAAACCTAAGACAAAAGCATATACAGCTGTTCAAATCTTTGAAAGAATGCAACCCTTATGTTTCTTAAAGAAATAAACATTTGAGTAATGCATCCCAAAATCAAGCATAGATCGATAGTAATCTTTGAATTAACATACTTCCAATTCTGGCACCTTTTACGCAAATTTCATTTTCTGATAATTCACAAGGGTTGGCTTATGTTTTCCAATAAGCTGGGATGGTAAAAGAAATCAATTATAGGAAAACTAAAATTTAGGTTTGGTTCAAGTGAAAAATTGAAGAGGGAAAATGAAAGACGTCCACATGTTTACAGTTTACAACAACACAACCATACAGGCACCCACCATCATCAATCACCTCAAGCTACCTAGAATGAAGCATTGTCATTGATAGGAACCAATCATTTAATACCCACATCATTATGAGCTTCATCATATAATCAATGCTATTACCTGGATTAGACCTAAGTGCATAAGAGAGTGTAATAGTATTGGTACGATACAGTCTTATACATACCTAAAATAAAAAGCTATATTCAAAGGCCATATCATTCAACAAAGTTAGAACCATTGATTCTCCAATAACATGACCTGAATTCCATCAGTATAACTTATTAGTCTAGCTTAGGTTAGCATTTCTAAAAAGCAGTTCCCTATAACTATTCTTTTTTATTAGCTTTCAACAGTCAACACACTCACATAGAATTAACATAAAATAGAGCATAGTTTACTACTAAGAGATTCATGTCAAGAACAATTCAATATATGAAATAAATGCAGTACAAGAAAACCATTATAAAGCACAATACAAATAGATAGACAAACAGGTTGTAGAACGAATTCATACCCTTCTAAGTTTGTTTAAGGCACAGCAGTAATCTCCTTGTCCTCGACATCAGTGGCAGCCACACTTATCTCAGAAACACCATTGGCAATCACCTCTTCAGTAGGCGGCTGAGCCTGCTCCTCCTCGGGTAGTGGCTCCTCAACATAGTCATTCTCAAAAGCATCTGGAGGCACCTCATAAATCCTCACTTGTGGCTTTGAAGGGTCTTTAACCAGCACATATTTACCCTCACCCAACTTCATACACAAATCAACGATACTCTTCACAATCCCCCACATATTCGCCAAGTTCAAGTTGATCTGTGACGCAAAATCCCTAGGCTTATACCCAACAACACCTAGAATAACATGGTTAAAATGATCCCT
This sequence comes from Salicornia ramosissima, assembly GCA_951394345.1. NCBI lineage: Eukaryota > Viridiplantae > Streptophyta > Magnoliopsida > Caryophyllales > Amaranthaceae > Salicornia > Salicornia ramosissima. The sequence continues at coordinate 50,051,810 of OX596235.1, read as the reverse complement.
TGGATGAACCCTAGAAACATATCCTAACTTCATCATATCTGCACTGGCCAAAAGGGCTTGAGCAGTCCACTTAGCCAACTTATTAGAATTGTTCTTCAACTCAGTAGCCAAAACAGCCCCTCTTTGAGTCTCCAACTTCTGCCTCCAATCAACCCCAGAATACTTAGGATCAAACTCATTCAAAGCATTTAATGTCAAAAACTGCCTCTGATTGTTGATATCAAGCACACTCTGCAACTCACACCTAGCAACCAAGTACATATCATTATCAAGCTTCCACCTTCTGTACCTATACCCAGCAGAAGCCACATCTTCTCCCTCATTCGCAAACGGGTTTGGTTCATCGAAACTCACCTTCTTCCCATCCCTAACCAAAACCTGCTGAGAGAAATTCTGGTTAATATAAGCAGCTTCAACACTCAATGAATGAGCAGAGTTTATATCCTCCTTGGACTCTGGCAAAGGCTCCTGGGAAGTCTCGTGAACAGACAACAAATCCAACTGAGACCCATCTCTCTTATCGAAAAACAACTTATTCCCAACCCTCTGAACAACAATATCCCATCCATAAATACTTCGAGGAGAACACATGAGAGTAGACAAAATTGCATCCGTAGCAAAAACAGTAGCTTTATCCTCATTCGCAAGCCTCCGAATAACAGGATCATCAGTAGTAGTAACCTTGAAGAAGTTACGATTCTTAAACCTCTCAAGACGGCGATCGTTCTTAGGAGTCAGACGGTCGTAAGTGCGATTATAAGAGTCGAGTGCGCCGCAAAATAGCAGATCCTCAGGCTCAGGGACAGTAAAGCTGAGCTTGGAAAACGTCGAAAAGGGAATCTGCTCAAGCATGTTCCACTCAGGCTGGATTTCGACGGATGATTTGAACACAGCAGCTTCACGGCGCTGATGAGCGCCGCCACCAATTCGGTGGTTGTTGTGGTATAGGCGGTCACGGCGAGCGCGTTCCTTCTCTGCTTCGCGCTTGCGAGCCTCGACCTCTTCATCCCGTCGCTGAGGAAGATGACGGGAGGGATTGTTGTGGTGGTGGTTGAAGCGCCATTTGGGGCCGAACTTAGGGCGAGGAGGAGGCTTGCCATCTACGAGACGGAAAGAGGAATCTTCGTCAGCGGCGAGGGTGGAAGAGAAGGAGTCGTCACCGGAGAAGTCAAATACGGAGTCGGAGGCGGCGTTGTTGCGGCGGTTGAGAGGATTGTTGAGATTACGAGTCCAGTCGGCGATGCGACCGATTTTGTCAGAGCGGGAGAAAGGAGCAAAGGGGACGTTTGTGGGGATTACGGTGGCTGATGCGGTGGATGAGGCGGTGGCGGTGGAAGTGTCGAGTGGGCCCCAGCCATCAGGGTTGAAAGGGACAAAGCCAACCTCAAAATCTGCGGAGGGAGCGACCATAGTTATGGATTGGGGAGAATTTGGCTATGGAGGTGAGACTATAATTTTTTTCACAGAAAAACCTAGATGAGTACAAAGGAGTGAAGAGGATGAGGAATTCGGTGCTTTTTATATGGGAAAGGGGTGATGGACTAAATTACCCTTCTAATGGTACAATATTTACCCTATTGCCATTACTAGGGATGTAAAATTGGGCTAAACGGTCCGTAACAGGCTACTCAAAAATAAGTTCAGCAAAAAACAAGTCATACAAGTCCTTCGGTATCCGGTCGAATTCGATTTTTTCTAGGCGGGTGTCAGTCGGTTTCAGTTTGATGCTTATTGGTTCGATTGTTGTCATAAACAAGTCACATTTGGTCGGTCAAAATTAGTTTTTATTTTTTGTAGCTCATAATCAGTCGGTCACAGTTGATATGCAAGTCGCAGCCCCTCGGTCTAAAACAATTGGTTAATTCAAAGCTTCGGATTGTATGTCAATTTCTCGGGCTAAACCGAATTTTTCGCACCCTTAGATTATATAAAAAGTCAGTTTCATTCCGTTTGGGTCAAGAGACGATGCTAAATTGAGTTTACAATAATTCGACTTAGAGCATATCCAATTAGGATCCATTACTCCCGTGGGGAAAAAACATACTTTGTATATCGAATCCACATAAGTAAAGAAGTTCATTTTAGGTAGGTTTATTTAGGCCAATTAAAATGGGGTTGTGTGATATCTATACAATCTATTAAAAAGTGATTCTCGCACCATATTGCGCCATATAGGCGCCAAGTCATTAGTGTATATGTTTGTGATGGTTGTTCCACACCTTTTAAAAACTAAAAAAAAAAATACAAAAAAAAAAAAAGAAAGGCCCTAACTAGCATTGAACACATAACCATGCTCCAATTAGCGAAACTTTTACCAATAGTCTATATTAGGGGTGTAAGTGGATTTGCAAAAGTCCAAAGCTCAATCCAATCCAAATTTAACGAACTGGATCGAATTTTAAAAAATTGGATCGGATTCGGACTCAAATTTTTTAGTCCAAAAGTTTTTGGAATGGACTCAACCTATTGGAGTCCAAAGTCCAAACTACAGTCCAAATTAAATCTAAAGTGATGCTCAATTTTTGTCTTAGTGCCTGTTCAAAATTTTAAAATTTAAATACTTTTTTTTATAATTTGGCACCTAAAGTGATGCTCAATTTTTGTCTTAGTGCCTGTTCAAAATTTAATATGGAGTAAGGATGAGAAGAATTGAAGATCCTATTGTATGCTTGCTGATTCTTATTTTAGATTAATAATTGTTGGGTTTTGGTGTATATTAATATTTTTTTGAATTTAATTAAGGTGTAGTTTTCTTTTTTGAAAGACTTGTAAATAGTAAATTGTTTACGTTTTAAACAACTAATCGGGTATTTTTATGTATAAGTATATAAGATTTTCATTTATGATTTATCAATGGTATTTATTTTCATTATAATTTTAGTTATTTGGATTAAATCGGATTGAATTTGGACTTGAGAAATTTTATTCGGGTTGGATCGGATCGGACTCAGGAACTTTTTGGATCGGATCGGACTCATTTTTCAAGTCTAAAATTGTTTCGTACTGGACTTGGACTTGGTTGAGTCCAATCCATTCCATCCAATTTACACCCCTAGTTTATATCTTTTAGAGAATTAAATTATTTTTCCTTCAAAAAAATTATTTACTCAATTTGCAATATACTTACTACATAAAAAAGAAATGCAAAAACTAGATTAAATTGAAAAAAAACTATTTCTTTAAAAGTTTATATTATGTGGGAACTTATTAATTTTATTGTCAAGTTAATATTGCTAACTAATATTTTAAGATCATGTAGTAACAATAATAATAATGACAATGACGGTTAGTTAATGACATCAATAATCAATTGATCAATAATAATAATATAATAATGATGGATGATAATAACAATGGCGCTGATGATGGTGGATGGTGGATGATGATGATGGATGGTGATGGTGATGTGACGGATTATGATGACATCAATGATGTATAGTGATGATGGTGTGTATGTGATTATGACATTGACAATGGATGGAGATATGAAATAATAATGGGGGATGATGATGATGATGAGCATGGGTAATGATGACGATGTATGAATGGTGATGGATGATAATGGAAGATCCGGGGATCGATGTTGACTAGATATGGATGGTAATGCGTGATGACATCAATAATCAATCAATCAATAATAATAATATTACATTGTTAATGATAATGATAATGGATGGTGATGATCACAATGTTGGCCAACCAACATGATGAATGTTGATGGATGATGATGACATAAATGATTTATTGTGATGGATGATGACGATGATGATGACATAAATGATGTAGGTGATGCATGATGACGATGATGGATGGTCATAAACGATGACGATGATATATATGGATGATGGTAATGGATTATGATGATAACTAGCCTTTTGTGCACGCTATGCGTGCTGATATTTAGGGCTTAGTGTTACTCGATAGTAATAAACCAAGTCCAAATTGAAAGTTTGTAACTAAGTTGACATCCATGTTGGTATAGAAGAAACATTGATTTACTTTAAAATAGTAATTAAAAACACATTTTTAATTCTTTATGCATCTATTTACGCTGCTTGCAACAACAATTTATTGTTAGTACTAAAATCAAAGCTTTATTTGGGGGCATCATGTAAAGATTTACAAAAAATTAGTATTGATTGAATTTTCCTAAAAATAAATAAAATAATAGCAATATATTATTTAATAATGCTAGTCAAACTATAATAAGATATTGTATTAAAAAATACAAAGTTATACAAAACATAAAAAAAAAAAAAAAAAAAAATCTATTTTTTTTGCATAAAATAAATCATATTTTATTTTATAGAATAAAATAATATGTAATTGATATATTATTGAATTAATTTAAAACATTAAAATTGAATATGATAAAGGCAAAGTTATCTTTTTATTGAATTAATTAAAGAATCAATTGTTTGATTGAAGCACAAATAAGGTAATTTTTTTTCATAATTGATTTAAGTTAATTAAGGATATATAATTGTAGACACCTAATTCTGGCACCTCAGTTAGCTCCCAACGGTCTATGATGCATGTACCCTGTTGCACAGATCCGGTATTTAGCTAGTATGCCAAAATTCCATCTCTTTACCCCTCTCATACCACTCTCACACTGTTTATAGGCGTTTTAGAGGCTCACGACTCGTTTTAGGATTTTTCGGACATTTCTTAGGATTTTTATTTTTTTCATGCGTATTTATTTTCTAAGGGCATTTTAGTCATTTTAAATTGTATAAAATAATTTTCCTAGGTTAATAGCATTTTTCTAGAATTTTTGATAATTTTTCCATAATTTTCTGAGTTTTTATCTATTTTCTATTAATTTTTGAAACATTTTCCATTTTTAGGGGCATTTTAGTAATTTTACACCTGCATTGTCAACTTTTTCTCCACTTTTCACTCATTTATATTTTTCTAGAATTTTCCCATATTTTTCCATAATTTTTGGCATTTTTTAGCACATTTTTCAAAATAGTCCGAAAATCCCGAAAACATTCGAAAACAGTCCAAATTAGCCCAGATTATTCCGGAACCTCGCGAAATCTCCCGGAATCTAAAATCTCGGAGATTCACGCGCAGAATAAGCAAAAAAAATCGACCCGGACACAGCTGGACCTGCGCCTAGCCGCAGGTCTGGTGCCATTCCGGGACGATTTTTTCCTCTGCTCGCCTATAAATACGACCCTTCAAACGACGACAATAAAAGCACGAAAAAACTTCTACTTCTCTCTCTGCTATACATATTCTCTCTCTGAAAATCATTCAAAACTCTATCAAAATCAATTCAAAGCTCTGTCACTCAGCATTTGGGCGTACTAGTTTCGAAACCGTTATCGACCGCCGCACATTCCGGTGCACATTTCTGAGACCCTTTTTATTCAATGTCAACATGCTTTCTTTAGTTTTATTTTTCATTTTAATCTTTGATTTGGTTTGATCATGATAATATGTGATTTTTCCTGTTCTGTTCATGCCGATCTATGTTTTTAATTCATGTTTTTTTTTTCTTTTTATCTGCAATTTGTAAATCATGTCATGCCTTAATTTTCGCATTTTTCATGTCGTCTCCATGTATATTTTCAATGCTTATTTTTAATTCGCATCATTCCGTTTAGCTTTTTATTTATTTATTTATTTTGATTGCACGGGATTCGAGGTACGTTCGCATTTTCCATGCCATCATCATGTTGAATCGTTTTTTTTATGTTTATTTATGATTTATTTGATTTGAATCTTGATTTTTCATTTGGACTTTTGGACTCATTCTAGCATTTTAATATTGATTAATTCTAAAGTGGTCACAAAACAATTTTAGGCTAATTTGTGCATTAATCTGAACCGACTTAGTAATCCGCAAATTAAGGCTAAAATTGAGTTATCTCTGTTGCTCTGAAATTGAACAATGATCCTAAAAAAGAGACCTAGTAGAGATTGCTTGCAGGCGGGCGGGCCCAATGCACGATTGGCCCGTAACCTGTCCCCGAACCCATACTCTGGTGCACGACCATATGGGGCCAATTGCTCCTGGCATTGATACTTCTTCGGTGTCCGTGGACCTTATTAAACGCACGCTGGCGACTCCTACTAGTCCGTATTCACATACGGCGTTAACGAGCATTCAAATCAACTCGTGACGTAGGCGGCCAGGTAAAAACGACCCCTACAATAATTATTTTCGTGGGGGACATCATAGCTCATCCATTGACTTATATAATAGAGAGATATATTATTTTTTTGTGCACGCTATATGTGCGGCAATATTTTTTATATAATTTTTATACAATACTAAAACAAACAACAAAGAAATAAGATTTGAATATGAGTTCTCATCCATTTTTTGATATTATAAAATAGGGAAATAATATGAAAATTTAATTTCTTTCATATCAAAAAATGAACAAAGAAAAAGTTGATCCACTATATTTTTTTTTCTCTACTACCAAATTTCCATTATAATCAAAAGGTAAAAAATTTTATGTCAAAAAATATATCTATATGGGTATCAATTTGTAGAGAATTAAAAAATATGAATTTACAAATTTTTATTTTATTTTTTTGAACTATCAATTTTGTATTATATGTATTTAAAAAAATAAAAAAATTGTAAGAACCTTCCTTAATTATGTAGTTTTTGCTTTTAGAAATAAACCAAGGGTATTTCAGACTTTTCTAGGGGGGACACCATAGCTCCCCCTTGGCTTATATAATAGAGATAATAGATCAATGGTTATGAACTTATGATGATGATGGATGATTAGGGGTGGGCAAAAAAAAAACTCGTATCCGTTTTCCGATCCGGTACTCGATTTTTTTTACCCGAAAAAGTGGGTACCCGATCCGGTTTTCAAAACCATATCAAACCGGGTACCGGGTCGGAGTTGTTTAAAATCGGGTACCCAGTATCTGGTTTTAACTATTAAAAAAACACTTTTTTATTATTAAAAAAATTTTTTTATTTTATTTTAATATTAGTTTTTTAATTATTCAAATACTTTTTTTAATTTTAACAGTTTTTTTTTTATAAAAAAAAATTCTAAAAAACAATTTGTCTTTTACTAAATTTTTTGAAAAAAAAAACAGTTTTTTTTTAAATAAAAAATAGTTTTTTATCAAAAAAAATTAAACTGCTTTTTATTATTATTTTAAAAAAAGTTGTATAAGAAAAGAAAAAAAAACTCGGGACCGGATACCCGGTTTTCCACTACAAGAAATTCAAACAATGAGGGCAATTTATCATGATTAAAGAGGGCAATATGAGTATTGCTTTACTTAATGATGCCTACAAGGGCAATTATTTTTGCACTCATTGATATCAACTATGAAGACAATATGATTATTTTGCCCTCTTAGACTTTTGAAACTTTGCCCTATTTGACAATAAATAAAGTGTTTAAATCAAGGAAAGCAAAATGTATTGCCTTTGTTGATGATCAATGAAGACAATTTTGTTTGCCCTTTTTGAATTGAATCAAAGACTGCAAAACATCTAAAATTGTCTTTGAAACCTAATACAACGGGGTTACAAGGGCAACATAGGGGCAATCCTAAAATTGTCATTATAACCTAAGAAAACAAATTTTGTATCAAATAGGGCAATTTTAATTGTCCTTCTTGAACACATTTTTTGTAGCGTTCGAAACCGAATTTTCGGATATCCGAATTATCGTGATCGGATCTGGGTTAAAAAAAATGCGATACGAAAAACCGAGTACCCGATTTTCGGGTACCAAAAAAGGTACCCAAATTTGCCCACCTCTATAGATGATAAGGAATTGACGACAACAACAACAACAATGAATTGATGATGACACTGATGATAACGATGATGATGGTTATTAATATGATTAATATGACAACAACAGTATAAGAACAATAATATGATTTCTAGATCTGATCATTATATTTAACAAACTATTTAATCCACATTTAAATTAGCCAATAATTAGGCTTTACAAACTTAGTAAGTTAAGATAATAAATTCATTGAGGGATTTAATTACTTTATAATTTATATAATTATACTAATATTCATAAAAAAATATATTTATATTTTTTTTGAAAAAGAAAAGGCTTTACAAAATTATTAATCAAGCATAAATAAATTAATTGAGTGATTTAATTAATTTGTAATTTATGTAATTTTACTAAAATTCATTAAAATATATACTCCCTCTGTCCCAAAATAACTGCTCTACTTTCCTTTTCATCCGTCCCAAAATAATTGCTCCATTTTTTTTGTACCAACCCGATTCACCCTTTTGGGCTAATCCGGATTCGGAGCACATCCCGGTGTTAAAGTTTTAAACTCCTCCCAACGTGCTTTCGGGGGACCGAACCGTGGTTCTCCCTACCAAGTCTAGCCTCCGGCACCACTAGACCAAGACAATGTTACATTTAGATTTATACCTCACTTACCACTTAATACCCATTATTTTTTTACTTACTTTTACTTACAATTTTACACTTTTACCCTTACTTTTCACAAAAAGTGGGCCCAACAAAAATTTCACCTCAAACCCTAATGGATCAGTTTTTTTAGGACGGAGGGAGTATATAATTTGTATGCAGTAGTAAATAAAAGTATTATAATTTAATTTTACTTTAATTGATTTATATAACTTTTTTTTTTTGGCAACTTAGAGAAATCATGTAAGCAGGTTCCTTCAAAATAGGTTCGGTAAAATACATGCTTGGTCAAAAAAGTTGGTCCAAAATAGGTTCGATAGAATATAGGTTCGGTAAAAAATGGTTGCTCAAAAACAGGTTTTAAGTAGGTTTAAAAATAGGTCGGAAATGGGTTTAGATTTAAAACATATTTGATACCGGTCGGTTTCAATATGCGTAAAACAAGTCGGAAATGGTTTCATACTACGTTCGAGTTTGCTAGAGGTCGGTATTCAACCACTTGCATTTGGTCAAATACAAGTTCGATATCGTCCGAAAATGGTTAGTCAAATAGGTTTCTAACTAATGATCATATTTACACCCCTAGACACACTGAGGGAAAATAAAGTCCAATGTTGTGTATTTACCCCTCCTTACTAAAATAACTTTTCCATTTTACTTTTTTCATCTGTCCCAATTTATTTGTTAATTCCTATTTTTAATTATATGGGTCACAATAAAAAAAATAAATTCCGCAACATATTAACTGCAACAATTTGTTATTTTTTTCTCTATTTTATGTCAAATCGTTGCAATTATTTTGTTACGAACGAAGTACATCTATACACTTGAATACCCATTAATTACTTACTAACTTTTTTTTACTTATCTAACTTCACTATACAGGACAAAAAAAAACTAACTTCCGCTTAAATTTTGCCCTAAAAGTGAATGTAAATCATAATTTTCCCTCCAAACCCTACTTTATTAGTTATTAGATAAAGATATTTAAAAAAAATTAATGAATGTTAATAAATGTGTTTTGTTTAAAAATTTAGACATTTATTAATTGATACTCTATGTATAACTATATAAATATTATTTTTATTATGAACAAAACCTACTATATAACTATAAAATAATTACTTTTATCATAAATAAAATCTTATTTTAAAATAATTACAATTAAAAAAATATCAAAATGTATTTTATTTAAGAATATTTTGCAGGTTTATTTAAAACTGAGCATCTGCTCGGGGATTATTTAGTTAGTAACATTGGGGGCCAAAATTAAATGAAATTAGGTTTTGGCCCGGCGTTGCTCCGGTGGTTGCCTATTTTCTTAATTGTCATTGGTACAATTTATTTAAATTGGTGTTTGTTTACATTGTTTAATAATGATTCTTATTGAATTGTAATTTACTATGAATTTTCATAGTATATGTTTCTTTTTGTAAATTCAACTTAAGCAAAACTTTTTTTTTTTAGGTTTTGCTATTCATTGCCCTAAGGACAATGCATAAGAATTAACAAATGCATTAAAAGTTGAAATTTATATTTAATATGTGTAAAAAATTCATTGAAAAGTGAAATAAATTTATTTTATTTATTTATTATATGAAAATATTACATAGATAATTGAAATATTTATTTAATATATGAATATAATTTCACATTTCAATGGAAAATTTTCATATAATCACTGTGTAAAACAAGTTTCAATGTGTTTTTCACATTAATTAATGCATTTGCTAATTCTTATGCATTGCCCTTAGGGCAATGAATAGCAAAACCCTTTTTTTTGAAAAAAAAATCAATACATTGATAAAAGAGTCATACGATATCTACAAAAGAGTATTGAAAGAAGGATCATTTTTTTATTTTTACGATGGTTTATAAGTTGAGTGAGAGAGAGTTGGGATGATAAGGTGGTGATGTGTCAAAAGTAGAGAGAGGTGCTTTGGATGATAGAGTGATGATGTGTCATTTTCTTAGGGAGAGAGAGAGGAGCTAGATCACTTAATAGGTTGCCAGGCCATGTGTGCTTGAGGGGGAGAGTTTTTATATACTAGAACTAGAATAGATTACTCTCTTTTGGTTTTAGCTTAGCTTAATACGAGTAAAGTATTGGCCATAAAAAAAAAATACCAAGTAAAGTACTTCCTCTGTCCCTTTTTGTTTATCCCATTTACTTTTTTTCATCTCCAGAGACATAAATTTTAACGAAAATATCTTTAGATATATGTAATAAAAAATTATATAAATTGCATATTAAAAAAATACACATTTAGCTGAATCAAACAAGATCTCATTTGACTATATTTTTTCTTACATATATAAAATTATAGAGAGCCAAAGTTACCAAATGAACAGTGTCAAAAGTCAATATGGGGCAAACAATAAGGGACGGAGTGTAGACACCTAATTCTAGCACCTCAGTTAGCTCCCAACGGTCTATGATGAATGCACCCTGTTGCTCAGGTCCGGTCTTGAGCTAGTATGCCAAAATTCCACCTCTTTACCCATCTCATACCACTCTCACACTATTTATAGGCATTTTAAAGGTTCACGACTCGTTTTAGGAGTTTTCAGACATTTTTTAGGATTTTTGTAATTTTTTTTAATTATTTTTCATGTATATTTATTTTCTAAGGGCGTTTTACTCATTTTAAATTGCATCAAATAATTTTCCTAGGTTAATTGCATTTTTCTAGATTTTTTGGTAATTTTTCCATAATTTTCTGAGTTTTTATCTATTTTCTATGAATTTTTGAAGCATTTTCCATTATTAGGGGCATTTTAGTAATTTTACATCTGCATCATCAATTTTTTTCTCCACTTTTCACTCATTTATAATTTTCTAGAATTTTTCCATTTTTTTTTGGCATTTTTATTGTATTTTTTTCAAAATTGTCCGAAAAACCCGAAAACAGTCCAGATTAGCCCGGATTATTCCGGAACCTCACGAAATCTCCTGGAATCTCAAATATTACGATAATATTACGTAATCATAATGATCTCCGTAATCGTATCGTAATCGCATAAAAATCTTGGAGAATCACGCGCAAAATAAGCAAAAAAATCGACCCGGATACAGCCTGGACCTGCGCCTAGACGCAGGTCCACATTACAGGACCTGCGCCTAGACGCAGGTCACAAATACTGACCTGCGTCTAGATGCAGGTCTAGTATTCTCCGGGTTCGATTTTTGCCTCTGTTTGCCTATAAATACGACCCTCGTCCGGCTTTTCAAAACACATACACAAAAACGAATACAACATTCTGACTTCTATTCTCTCTCTGCTATTCATTCTCTCTCTCAAAATCAATTCAAAACACTGTCACAATCAATTCAAAACTCTGTCAAAATCAATTCAAAACTCTGTCAAAATCAATTCAAAATTCTGTCAAAATCAATTCAAAACTCATTCAAAATCAATTCAAAACTCTGTCAAAATCAATTCAAAACTCTGTCACTTGGCATTTGGCGTGTTAATTTCTAAGCCATAATCGACCGCCGCACATTCCGGTACACATTTCTGAGACCCTTTTTTCTATTCAATGTTAATATGCTTAATTTTCTTTTAATTCTTATTTTAATTTATGATTTGCATTAATCATGATGACATGTTATTTTTGCTGTTCAGTTCGCTTAGATCTATGTTTTGATTCATGTAACTTCTTTTTTTTTTTTTAATCCATGTGATCCCTTCTTCCTGCATATTTCATGTTATTCATTGTAGCATTTTTTATTTATTTTTTTTGATTGCACGGGATTCGAGGTACGTTCGCACTTTCAATTTCATCTTTTTTATGTTGTCGCTGTGTTGAACCTTTTTTTTATGTGATTTGACCCTTGATTTATCCCGGACTTTTGCCTTCATTCTAGCGTCATAATATTGATTAATTCCAAAGTGGTCACAAAACAATTTTAGGCTAATTTGTGCATTAATTTGAACCGACTTAGTAATTCGCAAATTAGGGCTAAAATTGAGTTATCTCTGTTGCTCTGAAATTGAATAATGATCTTACAAAAGAGACCTAGTAGAGACCGCTTGCAGGCGGGCGGGCCCAATGCACGATTGGCTCGTAACCTGTCCCCGAACCCATACTCTGGTGCACGACCATATGGGACCGATTTCTCCTGGCTTCGGTACTTCTTCGGTGTCCGTGGACCGTATAAACGCACGGTGGCGACTCCTACTAGTCCGTATTCACATACGGCGTTAACGAGCATTCAAACAAACTCGTGATGTAGGCGGCCGAGTAAAAACGACCCCTACACGGAGGGAGTAGACAATTTATAACATTCTTTGCCTTATAAAAAAAGGTATTGTTAAACGTAGCTCCCAAATTATTTATTAAAGCCCTTTTTTGAGAATTTTGCCCCTGGTTCGTTTGTTGGACTGGAAAAAAATCTCAACATAGACTAGTGGTCTGATTCAAAGACTCATAACTTTTTATACATAATTCTTTTTAAGGCGATTATTCTTGGAGAAGATTTCTTGTTCTGAGAGCTTCGATTTGATATATTATACATATAAGGCTATAAGCATTTGAAAATCAAGTGCACAGTCAGGAAAGCAAGTGCGCATGGTCTATACGACGCTGCCTTTCTGATTGCGCATTTGGTTTTCAAATGCTCATATCTCTTTCTAAACTCTCGGAACAAGAAATTTCTCCGAGTTTAATCGCATAAAAAGGAATTATGTGTAAAAGTTATAAGTGTTTGAATTAGACCACGGTGCAAAAGTACTTATAATGCTTTCAATTCATGATTTTAGCGTATGTGATATGTTTTAATTCACGATTTTAGTGTAATAATATGTTTTTATTTTATTATTAATATTGATATAAAATAAGATAAAGATTTTAGAATTTGGTCTAATTAGAGAGAAGATGCGTTTTAGAATAATGATTACTTTAGTACTCCCTCCGTAACATATTAATGGCAACGATTTGACATTTTTCCTCTCTACTTTATGTCAAACCGTTGCCATTAATATGTTACGGAGGGAGTAAGTAATTTAAAAGTTATGTCTAGCAGTTCACTAAAAGAACGCTATATTTTTTTATTTTTTTTTTGACAAAGGGCAAAGATGGATCTAAATGTCTAGATAGTGGGAGGGTTTCATCAAAAGAATGCTAACGCAAATTATTGGGTGCACCCGGGACCATGCAGCTGGGTGGTCCTGGTTTAAATGACGTTGTGAATATTTGGTACTTTTGTTGTGAACATTTGGTACTTTTGTTGTGAACATTTGATAATTTTGTTGTGAACATTTGATAGTTTAATGCTGGTGAACATTTGATAATTTTGTTGTCAACATTTGATAGTTTAATGTTGGTGAACATTTGATACGTTGTGAACATTTAGTACTTTTGTTGTGAACATTTGATACTTTTGTTGTGAACATTTGATAATTTTATTGTGAAAATTTGGTACTTTTGTTGTGAACATTTGATAATTTTGTTGTGAACATTTGATAGTTTAATGCTGGTGAACATTTAATAATTTTGTTGTCAACATTTGATAGTTTAATGTTGGTGAACATTTAATACGTTGTGAACATTTGGTACTTTTGTTGTGAACATTTGATAGTTAAATGCTTGTGAACATTTAATAATTTTGTTGTCAACATTTGATAGTTTAATGTTGGTGAACATTTGATATTTTTTGTGTGAATATTTTATAGTTTGATGTTGATGAACAAGTGATAATTTTGTTGTAAAAATTTGATAGTTTGATGTTAATGAACATATGATAATTTTGTTATAAACATTTCATAGTTTGATGTTGAAGAATATTTGATAGTGTGATGTTGTGAACATTTGATAGTGTGATGTTGTGAACATTTGATAATTTTGTTGTGAACATTTGAGGGACCACAGAAAGTTGGGTGCTCCCGGGTCCATCAATTACCTATTGGAATGCTAATCTAAATCTATATCTATACTTAAATATTTAAAACAGGAACTTTAAACGCCACGTGTCATCTATTTATTACTCCTTTTTACTTTATTTATTTCTTTCTTATTTTTTTTAAAAAACCTTAAATGTCTCCTTATTCCTATAACAATCGAGTTCCACTTTGATCCTCAATCTTGTGAAATCACATATCACAATAAATCAAATCGTCATATTTGAATCTCCATATTGAATCAAAATAGAAATCATACATTTTGTTTCAAATAAAGAAAAAAATCGATAAATTTACATAATAATTGATTTAAATGATAAAACCCGTGCATCAGGCTACATAAATCAGGCCTAATTTTATAATTTTACATTATTGGTTTAAATGATAACACGGATAGTTAAATGGAAAACACTCCACATAAAATCGGGCCAAAATTTGAAAATTTGGGTCGAACTTTATGGTCCGATTTTATTTTCTTCCATCTTCTTCGTTCGCATCAAGAAAAATGTTATAGTGACCCTAAACACAGAGTGAAGGATGAACAAAACTATGAAGAAACTTAGCAGAGTAACACCCTTTTCACTCTCATCTGCCCTAATTCGAACCCTAACCACTTATTCTTCTTCTTCAACAACATCTTTCTCTCTGAAAAATGTTACAAAATCAAACTTCGACGAAACCCTAGTAGACCTCTCCACCCATGTCAAAGCCGCTGATTTCGTCGCCATTGATCTTGAGATGACTGGTGTTACGAGTGCTCCGTGGCGTGAATCATTCGAATTTGATCGACATGATGTTCGCTATCTTAAAGTCAAGGATTCCGCTGAGAAATTTGCTGTTGTTCAGTTTGGTGTTTGCCCTTTTCGTTGGGATTCCCTCAAAAGTTCTTTCATTGCTCACCCGTTAGTTCTTTCACTCTTTGAATTTACTATTTGAAATACTAATTTGAGTTTTATTGTTTCCATGGAGTAAAGTTTTGTTTGGCAAAGTTCTATAGGAAGCCATTTGCCCATTTGTAGCTGTTATTGAACTGCAACTTGCAAGTAAAGAAACTGTCCAATAAATGTGTTCTCCTTCTCCCCTGGAACTGCATTGCAGGAGATGATTACGAACAAGGAAGTAGTAACTTTGATTATGCGATTTCTCAAACTGGTATTGGTTTTATGACTAAGTTAACATCATGTAAATGTGCTTTGCCTGGTTTAAGCGAGTAGCCTCATACTATTTGGGACATGGGAGAGGAGAATTTGTTACTGATTTAAGAATAGTCGTGCATTATGATTATGATTTGAAATGTGAAATTATGTTAATATGATTTATGAAGGGGTTGGAACTTGGAAAACATCAAGTTCACAACTTAAGCACTTTGGGATCAATGTTACATAGTTCGCCTTTTAGTTCGATTTATTCGTGGTTCGCCTAAAATGGGACAAAAATAGACAAAACCGACCAATCGACCATAGTTTGCTTTTTTGGATCGCAATTCGCGGGCACTTTAGGGACTATGTGACACTGTTTGGGATGGTAGGGATATGTTTTAAATTTTCTATATTTGGATTTTGGACTCTTTCTCACTTTCAGGTTCATAAATCTTTGGAATATTTTCTTTGAATATCAAGTTGTCTGATCTTGGGGTGGTTACTATCTCCATTGCATGTAATTTCTGGTATTAATGCGTAAATTTGCTGTTTGCAAAGGACATTTTTGACACTTGTTGATCCGTGATGTTGTTTGTTTACTTGTATGGGATATCTTCATTGTTATATACAAACATTATTTAAATATTAGTAAGCTAGTGCCTTTGAATGTGGTAAGCTAGATGGTAGGCATTGAGTGCAGCAAAATCCATGCTTAAATGATAGCAGTTATGAAAGCAAGCTAAGTTCCAATCACCTGAAAAGCATCTAAAGTTCATTCCATCTTATTAAGTTAGTGTTGTTTGCTCATTTGCAGGCATAACTTCTATATATTTCCACGTCAAGAACTTCCCACCGATAGCCCATCATACGAGTTTCTATGCCAGACATCTTCGATTGACTTCTTGGCAAAATACCAGTTCGATTTCAATACTTGCATTCATGAAGGTATTGAATGCTGCTTGTTCCGCTTTTAGCTTTATTTGCAAGTATGTAGGTATTGTCTCTGGATGGAAGCTGGGATGGCTGTATTATCTTTCAGACTTCCTAAATTCCTATATATGGCATTACATGCTATTAGACCATATTAATTTGTGTTATTGTCAGTATGATGTCTTTTTTTTGTAATAAATTTATGATTTGCATAATCTCAGGAGTGTCTTATTTATCCAGACGACAGGAAGATGAGGCATTGGGTCGCTTGAATTCAATTTTTAAAAGCAAAGGGCAAAATACTAATGAAGTTAAAGATGTACCATTGAAAAATGTTGCTGATATACTTTTCTCTGAACGGATGAAAATCCGGTTTGGTGAGTGGCTTGATATGTTGCTGCAGAACAGAAATGCTGAGCTTCCATGTGCTGCTGAATCTAAACAACAATTTGAAACCATATTTTTCAGTATGCGTCCTGCTCTTAGATTGAATGGTTTCACTTCTCATCAGCTGAAATTGATTGAATTGGTAAATGCTGAATGGGGCTTATATTTTTCCCCTTTTTCCCTGGATGCATCATGTCTTGTCACTTCATTCAACTAGGTTTATTCTTCAAATGGTGCTTTAAATTGACTAAGGCGGATGAGATTTCAATTTTGGAGCTTTCATATGTCAATGCAATAGAAATTTGTGCAACAACAATTTTTTCTATCGATGGAACTTGATGTCTTAGCCATAGCTTAGTTGTGTTGTCTTTTAATTAGTGATTCATTATTGACTTCCTGAAAACTGGAGAAGAGAAATTAACAGTCGGCACTTAGCAACTTGGTTTAGAAAGGTTATGTTCCTTTTGTGGAATTGTGAAGCATTTCTTTTTATTGAATTATGGATTTGTGATGTATATTATGCTCCATCTCCCAAGCATGATCATGTAATGAGCTTACATTGTCTTACAGTTATTTTTTTTTATTGTTTATAACATATTGGAAATCTACTGATTTTGCACTGCAATTGCAGGTCACAAGAAATCACTTTAAGGATCTTGTTTTTGTTCGTGCTTATGATGAAAGTTCCATCTTGCAGAAGCTTGTTGTTTATGTAGAGTCTGTCAGCGATAAGATCAACCTTATGGTGAGAAAATTGTTCCAAGGATTGCAACTATCTTGGTGTTGCACCTGCTCCTTGCTAAATATGGAGTTTAGAATTGTTCTTTGCATGTTCTTCTGCAGGACGAGGTGAAGAACGGATCTCACCAACAAGCAAGGCAAAAAGTAAACGTAGCTGCAGGATTTCGGCATGTCATTGACCTCCTTTCTTTTGAAAAGAAGCTAATTGTAGGTCATAATTGCTTCTTAGGTATGCCTTGTTGTTCGCTAAAGAAAAATAGTTCATTGTCTTGGGCCAATGCTATCATCTCTCACAAACTGTTATGCATCCCCCCAAATGACCTAATCAACGTGTAGCCACCTCAATTGCGAGAGTTGGCATATTGGTAATGCTATCATCTTTTGTAGTGATCCAGTAGCTGAAATGTTGTACTTTTTGCAGATATGGCGCACATGTACCATAAGTTCTTTGGTCCGCTTCCATCCGCTGTTGAGGAGTTTGTGTTGGATATCCACAAGTCTTTTCCACACATAGTTGACACAAAAGTAATGTTGAATGCAGACCTGAAACTCCAAAAACTCATGAAAAAAGCTAGCACATCATTGGCCTCAGCATTTCCTCTGCTGTGCCCTACAATAGCCTCTGGAAAGTCCCCTGATGAGGGTGTGCATCCATGTGTAAAGGTGGAGGTCCAGGTGGATGACATGAGGTTTGCCATTTAAACTGTTTTGTAGCAGTCTGAGTTCTATATAATACTAGTTAGTATCTCTTTGTAAGCCTAACCTTGAGAGAAATCTGAAAATCCAATTGCTCTGATCATTTGCTTGTAGAAATTCTATAACAAGCTATGTTAATCATACTAAGCTATTCTTGTCACACATACAAGTACAATGTTTGCTACACTGTCTTACCACAATACTGCGGTTTTTCTGCCCCCTTCTTGATAGCTACTTTCCACATGAACTTCTACATATAGACCAACTTATACCAAGGAATGTTGCAGGTCCTCAAAGTGGAACTCTGGGGCAAGGCATGAAGCTGGCTATGATGCATTTATGACTGGGTGTATCTTTGCACAAGCTTGCAGTCATTTGGGTGTTGATTTCTCTTCTGAGATGGTAAAAAGCAACGAGAATCTTCAAAAGTATGTCAATCTGCTTTATCTGACCTGGAATAATGGAGATGTAATCAATCTTAGCACTGGTGATATTAATGAAGTTCCGGTTATCAATTCTGTGAAACGGAGATTTCTCACCATTTTACATCCTAACATTGTTTTGCTCTGGGGATTCCCTCCAAAACTCAAGGCAAACGAGATCAAACAATGCATTTGTAAAGTGTTTGGTATACACTCAGTTGCTAGCATCTATAATTTGGATGAAACTGCAATGTTTATACAGTTTAGTAAGCCAGAATTGGCTGTTAATTTCCTCACCGTGAAGAAGAAATTAGAAATGAGTGATAAATCTGTATCCCTCCTACATCCTTTATCAAAGTTGTTGGAAGGAGGAAATACTTGTGCTGCTGGTTATGAAGTTTACAAGGATATCTGCAGCTCCCCAATTTCAAAAGTCTTGTTTGCAGAGCAAGCAGAGGCAGTTGGAATGAATTGTAAGACCAAATTAATAGAAACTGAGGAAGACAGTAAGAACCTAGAACAAGTACAATTGGCCACGAGAACTGCGAGTACAAGCTCATCAATGGGGGTTTGTAAATCAGCAGATTTGAAGAAAGATGTTAAAAAAGTCTCATCTTATCAGAGTATTTTTGAAAGGGTTTTGTATGACAGAAAGATGAATGTAACTAGTTCTTGTAATTCGTAGATGAATTCACATTGTGAGACTGAGAATCATTAGCAATTTTGATTAGATTCTCAGATTCATACACCCCTGTATTAGTTCGTGTTGATGTTGTATTGAATTTCTAGGCATTAATAGAAGAAATTTTTTATTCTGATTTTTATTAATGTGTGTATGAAAAATATCACATTTCAGCTGAAGTTGTTCATCAAGGAAACTTCTGTCTCCAATTGTAAGAGACGATCAGAAATACAGACCAGTATATTTTGCAGAGATTAAATTCAGAAAAAAATAAAATGTAACTTGCTATATAATCATCACAAAAGTACTATATGATAATCCAAAACAACTTTTTCTCAAGCTACAGAGAAGAGCAACATAATCAACTAATTAAATGAAATAACCCTAAATGCCTAAAGCTGTTAAAAAAACCCTTACTGCTAAGAACTACCCTAATCCATGAACAGATACAGCATGATCACAACTCCGACGAACAATGTCAGGAAATAAGACGTGACAGACAGCATATCGGTGCCATTGGTAGCCGCTGGGCCCCACGAATCGGTAATAACCTCGCCCCCACCCCCACCCCCACTCGGTCCCTCAACAGAACGAGCCCCACTTGGCCCATCAACAAAACGGGCCCCACTTGGCCCATGCACAGAGGGTACAGGGGCACTAGCAGTTGGGTGATGAGCAGGAAACTGCACCATGACTCTGATGATCATCTTCTGACCTGCCTCACAGTGACCTGGTTTCCCACTAATGAAGAAGAAGAAACCCGAACGATCAAACTCGAAAGTTGTGTTCCCATCTTCTAATTTTAATGTCGGATTGTTTACTTTGCAATTCTCATAATCATCCAACTCAACAAGGAGCACTGAGTCTTTTGCATACTTAAAATCTGTCAGTAAAACAACAAACAAACAAGCAAACTCTCATTCAGAACACTTCTATAAACTTATAACATCAGAAGAAAAGGCAATAAAGCTCTAAAAAAGTTAAAACATATACATTTGTCTTTGAACATTTTCTTTCAATAAGCAAAATAATAACTTACTAATGGTGTCTCCAATGTGAAACCTGTTTTGTTCTGCCCATTCATTGTAAGTCTCGAACTCACTTCCATCGGGTTCAATCCATCCCCTTTCGCCTCCTACTTCGTACTGAAAGCAGGAAACTTGAAAAGTAGCCAAGAAGATGAAGAGTATGAAGGAAAAGAGGGAAATTTTGGAATGTTTTTTTAATGAAAACGAGGCCATTTTTTTTTTCTTTCTTTCTGTTAATGGTATCAGAATTTTATTTTTTTTTACAGCAGAAGATGAGAAGCAGATTTTAAGAGGGTATTTTTTTTTTACTAAGGGAAGAAGAAGCAAGAAGGGAAGCAAATGGTATGGTAACTTTGAGGTTAATATATATAGGAATAAAAGTGGAAGTTAAGGTAGTTATTTTTACTGATGTTGTGGTCAATGTAAAGAGAAGTGGAGGGAAAGTGGGGAGCAATAGAGGGGATGTTCTGGATTATTTTACTAATTGGCATTTGAACGTGACTTTAGTCAAATGAGTTTTTCCTTTCAATTTTTTTTTTCATAGTATAAAAAAAATTGCAGAAATAATATTTTTGTTATATATTTTACCAAGTATTTAATAAGGTGATTAAATTACCATTATATATATAATGGAGAGCATATTTTAGGTTAAGTGAATAATTGAATTATATAACAGTAAGATGGTAAAAGTTGTCCATTGTTTAATGTTTATACTTCACAAAAAGTCAATCCTGTTATATATTGAGATGAAAATAGTGGTGGATTTAGGAAGTTTGTTTAAGGCAGGGCTGTAATTATAAGCTTTTAATAATATAATTCGGTGAAAATGCAAAACAAAAATAATCCCAATCTTTATTGGAACATGGAATATAACGAGGTTAATCCAATTTATTATTATTTTTTTTTGATGGCAGGTTAATCCAATTTTAAAAAATCCTAACTACACAGTAAAAGTATATACATTCATTCAAAATTTCTTAACTAATTAACTATATTCATTTGTAGATTAACCACTACTTAGACTCTGCTTGGCAACATATTTCAGTCACATTAAATGATTGGTGCTACAGTTTTAAGTCACCGAAAATAATTAGAATTGTTTGTGTGTAGGAGCTCTTATATTAAATTAACAACTAGTTCAAATTAAGTTGCTATTAAATATAACATCCCAAGAATAGGAGCTAAATTTTTCAGTTACCTTATCGAGTCAGCTCATTTCAGCTGCCATATCATTTTCCTTTCGGTTCGAGTTGATTGCCAAACATAGTTTTAGATTACACCGAAATTATTCTTTATTGTCTACATATAAAAAAAATATAATGCAACTTTGCTACAACTATTTTTTTTAAAAAAGATCTAGCTATAAGAAAATCCTGAAAGATGAGAAATTAGAGAATCAAATTTTGATTCTATGTGCACTATTACTCTATTTTATGCTTGGTAAACCATCACACTCTACTTTCACAACTAATTTTTCCAAACTTAACCCAAGGATCATTTTTCTTTCCCTAATGACCCCATTTCTCTAATTTTCTCCTTAAATCTAACATATAACAAAATTAAGTAATACCTTGTCGTTTTAATCCTTATGGGTTCCGATTTGAGGTTGAAATTTGCAAAAAACGACTCAATTAGCCCTAATTTAGTGAAATTTTTTACCAGTTTTTTGCTTGATAATATTTTATTATATAGACTTTGGAGTATCTATAATTAATTAACTATATGATCCCATGATCTGGGTATATTCTTTTGATTAGATCACACAACTTTGCTAATTTTAGTTTAGATCCGTTGACTTTGGAATCTTTGTACAACAACAGATCCTTTTTCCTTCATCTATCTACAATTGTTTTTTGTGTATGTAACTTCAAAATATACAATCACTTCTAACATTTTTCTCTCATATCTTTATGCAACTATATATATCTACATTTAAATATGTGTATATACACTTAGCCAAAAACAACAATTCTTTTTACAAATCAATGTTTTGATTTAGGAAGCTTAACAATGAGCAAGGTTTTTGACAAAATTCTGGGTAAGGTGCTTTGTTTTCTTTTGTGTTTCTTTCTTCATCTTACATTGATTGTCCTGTGAAATTGTACATTTATATAGTGATCATGACCTATTTTTTTAACACGATAAGGTAAACTGGCCCCAATACACAGCTCCTATCATATGATTATCGAGCTGCCATTGCCTGTGGGGTCACAGGGAGGCCTCTAGGGGACCCACTGTGACCCCACAAGTGACCCCACTGAGCTAGGGGATTCTCCCTATTGATCATAACCTATAAAATGCTCCACATAGACACAAATCAAACTACAGTCTTGAGTGTAATTTTGCTTTTGACTTAGAAACAATCAAGTTTTCATTCTCATATTCTGCAATACATAGTCCTCTTGACTAGCATTACAGTTAAAGTAAGGGAAAATGTTGTTTTTATGTTATTCTAATGTACATATTTTACCTTGTCTGAGGTATTCTGGTCCTAACACGGGAACGAAGAGCAAGGCTAAGCAAGCAAAATTTGATCAGTATAGTTGATGGATATGTTGACAGAAGAGAGAAAGCACAACCCAACATCAGCTGAAGAAAAAGCCTTTACTTGTGTAGGGAGTGTGCTTTCTCATCTTCTGCCAACAACATCATAATCGCGGTTTGCATATGCCAGGGGATCATTGTAAGACTATCTTATTCTTCTATATGAGTCTTACAACCAATTCAAATTCTACATCATTGTAAAATATACCATGATTTTGATTTTTTCTGATCTGATATGAATTTTTTGTTAAATAAGAAATAGAGTGCTTAAATAAGTTGAATCAAACGCACCCTTACTACCAATTCATCTGATAGATCATTGTAAAATATAGCATGATCTTGATTTTTTCTGATCTGATATGAATTTTTCTGAAATAAGCACTAGAGTGCTTAAATAAGTTGAATCAAACACACCCTACTGATAGATCATTGTAAAATATAGCATGATCTTGACTTTCATATAAAATATGGAGTAGAAAAAATTAGTTCAAGCTTTATTACATCACTACATTATGAATTCAGAATTAGAATGAACAAAAACTAATTGAAAGAATGAATCTAAACTGAGGTATATACATCAACAAATCAACAAATCTCTTTCAAGTCCTGATCAGACTGAACTGTAATCTGAAACAACTCTTGATCCAAACCCTTGCCACGACTCTCTTCCTCATCATCCGAAACAATGTCTTGTATACTCAATGGGAGACTAGTTGAGAAAACCAAAGTGGGTTTTGATTTAGGAACAGGTAAAAGATCAGCTTCGCGGTTAAGAATCTGAAGCACCCTCCTCATATTAGGCCTCTGTAAGTAATCAGGATTTGCACAGCTTAACCCAACAAGCATAAGTCTCTTCAATTCTGTCTCATCAAACTTGTCTTTCAACAGCCTCTTATCAGCAGCTTCAATTAGCCTCCCTTCAGAGTGTAAACCCCAAACCCAATCCACCAAATTAAGCACCTTCTGATCACCATCCTCTCTTTCTATTGGCTGCCTCCCACAAGCTACTTCAAGGACCACAACACCAAAGCTGAAAACATCAGTTTTTTCAGTAGCTTTTCCATATTGCAGATACTCAGGAGCTAAGTACCCCATTGTTCCTGCTGTTAGGGTTGAAACCGGGCTCTTGTCGTGCTCCATTAGCCTAGCTAACCCGAAATCACCTAGTTTTGGGTTAAAGTTTGAGTCTAGCAACACATTACTAGTCTTGATGTCTCTATGTATGACTTGTTGCTCACATTCTTGGTGCAAGTAGGTTAAAACTGATGCTAAACCCATTACTATGTTGTATCTTTCGGACCATGGAAGTGGGTTCGAATCGGTTTTGAACTCAGGGTACAACACCTTGTCAAGGCTTCCATTAGGCATGTAGTCATAAACAAGCAACAATTCACCTTTCTCTACACACCAACCTTGAAGTTGAACCAAGTTTTTGTGCCTTAAACCAGCAATAATGGATAACTCAGCAAGAAACTCAGTTTTACTTTCATGGGTATGTCTTGATCTCTTTACTGCAGCTAAATTTCCTGAAGAAATGAAATATGCTTTGTAAACTGTCCCAAATGCACCATTTCCTAGAATCCTACTTGAATGAAACCCTCTTGTAGCAAATTTCAGCTCTCTGTAGCTAAACTGTCTAGGACAAGTTACCATTTCTGCCTTAAAACTCTTTTGTTTCTCAGTTTTCTTCCATTTCTTGAGACAAAAATAACCAAAAACTACAAGAACAACACAGAATAGTACTGGACCAGCAATCACAAACCCTAAACCGATCCTCTTTCGAAGATTTTTCGAGCTCAATTTGAGGGTTTTCGGAGCAGGAGAAATCATCACAGCACTGTCAGACACATTATGAGGTCTCCTAGGCATAAAACCATATGTTTTGAAACTAAAACTCTCAATAAGATGAACTTCAGTACTCCCCTCAGTAGACCCAGAAAAACCCAAATAAATGTACTCCTTTAAATACCCAGAAAGATCAATTTCAGCCTCTAAAACTGGGGTTCCAGGTTTAGTATTAGAGTAACTCATAAAAACCCTAACCATTTTCAGATCATTTTTGTAATCAACCCACACATTGATCAAATCCCCACTTTTTAAATCAATCCCCTTTGACAACAAATTAGCAGTTTGAATTGAAATTAAGCTGTTAACATCCAAACCCACATGATTATCATTGGGATCATTGAAATAGGGATTAAGTTTGGTATCGAATTCGATAGCGATGAACCGATTCTTGGTTACATCAGAGGAGTTAACAAGACCCAAATACCCACCTGGGCTCCCAAGATTGTGATTAACAGGAGAAAGAAAGAAAGACAACCCATCACCAGAAGATGAAGTGGGGTTAACATTACTGATAGAAAAACAAAATGTTGAGGAAAAAGAAGCTGTAATATTAGAATCAGAATCAAAAAATGGAATTGGGTTATTGTAAATAATTGAACCTGAACTTGTAGTAGGAACTGTAACTTCTCTTGTTAGACCCACAACTCCATTTTTAAGATATGAATCACCAAGTAAAGTGAAGTTTCTGGGATTGAATGATGAGAAGTGAATGTTAATGGAAGCAGATGAGGCTGATATAGCAAGAAGATGAAAGATCAAAGGAATGAAGAGAAAAAGAAGGTTTCTTGAAGATGAATTCATGTTTTTTTTTTGGGTGTTGGAATATGAAATTGAGAAATTTAATTTGTTTTTCTATTGTGAAGAAATATGAGTTTATGTGATGAATTTAACATTTCAGAGATTAAAGAACAGAGGATTAGGAGGAAAACAGAGGAGTGTTTTTTTTTTAGAGTGAGAAAGAGATGTTGGGGGGGGGAGGGGGGGTTGTGGGTGGGAAAGAGGGAGAAAATGGGGTTTAAACGGTTTGGAAAATGGGCGCGTGGTGTGTCGGTTGAAATAAGGAAATGGATAATAAATTAATAATACCAAGTAATTACTTTTAATAATAAAAAAAATAAAATTGAAAGTAATACTCAGTCTGTCTAAATTTAGTTGGTATATTCTCACTTATACACGTTGTATTACTGTTTTTGACTAATTTTAGTTTTACAAGTGTGAGTAAGAACATAGTCATGATGGACTAGTTTTATTACGTGTAGTTCAAGATATTTTTATTTAAAGGCGTATCTCGGAAGATGTGAAAAATTGAATGTAACAACTAAATTGAGACAGAGGGAGTAATAAAAAAATCTTTTAGTGCTTTTGTTTTAATAATCAAAACTTTGGATTATTCTATAGGAAAAATTGCTAAAAATAAGCGTCGATCTTCCATAATTAAACAAATCTTTTGAAAATTCAGAATTAAGCTAACTTTGTTATCATTTAAGCAAAAAATAGGTTAAATGATTATTTAATCTATTAGTAAGTTATTGTTTCAAGTTAGCGTTATCATTTAAAATAAAATACATTGAATGCTTGTAAAATAGTAATCTAAAACAAAAGAAAATAACAATTAAAACAATCATTAACCTATTTTTGGCTTAAATGATAATAATGTTAGCTTAATTATGGATTTTCAAAAGATTGGCTTAATGGTAGAAGATCAAATGTTGACTTATTCTTAGAAAATTTTTGTACTCTATAATAGCCTAAGCTTTATGTTCAAATATTTTTCTTAAACAAAAATTATGACTTCATCCGCT
Source organism: Salicornia ramosissima (assembly GCA_951394345.1). Taxonomy (NCBI): domain Eukaryota; kingdom Viridiplantae; phylum Streptophyta; class Magnoliopsida; order Caryophyllales; family Amaranthaceae; genus Salicornia; species Salicornia ramosissima. The sequence continues at coordinate 50,025,283 of OX596235.1, read as the reverse complement.
CCTATATAATTACAACTTTTGTAATTTGGACACTATTTATAGTCACTTATATAACTAGTTTTTGTGCCTTATTGTGTACTTTTACTACATGAGATATCCCTCACTCCCATTTTTTTATGGAATTAATGTTATGTTATTATGGAATAATCCAAAGGTTTTGGTTATTAAAATGAAAGCGCCAAAAGGTTTAATTATTTAAAGTAAAAATAGGTGAACGCTAAGAGCATTCTTAACAATGTAAAATAAAATGATTCACAAACATTGAATCTTTTTTAGATGCTCTTATCAATGTTTGTGGATTGTTCATTCATGAGTAATTCATGAACAAGTTTGGTCTATCAAACCAAATCCAAGAATTCATGAACAAATGTGAAGGGGGAGAAAAGTAAAAAAAAAATTCAAAAAAAAAAAAGCTGAAACATGCAGCAGTAGCACACTGGCACGCGTCAGTCGTCTGACTGCAAGCTGACGCGCGTCAGATGCATGTGATGTGCGACGCGTGGCTACATCAGGTACGTTGATTATTTTTATCCGTTGCAATTTTTGCAACGGATATATTTCGAAATATATAAATTTTTAAAAAAAAAAATACCAAAATTCAAAATTTTTCATTCTCTATAAATAGACACCAATTTTGCTATATTTTCATCAAAAAAAAAAATCAACCTTTTATTCTATATTTCTCTCATAAAGTTTCTCTAATTCTCCCATTTCTAGCTTAAATTCTCTATTTTTTCAGGAAAAAAATTCGAAAATTATGGATCAAAGAAATCCAAATTTCTCTAATAATCGATATGGTAATAATCAAGGGAATTTTCCACCCAATATGGGAAATTTTCATAATTTCCCAATTCATCCAAATTTTCCACCACAAAATATGCAACAACAATTTCCACCATATTTGGTAAATAATCAAGGTTATTTTTACCCAAATCCAAATTTATTTCCACCAAATTTGAGCCAAAATCCTCAAAACATAGGATTCCCACCTCCATTTTATGGGAGTGGCGTTCAAAGCTCTCCCGTCGTTGTCGATACAAATGTAGGTGAAGCTGTTGAGGCCGGCAACAACACAGATGGTGGTAAGGAGCAAGAAGTTGAGGTTCTCTGTACTCAACAATACCGTAGTCAGGTATTGTCAGAAGATAATGTTATCTTCGAACCAACTGAAGACACAAGTTCGAGGCCGATCATCAATACGAAGTGGACAAAGGCTGAGAAGGAGGCTATTATCTCAGCATACATGAACACGAGCTTTGACCCCATTCTTGGAATGGGTCAAAAGGGGGGTTCATTTTGGCAGAAGGTTAAAAATCTCTACGATGAAGCACAATTGGCAAACCCCGTACAAATTTCAAGCCGAAGTGTAAGTGCTTTGAGAGGGCTTTGGGGCCGAATGTCGGATCATGTCAGAAAGTGGAATGCGTGTTATGCCAAGGCAAGGAGGAGAAGCGGTCAAAGTGAGGAAGATGTTGTAAGAGAAGCATATCTTATTTATGAGGGTTCTTATAACGGTGCCAATTTCGGGTTTTATGAAGAATGGTTGTTGATGAGAAAATGGCCCAAATATGAATCATGTCTAACTCCTGGGTCTGTTAAAGTCCAAAGGGGCCGTCCACGGAGCACACAAACGATGGGAGATTCCACAGGGAGTAGCGGCAAGAGAACAAGGGACGAGGACGGAGGCTCAACGCCAAATACCCCAACCAGTGAGTTTGTTGGGGATGAGCCTTTGCAGCGTCCAGAAGGTGTGAAGAAGGCTAAGTCAAGGTTGAAGGGCAAGGGTAAGGGGAAGTTGGGAATTAAAGAGGCTACTGATGAACTCAGTAATTTTAACGAGTCCATCAACCTCTTCAATGATACTTGGTCGAAGGCACAAGCAAACAACGAGGAAAAAATCCGGTTAGCGAAGGAGAAAGAAGAGAGAAAGAAAAGACAGATGGAGGTGAACACGTATTGAAAGAAGTACGACATGGTTCAAGGGCTACTCGCAAAAGCATCACGAACAGAATGGGAAGAGCAATTGTTGGCAGAAGGCGTTGAATATATTACGAACAACAAGATATAGTTCTTGTTAAATGAAGAACATTCGGATGTTATTTGTTTTTAAATCAAGTTTTTATTTAGATTATGTTGTTATTTTTTGTTTCAATCAAGTTGTTGTATTGTAATTTTTAATTTGTCAATAAAGTGCTTTCTGACTCGAATTGACAACATCATCCTCATGAATTTTACTGATTCTGCCATATGAAACAAATATTTCTTTAACTTGTCATACATGCTCTATCATTCATTTATGAGTTGAAGTGACAACATCATGGTCATTTTCAGCCATTCCTTACCATTCAGTACAAAATCATTAAGATTTTTACTGATTTTGCCATGTGATATATATATATTTCTTTTACTTGTCATGCATGCCCTATCACTCATTTCTGAGTTGAAGTGACAACACACTGCTTGTTTTCATCCATCCGTTTTCATTATGACTTTACAGATATTTTCATCCTTAGGTTTTCATTAATGAGTTGTAGTCTATAAATAATGCTCATACCGAACCCTCTAAAAATAACATCCCAAAAACACCCCAATAATACCCAAAAAAATATCCACAAAATTCCTAATGATGAGCTCCTCAGACTGTAATGAACCTAGTTCCACTGAATCTAGCTCTGATTCAGAGGAGGAAATGCTCGAAGATCAACTTAAAAAAATCGGTGCAATGGTAAACAAAGTTGCCAACAAATTTGTACCGATAATGAAAAAGGCGATGCAAAAAAAAAAAAGGAAAAGTGTTCCTCGTGCTAAGAGAGACACTGAAAAAGGTTACAACCAATTATACAACGACTACTTCGCTGAAAATGCAGTGTACAACAGCCGACAGTTTCGAAGGAGGTTTCGAATGCAAAAACATGTTTTCTTGCGTATTATGAATGGTGTGGTGGAATATGACACGTGGTTCCAACAGAAGCCAAATGCAGCGGGAATATTAGGCATATCACCTCTCCAAAAGTGCACAGCCGCTCTCAGGCAGTTAGCTTACGGGTGTGCTTCTGATGCAATGGATGAGTATTTACGTATTTCGGACACAACGGCAAAAGAAGCACTTTATCGCTTCGTCGAAGCCGTTGTGGCCAAATTCGGGGACGAGTACCTACGAAAGCCTAACCAAGATGATCTAGATAGGCTACTACAAGTTGGGGAAGAACGTGGATTCCCTGGCATGATCGGTAGCATTGACTGTATGCACTGGGAGTGGAAGAACTGTCCTGTAGCATGGAGAGGGCAATACCAAGGAAGAGAAGGGGTAGCCACAGTTGTGCTAGAAGCCGTGGCCGATCGGGACTTGTGGATCTGGCATTCATTCTTCGGAATGCTAGGGAGTTGCAACGATATCAAGGTGCTTCATCGATCTCCTGTGTTTGATGAAGTTCTTGAGGGTCGGAGTGCTGATGTTAATTTTGAGGTAAACGGCCAACAATATAATAAGGCTTATTACCTCACTGATGGGATTTATCCTAGATGGTCTACTTTTGTCAAGTCCATAACGAGTCCACAAACACCTAAAGAGAGCCTGTTTGCGAAGACCCAAGAGGCAGCTTGAAAAGATGTGGAACGAGCTTTCGGTGTGCTTCAAGCTCGTTTTGCCATGGTTCGGAGGCCGATGCTTTCATGGGACCAAAATGACATCCACAATATTATGACTGCATGCATCATAATGCATAACATGATAGTGGAGGATGAGCGGCATACATATCATAACTACACCGATGTCAGTGACTTTGACGGTCCTTCACGAGCTCGTTCGGATGCAGGAGGAAGTCAAGAAAATGAGCCTTTTCAATATCACAGAGATCGAGTTGTTGATATCTTTCAGTATTTGGAAAACAGAGCAAGTATTGAGCATCAACAGACTCACATGGCTTTAAAATATGACTTGATCGAACATATTTGGGCAAAATTCGGACCAAACAGGAATTAAATCGCTTCAACCTTGTTTTAAATTCCGTTTTAATTTTGTTTTAGTTGTAAAACGTGTGTTATTTACTTTAGTACCATGTTTTAAATTCCGTTTTCACATTTTTCTTTTCGAGTTTCATGACATGTATTGTGTAATACAAGTATTCCCCATGTGTTAGTAATTAATCTATATTAATTTTATTAAGCATGGTTAATTTTTAATTATTCTTAATTAATTATATTTATCACGATAATAAAATTTTAATTAACATCATAATTTTTCTTAATGAAAAAATTAAATTTATAAAATGAAGTTGGTGGGAGAGTAGAAATGATGGGTAAATGTATAAAAAAGTAGGTAGGAGAGAGAAAAGGAAGGGGTGGGGTATGAAAAAGTAGGAGAGATAATGGGATGAATCTTTTTTTTGGTTTGTTGCTAAGAAGTGAGAATGAAAATTGTTTGTAAAGATGAGTTGGAGGAGTGAGAAATGAATGAATTTTTTTTTTGTGTTCATTGACAAGAATGGTCTAAGGATATTCCACTTTAATACTCGCTCTGTTTTTTTAAGATGTAACACTTCACTTTTCACACTTGTCGAGACACAACTTTGACTAACAAGATCCCACATAACTATGTTTTTTTAATAAGTGTAAAAATTATATATTCGAAAAGTGTATTCCGAGGTGAATCTAACAAGATCCCACATAACTATGTTTTTCTTAATATATAAGTAGACATTAACGGTCAAAGTGAGTCGGATGAATAGTGCCAAAGTCAGAGTGTTACATCTAAAAAAAAGGATGGTGTATATACTAAAAAATGTTATAAATTTGAAAATTTTTGACAAAATCAAATATGACAATATTCTCGTAATTTGCTTTAATAACTTTTATTTGGACGAAAGGATTTGTAATTTGTAGAAGGTGGATGTTATATTAGTTTATAACGGATCTTTAAGACCTTTTTAGTACTATAATTTGCTAGCAGAAAATGACGTTTTTGTCAGATTATTTGATTTGTATTAGTACTATTTAGGAATATGATTAATTGCAATGTCTAAAGAAGGTGGGTCCAAATTTGTTTCATGGAATTCTGAACTTTATGGATTCCAACACAGTATTAATGATTGATATGCTTGGGTTTGACCATTTGACTACTATATTAATAATAATGCGTTAAATTAGTGAATAATATAGTAGACCATTTGAGAAAATTTGATAAAAATAGTTTTCAATTAGGACATGTTGGGCATAAATATACCTCTTGAGGTAGCATTTAGCTGATTGAGTAGTCGCTCCGCAACATAACTTTCATCAATTAGTTTTGTATGTATTTTGATAAGGTGATTTAAAGGTGTAAATAAAATAATTAGTCAAAATAATTTTGATATTAGTAACTTATAAGTTATAATCACATTCTTGCTTGTATTAAAACAATTTTGACTAATTCATTCGATTACACCTTTAAATCGCTTCCTCAAAATGTGTGACAAACCAATTGTTAAAAGTTTTATGTTACGAAAGGAGTAGTGTTAGCTATCAACAAGATATTAACTATGAGATAGATAAATAAAATATGAGTGTTCGGTAAGTAGCTATTGAGTAGCTATTGCATATAAAAATTGATAATACAGTAAAGACTACTTACAAATAACAAAAACAACTTTCATTTTTCACAAGCTAATAGTATTAGCTTTTGACAAAAGCTACATTTGCCACTAAAATCTACCTAAGAGCATCACCTCCAATGAAAAAAAAAACTTATCATCCCTCTCTCTTTACTCCTTTTTTACTCTTCCACCTCATTTTTTCACTACTCATGATTTTTTCTATCATGAACACCAGACCACAACAATACCCAAAACAAACTTGCCAAAATAATTTTCATAATTTTCATCAAAGTTGTCAAGTTCAAACACTTTGTTGTAGTTTGCATGATGGAAAAAAAAAACGTCATGCCAAGTCTTTTTCAACCATTGTAGGTGATGCTCTAAAAGCTACTACCGGGCACACCTTTGATCTTTTATAAATAGTCCTAATTAGTGATAATTTTATAAAAATAATCCTAACTATGACAAGTCTTCAAAAAATAATAGTCCACAAAATTAGAACTGTGAAGAGATAATTAGTACTTAAGACTATTTTTAGAAGACCGGCAGTACTTTGGAATGTAGTTATCAAATTTTCCAATTGATTTTTGAACTTTAAAAAATAATTTTGGTACTTTAACTAGCTTTCATTGCTATAGTGTCCAAATCAGTTTATAGGAGGGGAGTGATTGAGTAACCCTAAGTGTTATCAACACTCTGAGTCTTCATCAGTTAAAATTTTATTAGAAGATTAATTTTAATTACTTCTCTATATAATTTAATTTAAATATATTAATATTTTAATGTTATATGCTTAAAAGGATTGAGAACCCTAAAGATTGCTTATTTTTTTTTATTTTTTTTAGAATGTAATTTCAATTCCCATTCTACCACATGGTAAGACTGTAAGAGATACCTAACAAAGGCCAATGATACTATCCACTAATAGTGTAGGAAACACAATAATTATGAACTTTTTAATATAATAATGTAGAAAAATGAGGACTATGGAGAGCCAAAATGAGTTGATTGTGGTACAGTTCAAAGATTAATAATACTCATTGCAAGAGTTTTTAAATAATACTTCATCCCCATAAGTTTTCACCATTTTAATTCTTCAAAGTTATATATTGAGTTGACATATAGATAATTTTGTCCTTTATTATGTGGCCAGGATGGAATTGTAGTAAACTTTTAAAACAACCTTACATGAAAAATAGGGGAAATATATAATTCTTTTAGGATGAAAGGAATAGTTTATAACATGGAAATGACGATAAATTTGTAACATGTACTTTCTCCATCTCATTTTACGTGCAACATTTTTTTTTTTTTACGATAGTATGTTCAAGTTTTGCTATTAATTTCTTTAATAATGTTCTTGTAAAAAAATTATTTTTAAATAAAGTTTTATTAAGACAAATCTAACCAAATCTAACATAATTATATTTGTTTAATATGATCCCAAAATAGAGAAAAAGACAAAATTATAGTACTCCATGTCTCCATGTGATTCTTTTCGTTGTTTCTACTAAATGTGTACAACTAATTCATGCCTTTAATCATTATTATATCTGATTTCATATTAGTAAAAATTATATTTAGGAGATGTTTATTGACACAAATCAAACAAGATAAATATTCCTGAAAACACATATAGAATAGTGTCAAAATCAATTTATACAAGGGAAGTGATTGAGTAACTCTATCTGTTACCAACCTTCTGAGTCTTCATATTAGCACAAAGTAGAGATTGATGCATTAACACAAAATTAAACATATCCATTGCATACATAGTTAACTTATGCATATTAGCATAAAAAGAAAACATATGTATATAACCTCTTTAAACTTATCTTAATATAAAGTTTTATAGTATCAATATTTCACAATTACGTGATAAAATATCTCTTTAATCAAAGTTGCACGTTGAAAAACATGAAAATTAGAGTGTAGTAAGAATATGCCTTATCACCAAATTTTTTGTTTTACTAAACAAAAAATATAGGACAGCCACACAAGGAGGCTCATATTTTAAAAAATACAAATTCTTTGATTAGACAGTTTAACCATAAAATCAAGTCTCCCAAGAAAAAGTTTAAGAAAAGTTTGCAAAAGTTACAGAAAACATATAAATAATTATAGAGAAGGTATTGTGTCAGACCGGTCTAACAGTAACGTTTCTGTCAGATCAGTCCACTGGACCTGGATACATATTGTTGAATCTGGACACATATGTGTTTAACCTGGACACATGTTGTTAAATCTGGACATGTATTGGTGGACCTGGACACATTTGTAAACCTGGAAACAGAACTGGACACATTTGAAACCTGGACACAATTTGTAAACCTGGACAAATGTGGATAAACCTGGACAAATATGAACAAACCTGGACAAATCTAGACAAACATGGACAAATCTAAACAAACCTGGACAAAAATGAACAAACCTGGATAAATCTAGACAAACATGGACAAATCTAAACAAACATGGATAAATCTGGACACACCTGGACATGCAAACCTGGACAAATGTGGACAAATATGAACAAACCTGGACAAATCTAGACAAACATGGACAACTCTAGACAAACATGGACAAATCTGGATAAATTTGGACACACCTGGACATGCAAACCTGGACAAATATGAACAAACCTGGACAAATCTAGACATACAAACCTGTACTAATGTTGACAAACCTGAATAATGTGGACAAACCTGGACACATATTGTTAACCCTGGATACCTATTTGTAAACCTGGACAACTATTTGTAAATCTGGACACATATTGTTCGAACATGGACACATTTTGTAACTAACTTGGACAAAAAACTTTTTTTGCATTTTGAACCCTTTAGAGGCCTCGTTTGGCGATTTCCGGTGGCCAAATCCCCTGCAGGAATTTGCAGCTGCGTTCGTCTCGAAAAATTAATCAATTTCGACATATCATATGATCCGATCCGACACCCGAGCGCAAAGTTATAGCCTCCCGAAGTTTTTCACCATTATAATTGATTATAAGGGTCAGCCGTCTGACTAGATTGTTTGATCAGACCGTCTGACCCAATACTTTCACATAATTATATATGTACAAAACAATTTATAACATTTTACATATTTTTCAATAACTTTAACAAATTTTTTTATAACTTTTCTTAGGAAGAAATATTCTCACTATTGTGAGACTGTTTGACCAAAGAATATTGGTTTAAGAAATTACTTTGGTAAATGAGATATGAACATGACCAAAATTGAATTCGGATCATCACCCATATGGAATATGGATTCATACTCTACCACTAAACTAAGAGATCATCTTCATCAGCAAAATATTAAACACAACCAATTGCATCATATTCTCAAAAAATAAATAATAAACTATCAAAACTTGTGGAACTTTTGGGAACTGGGAGCTCAAATAAACGGGAAATTGTACAAATTAAATGGGAAGTGAGACATAAACTGGTCAACAAATTCAAATAACTGACAGTGGGCGCCAATGTGGGAAGCTCATGTGACCCAATACAGGTTAAAAGTCCAATCTGAGGAGCCCCACCATTCCCAATTTTCATTATATTTTTTATGTAATCAAATTAATAATAAAATCATATCCAATTACACAGGTCATGAAACATTGTAGCCCACTAGCCGTTGCAATGTGAAAACAGAATTTCACAAATATTCCTCCTTTTCCTTCTATACATTTTTCTAAATGGAAAAGATGGAGTAATCTAGTGGAATACAGTTCAAAATGTAAAATCAAAGGGAGATTAGCAAAGGATTAGTAAATTGTACATTATAATGATGAATGACCAAGTATTATTAAGGCAATAATATCACAAATGATTAACCTCCAAACAATTAAATAATGCTGAAGTAAGCATCAAACCAATACAATTGTCTAATTAGACATTACAAATTACACCCTAAAGTGCAGATTGCAGATTGCAACTGTTGAGTACAAAAGATTCTTTTTTTTTTAAATCAATATACAATAAGCAAATTCTTTCCTACAACAAACAAGTCAATAGCTTGTAAATGCATTCAATTGTAAAATCCAAAGGATCCTTGATGAATGGCAATTTTCTCTCTTAATCTAACAAAACATCAGGAGACACTAAACTGGGTGGTGAAAGCGGGTGCATAAACGTGGCGGGACTTCAATCAATAGCTGAGCATTAGTTGCTTGCTAGAGCTAATGGCTCCCTACAAAGTTCAAAAGTAATGAACTATTTCCATCCATCCACCCTTTGGATCTGAAATACTGCATGCAAAAATGCACTAGACGACTCTACCAATAGCTCCTAATGTAGGTTAAGCAGACTAAAGTAACAAGGGTCATGGAATAAGTGTGTTATAAAAATCTAACATATCTACAAACCATGTGTCTCGGCAAATATAAGTGGGACACATCATCCTCCAGCTGACAAGTTGACAGAGTGGTTTTTTGGAGACATCAGGAATCCATCAAAGATCTGCTGAACCAAAAAAGAGGTTAACTCTAACTGACTGCGGCTGAGGAGCCATACGGGGCTTAAGGCTAGATTTCCAAAACCAGAGACATTTTTATAAGATAAAAGCAAAGATAACCATGATTGCAATACAAAAAAAACTGAAAATAACTGACTGGTACCTGTATGTAGTCCCAACTATAAGAGATCCTATACTACGCACTCAGGTGTATGTAGAGCTGCTATGTGCACCCAGGTTTATAGTTTGGTCATTTAATATTCGTTTTGCCCATTTAATATGTAGTTTTGCTTATGAAATTATTTCAGATTGCTCACTTAGTTTTCTACACTGCTCATTAAAATGAATATTAAATGACCAATATATAAATATTAGTGTACATACACCCGGGTGTACGACATAAATTCTTCAATTGTAATGAGTATCTTCGGGTAGAAAAAGGTGCAGAAGTCAAAAGGCTAAGCAAAGATCTTTACAGTTATAGTACAAGCTGAGATAAAGGGATTACCTGTTGCACTTCCCAAAAACCAGAAAGATCCATGGCCGATCTAGCTTATCATTAGTTCTCATATATACATGTGTAATCCCTCTTATTTTTGTAGTAATCTTCTGGGCAAAAGAACTAGAAGAACAAAAAGGATGATTTCAGTGCGTGTTAGAGCTCAATTCATTGATGTAATGAAACAAACATTTACCTTCTTCCATGCTGCAAAAGCTTCCAGGAGGAAAAATTACATCTGGATCAAAATGTTGCAAAGATGATAAAGCTGATATGACATGGGTTTTACTGCAGAAAGTCGTAATAACTCGTTATTCAAAACTGTTGCTGATTTGACATGTGATTGTAAATTTGTAACATTAGTATCAGAGCTCAAATTTACTACCTTAGGTCTTAGGACCATGGCAACAAATTGAAACAAAAGGCAAAGTCCAAACCAGAATATAGATGTACATGTATCTCAACCATTACTTTCAATCAGGCACACCAAAAAAATCTTAGGGAAACCAATTTTATGAAACTCAGTTCAGCCACGAACCTGGCCCATGAAGGTACAAACTTTTTGTTTGGTATTTCATCTTCCTCTTCCTCTTCATCATCAGAGTCCCGATATGGTGATAGCTCATATGACTGGTTGATTTGGTTAAATGGTTCATCGATTTTATCAAAACTAGGCGTTGAACTTTCAGCCACATCAATATTGCCCATCTGCAAAATATCAACACAATTTTTTTGGGATAAATCGCTACATACACAAAACATTTGAAAGGCAGACGAGGCTAATAGTTATTCATTTATGCCAAATTGCCCAAACAGTTATATGCAATTCAGAATCCCCTGTAGCCCCTAGCAGATTGAACATGCACTGCATTTCTACATCAATTCCTCAGTTTCTCTTATGTGCTACAGTTAGATTATTAATTGAGCCTAGCACTAGCCCTAACTTTCATAGGAGATCACATGCCACAGACAAGCATGTGGAACTTAACATTTACTGTGCAGGAGTCAATACGAGTCTAATGTAATGTTAGATAGTGCAAGAAAGGCATAACTTACCTTTCCACTGGCAGAAGATCCCATTGACATCTTGTTATCACTTAAGGCTGGAAGTCCAGTACTATCTTCTCTATGATCATTCCCAACCACAGCTGAATCAGTCGTTGGATTCCTGGAATTACCTTCAGTTTCTTTTCCAATTTGGTTTTCTGTTTTCTCATTTGAGTCCTTTTCCTGATGAGCTCTTTCGTCCTGTAAGGATCACAATATTTAGACTAGTAGTAACAGCTAGAATAATCCTAGAAACTTTAGACAAGGCTATACCTCAGCTGCACATCTCGATCCCTCTTTCCAAGTGTGAAGTTTCTCCTGCGCTTGTTTCTGCTGCAATCGCGCCTCTTCAATACGCCTTTTTTTCCGCTCCTTTTCTTTCTTTTCTTCTTCTTCTCTTTGCCTTTTCTTTGCTGCATTTTCAGCCTCTCTTTTCTTCCTCTGCTCCTCTTTCAATTTTTTCTTCAGTTCCAGCTCCTTCATCTTTTCTTGCTCTACTCTTGCTCGTTCAAGCTTCATTGCCTCTTTCTTCTGCTTACGTTCATTTTCTCTTGTGTCAGCTGCACGTTTAGCGGCCTCTGCAGCTTGGAGAGCCTTGACTTTCACATCTTTTTTTTCTGCACAGCAACACAAAATATTTGTATAAAACTCCAAAAGTTAATAACAACTTCAAGATGCTATAAACAATAGTTTTAAAACAATTTAAAGACTAAAGTAGCGAATCAAACATAATACGAAATAACAGTGAAAAAAACATAATTACAGAATCCAGCAGCAAAATGATGAAAATGACCAAACTTTTCAAAGGAGTGAAAGGATAATCACTTAAGTTTTAGACCACCCCAAAAAAAAACTAAGATGAAGAAGACCTGTACTATTAACAGAAACTGGAATCATTAAGTTCTTGGTACTATCCAATTTACAGTCTGAAAGTGGTATAAAAAAAGAATCCACCAAAGCTTGAAATCCCAAAAACTGCCAGCTCCAAGAGACGAAGAATAGATGTATTACCAGGGACGGCTGCAGCTGCTTGTTTTTGTTGAACAAGGGGCACAAAGGACTTAATGCCACACACAATGTTATTGCGTTTCTGTTCCTTCTCTAAAACACTTTGCCCTCTGCTTCTTAAACATGATTGTCCTGATAATTTTGGTTTGCTGGACCTGCTACTGAGAGGTTTTGAGTGCTTCTTGCTGCTGTTAGCATTAGCACCAACTGAAAAGTCCTTATTCTCCTTCCCATGCCTTGTTTGCCTGCTTCTCCTCTGACCCATGCTACTCTTCTTATTGTCAATCTCATGGATGCTGATATTGTTGCCAACAGATCCTTGACTAGAACTCTCAATTGCATGAGCTAGTGCCAAAGTACTTTCTATTTGCATATTGACATCACATAATGGTCCCTTGTTGCTGCCGCTTCTTGTAATCGAGTAATTTCTCCTAACCTCTGTGCTCATAGATTCTAAACCTACTCGCTCAATTGCAACTTCTGGGGCAAGAGGGTTTTCACACTTTTCGCTAATATCAAAAAGCAATCCTTTGTTGGCAACAACTTTTGCAGAAGATTCAGATCTTTTAGCACCAAGGTTAACAGCATCACTCACATCTTCCTCGCCACTTTCAGGATCCTCCAGAATGGGGAAGCAAGTAAGTTCCGGATTACTGTTACCTAGAGTATCTGAACCACCAGATTTTGATGTAATACCTTCAAAACCCTTTCCCACCGGTGAAAAAAAAGGTTTCTTGTTGTCCCATCCATATTGACTACTCGGAAAAGAAAAGAGATCAGAATGGGACTTTCCAAGTAAAGCACTTCCATTGGTCAGCAGGTTATTTCGTAGGCCATTGTTCTCCAGAAGTCCATTAGGTACTGAAGAGTACATACCTGGTGCTAAATATAATTTGCAGGAAGTAGGAAAAGGAGATACAGGGGTGGTGCTCAAGGATGAAGCTTTGCATTTTTGCTCAGGTAAGCTGGTGTACTCCATTATGCTGCTCAAAAAGGGAATTTCATTTTGGACAAGTTCATTATGGGAAGCTTGTGCATCAACTGCATTCTCACCTATGATGAAGCCCTCAAACTCTGGTATAAATTTATCAGCTTCAGTTACATCCATATGTTCCAAATGTGGATAACCAATTGAAAATTTTGATCCGTCTACTCCCTGAGGAGATTTTATTTGATTTACAGCCCCTTCAGTACATGTAAAGTTTACTGCAGTGTTGCCATCAACCATATCATGACCATTCACCAATCCATCAGACAACATTCCACTAAATAATACAGCACTTGGTGAAATTTTCTTTACTTCATCCTCAGGAAAAGAATCTAATGGTTCTGCAATGATGCTTCTTCTCTCTTTTGAAACATCAGGTTTTAATTTTAGGCGTTCGCATGTAGAGGCCACCACAGTTCTCCCTGAGCTAGAATTATACTGTCAAGATAAACAAGATGGTATTACTTTAATGACACAGTAAAGGATAGCAACATGTGATAAAATGCCATCCTAAAGTATGCAAGACAGCAAGGGTAAAGATAATAGCAGCAATAGTAAAGTAATTACCAGATTTCACCCTCAAAATTATCTTATTATGTGTAGCATCTATATAGCAACAGATAAGTTTGAATGGAGAGAGTATCGGGTACCATTCCCGGAAATTAAAGATAATAACAGCAATAGTAAGTAAAGATAATAACAGGTACTATGCAAATATTACTGTGGAGTTGCAATGTACTATTTATTTTGTCAGTGTATAGTCTTGGTCCATAGTACCTATTTTCTTAATACCAATGCAAATGTGCAATAACTAACAACTCTTAATAATCTAATGTGCAAGCACAACCTCCAGTAAAATTTATATAGTATCAACTAAATGAGTAATTAGTGAAAGTCTATATGACCTCTAGGAATAAATATATGCAACGAAAATAAATTAAACAAGATGCATGCTAACCCTGTTTTGATTACAGACTCATCTGCTATCTATTTTTCAGAAAGCAAGCAATACCTTGTTGCACTGAACCTGAGGAGTCAACACATGTATTTTACTGAGAGAAGTGACACTCTGATCATTCTCTTCGTCAAGAACAGCAAAACTAGATAATGCAGCAACTGAATTATGAGAAATTGCTGAATGATGAGAAGCAGGAAGAATATTTTCCTTCTCAGCTTGAGCAGAAGTACTTGGAACATTCTCATTGGTAGCAACGAAGGATTTTTCCTTCAATGTTGGGCTGGCAGATTTGTGGAGGTTCTGATATTCAATTTTCCTCCGCTTATAGGCAGGCCAAGAACCAGCCACATCATGGTTAAAATTGAAGTCATGAAGCATGTTTACTTCAGCTTTAAGCTCAGATAAATTAAAATCACTAACATTCTTCCCATGAGTTAAGGAAGAAGCTTGTACACCTGACAAATGAAAGGACACATTGCATACATCGGGTTCTTCAACGTCATCAAAATCAAGTTGCTTGGGCTTTACAGGAACATCTTTCCTAAACGTGCATCTCAGACTACTTTCTTCTGCTACACAACTCTTGGATCTTGTAGCTTTACCACAGTACGCACTGCTGTTCCCCATGGCAACTTCTGTCTGCTGTGTCTTGCCACTTCTGGATCTTGTCATTCGAACAGCACAAGCCTCATTACAATCCTTTCCTAATGGCTGGGCTTCACCAACAGATTGTTGACCACTGCCCTCCATGGCAGCCTCTTTTTGCTGGTTCTTGCCACTTCCGGAACTAGTCATTCGACCAACACAAACCCCGTTACTCTTACTTTCTAATAGGATATCTCCATCAGAAGACTGTTCGCAACTGCTTCTAGATCTAGTGATTCTGCTTTCATATATTTTGTTGTATTCTTTAGTCATTTGACCATTTTTAAAATCTAACTCCTGTTCCTTATTCGTGATAGAATGTGTGAAAGAAGCCTCACTAGCATCAATACTTCTCTCCTTTTCTGACAAAATCCCAATACCTGCTTCTTCCTTGAAGCACATTTCGGTGTGCAACCTGGACGGTTCATCTATTTTCAAAGAGCAACTCGAGCCATCAAAGAGTTTATCAAGTCTATATGTTTCGCTTCCAGAATGAGTACTAATGAATTGTTGGCTAGAACTTCTAGCTCTCGATCTAGTTATTCTACCACCATTGACAGTAATGTTCTTTTCCATCTCATTATTTCCTGATTTTAACTCCCTTGCATTAGAACCAGTAAACTGTGCCAAAGAGATGCCACAAGCATCACCACTCATCTCCCTCTCCAAGCTATTTCCTACTGCTACTTCTTTATTGGAGCAAAGTTTAGTAGGTGATGCAGAAAGTTCAGTCAATTCCAGAGATTCCTTAAAACCATCAAGTTGTTCATCTCCCTTGCATGTTTTACTTCCAGACAAAATACCAACACTATTCTCCATCCCTAAACTTCTTTTAGCAGTTGCATTTGCACTATTCCGAAGCTCTAATGCCTTTTGACGGGATTTGGATCTATGTAACATAGCATGCGACAGCTCCAACTGACAAGCATTTGAGAACCTTGTATCCGTTTGATCTTCAGGAGACATAGGGACATAACTAAATGTTTCCACACGTTCATCAACATGAAATGGAGGAGCAATGCCAGTAGCATCTTCTGTGCGATCAACATGATACAGAGGAGTAGCAGCAACCCCAACAGCATCAATACCATTGCTAGAGGCAGATTTTACAGCGCAAGTTTCATCTGGCGAGCCACTTCTAGCTGTTGGTACATGAGACGAAAGAGCAATGCCAGAAGTATCTTCTATGCCATCAACATGAAACGGAGGAGCAACCCCAGGCCCATCCTCATTCGTACCATTGCTAGAGGCAGATTTTCCAGCATCAGTTTCATCTGGTATGCAAATATTAGCTGCTGCTATATGTGGATTCTCATATAATATGCAAGGACCAGCAGGATAAGAGGCATGAGCTTCAGGTCTTGAAAGCAATGGTCCTTTAGAAAGGTTTTCCTTGTTCAATGCTGGGTCAAAGTTAAGCAAATTAAGATAAGCCACAAATCCTTTTCATGCTTAAAACAATTAATATGGCTAGAACTACGCCATCCTATAATACTAAGAGCAAATTTTTAAAGAAAGACAAAATTCTTCAAATGCATTCTCAATCTTATTTACCAGCCACAGCACTCTCACTGTAGCAGTTTGGATTCTGTAATACAAAAAACTAAACCAAAAGAGAAATTATACACACCTTTTCTACCAGCAATGCCTGTACAATGTACATACAGTAGACCATATTGTAATAGAATACTAGGCGTCAAAATCGGCCTTGCACACAACCAACTTTGCATTGTGGTAAGTACTAACTACACACTCCTACTCAGGAACCATTATTGCATTTCAATTTTCTTTTAAGTAGTCAAGTTCACAGAACTCCCCACCACTAATCCTTCAAAGTCCTACTTTTGAGCCAAGTCAACTATAAGACTCATTGAATAACACATTTGCAGAGCAATTATGACAGTCAATCTGGAAAGGATCTTATAGATTTGCATTTTTATCAAATATGATATGAAACTGGTTCTTGGTATAAACTAGATTAGTTCAGAATCAACCAACAGATGAAAATTGCCAGATGCAAGATTAAACACCAAGTTGACAACGGCCTAGACCAGGAAATCTTTCGCACTCTGATATGCCTCACCTGAAATTCTGAAAACCGACCCTTGAAGCATTAACAGATTCTAAACATTCAAATTAACATCTTTATTTTCTGATTAATTCTTTGAGGAACATTGACTGAAAATCCCTACCTAAAGACCTCATAAAATAAGACTACAGTTCCATTTTCCTCTTCATCGACTAGAACAGATTATTCAAAAATGGTGAAGAAACAGTGACACAAAAGGCCAAATAAACAATCATAAAGCATAATCGACAAACAAGTTCAACAAGAATCCTACAATAATAACAAATTCACCACAAACTAATTAACATTCAGCCATATGTTGGCGTAATCGAATATCCTATACCACCTATAAAACCACATAATTTGAGCATAAAAGCTCGAAATTACGAAAATGCTATTCCAAGTAAACAGAAATTGAGGAGAAAAGATGTACCGGTGAAATCTGAGGTTGAAGATTGAGAATCGAGGTTAAGAAGCCAAGGAGGAGGAGGAATGCCTTGGATTAAGAGCTTCGAAAGAAGATATTTATCATAAAGTTGTTTCTGGTGATTCAATTCTTCAATGATTTGCCTCTCTTGATCGAATAACTGCACGAAAAACTTCTCAATTGTCGACATTTTAGAGTATATTTTCACTGAAACTCCATGAAAATAGTACTGAAATTGGATTGAAGTTTCGAAAGTTTAGGGCTCAGTTCTATGGTTTGAGAGAGAGAAAGCAGTAAGGACTGGGAAAGAGGGAAGTAGGGAATGACTCAGAGAAATTCAAATTTTTGGGACCAACGGAGAAAAAAAAAAAAAAATTGAAAAAATGAGAAATAAAATAAATAAAACTAAGAGAAAGTAGTTGCGAACAGTCTTCTGATGGAGATATCCTATTAGAAACTTATTGTTGGATGCATGATAAATTATTGTACATTAATTAGTTGCATCCTAGAATTTGTAAATGGAAAAAAAAAAAAAGGAAAAAGATCACGGTTTCCCACATTTGCTCATTTCATATTTGGAATTGTTTGGATTGGAAATCAACTACTATTAAAATTTACAAATTATGTAATCTCTTGTTTTTGTAAGTACTTATTATTTGGAATCTCGAAATATTTTAGAATAGGAAATAATCTTTAATTTTAAATCACTCTCAATGTATAATAAAAAAACTTAGTCAAGTGTGACTTTTTTTGATTCGTTTTCAATGAGTAGTTTAAGCATATCAATTTACTATATTTTTTACAAAAAAAAAAAATAGCTAAAGATATTGCTGTTAAAGTAATATATTGATGAATGAAATTGCGGGAACAACAAAAAGTAATGATGTGAGTGTATAGTTTATCAGCGGCCTAACGAAACTCTTAACCAAGAAAATGTAAATTTGTACCATAAATTTATAACTTCTTAGCTAACTTGTTATGTTTGTATATAACAGTTATGGTTATACAATGAAATAATTTTTTTAACTAACCGTCTAACTGAAGATCTAATTACCAAATTTACCACAATGTAATAAGTTATGAAATTGTAGCGATACCGATGTCTTATGAGTTTTAGTCAAACAAATTAAATCTGGGATTTACTAAGTAACTTTCTTTGTGTTTTCATTAGCTTTAATCGCTTGGCGGATCTATATGTGTAGTCTCATCTTTGCCCTTTGTAAAAAAAAGACTACGACCTTTTACTTTACATGTTTAACTTTTACTTTACGTGTTTTGTCCTAAAAGATTGATAACACTCAAGATTGTAACCTTTTACTTTTACAGTTTGCCATTTGCTTAAGTCATCAGCAAAATCTCATTAAAACAAACAGTGCCAAAATCTCATTACTTAATATTATGGGTGTGAAGTCAGTGCCATGTCATTAGTCCATATGTTTGTGATAAAACCAAAATAAATTAAAACAAACGGTGCCAACAAACATCGAACTCATGACCCCATCATATTCCATGTAGGCAAACTTTTTACCAGTAGTCTACATTTCTTCCTTATATTCAATTATTATAAATAACTTTAATTGATAATAATTTAGGGCCAATAAATCAATGACAAAGAAAATAAAGAAAAATAAAAAGAAAGATTGTGACCGCCCAGGCCAGATTGCTAGTTGTACATTAATTAGTTTCATCCTAGAATTTGTAAATGGAGTATATTAAAAAAGGAAAAAGATCACAATTTTCCACATTTGCTCATTTACAAATTATGTAATCTCCCGTTTTTGTATGTTCTTATTGTTCGGAATTTTGAAATATTTTAGAACATGAATTAATCTTTAATTTTAAATCACTCTCAATGTATAAGAAAAAAACATAGTCAAATATGGTTTTATTTTGATTCATTTTAATGAGTAGTTTAAGCACATCAATTTACTATAATTTTTACAAAAACATAGCTAAAGATATTATGGTCAAAGTAATAATTTGATTAAATTGCAGGAATAACAAAAAGTAATGATGTGAGTGTATAGTTTATCGGCGGCCTGACGAAACTTTTAACCAAGAATAAATTTACAACTTTTTAGCTGACTTGTTATGTTTGTATATAACAGTTATGGTTATACAATGAAATAATTTTTTTTAACTAATGATCTAACGGAAGATCTAATTACCACAATGTAATAAATTATGAAATTTTAGCGATACTGTTTACGGTTTATCTTATGAGTTTTAGTCAAACAAATATGGGATTTACTAGGTAACTTTAACTTTAATTGTGTTTTCATTAGCTGTAATCTCTAGGCGGATTTATATGTGTAACTTTGTCAAAAAAAAGACTACGGCCTTTTAGTTAGTTTACATGTTTAACTTTTACTTTACATGTTTTGTCCAAAAAGATTGACAACACTTAGGATTGTAACCTTTTCCTTTTACATGTTTGCCATTTACTTAAGTCATATCAAAATCTCATTAAAATATTTCTCAAAAAAATTGATTAATGAGATTTTTTTTCCCCTAATTTATATACTTGCACAAATTCTACATTGAAAAAAAACTTATAAGTATAAAATAATGTGAAAAAAATCTACACAATTTCTCAAAAATTAAGAAAAAAGTGGACTATACTCTTACAAAATGTAAATAAAAAACATTTGAATCATGCAACGCAGGATTAACATTTAAACTATCACGATACATTTAAACATAAAAAATTATGATGGCAATTCCACATCTATATTAACATTTACTATATTTTAAAGTCATACGAAGTACAAGATAATTTTTTTCTAGAAATCATCTTTTTCTATATTTTAAAGTCCATGACGTGTACGTGTGGGATGAACCAAATTCTCGTTGAATTGGATTTGTCCATTAGAAGGGGCTCGTACATGTTCGGCAGTACCCCCTGTGAATACCCCGCCCGTATGGAAAGTTCTCAATGTTAGTTGAGTACCAGGTTCCCCAATGGATTGTCCTGCAATAATACCTACAGCTTCTCCCAATTCAACGAGGTCGCCGTGAGTAGGACTTCGGCCATAACATAATCGACAGATCCAAGACGCACTCCTGCAAGTAAAACGAGTTCGAATGAATATTTGTTGAGTTCGAAGCGTTATAAATTGATTGACAAGTCCAACCCCGATATCTTGATTTCGAGTGGCAATGCACCGTGAACCTATATATATATCGTCTGCTAATACACGACCAATTAATGTTTGGATCCAAATTCTTTCTGGCATCATATCGTTTCAAGGACTTACAGAAATACCTCGGATTGTGGTACGGGCTCTAACCCAATATAAAATAAAATACTACTTGAAGATTTTTATAATTTAAATTAAAAATAGGAGTTGAAAAATTAAATTTAAATTTAAACTACTCAAATAAATACAAGGACTTGTAGGTAATTTTTTACCAAAGGCAAATATTTTCTTCTATACAAGGGAATTTTTTTTGCTTATTTTGGCTCTTGGTTTCTCCTAGAACAGAATTGCTGAACTACCAAAAACACAGTACTTCAAGAAAAACTCTTCTTCTTTCTTTTCCTACTTGTTTATTTTGATCAAATAGTTTTCTCCTGAATCAGAGAGAATTTTTAGAGAGAGAAACAGATTTAGAGAGAGAAAAGGGTGAAAGAAAATTGGGGTTTTTCATAGCCCCCAAAAAAACCATGTCTTTGGGTTATGCAGAGAAGCTTTCATACATTGAAGATGTAGGCAAAGTTGGAATGACTGAATTTTTTGAATCATCTCGCATTTTGCAAGAAAAGGTTTAGTACTTTTCGTAAACTTAGGGTTCTTCCTATGTCTTTTGCCCCCTTTTTTTTTATGTGTTTGATTATTTGCATTTGTTTTTACTGATGTTTATAAGTTTGATCTGAATATTCAATGCTCATGAAATGCTATTGTGTTTTTGGACTGAAATAGTGCAGAATTTATGTGGTTTCAATGCTCTGCAACAAACTTTTGTGATTGCTCTATTTGGTTTTTATCTGATGTTGAAATTGTTATTCAAATTAGTTGATTTTTTGGAAATTTCGGCATTTCGAGTATCAAATGCACGAATTTGTTTTCGCCTTATTTTGTTCTTAAGGAGTGAATGTAGATGGTTAACTATCGATTTTTTAGGCAGTATAGTATTACATACACTTGTTCTTTCTGCTTAGGCTTAAATGTAGCCTAGAGCATAAATGAGGCCTAAATAGCAGGGACTGAAAAGTTAAATGCGGAGTGATTGAGCTTTGATTGCATGCACTCTTGTGATCATGATTCATGAATACCCTGGAAACATCAGGAATGTAGTGATTGTGTTTGTAATTAGCTTATCCTGAAGAGAAGGTGGCATTTCGGGTTTAGCATGCCAGTGACTTTACTGGAAAAAGTGTGCTTTGATATCCTTCTGCTTCTAGTTTGGCATTGTTTTGGAATTGTTATTAGTAAAAGTTTGAATTGTTATTATGGGATGATGAAGTGATAAATTTCCCACACCATTGAAGCAATACTATTTTTGATGATGAAAGCAACATTCGTAAAGATAATTGAAGTGTCTAGGTGACATTTGAAGTGTTTGGGGTAATTGGATAAGGGCTTGAAGCCCTTGCTAAAGTTTTAATTTTCGAGGGTTTGACATGGATACCTAAGGGAATACTTGTTCTATGTTGTTTGATAGTTTCTCTAAGGCTTTCAAATGTACTACACTATTCAAAGTTCAAGCTATGATTGTTCGTCTCTTTGTTATTCCATTTAGGGGAAGTGTCTTTGAGCATGACTACAAGTTTACAACTTTAGCAACCCCTATAAAAAATGAAAAATGTAAGAAGACAAGAGGAATGATCTTCTCTCTTACATAGTTATTAGCTATTTACCTCTATTCTATTTTTGAAGCTTGTTTTTTGTTTCTTAATAACATTGGAGGTAAATAGTACTGTAGTGTAGGACAATGTTGCATGCATAAGTAGCTTTCTGAAGACGTAGTGATTAAATATTTATGGTATTGATAGATTATCAGCCTAAATTTTAGAAAAGCTGCAAAGTCTACAGTAATTGATGCAAATGAACTCAAATTATATACAGTACTTAAGTTCTACAAAACTTGGAGCTATACAAAAATGACTTGAGTGACTAGTGTGATTAGTTTACGTGATATGCTAGTTAAAATCAAAACTGATCCTTATGAATAAGATCTACTTACAGATCGTTAAATGAAATAATAAATGGTATATATAATCTAGATTTAATGCATAAAGATATGAAGATGAAATTTTCGATACTACCACTAACTTACATTTCTAGATCTAAACCTAGTCAAAATAGTAAAATACTGAAATCGTCTTTGTGATTTCATTTGCGAATTAAGATGCAAAAAATGTAAAAACAAAAAAGCTTCAATTTTTGTATGTGTTTATATTTTTTTTTTGGTTGCAAACCTTGACCTAAATGGCTACATTTTTTCTTAAAAAATGTTTTCCAATTTGGTTTTCAAATTGTGATTTCATCTAATGAATGACAGGAGAATAGAAAGGTTTATGAGTCTTGAACAATTTTTTTCAATTAGAGTTTTGTGCTACTTTTATGTATGGGCTATGTGCAAATTTTAGAAAATAATGTGAGTTCCGAATAAAACAAAAAAGCTCTTGCGCACATCCAATGCACAACTGTGCATCCTGTCACACACACTAACTTATTTTTATATTAGTATATTGTGACCTTCTTTATTATTATAGTGGCCTTAATGCCTTATACTGATTTTAATTTATATGATAACAGTTTTATTAATATAGTGACCTACTAACCTTTATTTTCTACATTAAGTTCTTTATATGCAATGACCTTTATTTTCATATAATTACCTTATATAGTTATATATATATGTATATATATATATATATATATATATATATATATATATATATATATATATATATATATATATATAATCACATTCTAAAATTTTATGAAATAAAAGAAAAAGATTATGATTTCCAGATGACCAGATTTGCTCATTTCATATTTGGAATTGTTTGGATGGAAAATTTACTTTTGTTATAAATTTAATCATTACAATGCAATGCATTAACAACTTATAGAGAATGGAATAAAAAATATGGGAGGGGGAAGGAAATGTTTTTTTTTTGAAAGAAAAGTTTAAAAGTTTATATTTTTTTTAATAAGGGGCTTGTTTTGCACCCTATTTTGAAAATAAGGGAGTTGAAATTTCAAATTAAATAAATTCAGGGACTTGTAGGTATTCTTGAGCTTGTCAGGAAATTTTTTCTTCTATGCAGGATAATTGTTGCTTATTTTGGTTCTTGGGCACTCCTAGAATAGAATTGTGGCACCAAAACATTGTACTTGAATAAAATCTTTTGCTTTCTTTCTTATTTGATTAGTTTGAATAATGAGTTTTTTCTTAAGAACTTGAATCTGAGAGAAGTTAGGGAGAGTGAGATTTAGGGAGAGAAAGAAAAGTGGAATTTACATAGACAAAAACCATGTCTTTGGGTTATGTAGATAAGCTTTCATCTATTGAAGATGTTGGCAAACTTGGAATGACTGAATTTTTTGAATCACCTCACATTTTGCAAGAAAAGGTCGGGTGCTTTTTGTAGCTTAGGGTTCTATGTCTTTTTCCTTTTTTTTTTTTTAATCTGTTTTAATCTTTGCATTTGGTTTCTAAAGTATATAACTATGATCAAAATCTTCAATACCCATGAAATGCTAGTAGGTATATGAATAGAAATTGTGCAGAAATTATGTGTTGTCTGTGCTTCTATAAAGTTTTATGATTTGCTCACTTGTGTTTTCCTTAATATTGAAATTGTCAATGCTTAAACATTGTTCAAATTTTCTAAAATAGTCGTTTCTTTTCCTTTTTTTTGGGATTACAAGTCCTAAATGCTGCAAGTCTGTTGTTACCATATTGTTTTTAAGATCTAAAGGAGTGAATGTAGATGATTAGCTTTCAAATTTTGAACAATATTGAATATTGTGTCTGAGACATTTATTTATTTTTTTCTTAGGCTCAGATACATGGAGCATAAATGAGGTGTACATAGTAGGGATTGAAATTATATATGGAGTTGAGAAATAGTGTTAGCAGTATTGAGCTTTGATTGTGTGTGCTCTTATGATTCTGGATATGTTGGAAACATCAAGAATGTAGTGATTGTGTTTGTATTTAGCTGATCCGTAAAGGAAGTGACATTTTGGATTTATCATACAAGTGACTTTACTGTAAAAAAGTTTGTCTTCCTATCCTCCTAAATGGCAATTTGACACTATTTTTCCGTTATTAGAAAAAGTGCAAATTGTTATGCATGGATGGTGAAATTTCAAATTTCCCATTTGTTATGCTTGGATTACGAAGTTTCAAGTTTCCCACACCATTAGAGCATTTGTGAGCCTTAGTTTTAAAAGGTGTAAGGCATAGCAAGATGCAAATGGTCCCTGGAGCTTAGGCGCGAGGCAAAGGTGTATGTATTTATTTATTGCAAATTTTTTCTTTGATTGTATTTAGTATTAATTAAAATGATCTCTAATAATTTTAGTAATGATATATGTAAAGCTACGGTAGTCTCAATTTCAAAAAAATTCAATCATTCTTCAATTTATAACTTAAAACTAAGCTATTTTCCTTGAGCCGCAAAGGCGCGTGCCTTTCTTAGGTGGCTGAGTCTCGCCTAGCTAAAGCCCATTTCCTAGAGCCTAGGAGCAAGGTGCGCCGGAGGCGCGCTTTTGAAAACTAAGTTGTGAGCAATCCATTTTTCATGAAGAAAGCAACTTTCACAAAGATAAATGAGGTGTCTAGGCAAGATTTAAAGTTTTTGGGGTAACTGGATAATGGTCTTAAGTCCTTGTTAATGTATTGATTGCCGAGTGTTTGACATGGATATCTAAGATAGTACCAACTTAAAGTTGTCCTTCACTAGTTTTTCTATCTCTTACAAAGGCCACCCTTTAATGTACTATGCTGTTCAGAGTTCAAGCTATGAATGTCCGTTTCTTCGTTTCTCTATTGGGGTGAAGTGCTTTGAGCCCGATTACAGGCTTACAACTTTCCCACCTATCAAAAATTCAAAATAATGAAAAAGTAAGAAGATAGGAGAAATGACCTAATCTCTTATACAGTTATTAATTAATTACCTTTATCATATTTTACAAGCTCGATTTTTGAGTCTTAATAACATTGAGTTCAAGTAGTAATGCAGGATAGTGTTTTATGCATAAGTGGCTTTCTTAAGCTCATTTTTTGAGTCTTAATAACTTTTATATAAAGTAAGCAACCCCTCACTCTGCTCACTTTGTATGCATCTTTTATAAAAACGGTTTGCTGACTTAATGTAATAATTACTTATGATTTTCTTACCAAAAGATTGGCTTGTCATGGATATACTATCGATCTTATACTTTCTTAATAAACAATAGAAAGCATGTTTCTCTTGTAAGATTGACTGTTCGTCTCATTGTTTATGGCAGATAGAACAACTTGCAATTCTGATCCGAAAGGTATGAGTTTCAACTGATTTCATCATATCATTGATCCCTGATCTTTGTATTGTTGTATATAGTTTTTAGACTTTGCTTGTATTGCTGCAGAGTAAGCATATGGTTGTGTTTACTGGTGCTGGTATATCAACTGCTTGTGGTATTCCTGATTTTAGAGGTCCAAAGGGCATATGGACACTTCAGGTAATATTTTGCCTTTTTGTATGTCTGATCAAGGTTAACTTTCAAGACATCAATGGCAACAAACATCTAAACTAACTTCATGTTTTTCTACCATGTCCTAGTATTAGACTACTCTAAAAAATGCGATTGATTCTTAAAAAGCAAATAAATAAATGTAAAAGCATGGTTATGACTTTGAATAAACTAATAATTGCCAGTATTAAACTAAGATAAAGCAAAATTATAGCATAGGCAAGTAATAAGAGATTAAAAAGTTCCCTAAAAAGTTGAAGATTAAAGGACTAATCATAAAAGAGGAAATAAAAAAAAAAACCCTGGAGAAAGTACTAATTCCAACCCTAAACTAGTCCTAGTGGCTAATACTAAGCCTAATCCTAATGAAGTGCTAAGCTAACTAGCTAAGTCTATTCGTGCTTCTCCCCTCCAATATCTGCCATTTCATATATCAAACATTTAGACAGGCAATTCTCTATTAAAGACTTGCTACTTAATCTCCATGTATATTATGGTCTTTGGATTATAACGGTTGGTTATGGATTCTTTTGGTGGCAGCGTGAAGGCAAGGCTTTGCCTAAAGCAGCTTTGCCTTTCAATCGAGCAATGCCCAGTACTACTCACATGGCTCTGGTTGGTCTGGAGAAAGCTAGCATCCTCAAGTTTGTTATTAGTCAGGTTTGTTCCCTCCTGAAGTTTTTATATGTATGGATGACAGGATGACTTGCTGCTGTGGAAATTTTGAAGTTGTCTATTATAGGCTTAGCTTCTTCTCAGATAAAAGGAACCTGGTTATTTTCAGATTGTTGTGGCGTTGTGGATTGTCATGCTGCATAGGAATTGTTAGTATGCTTGTTTTTGGGCAAAATTTACAGGGTAGTAGGTTACCACTTACCAAGTTACCAGCATCAATGCTGCTACAGTGCTACACAATGAAGCACGGGTGTTGGGTACTTCCTCCCCTCATCGTACTCCATACCGAGACTATATGGGGATAGGTACTTTATGGGTTCGGTGTGGGAAGGCCTGCAGATGCTGTTCAGTTTTGGGGACGGCTGACTAGGGTACGGGTATCTCTTGACCAAATTTAGGGACAGCTGTATGTCGCATGTGCATCCCCAAGTCCCCAACTACTTAAATTAGAAAATTTTAAAGAAAAAGAAAGTCAAGTTGGCTGTACCTCTCCCTTCTCCTCCTAAATCACTGTCTTTGGCAGTGGCTATACTCGTCAGCTTTCTCTGGATCATTAGCTGGAAATGGTTGGATTGTGGCTTTGTCTTCAAATATTTTTTCGCAGTAATAAAAAAATAGTTATGTACACACTACACAGTGCTGCTATATCTTCAAAATTTTGGCCTTTACCTTTTCTCACACACCCCAAAAAATGTGGGTTGGGAGACATGAGATGGCTTGATTTTAACCTTTTTTCCCCCCTTCCAGGCTTCTACTTTTACTCGTTAATTTTTATAAAAACTATTACAAATCTTAAAGTTTTATTTATTTATTTATTTTTTTAAAGTTATAAAGTTAATTGTTTGTTGGTTCCTTGCCATATCCATATCATGAACTTTTTGAGATTTGCCATTTTTCGTCCCTGTTCTTGTATGGTCTCCAGTCTGCGGAATCATATGATATTATGTACCGGCTGCCAAAGAGAGGCTTTCCCGAGGATTCAAGATATTATGGCGATTTGGGCAATGTGGGTGAAGATTTCATAAAAATATGTAATGTGAAGCTCTTTTTCTTCTTGTACTGGACCCTATGGACGCAATGGTAGATCTCCAATATCCGGATTCCGGACTAAAGCTAAAAGTTCTATTTGACAGTAGTTACCTGTATTTCTTCTATTCTTCCACTTTATTCAGCCATCCAGCAATTCCAAAATAACTCTATATTTCATTGTGTCCCTGACAAGCCATATGACTCTGCTATTGTTTTGCTTTATCATTTTTTTTAACATGATTGAATTTCTCTTGTATCATTTATTATGCTAATTGATATAATTGTAATGGTAGAATGTTGATGGTCTCCATCTTCGTTCCGGACTACCACGGGAAAAACTTGCAGAGCTGCATGGGGACTCTTTTATGGAAATTTGCCCATCTTGTGGAGTTGAGTAAGGACTAATTCTTAGTCTTAACCTTTTGAGGTTCCCTTTTTTTGTATCTTCCTTCTCTTTTTATCGTGTGGGTCAGTTGGCAATTGGAAGTGCTAGTTGGCCTTGCCTTTTATTATTGGTTGACTCTTTTATTGATACAAACTCTCTGTTTTTTATCCTTTCAAATTTATGTAAACTGGAAGATACGTACGAGATTTCGAGATTGAAACGATTGGATTGAAGGAAACATTTAGGCGCTGTCCTGATGCAGCCTGTGGTGCAAGATTAAGAGACACTGTTCTTGATTGGCAGGTAGCATGCCCTTTTTATAAAACTACCTCCGTTTTTTGACAAATTTCACCAGCAAAACCATAAACTATCATTTCAAAATAATCATCTATGGAGTTGTTTGTTTGTTGACTTATTGCCATGCTGCAAAATTGCAATTATAGCAGTCTAAGATCCTGTAAAATTACAATCCATTCCATTGACAATGACCAAAAGACACTGGAAGAGAGTATTGGCATTAGTGGGTGGATCTGATGGCTAAAATTTAATGCACCTCTTTTTTTTTTTTTTTTTTAAATTTGCAACAAACACTTTTGCACGCTTTTTGAGGAACAAATTTAAGGGTGTAAAGGGACAAATTAATTTTAAAAATTTAACACAGGGAACTTCTAATCTCCCTCTTGCTTGTGTTTAAATTATGTCAATTAATTTGTACGTTTATACTCTTAAAATCTCTTCTTTAAAATGCGTGCAAAATAGATTGTTGCAAGTAAAAAGAAACGGAGGAAGTATTTATATGTCTGGTTTTACAAAGATGCAAAGGATATACACTTATCCCACTACTTTTTAGGATGCCCTACCGAAAAATGAGATGGAAGCAGCTGAAAAGAACTGCAGAATGGCTGATCTTGTGTTGTGCTTAGGAACAAGGTATTTAAAATTCTCTTGTCAATTTCTGATCTTCAGCTGGATTTGTCAATAGGTTGTTAAGTTTTATTCATGAATTGAAGTCAACTTTATTGGACAGTAGATAACTTTTGTGTATCATAAGCAGCTTAATATATTGCATTTAATTGGATAATGTTTTGATTTGTTATAAATGCTACGCTCCTTTTCCCCTGTTCTCTCCTGTTTCATGTGTTTTTTGAAGATAACCTAATTCATGGATTAAAGAGATGATAATGCAAATTCAATTGTCTTCATGATGTCAATCTAGGTAGGTTCACAAAAGTACAATAAATCATAAACAATTATAACATGACGCTTTCGAAATTCTGTAAGGACTTAAAGCAATAACATGAAAAATTAAAGGCACAGAACTCAATACTCGCAGCTATAAGGGTCTCTCATCAACCATAATCAACTAGAACAAAATTAATCGCAATCAATTTTGTCAGGCTTTAGCAAAATCAATCAGTAATGCTTTAAAATTTTATTTAGTAAATGAAATAAAAAAAAGTCATAAATTAGAGTTTTAATCAGACAAAGTAAAGAAAATAAATTAAGTGCTTGAAACAAGATGAATCCTTTCAAGTGAAAGGTAAAAACTCGTGAGCAATGACTAACTAATTAAATAAAACAAATTAGGCCTTCAGGAAACTCCTAATAATATTCAGAAATTCTTAAGAATCTCCAAAACCTTCTTATAATTCCAAGAATTTTTAAGATACTTGATATTGGACAATTGTTCCCGCTTCACTCCTGTATCACTTTATAAAAGCTGAGTGTGTGGTTCTTGAGTGGCCTATATGCCAAAGAATTTCGTCTAAAACATGACACCAAATCTTTATGCTAAGGGAGTTTTTTAGGATTAGTTTGTTATTTTGTTATATGCTATTAGTAGTTAGCATATAGTTATAATTAATGTTTTGTCTGTTATCCTATTAATTAGTTTATTAATCTTGTAATTGAGTCTCTTACTCCCTATAACTAGATGGACTATTGTTTATTGGTCAAGTGGATAACTGCAATTGCTTATCCATCAACTCTTTTCTTTTTGTCATCTGTTTCTGATATTCTATATTTCTCTTTTGTCCTCTTCTGTTCTCCTCCTACACTGAACTTTCTGTATCCGCAGTTGAGGCCTATCCTCCTGCAACACTTGAACCATTATATGCTGAAATTATCTTGTTTGATATGATATTTCTGACACCATCCTTGGTAATTGGATTCTAGGTCTTCTAATTTATTTTATCTTTATGTACGATAATTTAGTTATTCAATTTGGAATGATGATCATTTTTGCTTCTTCATGCAGTTTGCAGATTACTCCTGCTTGCAATTTGCCTCTTAAATGTCTCCGTGGAGGGGGGAAAATTGTCATTGTGAATCTACAGGTAATGATCATTTGCAGTGTTCATTCCATGTAGAATATACCCAATCCTGGAAAACAGAAAAGTAGAATAAATTGACCATAAATCTTCGCTTCAAGAGCCAATGAATTTCCTGGAGTTTAATTATATTGCTAGAAAGAGTCTGCTGAAGTCCTGCTGATTAGAGCTTAAACTTCCTTTATTCAAAAAAAGAATTGGAACTCTTGGTTTTTGCATAGGATTTTAGGAGGCCAATTGACAAAGGGTAAAAGATAGGACCTTCCGTGAAGAATTGGTAAAGAAAAGAAAAATACTCAACAATGTTTGAGTAATTTAAATTGAATTCGTCATTACAAAGGATAAAATGTTGGTGAAGTTTTCATTCGGTCAATGTGTTGTGCATTTGCTTATATATTTTAATGTTTCCCCCTTTCACTTTTCCCTTAACCCTCAACTACATCCTCCCTTTATTTAACTTTCTCCATGTGATGTCTTGTGTACTTAAAAATCTATGGTTTGGAAAGTGGGAAAATCATCCTCCATACCATCACCATGGTTAGAAAATCAGCAAATAGGTGAAGAGACAGGGGGAAGGGAGCTTACCTTATGTTGAATTCTTAGATATTGATAATGCAAAAGAAACTAGAGGGAAGAAGAGGCGTAGAGATAGAATCATAGTTGAGGGTCAAAGAAATGAAAATAAGTTGGGGGGGAAAGGGCGGAAAAGTAAGAAAAGAAGGGCAAAACCACGATAAATATACGAGTGCACAAACATGCACTGACCAAATGGTACTCTGAACAATTTTTTTGGCCTTTTTGACACCATTCAGTTTTATTTACAGAAATGTTACCTAAGTTGTATTTTTACACATTCGTCAGGGAGGGTGATTTTTTTTCTTAACCAAATTATTTGATATTAGAAGAGGGTTGGGGATGAGATCATGTATTATTTTTTGCTTTTGATGAGATTTTTGCTATTTATAGAGTTGCGGTTTTTTAGAACTACTTTGAATTTGGAAAAGCAAGTGTTTAATTGTTTATACATTTGGAATGAAGAGTCTTGATATTTGATGGTCCTAAAATTATTGAATTGCATGAAGAACATGTTTTAATATTCAATTAGTGAGTCCAGTGTATAAAAAGGTACTCTGTGGCGCAAGGTGAGAGGTATGATTATTTTCAGGTCTATGCAAGGTGATGAATGGGTCACCGTTTTTTTTCCAGTGTTCTTTTTCATAAATATGCCTCACTTCAATGAGGCGTGGGCACAACTTTTTTTTATAAATCTAATGAATATAGCTTCATTCCGATTGAGCTTTGTATTGATACATGCTAATCTTTTCCTTTAACCATTGATGAAAGAACACCATCTATAATGAAATGAAAAGAATTCATTGTATTCTTGTCTTTTTATTCATCCTGCAGTGTAATTATGGTCTTCTCAAGGATTAGTTTTCTGTAATACGAGTTTTGGTCATGGATATGGTGTCAAGGTGTATGAAATGCAAAAGTCCGAAATTTTAGGGCACGGTGATGGTGTCTAATATATGGACTTAGGTATGGGAAAACATCATTTTTAAATTGAAAATTTATCTACCAATACGTTTGCACTTCTTAAAGACGACTACATAGTTTTAAAAATTGTACTCCCTCCACTCAGAATAGTTAGCACATTTGGTTGTGGACGGATTTTCAACTGATAAATTGTTGTGTGGTTATCAAATATTATTTTATATAAAAAAATATGTGACAGGTGTTGGGGTATTTTTAACGTAGAAGAAAGAGAAAGAAATAATATTTCTTTTTTAAATGTATGTGGGTAAATTGGTAAACCCACTTGAAAGTAGATGGAGTTTTTTTTATTGTTGCCACTTATATTTTAGAAATAATATAATAATGGTGGGGTATTTCCTTCATTAGAAATGTGTCAACATTTTTGGGACAAACTAAAAAGGAAAGTGTACCAATTGTTCTGGGACGGACGGAGTAATTCAAATACCAACAAGTTTCATTTTGTTCAAGTATCACCACCTATTGACGTTTTCAGTCAATATATTTGCCTATAAATAACTTCTATAACTTTCTACCTTCAATTTTTGCCTATAGACCACTATAAATTGACAAAAAAGCTCAACATGTTACCGGGACAAAATGAAACTTGCTACTAGTTAGCTTAGATTTCAAGGTTGTTATTTTGAAAAGTGCCAACTTATTAGTAGTTTTTGACAAATATTCTTTCCTAAATTTTTATGGCCCCATTTGTATACTGGAGTAATGGTTGAAGGGGAAAATAGAGAAGTGGGCGGGGGTAATGGGAGAAGATAAAAGAGAGAGAGAGAGTAGATGGGAGAAAAAGGAATACATAAAGGACAAAAATCACTACCTTTCTATCTTGAAAAAAATATGTTCTAAATAGAATTTAGACTTCCTTTTGTAGCACTTTCTAGAATCCAAAATATTTAATTAAACCTCATCTCTTTCTTTCTTGTACAAGCAAAAAAAGAATGGACTATTATTGTAGGGTTGTTTACTTAATTACTTTTTCAAAAGCCATTTATGGGTTTACCTTCCAAGGGGTCTTATATACTTTAATGTTTTTCCTTTTTTTAAAAAAAAATTAAAACCATTTACCACATTCATACCTATGATTTTTGATAATTGTCGTTTTCTAGTTCTCGTCCTTTATATGTTTACTTGTTCATGTTTCGGTGCAAATTAGATCATTTATGTACATGAAAGTTAAAAAAATCCTCTAATTCTTTGAATAGAAGTAACCGATTGTATAATAATGGATTGGACAAGGAACGTGTCCATGTCCATGTTCAATATGAAATGGTGATATTTGATAATGGATTTGTGGACATGGGTTCAATGGTGGAAATGGTGATATGAAGTTGATGAGGTTTATACAATGGTGGAAATCATTATTTCTTCATTTGTCTCAATATGAAATTTTCTATTAGCCTTGTTCAAGGAGATTAAGAATAGTAGTTGGTTTAAAAAGAAATGAATGAGATGAACGTCAAGAAGAGATGAGGTGATGGAGAAAAAATGAATCTGGAAATAGTTAAAGTGGAGAAAAAATGAATGAGATATTAAAGAGAGAAAATTAATTGATGTGATGGAGAGAGAAGTGAGTTTAACTTTAATAGGAAATGGTGAGATGAACGTCAAGAAGAGATGAGGTGAAAAAACAAATGATTTTAACAGGGACACATGTCACCCCTAATGAGGTTTATTTAACTCTAAGGTTAGAGCAGTGAAATATTAGTTCACCTCTTATTAAAAAAAACTAGTTTTTGAGCCCGTGCATTTGAAAGGGTTCATGTTCAAAGAATTTAGGCCTTATATCCAATGTATAATTGTATAATACTTTGTAATAGGTAAAATAAACTAATTGTAACATCAATTGATCGTGTGAAACAAAACAAAAGATTGTATTGTTGTCCACATGCTTTGAGTATCTATGTGTATACGAATCAATATCATCACCATGTGGCTAACAAAAGTTTCTATTAACAGCTTGATGTTTTGGTCTTTATTCCTTTTTCATTAGATCTAATATGAAATTATTTTTTCTGATCTGATCCGAACTTATTGCTTGATTTGACTAAACTTTGACCTCGTATATATGCAAATTCACAAGGAAAAAGTATATCAATTAAGATCTTATTTTATTTGTATTAATGAGTAGTTTTCAAATAAGTAATAAGTATACCTAATAAAGTGAATCAAGTGCATTATTCTTGTAACTTTAATTTTCCTATAAATTTGACATTCATTGATATGACATGCAAAATACTGTAAAACGTATGATTTGAAAATCATGGAAACGACCATTATTTTTCTCTTAACTAAAGCTATAGCAATGAGGTGGCATAAATTAAATTTTATTCTACCTCTACTATATATACAATAGACGTTAAGCTAAAAATGCTTCGGAGTAATATCTGAACATTGATTAATAGCACTATAAAGGCTTTAACAATAGAAAAATCATGTATGGCAAGTTGGCAACTCATACTTCTTAGGACAATAAAATGAAATAAAAAAAAACTTAGAAATTTCAGTTTTGTCTGTCTTAAACTGGAGGTAGCAATCACACTAACATTTAAGAAGTCTTACATCATCACTTTGTATTAATATTATGAGAGCATCTTTTTCCTTTGCACCCTAACTTCCTAACCATGGGTAACTGGTAAACTTCATCATGCCACCATTATTAGTAATATCAAGCAAGCCATTCCTCACTCTAGACCTTGATGAGAATGAATAACTACACCAATCGTGCTACTCTTTTTGTTCTTTGACCTTATCGTCCCTTTGTCAAACCTGAAAATCTTAAACAAATTAAAAGTATTAGAATTGAAAAATGGATGTAAAAAAAAAACATAGTAAACACACACACACACACGCTTAATATGAACATGGGAAAAAGTTATGTACAATAAAGCTGAAAATAGAAGCATGCAACATCAAGTGATCGTTCAATTAGTCAATACAAATTTCAAGTAAGCATAAGTGAATAATCGGAAGTTGTATAAAATGAGAAAGAAATTTACGAAAATATGCAAGGAACCATGAAAGGTTTGTGCTTTTAAACATGAAAGAGAAGAAGTTATTGTTATTGTAATTGAAAAACAAATGAAGGGATGAATTGAAGATGAAGACCAGGAAATTGACGATATAGAGCATGATCAATGAGAAATTGAAGAGATAGAGCATGGGTGGATATTTGAAAAGATAGAGCATGTATGGGAAATTGAAGAGTTAGAGACTGGGAGAGGGAGAGGGAAGAAAGCAAAAAATAATAATAACCCTAAAAAAAGGAGATGGTGTGGCATTGTGTTAGGAGTTGTTGATTTGTGATTAATTGAGGAGATGCCATATGTGTTTTTTTGGAGAGTTTTGAAAGACTAGGTTTAGATACCATATGTGATTTTTGGAGAGTTTTAAAAGACTAGGTTTAGATTAGAACTGGCTATTCATAACAACAGCAGTTTTTCCTTTTGAGTCTTGACTCTTATAGAGTTGTAGTCTTGCATATTGATTATTTGATATAGACCATGGGGTTTAAAATGATTTATTTTAGCTGCTACAGGGGCTGTTAATTACATTTCTGTATCAGCTATGACCTAATAATAACTAAAATCTTCAGTAGTGTTGGCCTTTCACTGTGTATCTGCATATGAAGATCGATGCATGAAATCAAGCAAGGAAAGCAAGAACTTAAAATTTTCTCTTTTTTTCAAACGATTGTTTGGCTTTAATACACTATCTTTCAACATTCTTTCTCTTTGCAGCTAAGTGCTAACATGTTGCTTGTCTTTTATTTCGCAGAAAACTCCAAAGGATAAGAAAGCATGCCTTGTGATCCGTGGGTTTGTGGACAGGGTATGTGCCCTGTTTGTCTTTGTTTAGTTCCCTAAAGCTTGTTCCAGAAAAATAACCATCTGAAGTAATTTGCTAATAAAATATTCAGGTGATGGCTGGTGTCATGGACAATCTTAATCTACAAATCCCTCCATTTGTTAGGATAGATCTTTTCCAGATAACTTTCTCTCAAGCCGTTAGCGCAGGTATCTTTGATATTGATTTTCCCTACAGAGACAAGGCAAACGTGGATGTTTTACGGTTCCAATTATCCAGATGGGTTCTGCTTTACACATAAACTGGAACAATATTCACTAACCTGTTTTTTTTTCCTAAAAAAATTCAAAATTCTTAACTATGATATAAAGCTTTTAATAATAATTTCTTGGTTACCTCTCATTTCAAATGTTAATTTATTTTTTCATTGTTTAAAAATCCCAGCTTAATCAAATCTCTTGAGCAAATTTAGTGCTTCATTGAAAGTTAATATTCAGAATTCACAGTTTCAAAGGAAATATCTACCTGTACAATGACTTTTCCTAGCGGCACTAATGTTGATGTCTATAAGCTGTAGCCTTCATGATTGCATGGGCTTGGCTGCTTGCATAATCTTTTTGTTTTCTTTTTGGGGTCACTTGAGATAAATGACTTTTATTGTTTGATGTTGATTGTTATATGTGCCGTTGATTTTCTTCATATTGCTTGTGTCTTACAGATAAAAGATACATAAATTGGAACCTTAGGGTTGAAAGTGTGCACGGACAAAGAGCTCCATTGCCATTCATTAAAAGTGTTGAGGTGACTTTATCTTCAATCCGATGCCGCTGAATTTTTTTTTTGTTTGTATGCTTTTTTTGGATGAAATCTTAGATAGCTCGGCATCTTATGGATAATTATGGACTTGTGGATTACTCGCTGCGCTCAAAATCTGCTGATTTAAAAAAAAATATGTAAGATGCAGGTTTTATTGGTCTTTTGGGGTCCTGTCTTCTTTTTCTGTGAATGGGTTCGTGATGTCAACATATGACTAATTTTTGACTTGTGGATTACTTGTGGCTTTTGCCCAACTTTTGCTAACAAAATAAACTAAGATGCAGGTTTTATTTGGTTTTTGGGCCTTGTCCTCTAGACATATTTTTGTGGATCCAAGTTTTAATATTGTCAATATGCATATATGATTTACTGAAAGTTAGCTCATGGGCAGGTGTGATGTTAAATTACAAAAATTTTACAAAAGATTGATGGGGAAGTTTTTTTTTTTGAGGCAAGATGGGAAAGTTTTGCAGTTAGGAAGAATTGATATCTTGTAGACAGATGTTTAAAGCAGTGGTAGTACAATAAAAACAGATTTGATGTTACCTAAATTGTGTTGAGGAGGGGATGTGTGTCCAAAATTATTTGCAATGTTCAGCAAACTAGAAATACTGTGTTGGAGTTTTTGGATTTATCTGTTCTAATGCTTTTGGCTTTTGCATCTTAGGTCTCTTTTGCAGACAGGCAAGACTTGAAAGATGCTGTGTTGGACAAGCAACCATTTGCTCTGAAAAGGTATGTTTCTATCTGGCATGCATCTTATATCATTCTTCAGTTTTTCAGAACTTTCATTTGTTCGCAAAATTATCTTTTCTAACCCCTATAAACAGCAAACCTCTATGTTCTTTACGTATGACCCCCACAAGTCTGTTTATAGTTCCAACATAGAAGATAATTTGTGGTTATCCTTGGTGTGAATAATGAGAAGTGTTCTGACTGATAGTTAACTTTTAGGATCTATGATATCCTACTTTTTTTTATATCAATGCTCATCACTCTACCTTATTCCTCTAGAAGCTTTGGTCTTTGTGAAACTTAAATAGGGCGTGAAAACATTCTATTTTGTTAAATTGCGGTGTGATTTATTTTATTTTGTTCAAAATCTTATTACTTGTGAGTTGTGACCTTTTTTTTATCGAGCTAGTTTGTGGAATGGATAGCGTGGATTTGTGATTTTTTAGGGGTGTTTGTGTGTAGTTGAAGTGCTTTGAATTCCGAGGCTATTTCATTGATACGAGCAATTTGTTTGTAAAGATCTTATGGTGTGAAAGTTGACAATGTCATGGAGCAAAAATATGTTACGAAGTATAATTTATTACTATGCTGTACAATTGAGTGACTGCAGACTGCCATAAGAATTCTTACAAACAAATGACGATTCTATTTATGCCAAAATTCATAATTCTGGTATCTGCAAGTTCAATCCTCATCTTTGTTATTCTTGTCAGCGTTACAAAAAGTCTATGATTGGAGCCCATCACTGGCCAAAACTTGGGTATTTATTAAAGAGACAACTGCTGTAATTATAAACTCTTGGTCAATAAACTATTACAGGCCATTCACAAGGAGGATGTTTGCATATGCAGGAAAAAATGATGAAACCTGTCATTTTGTTTTATGAACTGTTTGTTGTTTTTTTTTTTATTCTCCTGAGCAGGAGGTCTGTTAGGATTGTGGAACCGTTTGAAGTGGTATTGAAAATCAACTTCATTGACTGCAGATGTCATTATGCACAGATGAAAATCCCCGTCAATTTCAGAGTAGGTCTTGTTCTTCTTTCCTGATTTTCATTTCAGCTTCAAGTGTAGTCGGTGTAGATGGCAATAATACACTTAAATCCAGTTTTTACAAAAATGCCTTCAGTTTTTTTTGTCAAGTCCTTGACCATGGCATCTATAATTCTGTAAATTTAAGCATGCCATATATATATTAATGTTTGAGATTTTTGTCTAGTTTGTGTGTCAAACAATTACTATCTTTGACAGTCATCAGCGTGAGGTCCACTCTAGAAACTTTGCTTCATTTTCCTCGTACAGTTGTACCCGCTCTGAAAGCTCCTGCTTAGCCATGTCTCATTTTTGTTTCATTTGGTAAGCTAGAATATAATTGCCGACAAAATTACGTGAAAACCTGAAATATCCCCCTATTTCCTAAGTCAGGCCAAAACTTTTCATCTAGAAGGGCATTGATTTAGAGGAAGCTAAACATGTCTAGGCAATGATGATTCCAAATGATTGGGTCTAGCTATATCAAAAACCTTATGTATGTAGGATTGGGTTCTGATGAAAAGAATGCTTATCGTGAGAATGTGAGAAGAATCTAGATACGATAAGTATGATCTATAATTACATTGACTGCTAAATATAGTTAATGTAAATTACAAATACATCGAGTAGAAATACATTGAGTTTATAGTTTATACCATATACACATTGACCCCAAACTATAAAAGAGTAAAGAGAAAAAAAAAATCAAATTTAATCTTAACCATTCATTTGTTGATCAAAGGTTTGCAGTTATTTCTCATCCTTCTCACCAAAATTAATCTTCTCACATGAGCCTAATTGTGTGTGGGTGTGTGTGTGTATACAGTACATCTTTCTAACTTTATATCAAATCGTTGCATCATCTACCTAAATCCTTCTCCGTTCCATATAAAACTAAAGGCTCCGCTATATTTGGACATTTTGCTTCCTTTTTGATTCTTTCCATATTGATCATCTTAAGTCTCCCGTGGCCCTACTTTATACCTTCGTATCAGAGCACATGGCCACTGGTGGCAGTTAGAGTTTATGACACTAATCAGTTTATCAGTTATATAACAGACAAAAAAGTAGCTTGAGATTTCTGCTTCTAACCATGTGGAATTTGTAAAAAGGAGATCCAGACCAATTTGATGACTCATCAATAATACTCTTTTCAATTGTGCTGTTGTTAAATTCCTCCTCTTCACTAATAAATGGGT
Organism: Salicornia ramosissima; assembly: GCA_951394345.1. Lineage (NCBI taxonomy): Eukaryota > Viridiplantae > Streptophyta > Magnoliopsida > Caryophyllales > Amaranthaceae > Salicornia > Salicornia ramosissima. Next base: position 49,985,370 of record OX596235.1, on the reverse strand, counting down.
GTATGCAGATTTCAAGGAAATGTCCTCGGTATGAGAAGGATGCGATATTTCAGAAATTAAAGGAGGCAGCACTGCATGATTCTGAATGTGGGCAGTATGAGATTATCGAGAGAAAAGCGAACTTATCCCCAAAATACGACATTACTGTGTATGCCATTGTTACTAACACAGCTACCTACAATTATAACATCAATAAAGCTACAGTCAAAGCATCATCTGAAGCAGTTGCCTACAATGGAGATGTGAAAATAAAGGGAGAAAGCTTGAATTGTAACAGTTCAGAAACTGATAACAAGCCACTGAGATTTCTTAAAAGGAAAAGTAAGATGAATCATGGCACAGAAAGTGGCAACAAGCAACTGAAACTTCTTCAATCGAAAAGTAGGCTGTAAAACTTCAGTCTTATTCCTAGGTTTTCTGTACATAAGAAACTTTTTCGAATATCCTTTTCCGGAGACACAAAATTGTAGATAAATATAGGCGGAAAATGTGATGATAGTAGCTACTTGGGGTGGTGATGCTATAAAATACAAGTTATACAGGGGGCTGAGTGAATTTTGTTAGGTTTAACTCTCAGTCTCATCAGAAGTTAGAGTGCAAACTGCAAAGTGACCTCTGATTCTGCTGTCTTGGGTGTAAATTTGTGGTGATTGGTGCATACTCTTTCTGATGTACAGGTATTCTTTGAGCAATTTAAGATTAACTTTCTGAGTGTGTGTTTTGTCTGTGAACTGGAATACTGGTGTCAAGTAGTGTTATACCTCTTTTTTTTACGATGTGGGTGATATTAGGTCTTGAACTAGGCTCGAATGTAGGTCATTTGGCCCAATTTGGTTGACACGTGAATCTTGCAGGGGGTTAAGGGATTCCCGTAAATGTGAGGTTCGAACCCAAGTTGTAGGGAAAAAAGGTAATCTAAATGGCCTAATCTTTTTTTTTTTTTTAAATGTAGGAAAATAAATGAACTGAATGAATTTTATGATCACAAATATCAAACACTTTTTTAAAAATGAAAAATGGGAGGTTACTTTCTTTTGTCGACCTAGTAGACAATGTTATTATGTGTAAAAATGGCCTCATTAAGCCTCTGTATCGGTTATAGAGATAGTTATGATAGAACCCGTCTTGTTTATCTCGACAAAATGGGCGAAAAGTATTTCTAATGCCAAAAATATTCACTCCTTAGTAGCTTTTCAATGGCACTCCTTGCATTACTAGGTATGAGTGGTTTCATTGCAGAATTAATAGTATTTTTTGGAATTATTATTATTGGCAGTGGTCGAATGGTGACGTCCGACGAAAGTAGTTGTTAGTTCAGGGACTTGAACCCCTCACCTAGAGCTGGCAAAATGAGTTAATAGGTCGTGTTCGTGTCAACTTTCATGTCAGCTTCGGGTCGTTCATTAATTATATAAAAAAGTTACATAGATGAAAAATGTTGGCTTTTTAAGACAATCACGTTAAAACGGGTCACTTTCGTGTCATTTCGTGTTGTGTAGTGTCGGTTTCGAGTTTCTCTCAGTAAATTCGTGCTGAGTTTGTGTCGAGTTATCGGGTCGTGTCAGGGCTTGCCAGCTCTACTCACCCCATGCACAGAAATTAAAGCACTTACCACTGAGCTACTCAACACATTGTGTCATAATAGGGTTTCAAATTGTATATAGTATTTAATCAGTAAAAATTCCAGATTTTTTTCCAAGTCCAGGGGGTTTAGTTGAACCCCATGAATACCCCCTGGATCCGCCACTGATCTCGAGACATTAATGTCACATTTGGAAAAAAAATTATTGCTTTTATTTACAACTTTCCATGATATATGGCGGCTCAATCTATATCAGGTATGGAACAATAATTTCTGCATTACAGTTTATGTTGTTGTGAATTTGTGATTAACACTGCTAAGGATCTATTCCTTTGTACTGAATTTATGTGAACTGAACAAAACTCAACATGAGCTAAAAATAATTGATTTTGTTTGAGCTAAACTGAACTGAATTTTTATAGATTAAGTTCAAAAGAACGGGGCCTGATTTTATTGAAGTTTTAGCCAAAGTATCATCTGAAGCAGTTAACTTGCAATGGGGATATAATTAAGAGAGAGCATGAAAACTTCTTTAAATGAGAAGTAGGCTGTAAAGCTTCAGTGTTCTTCCTAGCTTGACTTTTTGTACATTAGAAATTCTCCTTTTGATATAGGAGGCAAATGTGATGATAAGCTATTTGTGTTGGTAATGCTATACAATACAATTATATAGAGGAGTTGGGTGAATTTAATGAGAAAGTGTTTTGTGATTTTGCTTCCTTGGGAGATGGGTGTAAATTTCAGCATTTTAGGATTATTTTTCATATTGTGAGTTTTATCTGTGTGTTGATGTTGAGGAATAGTTTTTTTTTGGTTGTTTGGAATGTCTTAGGTGGTACTAAGTTTTAAATTTGGTGTTATATATAGTAAATCATCCGACTCAAATATGATGAATTTACGTTCATTTAGCCATAATTGATCAAAATATATGGAAAGATTCTCATTTATGGCTTCAAATAGCAAGCTTGACATGAGATAAAGTACTATAATAATGGATAAAATGATTGTTGCTAGACATGGAATTGTAGAAGAATGGGTTTTTCAAGAGTGATGTTGCAATGATATATATATATATGGTGCATGTGATGATGTAGTGAAACATAGTGTGAAGTAGGGGTGATTATGAGCCAGGCCTGAGGCATGTTTGCGAACGATCTGGGCTCGACTCGGTCAAAGCTCGACTCGAGTTCGGGTTTGGATCAAGAGTTAAACGAGCCGAGTCGAGCTAGATTAAGCTCGGCTTGAAAAGCTCGTGAACAAGCTAGATTAATTATATTTATAAAATATTATAAATAATTTTTTTTACAAATATATTAAATTATTAAAAAGTAAAATTAAAACATGTTACATTATTTAACAATGAACACATGGTTAAAAAAGCCCATATCCTAGGCCCATAAATCCAAATATCCATTTGTTGACTCGAGCTCGAACTGGGATTTTTTTTCTCGAACTTGAGCCAAGCTTCGAACTCCCAAGCTCGTCGAGCTCACGAGCCGATCCAAGCCAAGCCAAAAACACAAACGAGCCGAGCCAAGCCGAGCCTGGGGGTGTTCGGTCTCGGTTCGTTTGATAAGCACCCTTAGTGTGAAGGGTACTTGTGAAGCTTGCCATGTGTTGTGAATGTTTGATGATGAAAACATATATTTATTTATTACATATTAAAAAGTGTACATTTAGGTCCGCAACGCCTTTTTTAGTATTCATGTTAAATGTGCAGGCAATATCGCCAATATGACGACTCATATTGTAGCTAGATGGTTATTGGCTCATATTGTAGTTCGGACTTTACAAACATACCAAATGATGGTAATAATGGAAATTTTAGTTTCAGTTGAATTTATTAGGAATTGAAATTCATAAGCTAATAACATTGGTTAACTTTGGTATTAATAATTTTGGGATGTCATTAATAATCTTGGGGAAATTCCTTGAGTTACCACATTTTATCTTATCTTAGTTTTTCTCTATTTTGAAATAAAAAAATGTTATATGACAATTTTTTTAAATGAATTGTGAACTAGAGGAAGTGTGTATTTATAGAGTGTGTAGGTGAAACTAATATGGGTGAATATAATATAATTGCATCATTTGATTGTTAGCTATCTTTAAACTGTTGTTTTAAAATAGGAGTTTTTTCGTGGGAGAAAGGCGAGCCTTATTATTAAATTATTTCAAGATAATACTTCAATTTTGAAATAAGATACACCCAAACAAATATGATTGAACAGGGAATTTAAATGTTCAATTTGGTTGGTGGGTTCACCTTGTACCTAGAGTTGTCAATATTCGACCCGACCCAAAATACCTAATAAATCCGATCTGTAAATAGTGGATTTTGACCTCGTGATTTCATCTTTATTAAACCGAATATGATTGCTAGGCATCTTGCATACGATTCCAATGTGAGAGAATCTATTTAAGAATACACGTCTCATAAGCACATGTTCTATACTCGAGACAAGCACAGGGGACTGCTTTCGGTGATGACCACGTGACCTACGTTAGGGTCGTTCACCCAAAGAAGTCCACCCACCCATGACGCGCGACCACATGACCTATGTGACTCGTAATGGATGTCCCCCTTTTGATCACTTCTAAGCCGAGGTGTGTGAAGGTTGATATACCCTAGTCATGGAACCCTTTGACATCCTAAGCCATACCTTTATGACCAATTCATGCTTATGAGTGCCTATGTGTGTGCCTTTGTGGATCTTAGCTTTTGCATAAGGCCTTGCATAACCCTAGAGTTCATTAGAGAGTCTCAATAGACCATGATTGCTCCTTATGTTTACTTACATTGCATATAGAACCCCATAGGTTGCATATCATCCCTCTTGTAACCGTACTTTCCTCATTAAAAAAAATGAAAACAAAAGAAAAAATTTCAAAAAGGAATGAATGTACCTTGCACCATGCACCATTTGTGCATCCAAAGGGGTAACCATGAATAGGACATGCACTGCACTTCCAAATGAATCTAACAACCCCCTCTTGCAGGAAAGACAAACATCAAGCTGAAACCATGTCTGACCAAAGCTCTACGTCAAGCAAGCTCGCTCTCAAAACCTTGAGAAGTTGGTGAAGATGCTCAACATTGAAAAAACGGCTAAGATGCTCGAAGCACTTAGTTCTGAGGTGAACAACCTCAAGCAAGCTCGCTCTCAAAACCTTGAGAAGTTGGTGAAGAAGGCCCTCAATAAGGATGCCTACTATGACTGTAATAACCCAAAATTTTGGGTTATTTTAAATTTTTATTATTTAATTACTTATGTTGATGGCACGGTGATTCGATTCAAGATGAGCCCAAATTAAACCCAAGCCCAAGCCTTTTACCTTGCCTTAACTGCCAAAATAGGGCCAAAGCCCAAAACCTTTTTACTCACTTGAGCCCACAAGGCCCCCCTCTACTCTCCCTTTAATTAACTAATTTCTAATTAGCTAATTAATTGGATATTATCCTTAAACCAAAAATATCAATTTTTTTTTATTCTATCCTTAACTCCCTCTTCTTTTACTTACTCACGGCACCCCCATAATCAAATTAAAACAACAATTATTTTTTTTTACTTTCTCAAAAACTATTGATCACATAAACTTCAAAAGATCTTCAACACAATTTTACTTCAAAACAACACCAAGATTGAAGCAAGAATCCAAGAAAAACCAAGCCTTTGGTTCGAAAAACACACGGCCAAACCAAAAAGGAGTTTCGAATCCTTTGTCCTTCAATCATAGGTAATTAGATGTACTATTTAATTCTAGAATAGATTAAATCTATAGTTGTTAGAACATGTTTAGAATTGCTTAATTAGGATTATTTTTGAATTGTTGAAACTACATGATTGATGAATACCTTGTGATGGCCGAATGAAAGCATGATGATATGATGATTCCATTTTATGTTTTGTCATGATTTTATGTATAATTTATGATCCTTGCCATTAATCTTGATAATTATTTGATGAATTATTAACTAGCATGAAAACCGAATTTGTTTCATGTTGTTCTTGAATTTTCGAGTGTTTAGAATGAATAAAGAATTGATCTTTTAAGTGTAATTATGTTCAATTTATGTTCTTTCATGATTTTCTCGATTTATTTTACTAATTAATTAAATTCTTGAATTAAAAGTGTTATTCTTGATTATTAATTGTTGATGGCCGATTGTGTTGATGAATTTCTTGAATGTTGGTTCGAAAATCTTGAATTGTGATTAAAGTATGGATTTTTATGAAATTAGTCTAATTTAATTATTTTAATTATTATAATTTTTGAGTTAATTAATTAGATTTCTTGAATTATAATTGTTGTTATTATTCTTAGAATAGTCGTGTATTTGAGGAATAATTAAAGGCTTGTTTTTTGTTTAATAATTAGATAATTGGAGTTTAATTATTGAATTATGTTATTTTCATGAATTATTGCCTAATTGTTATTTTATGAATTTATCGATTTATTATTGTTTGAATTATGTAATGGTTCGAAACGATGAGTTGAGTAAATGAAGTGCCTCGTACATTTTGTCGTGTCTAAGAGTTAGTGTTAAGATGAGTTTTGACCCAGAATTGGATAAGTCGATAAGTTAAGTTGACCTTAGAGTCAAAGTTAAGGAATTGGACAATGATAATGTTAATGGTACAATGGAGTACAAGTTTGATGTACGTTGAAGTTGGACCAATGAAAGATAATAATTTGATTAACTATGAAGCGACCGCCTGATCGTGGTTCTTGAACCATGATTGACGGGTATAGTCGAAGCCAGTGTCCCACTATAGTATGGCGACAGTTCATGATTCCAGCGCTCGGGAAGTGGATCTTTTGTGGTTGACTCGACGTGAGACAAGGAAAGTTGGGGAACGAGTAAAAGAGTTCCCTTACGAGCATATGACTGTGTCACGGATTAGAACTAATGAATTGATTAAGAAAGTTTGAGTAGTCAAAGTCTAAGGAGTCTAGAGTCTTGAGGTGACCCTAGAAGGAGTGTATGGATTGGTTATGTTGTATTTGTAAGTTTATTCCGCTGCGTAGTCTGTTTGAATTATATACTTGATTGATAATGTTGATATTAATATGATTGACTTGTTAGCTTGCCTTGATATTGTTGATCTGTGTTCTGGCTATTATATGTTTGATTGCGTTCTACAATTAAGTAGAATATTCTAATTACTCACCACTGACTGTGGACCCCTGTAGACACCTAAAAGTGTCTCCCCAATTAAGGGACCAATGATTGTAATATACCTGTCGTCAATTGATCCGGATTTCTGAAAAGGCCTGAGAATTGCTTGTTTTGAACTTTGACCCATTTTTAGACCAAACCCGAGCCTTTATAATTAACCCTAAACCTTTTTAAGCCATGCCCAAATTTAAACCTTTTAACCAAGCCCAAATCTTTTAGCCCAAATAAACCAAAACTAACTAACATTACTAAATTTTTAATAATAATAATAATAATAATAATAATAATAATAATAATAATAATAATAATAATAATAACAACTAAATTAGTACACTAACTAAATAATTACTAAACTAATCCACTCAAGATCATCACACTTGTACACAATCTTCTACATCTCATACCATAATCTCTACATCTCCTATATCATTTCTAATCACCCTTCCAACTCATGTAATCTCAACCATATCACACCATATCACACATATCATCACCATTACCATTATCCTATCACCATGCTTCCCATATTTATCATCCAATATCTCATCATATCAACCATATCCCATCCATATCTTCCATCAAATCTCATGATTTCCTACATAATCATCTCCATATTAAGCTCGTACCTTATTCTATCTCATCACATCCCCCCATATCCTTCTTGATTTTCTTCTTGAACCTTCCAATCCCAATATATATACCTCCTCCCATTTGTTTAATAAGATACTAGAAAACAATCATAGCACCACCAACAAGCCACAACATAATAACAAGTCCTAGCAACACCTACACCCTTCTTCCCCAAGAAACAACAGCCACAAAAGCAAGAACAACCAGCCACTAGAACCGAAAAACAACCCCGAAACAAGCGATTCGAAAGCCTTGACAATTCCGTTTCGACCACGGCGATTTAGGTATAATTTATGATATTATTATTATGCCAAAAAGCCGTGTGGTATGTATGTTAAAAGGTTGTTTTTGATCTTGTTATTATGATCAATATTGATGTTTAATATTTAAGTATGATTTATTTGTTGATTATTAAGTTTAAATGTTAATTATTGATAATTGTACTTAATTAATTTAAAGTGTAAATTTTGGTAAATTATTCCCAAAATGTCGAGTGGTACAACCTAAGAAAAATAGGATTTTTACCATGTTTTAGGTAATTTATGTTGATAATTGTTATTTTATGTGATTTATTAAAGTGTTTATATGATAATTTTATAAATTTATTTAATTATTTATGTCAACCCCAAAATGTCGAATGGTCCTATTGGTTTTTAATCAATTTTTAGTTTAATTTTTGACTTATAATAATATTAGAAGGTAATTTTAGGAATTATTATAATTAAAGGAATTAATAGGGATAAGTTGCAATATGAAGGAAAGTAACAATATGACTAAAAGGAAATTAAAGTTATAAGATGATATGAATTAGTGGTCTCAAGATGGCCTTTAGAAAAGATAATATGAATTAGTGGTCTCAAGATGGCCTTTAGAAAAGATGATGTGAATTAGTGGTCTCAAGATGGCCTTTAGAAAAGATGTTGTGAATTAGTGGTCTCACTATGGTCTTTAGAAAAGACAAGATACGATACGGACGCCCATTTGATGATACATGAGTCATCAGATCGGGTTAACTCGAAGCCACTGCCCTACTGCGGTCTCTGGGCAGTTCTGGATCTTAAGATATGTAGTCGTCTAAGTAGTAGTACACGAGCTGCTATTTAGGGGTTATGGCCATAGCTTAGGCTTAGTTCTTGCAAAGGAGGGCTACAGGTTGAATACACGAGTTCACCCCGACATATTTTAGGAAAGTTGTGGTGCACACGGGATCCACAACGAGCATTATGACCGGTCCGATAAGAAGGTTAAAAGAGGGTTTAAGGGTAAAATATGATAAATAAGTAGTTCACGGGAAGGGTTATGTGTATATGTGTATTTTCGTGTATATATGTATTAATTTGGTAATATTAAGTCTTCCGCTGCATACGTCTGGTAAGTCTGTATTTTATTAGTGTATTTCTGAGTATATGTATGTTGTACGTATTTGTATTTGTATGTTATACGTATTTGTATTCGCATGTTGTACGTATTCGTATTCGTATGTTGAACGTATTTGTATTCGTATGTTGTACATATTGTATTCGTACGTTGTACGTATTTGTATCTGTATTGTATACGTATTTTGTATGTATTCCTAACCTTATTCTGCAGGTATTGTATACGTATTTTTATACGTATTTTGTACGTACTTTGTACGTATTCCGTACGTATTTTGTACGTATTCCGTATGTATTTTGTACGTATTTTTGTATGTATTTTGTAAGTATTTTTGTATGATTTCCTCGTTTGATTCTATGCTATTATATGATTAGCGGTCCCTTATTTAAGCGGGACAGCCTAGTTACTCGCCATTGACGGTGGACCCCCCCTCATTTCAGGTGATGACGCTGATGCATAAGTGGGCTCGTTTGGTTCGGGTTGTGGGTTTCGATGAGTTTATTAGAGCGAACCCGGAGTCTATTTATGTACTTCCTTATTAGTTATTGAGTTTATCCCAGCCTGTTGGGAAGATACAGTCTTATTTATGTATTCCAGTATTTACTCGTAGACTTTTGGGATTATTATTTCAGTATTTGGTTAATAAAAGAAACTTTAGACTTTGATTATTATATTAATGTTAGGTTTTATGTTTGGTAATGACCCATTTGTCGATTTCCTCCGTAAATCGACAGTCCAGAAAAGTCGGGTCGTTACAAAAACGCTGCCATTTCAACTATAAAAAGACTTATTCTCTATATGTTTAAGGGGAGATTTTTCTAAGAAAATTTCACTCATTCCTTACACAAATACTTAGAAAAAAATAATATAAGAATCCTCTTAATTAATCACATTTTCTTACAATAAAGAACAAAAGGTTTTTTTCTTTACATTCATACAAAAAAGTGGTTGGAATTCTTAACGGAGATAATTCAAGGCAAGGAGTTGTCCATACTAATGCTCATAAAAGGCGTTTTTGAAAGGAGAAGTGGTTAGTTTCTGAGAGCCTTAATTTTCTTCTTAATTTTTTTAAAAAATATTTTTTAGTGCCTTTTCATATCTTTTTGTTAAAAATAAATGAATCTGCAGATTAAAAGTTGCTAGCGTAAAATTTTGGTACGCACTGATTTATCAGCGAGTTCTATTTTGACTCGCTGATTAATCAATGTGGTATTCTTTATTACGTTGATATATCAGCGTTTTGTAGTTTCTAGCGTTGATTTATCAGCGTTTTACTCTTTTACTCGCTGATATCTTTTATATAAAAAGGTTTCAATTTTTTTTATATGCTTTCTTATTAAATTGGATTAATAAAAAAAGGTCAGCGTCAAATTTTTTTACGCTGATTTATCAGTGACTAATTGTTCACTACACTGACATGTCAGCGTGATTGTTTTCTCAACGCTAATATGTCAGCGTGGTGTTTTATTAAACGCTGATCCATTAGCGTTTAAAATATTTTTGATGATTTCAATTTTTTTATTTTTTATATAACTTGTATATTTGCAATTAAAAGAAATTAGTAAAGGCCGCCTACGGGTTAATATGACGCATTCCGCCATATTAGTACCCTTGCCCCCGAATTCAATCTTTGGTTCGCATGACCATTTTTTGAAGTCATCCCATGGGATCGAAGGGGCAAAATCATGCTATTTAGATCCATCCCTAAACCGTGTCCTATTCGTAATTTCTTGATCTAAATACATAGTTTATGAGTTTAATTCCTAAAACTCATTGACGACTCCTACTAATACTGTCCCGACCTTTTCATTAATCTTTTCTTTCCTCTAACAAGTTTCTTCTTCCTTCCATCGCCGTGACATCTAGGTCTAAAACGGACTCTTGGCGGCGACGGGCAAAGGAAGCAAAAAGTGGGGAACCGGCCGTGACTCCTACACTGAGACCAGGAAATAATCTATACTAAGTATATTAAAACTCACACCAAAACACATACATGACACATGACATATTTCATCACTCCTCACACATCACCCCTCTTCCTCCTCTATGGCACATGGCATCTTTAATCACTCCTCACACATCATCTTCCATTATGCCTCCTTTTTTTACTTTTTAAACTTTAGATATTGTACCTCGTGTTCCTCTTACTTCATTAAGTATTATTAATATTGTTAGGATTATTATGAAGTTGCAAAACTGCTAATATTTTACAAACATTTACAGCTTAATTTTAAAATGGTTGTTTTGAACTATTAATTCTTAATTTCTTATGATAAATTTTATTGATCTTACAACTATATATAACGACAAAAAAAAAATACATTAGATAAAAAACTCGTGCAATACACGGGCCAAAAACTAGTTGATGATTATAACAAGTATTTAATTAGTACTAATATAACTATAGGAATAGGATCGTGTGAGAAAGGGTGCTTTAGGTGAGAAAGATTTTTATGTGAGAAAACATCTGCATCGCTGACAATTTTAGATCTAAGGGTTGATGTTTGATCTTTATTTTTTTAGTAAGGGCAAATTGGTAATTTAATTTGATTATTATATCTAATTTTTAGTTAAAAAAAATTGTTATGCTTTTTTTAAAAATCATATATTTATTTTTTTTACAAAAAATCTGCTTATTTATTTTTTTTTTATAAAAAAAAACTTTTTTTTTTAAAAAAAATTGTTAAGTTTTTTTTCCTGATTTTTTTAAAAAAAAAAAGAATCTATTTTTTTATATATAAATTCTAGTATTTTTAATCTAAAATTTTACTTCATTTTTTTTTTGTCCGAAAGTACATCTTAATATGTTCAAAATTTTAAGAGTCATGTTCTAAAATTTTTACGCCATGTTCATAATTTTATAAGCTTTGTTCTAATTTTTATACACCATGTTCTAAATTTAAAAAACCATGTTACAAAGTCATCATATTCTAATGTGTATGTGTGCTTAAAATATTAAAAATATTAAAAAACCATATTTTAAAGTAGTTTATTGTTTGTAAGTAGATGAAATATTAAAAATTTTATACATCATATTCTAAATTTTATAAGATATTTTCAAAACTGTATACAATAAGTTTGAAAATGAATAAACTTATTTTTTAAAAAATAAATAAAATGATACAATTATAATGCAATTATTGACCTTTTATACAAAAAAATATAATAAAATATATACCTGAACAATTGAATATTATTTCAAAATATTCTTAATATTTTGTATTGAGGTTGATCTATGGAACCCGTAAAAAAAAAAAAACACAAAATAACTTATTTAATGTTCTAAATTTCATTAACCATATTCTAAATTTTATATGATATGTTCTAAATTTTATATGACATGTTCTAAATTTTATATGACATGTTCTAAATTCTATATGACTAATTGACTATATGAGAGGATAACGGTATACCACATTCCAAATTTTAGTTGTTTTTTTGATAAAACATAAATTTAAGTTTTTTTTTTTGATAAAAAGTAATTTTAGATTTTTTTGATAAAAAGCAATTTTTTTTATTTATCCCCTAACAATAGGGGTTAGTTATGTAAGTTTTTTTAATTTAAAAAAAAATTAGTCCATTAAATCCTAACCATTAGATCTCACTGAATCGACGCTCTGGATATATTCTCACATAAACAACATTTCTCACCTAAGGAGGCTTTCTCACATGATCCTGACCCTATAACTATATTCTTAGGGAAGATGAAATATATATATTTTTTTAAAAAAATTCTAATTAATCAAAACACAATAACATATCTATACCTATAATATTAAAACCCTCCCCCAATCTATCTTAGTGACACATGGCATATTTCTCTCCCAACTCTTCATCTTTGCTTGACACATGGCATCTCTCCCTCTCAACTCTTCATCTTTGCTTTCTTACATCAACTTGCCAAGTGTACCTCTTCCTTCAATCCCCTTTTCCATTCATTATCATGTCAACTTTTTAGTTGTAGAGTATCTTCATTTATCTTTTCATTTCATAATTATTTCTTTCAGTTACAATTTTACACTCATTAATTATGTCTCATCTCGCTCAATTTTAATTAGATTTTTTTAAGCCATTTTCCCCTTTTCTATATACAAAACGATAAAAAAACTGCTAAAATATTATTAATCATTTTTATTTGCAATATTTTTGGAAGTTTTGTTTTCATTTCTCTTTCTCATTAATTAGTTTTCAATAATATTTATTTTTTTCTTAATCATTTTTGTGAATAACATACTATGTTTTTAGATCGAATGATGCTTAAAATCATTGTTACAATGTTCTTGGTAATATTGTTTTCATTTCTCTTTCTCATTAATTAGTTTTCAATAATATTTATTTGTTTTTCTTAATCATTTTTGTCAGTAACATAATCTGCTTTGAGAAGGATATTGCTTAAAATGAGAAGGTGGAAAATAATCAATGTTCATAAAATTTGTGATATATGTGCATTTTGTTAAATGTGAACGTACATTAAAAAAATTCAACTTGAAAAAATTTCCAGAAAAAATGGGAAAAAAAAATATGCAAATAGATACATATTCATTTTTAAAATTATAGGTATAGATGTGCATTAAAAAATTCAACTTGAAAAACATTTTCCAGAAGAAAAAAGTGAAAAAAAATAACATATGCACATTGACCTCTTTAAAAAAAATAATATCTTTCAACTTTTAAAAATCATCAAAGATATTACACGTAGCAAATAATCATCATTGATATTAAAAAACAAGTGACTATTTTCTTGAAAAAAAACGTTGCTTTTTCCTTCTTATTTTTCTCACGCTTAGTCGTTATCATTTTTCATCTCATTCTATTTAATACTTTCAAAATTATATACTCGTAAAATATAAAGTTCAATTAAAAATATCCTCCGTGCTTTGCACGGGTCCAAAAAACTAGTTAACATTAAAAGGGTATAAATTAAAAAAAAAACAATTTAACAAAATAACACAATGATCAAAATATGGACAAGGAACTAAAAAAAGCACAAACCATTCAACACCAATTATTTTTTGCAAATGAATTTATACAATTACGTATAGTAAACTAACTCAAATTTTCAAGGGAAAAAATTATAATTAAAACTTAATTTTTACAAAAACCTAAATTTAGTCAATGAATATCATGAGCCATAAAACTAATTTACGGGTTATGAACTAGTGGAGTTAGGATCCTCCCCATTTCTTAGGGGAAATGAATAGTCCATTTCCTTAATCAATGGTTTAAGATGCATTAAGGGAGAAAATATGGGGAATTTTTGAATTTTTTATAATAATAATTATTATTATTATTATTATTATTTTTTATCAAAAGACAAGAAATTATATATTAATAAAAAGCCAAATGGCATTTACAAATTGATATCTCAGCAAAAACATTAGATTTAAAACAACAATACATATTTTAACTTCAACTTCACTAATTACTTCATATGTTTTCTCAAAAAAAAAAAAAAAAAAAAAAACTTCATATGTTATAACAATTAGAATTATGAATCTTTGCCGATGGGCCTAAGTCTTGCCCAAACCAAACAGGCAAACACCATAATTTCATCCCACATTCCGACCCACATTTATTTCTATTTTATTTTTATTTAAAAAAAAATCAAAAAACGACCTTTTTCATTTTACACAATCTCCTCCATTTTGAAAGCTATAAGAAGTTCTCCATTGAAGGCAACACGAAGTTCTCCATTGGAGCCTACAAGAAATTCTCCGTTGAAAAGGTTTCGGTGCTTGTTGTCCTTAATTGAAGCTGAATCTGAGGTAAATTTCTCCCCTCGTTTATTTAGTTGTCAAGAATCTAATCGTGAATTTACGATTAGGGTTTAACTGTTTAGTTAATCCTTAATCGTGAATTCGGCCAGTAGGTAAGCGTTCTCTAGCGCTGTTGCTGGTTGTTTAAAGTTGTTGTTGCTCGAATATTGTTCAATTTTTTCGATCTATTGCTCTTTTTGTGTATTATTTTCTGTATCACTTGCTTGATATTGTTAAATAATGTTGATGTACTTATAATGGATTATTATTCTGTATTTACTGTTTTTGATTATTGTCGATTTATTCAGTCTTTGTTTTTCTCTATTTATTGTTCCATTTGTGTATTATTCTCTTTGTGATTTGTGTTTTTTTTTTTTTTTAAAGAAATCAATTAAAGGATTCCAAATTCGTAATGGAATCATTTGTTTCATTGTTGTTTTCCTTTTTTTTTTTTTGGTGTTTTGGATTATTAATTATTGATTCATTGTTATTTTTGGTGTTTTCGATTATTATTGATTATTGATTCATGGATGTTTTTCGTTTTTTTTTTTAATGTTTGGTGTTTTTTATTATTAATTATTGATTCACTGCTGTGAGTCGAGTTTCGAGTTTCAAACCGAGTTTCGAACCTCGCTCGAGTTTTAAGCAATTTCGAGTTCGAGTCGAGATTGAAATAATATTAACGAGTCGAATTCGAGCTCGATTTTTGGAACTCGTTAGTTTTCGAGCTCGAGTTCGAGTATTTCTTAGCGAGTTCGACTCGAGTACAACAATACTCGAGCTCGACTCGCTCGATAAGCACCCCTAGTTAGTCATCACTTGTCAAACTGTCGATAAGGTTTTTTTTTTTGTGTAAGCGTTAAATGTTTGTGGCACCTTGTAACTTTCAAATGATGCCCTACTTCGTAAAGTTTAAGATTTCATGAGGAATGTATTTCTATAAATACTATTTGGGAAATGCTTTGAAGCCAATCTAAAAAATCACAATCACAAGTCCACAACTACATTGCTTTGTAATTAGTTTAGGATAATCTATTGACTTTAAACTTTAGTTTTCGCAAACTACTGGCAATATATACCTAGTTTATGATTTGATTACACATTTACACTAGAAAGTTTATTAATATTCAATTTCTAGACATCGATAACTTAATAGATAATTTAAATGGTTGTGTTAATTATTAACCTGTTGTATTATAAAAAAATTGGTGTCGTATTTTGAGTGGGATGATAAAATGTTCTTGAAGTGCTAAATCAAATTTTTCAATATGATTTGCTAAATAATATTTTATCAAAATATTTGAGTCAAATGGTAAGGAATAAATTAAGAGCGGACTAAGAAAATGAATATATAATGGGAAAAATTGATATCACTCATCAACAAAACCAATATTATGAAAAATCATAACCCAGGCTAACGCCCGGGCCATGGACTAGTTATCACTTGTTTACATTTATGGAATACAAAAGCGAATTACACTAGTGATTATGAATAGAACTTAAAGCGAGTGAAGTACGGAGTATAATGTATTTATAATTTCCATGCTTACCCCAAAACTTAAAGGGCAACTCATTTGAGCAGATCAGAGCAGCCATTTTTGCGAGCGAGGATTCTCAGCTACCAAAAACTTCAATCACCATTAGAAGAAACAAGAAACAAAATGAACACTGACATTACTGCATCAACAAAACCAGAATACCCAGTTGTTGATCGCAACCCACCTTTTACAAAAGTCGTTGGCAATTTTAGCTCTCTCGATTACCTTCGTTTTGTCACAATCACTGGTGTTTCTGTAACTGTTGGTTACTTATCTGGTAATCCCACTTTCTTTTTCGATTCTAATATTCAATGACCATTTTCCAATTCTCAGCCCTTTTTGGATTTAATTTTTGTGAGTTGTTTTGTGTTTTAGGGATTAAGCCTGGGATTAAGGGTCCTTCAATGGTGACTGGTGGATTAATTGGGTTGATGGGCGGATTCATGTATGCTTATCAGAACTCTGCTGGCAGACTCATGGGTTTTTTCCCTAATGATGATGAGGTAGCTCAGAACAAGAAGTTGCTTCGGCAGTAATTAAGTAATTCATGGGAAAGTTGTGGAATTTATGGAACATTTTAGTCAGTTTTAAAGGTTGTTTGCTTTGATTTTGCAATGAAATGAATCTGAAAAGTATTTTCTGGGTTTATTGTATCTTGCTGCAACTTTTCTCTCTAGATTATGCTTGAAGTTTTGATTGAAATAATGTTGTAATTATTGTCATTGTCCAAACCCTAGTTCATTTGGAATTTTGATGAAGTGGGATTTTCATTTTAAGGTCTGATAATGATGAGAAAGAATTTTTATTTGAATATAAATCTTAATTGTTTGATTTACTTGGAGAGTTATATTCTTGTGTGTGAATTTTAGTTGTTGTTTAACTTGTCCTGCAAATGGGGAGTGAAGAGAATTAGTCTTTTTTCTTGGGTGGCTTGTTGGCACCGTCTCGCCGGTGATGAAGTAGGTTAAGTACTTAAGTAGGTATGATTAATTGGATATGCGTAGTTTGTGATTCTATCTTTTGTTGCTTATTGAACTAAATCTTCTGTATTTTCACTCTGTTGCTTTATGGGCTTCTTGTAAGGCTTTGGGGTCTTTCATGTGATTATTGTAGACTTCAATTGGATATAGATGATTAATTTGTTGTATTAGCTAACTGCTCGTTGAATTATGTGAATTCCTATTGTAGTCTTGTTGTAGGGAGCTTATCTTGAAACATTGTTCCCTTAGTTGAATTCCTTGACTTGTGAACTTTGTTGATTCAGCATTGCCCTTTTGCCTTAAAAAATGCAACCATTAACTGTGCTGGTATATTGATATGTAAGAAAATTAGATAGAGTGGTTTT
The DNA here is from genome assembly GCA_951394345.1 of Salicornia ramosissima. Lineage (NCBI taxonomy): Eukaryota > Viridiplantae > Streptophyta > Magnoliopsida > Caryophyllales > Amaranthaceae > Salicornia > Salicornia ramosissima. The sequence continues at coordinate 49,967,960 of OX596235.1, read as the reverse complement.
TGTTGCTGCTGCTCCAATCAGTTTGCCAGTTTCACATTGTAATTGTAGTTAGTTGAGTTGTAGGATTGTTGCAGAAATCAGGAAATATCTCTAGTTGCTAAATATTTTGATGGTTGCGTCTTGGAATCATTACTTTGTGCAGTTGTGCTTGAAGTCCACCATCTTTTGTTTTTCTTACCTAGAACATCTTTCAACCTATATAGTGATATTTATTGTGGGCATACCACATGCTATTTGGATAATGGAGGATGTATGTAGCATGCTGCAGGCTGCTTTATGTTGTTTATTGTTATGGGTGAAGAGATTGGAGTAAGAGACATAGCAATGGTATGGATGCAATCTAGTTTGAATCCCCTTTCCCTTCTTCAGAAGGTCTCCCATCAGATCATCCAACTTTTCTAAAATCTTTAACCTTTTCTTATAAACCCTAACTTTTAGCATAACAAGTTTAACTAATCATGTAAAAACGTTATAGGTTTAAGGTAAAAATTTAAAAATTTTAACTAGAAGTTCTCTTCACACTGCCACATGGTTTGACAAGAAAATGAACGGTATACCCTTTTACCCCAAGGTCTATCACTAATGTTTACAGTTTAACAATTGATTAATTGGGACATTTTTCACTTGCCTCTTGGCGTTTGGTTAGAAATAAGGATTTGTGATTGACCTGATTGTTGCCTTTTGCTTATAGATTGCTTTAGGAACTATGTTTAGATTGTTCGACCAGTACCGACTATGGAGTACATGTTCAAAAAAAATTGACCATCTTGCTCAATATTCAATACCTGTATGTAGATTTATAGCTTCACCTACTTGTAAAGCGTATGGTTTTTAGTTTGAAGATCAAACATAAAACATGTTTCGCTTGATCACTAAAAAGCATTATTAGTGCGAGTGCCATTTAACTATAGGTGTAGGGCTAATTGCTAAGTGATTGTAGAAGCTTAAACATTATAGCACATCTTCAGCAAGTCTTAAGTTATCCACACCAATGAAGCTGTTGTTTCCCTTGCTACTCATCTAATATTGACCTAGTAGAAAATTCATATTGTATAAGCAGTCAAGAATTTAGGAGAATTGAAGTATGGTTAAAGGATTTGGATTGTCATTTTGTCCTTTTTATAGATGATTACGGAAAGAAAAAAAAAAGGAATTCTAGGTGTAGTGAAAAGGACGAGAAACAATGATAACCCTAGGATGAGCAAATGAAAGGTCGAGATCAAATCAAATTGTTTTCTATGCTTAAAGTTTGCAAGCATTGTATCTATAGTATAAAGTCAATGTACCTATAGGTCATAGTTGATGTATCTATCCCCCTGTCACGATGCGATAAAAAATTTCTCACCGGAACCAAACCATATATATATATATATAATCACATATTTTATGTACAATGAAGCGTAAAACCCTTCTTCCGAGTAGTAGAATATTGAAGCCCTTTGTCCTTGATAATGACATTCTTGAGATTCAATCTAATAGTTTTATATTTCTTAGATCTCTATGGTTGATTCTTCACTTTGGGAAGGCCACATATCACATAAAGAGTTGGATCAATTTGAACTCTAAAGGGTCAACAACTCAACACTGATTAAACAAAACATTTGCACAATTTATGATGCTATATAAGGATGGGAATGGAGGCTTTCGCTTTGTATATTGATGATTTACGTATTCGTAAACTTTTGATGATGTTTTTTTAAATCTTTTTTCCTCATCCTTTTTTTTGGATCCGTTCTTATAAACTTGTGAATGGTGATCATGAGTATTAGTAATCATGAGTATTAGTAATCATGAGATATGTTATATACAGTAGTCTCTTCCATACGACTCCCTCCGTCCCCAAATCTTTTACACCAACTCCCTTATAATTTTCTCTCTACTTTTTTTTTTCCTTCTCTTGATTTGTATGTATTCCCCTTATTGGGCAAAGATTTGAGGATTGATGGAGTATGATTGTTACTATTAGATTTGTCGGTATGCTTTTTTTCTTATCAGTGTTTAGTACATGAGATGCAGCTGCAAATGTCACCCCATTCTCTCTGATAATACTAGTCTTTAGCATGCATAGCTTGTAATAAGATTTTTTTAGGGTGCAGGATGCGTATCATGTTGCATCTTTTATCATTATTGAAATAATGTTCAAACTTTTGTTATACTCCATACTCTGTTCATTCGTGATTAGATGTTTATGTTAAGCTCAATTCATGATGAAAAATTGTATTTCGTTGGGTTTTGATTCATGTTTTTCGATTAAATTATTTATAAACATAGTTGTGCGTGAATTTTGCTTGTTGGGTGTGTAACTATGCAAGATTAGTCTTCAAATATGACTGCACCGCCCAATTCAATTTGTGGCTCATTATTGACAGTGTTGATGCTCATGAAATCAGTTGGGACTAGATGGGAACATCTGGTGTGGTAATTTAGTTTAAGTTTGAGTTGACATTTTGAATGCATAAAGCAGCGCTTGTGCCTTTATTCTATGTGAGAGATGTCTGATTTGTGCTTGAATATCTGATGCTGCATATTCTTTTAGAACTCAGGTAATATGATGTTGCATATTACTTGCCAGTTCCCTGCTGATTCCAGGCATACTCCTGTTGAAGGCTTCCTTTATATATATATATTGCTATAACTTCATTTCTTTAGTGTCATCCTTTGCTCTGAAAGCAAAGATGTAACTGCAGCTCTACAGCAACATTTTTATATGTTAAAAACTGGTTTTAGATGTTGCTGCTGCTCCGGCTCCTGTTAGCTCACCAATGTAACAAAGAGATTATCATGTTGTTGCGGAGTCACTACTTGTTTTCTCTTTACTCAATCTCATTCTTGTTATATTGTAGGCTATGTTACTTAGACACGGATGAAGTGTTTACTCGAATATGAGTTTCAAAGTATCTGACTCGGCTAATTTGAGAAAAAAGTTATAAGTTTTATTTTAAATGACACGAGTAGACACACGTTTTTTAAGGTATATCATAAGGTGTTGAAGTAACATTGATTGTCTTACAACTTTGTTCTGTTTAGTTGATCTTGTAGGGCCCTGTTCTTATGGATTTGATTTCAACAATTCAATTCAACTCAACTTAGCTCTTCCTGGTTTAATCTAGGATTCAAGTCAGGTTAGATTTGTTTAGTCCAAAATAACAGTCTTAGCGTATATATTTAGGGTCAATTTTATGCAGGTTGGGACTCAAGTAGTTTACTGTTTATATGTGGCTAAGCAAATTGATGCCCAGGGAATTGCAATGCTACAAAAATTTTAACATGTAAGGCCTCGTTTGGTTACCATTGGAAATTAATTCTCATGAGAAATCTTATTTCATAAGAAGTAAACTACCTTGTCCATTTTAGGAAATGGCTTTTGGTGTTTGGTTGCACATGAGAATTCGAAATTGATACGAGAATTTCTAATTACCAAGGGGGTGTTGGTGATTGATTTCCTACATTCTGTCTGAATTTCCATTTCCGAGAAAGTCTAATTTCCTATGAAATGTAATTTTGTTGCATAACAATCAATTCCCCATTGTGTATTTCTTAGGAAATCCAAATTCCAATAGCACTTAGGTTGAACCAAACAACACCTAATATGAGCCACTTTTCCCATCTTCAGACGGGGTCTTGTAATATTATGCTACTAGCCTTACGTGCTTTAATATATGAGTATCTTATGTAATATACATTTTTTTATCAATATGGGTATCTAATTGTAGAGAATTTAAAAATATGAATTTTGGTGTTTGTATCTTATTTTTTGAATTATATATTTTGTAATATTTTCATTTTAAAAAATGCAAAAGTTTCCTTTTTAGTTTGCTCCCCATCCCAAATTTGTATTTCTTTTCAATATAATTTCAAAATGCTAGACTGTTTTTTTTTTAATGGAAACATATAAATATATTAACTTAAAGTGTCGTACACAAATAGCTACTAATGAAAACATAATACAATACCAAATACAAATGCCGTTAGACTTGCTAGTGAATGATAACAACATCAAATTTCTCATCTTGTATGCGTTTGAGGCTTGAAGTTTTGCATCTTTTACGCTCTTTTAATTTGCTCCCCAGCTCCGAAGTTCTACCATTGCCAAGTCAATAACGGGTCATTAATGGACGTACGAATAAACAAGCAAGGGATTTTTTTTTTTTAAAAGTGAGAACAAATGTATATGAATATAATTTTATTTTCGACAAATTTTTTTTCCAGATGATTTGACTATCACCTTTAGGCATACATTGTCAATATTGACCACTCCATTACTCCAATATGATCATGTCCACCAAAAACCTTGTTCAATTAATAACCTATGGACTTGATACTAATGGTAATCCCATCGCTTACCTTGTCTGATAAAAAGATCATGGCCGTTCCTGGATATTTGAGGGTCCGGGGCGAAGTAACGAGTAGGGCCCTATAAGTTCGGTTAGAAATATATAATATATATTAATTTTTTTAAAATGCTTGATAAAAAATGAGGAATTTTTTTTGTCATACTCTCTATATTTAATTATATTTGCCCTATGGACCCACTATTGAGTGAGATTTCTTTAGGTCAAATGAGGTAAAAAAAATTTAGAATGAGATAAAGATAATAGAATGGAGTGAATATTCTAAATATTAAACTTTTAAATTAAATAACAACATAAGGCGTTTAATTTGAAGTAAACTAAGGCGACAATGGCGGAGTTACATTATACGAAGTACTAAGTGGGGTTTTTTGACCCCACTTGAATTTGAATGTAGGAAATTTTATCTTGCATGTAAAACATATAACTTTCCAAATTTTTTCCTATAATTTTATGAACTAATCCCAATAAAATTTATCAAATGCATTTTGATCCCACTAAACATTTTTCATGGATTAGCGATTGTAAGACTATGTAAAATGAATATAATATTATTAAAAAAGATCAATGACGAATTATAAATAACAAAGTTTAATATACAATATTATTAGAAATACTAGTAAGGAAAATATTGTTCCAATGGTTAAGAAGGAAAGTGTGAGTAATTAAATTTTTTGAAATGTTAAGAAGGAAAATGTGAGTAACAGTTTAAGATTGGTACCTTAATAGTTTAATAGTAAATGAGATGAAAAATTGTTAAAAGGAAAGAAGAAGAAGAGAGTAGTGGATTTCATCCCAATATGCAATATCATAAGTCCATAGTGCAATGAGGATTGATCCCGAGACGACAAGAGGGAAAGCACAACATCATACCACTAAGCTAAGCCATACCATAAGCATGCTTATGTAACTTGTTAGACAATAATAATATCAGAATATTATTATTGTCAATAATAGAATATCATAATATTCTATGTTGAGAATATATTTGATTTGTAAATATATTGTCTGATTTGTAATTATTCCTTTCCTAGTTTAATCTAGATTAGAGTTGTATATAAATGCATTCCTAGTCAATGAAAAGATTACGGCAAATAATTCTTTCATGGTATCAGTAGTTTAGGTTGTTTCCACTCTATTCCGCACAACCCTAATCTCTTTCTTTCTTTCTTCCTCCATTCGGCCACCATGGCCGTTACCTCCCAAATCCCTCCGGCCACTCTCGTCACTAACATCAAGCAACATATTCCTATTGTTCTTGATTATTCTGGCGCTGAGTACAATAATTGGTCAACTCTTTTCAAACTCCATTGCCGTGCGTATTTGGTTATCGATCATATTACGAAACCAATTGAGAAGAGTGCTGCGCCGGACCCGACCGATAAGGATCTATGGCAACGACTTGATGACATTGTCCGCCAATGGATCTATGGAACTATCTCTAATGATCTTCTCAACTCCATTCTTGATGCCGATGATACGACACTCGATACATGGACTCGTCTTGAAAATTTCTTCCATAACAACAATTCGGCCCGAGCCCTAAACCTTGATTCGCAGTTCACCAACACCAAACTCGAACATTTTGATGGCGTTAAACCGTATTGTACGCGTCTCAAAACACTTGCTGACAGTTTGAAAAATGTTGGTGACAAGGTGTCGGACAATCGAATGGCTCTTCAATTGTTAAAGGGGCTCTCTGATGAGTACAAAGCTTTCCGAACTTCTGTACGACATCTCAAGCCGCTGCCATCGTTCGACGAATTGCGCTCGATGCTCGAACTAGAAGAACAGAGCAACGCTGCTGATTTGGCTGATGAAACAAGTGACACGGCTCTTCTTACAGCCGCTGTCACACAACCATCTTCTTCTGCAGCACCTTCCCATCGTGGAAACTCTGCTCGTGGGGGTGGACGAAAGACCAACAAGGGCAAGGGAAAAGGACGGAACAATGCCAAAGCTGCCCCAGCTCGTCCAGCACCTTCTGCACCGCCACAGTCTTACGGGCCACCTCGTCCAGCACCTCCTGCACCGCCACAGTCTTACGGGCCACATCCCTCCTATGGACCGTCATATATGCAGCCCCCTCACTGGGCATTCTGGGCCCCTCCTGGTTGGGCTACCCCTCCCTGTCCGTATCCCACTCAGCAGTGGCCGGGTCGCTCTCAACAACAGCCACACCAGCAGACAGCTGCGGCATCTCCGGGCATCCTTGGTCCTCATCCTCAAGCATATTTTGTGGGCCCTCCTTCATCTCCATCTTCGGGATCTGCACCGACCAACATTGAGCAAGCTATGTATACGATGTCATTGGCCGATCCAAACTACTATATGGACACGGGTGCCACGTCTCATATGACCCATTCTGAAGGTAATCTTTCTCCCTATTTCAATTTGAGCACTCATACTAATAATGCAATTGTTGTTGGCAATGGTAGCAAAATTCCAATTAAGGGTTATGGTTCAATCACTCTTCCTCACAATAAACTTCATCTCAAAAATGTCCTTCATGTTCCCAAAATAGTCAAAAATCTTATTTCCGTGCGAAAATTCACTACTGATAATAATGTTTCTATTGAATTTGATCCTTTTGGGTTTTCTGTGAAGGATTTGCAGACGGGGAGCCGTCTAGTGAGGTGTAATAGCAGTGGTGATCTTTATCCCTTCTTCACAAATTCTCAAGCTTCCGTGTCATCCCTTCCATCCGCATTTGCAGTTGTCTCTTCTAATCTATGGCATTCTCGTTTAGGTCATCCGGGAGATAATGTTCTAAATTCATTGCGTAGTAGTAATTACATTGATTGTAATAAAACTTCTAATGTTTGTCATTCTTGCCCATTGGGTAAATTAATTAATAAAATCATCTTTTTATAATTCATTGTCTTATACTACTATGCCATTTGATATACTCCACAATGATTTATGGACATCTCCCATATTGAGTTCTCAAGGTCATAAATATTACGTTCTTCTTCTTGATGATTATACGATTTTTTTGTGGACTTTTCTCCTCTCTACAAAATCACAAGTCTATAACGTATTCCTCAAAATTAGGACGTATATTAAAACTCAATTTGAAAGAGAAGTCAAAACTTTTCAATGTGACAATGGTCGTGAATTCAAAAATAAATCTTTTAGCGACTTTTGTAATAATTATGGCATGACCTTGCGATTATCTTGTCCTTACACTTCTCCTCAAAATGGCAAATCCGAACGAAAAATTAAAACCATTAATAATATCGTTCGAACTCTTCTTTGTCATGCTTCTATGCCCCCTTCTTTTTGGCATCATGCTTTGGAAATGGCCACATATCTTCACAATATCTAGGCAATTATAGATATATTGTATTATAGATACATACGGGAAATTGAGCCATTTGAGTTGGGCCTTGGGTGGCCGCCCTGCTCGCCCTTGCTCAGGGCCGGCCCTGTACAAGATCTACACATGATATATAGTGTGTTTGTGTTTTTATATATACTAGTAATAAGAACAAGGTTTGAAGTTGTATAATGTGTAGTTTTAACAGTATAAGATCAAAAGGAGTGACAAAATGGTGGCCACTCCCAGGCCGCCTCGTATCCAAAGGATACATGGTTCAAACCTTATTACTAGTATCCTCGTTTCCCTACATGTATAGCTAAAAAACGGATTTTCTTACCTAATACTCCGTAGTAACAAAAAAAAACAAGAGTGAATATTGTATTGCATCCAATTAAAAGAAGGAATGGAGTACCGAAGGTCAGGGGTAGAGCTAGGATTGAGGGTGAACACATATCAAATATTAGGAAAAAATTTCAGATATCTGACATTCGAATTTTTTTTGAAACATTATAATTTGATATTTGAATATCCAAATATCCTAAATACCATTTTTTTAATTTATTTAAATTATGAAGTATTATGATGTTTGGATATACAAATATGTGAAACAATCCAAAATATTCGATATCCGAATATCTAAAAATATTCAAAATATACAAATATTTAAAATATCCAAAATCTTAGATCTTTTTAATTCCATGTTCAAATATTCGAAACATAGGGGTATCCAATATCTGAACATCTGAAAATCTTCTTTTTTATATATATATTTCGAATAACTTCAACATCAAAATTCGATCTAAAATGAATTTTCGAATCAAATATCCTAGTTTCGAATGGTTTTTGTCACTAGTAGATATTAGATAGGATATGATCATATGATGGTTACCTTCTATGTCCCGAACCCATTTTAAATCCGTTAAATACAATCCGCTTTTACCCGATCCAACCTGCTTTCAACTCAATCTGGCCCGAAAATCATTAGTAATGTACTATTAAATTTATGATATTTATTATGGAAAATTTTAGGCAAAAACACTTCCTACCAAGCTACAATTAAACTTTGAATTTAACATTATTTATATTGGACCACAACATCAATTATTTGTCATAAATTGGGTGTTAATGACGATATTTCTTATAATTTTTTTTACTTTTTAGAACATTTGAAGTACATTTTAGTACATATATTGCATTAAAACATGAAAAATTAAAGGGCTTTATAAACATCTCAACCCGCTGGGACAACTCGAACCTGACGACTTTGGGTTATAAAAAAAATAATACTAACCCGAACCTATTGACACACGACCCATTACAACCGAACCCACAACTATTTTACACCAACTAGACCTGCCCCGCCCTGTTTGACAGGTCTACAGGTACCTATTTACTACTACTACAAAATATTTACAACTAAGCTTACGATTTTATTCTTTTATATATGGATTATCAAACGTTTTACTTTTATGATATTACTTTAAATGTGCAAATGTTTTAATCGGTTTTTGAAAATATAATTTATGATTTATGAAATGGTGTTTTATTGACGCATATGATTAAAAGATTTGAAACATGATAAATAAAAGTGAAAGACAAGGTTCTGACAATATCCTGTTAAGCTATGTTATGTTTATAGGATACAAATTAACTATCCGGTTACGCCTGAAGTGGGTAACATTTGTTTATGTTTAGGTTTATACTTGCCAGAATCCTTGAGTTAAAATATGGAATAATATGAAGGACAACTTAACCATGAAAACTTTATGTTTATCTTTTTTAAAATGCTACTTTTTTTAAAATGTTTTACTCCATATGAAAGGTTTTTATGCTATATTAAAGTATTTTTTATAAAAGTTTATGAAATGTTTTAAGCTATTCTAAAATAATTTTTTTATAAAATATTTTATAAAAGGTTTTATGCTATTATAAAGTACTTTTTTATAAATTGTTTTATAAAAGGTTTTACGCTATTTTAAAGTAATTTTTTTATGAAATGTTTTACAAAATATTTTACGTTATTCTAAAGCTTCTCTCCATTTGCAAATAAAATGAATTGAAATGAATTTACGTTGTCAGGGTATTATGTTAGTGGGCCTCAGCTCATGATATTGCTTTTTGATTTTAGGTACCGAAGAGGACAACAGGCCAAATTAGGGTGAGGATAATCAATGCAGTGGCATTTCTCCGCTAATTAGTTGAGTGAATAACATTAGATAAATTTTTGTGTTAAGCTCTAGCTTTGGGTTCTTTAATTATGTTGGTTTGTAAACCAAATATTTTAGCTATGTTATATGACAGATGTTTCCTCAATATAGTATTATTAAGTTATGTTATTTATGTGCCTTGTGTTTCTTGATTAGGATTCCACTGCTAATTAATCAAATAAAATATATTAGAAGTTAGGGTGTTACAGCTTCACCATAATCCCAACAACAACAACAACAACAACAACAACACCTTCAACAATAACAACCACAAAAGCAAGGTTGATGTTCTGTTGGTGGGGGTGGGTTCAAAGGATGACTAGATTTTGGGGTAGGATAACTAAGTTTTAGCGTGTGGTGGCTCGATTTGGAGTGACGGTGGCTCGAATTAGGCTCGATTTCTCGAATTTGGTTTTAGGTTAATTTGGTGATTTTGGTGGTGAAAATTGATTTTTTTTTTTAGGTTGATTTGGTGGTTGTGATGGTGAAAATAAAGTGGGGGCAAAGTGAGGGGTTCACGTTTTGGGGGATTCAGTTGGGGCTGTGATTTTTGGCATTGGTTTTCTGTTATGACGGTGGCTATGGTTGTCGTTTTATGGCGATACAGTGTTTATGATTGTGGTTTTATGATAGTGACTATAGTTTGATAGGAGTTGTTGCTTGAGGGGTGTGGTGGTGGTAGTGATAGTGGTTTCAAGGGTGTTGTGGTGGTGCATTTTGTCATGATGATGACGACTATGAAGTTGATGATGATATAGGGAGATGTGAAGGTAATGAATGGTGGGGGTTTGTCTTTTTATTTAATAAATATTTACACATTAATGTTAGTTTTTTTGTTAATGGTGTTAGCTAAAATTATATTTATTGGCTATCGATAGGAATTTTTAAATTTTGGCTACTGGTGGAAAATCTCAATAACTCACATGTATAACTGTGAGTAGTGGTGGCCACCGAACGGCTTGGGTCGGGCCGAGTCAAGCTCAACTGACCCATGAACCGAATCGGCAAGGAGATGGGTGGGTCGAATTCGGTCCAAGTTGGGGGCGGTTGACCCACGAACCGGACCAGGTGGGTTATTCATGGGTCGGTTGTCCGGCTGGGTTCATGGGTTTTGTGGGCCGGGTCTGCAGTGGGTTTGTGGGTTCACGGGCTAAGTGTGTTAGTGGGTTAACTGAGTTATAGGGGTTTGTTTAAAGGTTTAGGGTTTATTTTAAGGGTTTGGGGTTTATTTAAGGGGCTTTGGTTTACGGTTTGTTTAACTTGTAAATTTAGTAATGATTTTTTTAGTTATGTTGTAAGAATAATTATGGTTTAGCTTTTGTAAATTTAATAAGAATGAAATTTATATTGTGTAAGTGTAATAAATAAATATTGTGCTAATTGAATATTGTAATTTATGGTGTTAACTTAATTTATATTGTAAATTTGTAATATTTACTAAAATTTGTGTTAACTAAAGTTAGTTTTTTGGCAAAGTACTAACTAAATTTATATTTTGTAAGTTTAATAATATTGTAATAACTAAATATTGTGTAATTTACTAATTTGTGCTGTTGTGTTATTGTATTTGTGTAATAATATAGGAACATAAGGCATTAAAGCAACTAACAAATTTACTTTAATAAATTAAAATGTTCACAAAAAAATTAAGTTGTAATTTATATTGAATTTATATTATAAGTTACAACTTACAAATTACAAGTATACAAAATTAAAACATAAAAAGTTAAAATTATACAACTTAATTTCATAACGAATATATTACATTTTACAAATATATAGTAAAAAAAATGATAAAATTACAACACGTCAACAAATGGAAAAAAAATCCAAATGATATTAATTAGTTAATTAAAAAACATATAAGTAAAATTAACTTTTAAATTTAAAAAATTAACATATAAATAAAATTAAATGTTAATTTTCAAAATAAGATGCTTACGTGTCCTTAAGTAAACTTTAAATCAAAGCCCACATACTTCTTTTGTGTACCTAGATGGTGGACGTGAATCCCGTGATGTCGTGAACTCGTGGTTGTGCGAATCATTAAGGGCGCGTTCTCTTCCACTTAATCGATCTGGCCTGACCTGATTAAACCTAATAAGTTTTGAGACCTGATAAAAAAAGGTTGAAGAGAACGCACCCTAAGGTCTCACTTCCGTTGGCACCTGCATCCGAGTCCGAGGTATCAAAGAACATCCACGGGTCATCTTCATCTTCGCCATCTTCCTTCAATATAATCCTTGTATCCTCTTTTCCGCTTGATCCCAATATTTCTTGCAAACGCACATTTCTATGCTTTCAGTGTGTCGACTGGATCTTTTTTCGTTCAATACTCTTTTATCTGCAATAAAAGCAGACTCAAACGCAAAGATTGAAGCCGAAATTGCTAGGATATCCTTAGCAATTCTAGCTACAATAAGAAATTGAATAGAATGATTTTGCCACCATTTGGAAATTTTCAATAGTTTCAAATTGAAAAGAGTTTGTATACCAAATGAATATATTTAAACCATGCATCAATTCATAATACGGGTTTTAATGTTAAAACCCGTATGGTTTTCCTCCAATGCCTCAAAAGAAATAATTCGTTTTTTGTAAAAAAAACCATCATGATCAATCCAGTGAACAGATACGCAAATAAATGGTTCCCCCACAAAAGAAGTCCATGTGTCACTAGTTATGCTAACCCGACGAGTGATGGCAACGGGTCAGATCAGGACCGGGTCTGTATGGGCCCGAATCCAGATCCGTTTTTGAACACTAGATCCAGATCCGACCCGGATCCGTCGGGTCTAGACTTTATGGATCCAGATCCAGATCCGTTGGGTCCTATGGATCCGGTCTAAAACGGGTCCAAAATGGATCTTTGTTTTAAATACAAAAATTCTCAAATTTGGTCTGATCTTTTAGTTGAATCATGAATCTTCTATTTCCAAAAGCACTTTTTAATATAAATAAAAAAAATAAAAAAGAAACACTGTAATAGTGTGATGTCATGGGATGATGGGACTGCTTAAATCAAGGGATTCAAAGCATTGCTCTTTTACTTTAGTCCTCTCTAGAGTAGCTTAAATGTCCCTTGTATAAAGGAACTCTTCTTCTACATCATACAATAATAAATACATATACCTAAGTGATAAGATAAGCACAAAGATTAAATTAAAAACCTAAGAAAAGGAAGAAAATAAAGAAAAACTTCAATTGATAAAAAAAAACAGAGGAAGAGTTGAAATGGGGAAAGAAATTAAAACATAAAGGGCATAAAGTAGTAGAAAAATTAAAAGTGCCACGAGAGAAAGATAGCCGATGATGGCATCTTAATTCCTTTCTACTGTTATGAAGATGAACTGAAGGACGAAAGCAGAGGACGACGAATGGTGGCGACGGCTGGATTGTTATGGTGGAGAGGAGAGGAAGAAGGGTTAGGGTTTGTGCTTTCAAATTTCTAGAGTCATTGAGGAATGACATGTGAGAAGCTGAAAATAAATTAAATGGGAATAATTTGGGCTGCTAGTTCATTTGGGCTTGGGGTATGATTGAAATCTGCTGTTAACAGTTGGACATAAATTTTTATTTTTAATAAAAAAACGGGTCTACGGATTCGGGTCCGGGTTTCAAGATATAGACCCGGACCCAGATCCGTATTTTATGGGCAGACCCAGATCCGACCTGAATTCGTACTGGGCCAATTTTTAAGGACCCGGATCCGTATTGATCCATTGCCATTTCTAAACCCGACCATCAAAAGTGCGGAACATTTCCATCAAATAACTCTGATAAGCATTAGGAGTTTTTAGGTATGACATTTAAGGGTGTTCCTAGGAATCCTTCTAAAATCCAATTGCATAGCAACTCAGTTAAAATACTCAAAATTGGTGCTTTTCCCATGAGAAAATGGCAATTCATCAAGAATGACATATTTAGCAAATTCATCAATCATTCTATCTCTATTATAAACAAATTAAAAGTACTACCTACGTCGGGAGTAGTAGTAGCGTACCCATGGAAATGAGTTTTGCCCAAATTACTTCTGTCCTCACCTTCGGGCCCCAAGTTGTGATCGTTTTTCAAATGTCTAGCTAGCGTTCCGGTTCCATCGCATTTTGTCCATTTGTAACTTTTAGGATTTTTAACTTTCTTAACATTTCGAAAAACTTTGCAAATTGCATTAAATTTGTCAACTTCTTTTGTACCCATGATGTATGACCTCTTTTTCCGGATGATGTTGTATTACTAGGTATGGTACCACCCGCTCCTTAATTTAAAAAAAATATATATATCAATACTTATTTTTCATAATTCATAATCGATCCATGATAATAAATTTCCAAATGTACATTTATAATAATAAATCCATAAGGTTTACGTAAATAATTTATGATTAGTAATTTATAAATTTAAATTTAAAGTTGTACCTAGGCTACAAAGATACCACATTATTTACGTAAACATTTAATCCATAAACTAGTTTTTTTGCCCGGGCGTTGCCCCGGGTCCAACAGTTTGTTTTTATAGTGCATTGATAAAGGCACTATAATTAACAGACCTTTTGGCACAGATGGTAACTGCCGTTTGTTGAAACACCAAGAACAACCGAAACAAACTCGAGTTGGCAAAATCACCCTCAATTTGCATTGCAGATTGAACGTCAACTCTATGAGAAAGCACAAATAACAAATCTAGGTATCATGATGAACAAAATAAATTGGAAATTATATATTTTAGATTGTAGATAGATTTTGTGGAAGAATTGCAATTCAATTAGTCAAAAACCATTGTGTTAGAGCGAAGCTAAACGATAAAACAATATAGTTATAAATTAAAGAAGCATATTTACATCAGCATATAAATAGAGTTGAATTGGTAACTACCTAACATTTCCATACAAAAGATCCATGTTCAAATCTCCCTACAATCGAAGTATAATTTCATAAAAATTAATTTGAAGTTATACTTTCCATATTTGGTTCCAATCCGGCTCTTGCGCCCACAGGAGTTCGAGGAGGTGGCATTGAGGATTATGATTGATTGGATTGATATTGGTTGGGATGATTTTGGGGTGGAGGGGGTGGAACAAATTGGTCTTCATTATGTAATGCCCGAGCAAATTGTTCGATTTGTTCGGTATTTATTTCAAATGAACCGAAAAATTGATCATTAGCATTAGGAGCGTCACCCCTACCACCACCACTAGTGCCACCCTATCTCCCACCACTGTTGCCACCCCATTTCTACCACCACTATTCCCTCTAGTAGACATTTTTTTGATTTTTTTTTCTTCTTGAAAATATTATAAAACAACTAATAATTAATTTTTTGGATTTTTTGAAATAAAAACTATTATACTATCAACTTTCTTTTTTCAAATATAAACTACTAAACTTGAGAATTGAAATTGAGAGAATGGAGAACAATGAGAAGTGGGACTAAGGCTCCGTTTACTAGAGTGAAAAATATTTTCTCTTAAAATACTTTTCCCCATTTTACATCATTTACTTTGGGTGAAAAATTAAAATGTAAAACTTGGGCTGAAAAACTCATTTTAATTTACACCCTATTAAAAATAATTTCCCCTAAATTTTGGAGTAAAACGTATTTTCTGTTAAGTAAACATTGAAAAAAATCTATGAAAATGAGTTTTCCATCGTAAAATAAATGTTTTTCTTGGAAAATCATTTTTCATCGAAAACTTTTTACACCCAAGTTAACGGACTCTAAGAGTAAAAGAAGATGAAAGTTGTTAATTGTGAAAAGTTTAGGGAAAATTTGATAGGTATTTTTAAAAATGAACCGGTCGTTAGAAACTAGGGCTTGACATTGCAGAGAAAATCGGCGGCGGGCCGGTTTAGCCAGTCCGGTCTGATTGGGGGTAACGGTCTGGTCTGGGCCTGGGTCGCGGGCTGGATCACAGGTCGGACTAGGTTAAACGGGTTAAACGAGTGGGCTAGGTTACGAGTTGGGTTTTGAAACTCCAACCCATGACCCACCCATATAGAACCGGGCTGAGTCCGGGCTGGTAACAGGTCAATCAAGTTTGACCGAAATGGGCAAAAAACCGGGCCTTGTCCGGGCTGGGTTGGGTCGACCCGGCCCATTGGCCACCACTAACCTTAATTCACTTAAATCATGGCTAGCCCACCTCTATGTGTGCAATTACTAACCTACCCTTCAGTTTATTAACCTAATTTAAAACCCTCTTTTCCAATTTTCAAAGAAAACCATGTTTCTTCCTCTCTTCTCTAAGCTTCTCTGTTAGATTTGGGTAATGCTTCTTTCTTGTTGTCCACTATGGGTGCTAGTTTGTTACGATTAAATAACTCATTTGCTAAATACCGCCCGAATTTACTTAATACCGCCCGTATTTTAACCTTAACTTCCTAAAATACCCTTACTTATATTTATATACCCTTACTTATATTTATATAATCCAAAATAACTCTCATCCCCTCCCTTCACCCTCACCCACTGCTAACCCCTATCATATCTTTTTTCCTTTAATTTTTAAAAAATCTTACCTTTTAAATATCCTATTTATAATTTATAAAAAAAAAAAAATGGCATGCCTCATGTTTCACATGTATGGTGGACCACTTCCCCCCCTTCTTCCACTTGTCAAAATGGTGTGGTTGGTTTTTTTTTTATTTTTTTATTTTTAAAAAAAAAAACCTCACTCATAGTAACACCATTCATTATAAAAAAAACTACTTCAACCTTCATTATTTCACCTCTTGCATAAAAAAAATTACAAAGAAGTTCACCTAAAAATATATAAGATTTACTATGTTTAATTTATAATTTTTATTTAGAACCAAAATGTCGGATGACAACAATGATTACGTGAATGCCGGAGAGGTAAATTTATTAATGTTAATTTTTTTTACTTGTTAATTATGTTTTTTTAGCTTAGTAAATAATTATATTTATAAATTTTTATGTTAATCATTTTTTGCCCATGTTTAATTACTTTGAATTATTCTTTACGAATTTTTTCTTACATAAACAAAATTTCCATATTTGCTTGAATTATTCAATGCATTAAGTTAATTTTTTTTTAAAGAATTGATTCACGTATTAAGTTAAATTTTTGTTCATGTAAGAAAAAACAAAATATATCGTTGTTGCAAAATAGAAGTAATGTGTTTTGAAACGTGTCCAGAACACGTTACCACCATTGGCTGTAACGTGTCCAGAACACGTTACTACCATTGGCAGTAACGTGTTCTGGACACGTTACTCCATTGGAAGTAACGTGTTATGGACACGTTACTCCATTGGAAGTAACGTGTCCAGAACACGTTACCCCAATGGTAGTAACGTGTTCTGGACACGTTACTCCATTGGAAGTAACGTGTCCAGAACACGTTACCACAATGGTAGTAACGTGTTCCGGACACGTTACTCCATTGGCAGTAACGTGTTCTGGACACGTTACTCCATTGGAATTAACGTGTCCAGAACACGTTACCCCAATGGTAGTAACGTGTTCTAGACACGTTACTCCATTGGTAGTAACGTGTTCTGAACACGTTACTCCATTGGTAGTAACGTGTTCTGAACACGTTACTACCAATGGAGGAACGTGTTCTGGACACGTTACCACCAATGGTAGTAACGTATTTAGGGTTTGTTGTTGTCATGTGGGCAACGCGATAAGGGCACGTTCGTTTGCATGGTTTTTTGCTTTTAAAAATACTAATTAACGTATTTAATGAAATTATTCAGGACAATAACGACGGAGATGGCGTGGACTACAGTCAAAGTTTTGCCACCGATCAGACGTTTTCCAGTCATCACGAGGCACGTGATTGGGCGAAACCGATAGCTCATGGGATTGGTTTTGAAATTGTCATTTCCAAAATCAATTATACCTCGGTATCTCGCATGGTAACCTACCTACGCTGTAACAAGGGAGAGCGGTACCGAGGGGAAAACAGAAATATGAGAAACGCCCAAAGGAAAAAAACGTCCACAAAAGCTTGTGGATGCCCGTTCCATATCAAAGTGATTGGCAATCTGCAAACCGGATTGTGGTATATTGAGCCCCAACCGGGTGTATCCGGCACACATAACCATCGCTTCATTGAGTACCCGGAGGGACACCGTCAGGTCAGTGGGTTGAGCCCTGCAGCAAAGCAACACGTGCGTGAGCTTAGGGAATCTCAGTGCAAGCCGTCGAAGATTAAATTATCTTTGACACAAAAGTTTCCTGACGAAAAACCTACAATCAGGCATGTGTATAACGAAATCAGCAAGCAAAAGATGGATGATGCAGATGGGCGGAATGTTATGGAACAATTTATCCATCTTGCGGAAGAGTTGAACTACCACATTCACACTAATCAAGAGAGAAATCAATGCACTCACGTGTTTATGGCTCATCCGATGTCGATCACCTTATTGCGCACTTATCCATGGGTGATAGGAATGGACTCCACATATAAGACCAACAGGTATGGAATGCCGTTATTCGAGATGATTGGGATGACGCCGACCAATCATAACTTTTTGATTGGGATGGCTTTGATGAGGGATGAGACGATGAGGAGTTATCGATGGGTGTTACAAATTCTCAATGACATTATTGGGCTACGTGCGCGTCCGGCTGTAATTTTTACAGACCGAGAGATGGGATTGTTACGCCCAATTCAGGAAATATTTCCTGGCACCCATCATTTGTTGTGCACGTGGCACATCAACAGGGATGTGGAGGCGAGAGTTGGGAAGATAACAGGCGACAAAAGCTTGGGAGACCGGTTTAGGCATGGTGCTTGGGCCCGGGTGATGTACGCGTCAACAGAGGCAGAATATGATGCACAGCTGGATCGGATGAGAGATGGTTGGGCAAGATTTAGAGGAGTCATTGAATATGTAGAAAACACTTGGCTTCCGCATAAAGAGAAATTTGTCGCTGCTTGGGCTAACAATGTCCTTCATTTGGGTAACAAGACAACTTGTCGGGTGGAGAGTGCCCATTCAGTGCTAAAAGGTTGGCTTGGCACCTCTACCAACTCAATTGAAAATCTGTTTACGCGAGCAAATGCAATGGTTGAGCAGCAGCATGATAAAATTAAGTATCATCTGGAAACATCAATGAACAGACAGGGCGCCAGGTTTAGGAATAAGTTGTTGTTCAGCATGCTTGTCAGTCGTGTTAGCTCCCACTGCATGGATCTACTGCTTAAAGAGCATACTCGGATGAGGGAGTTAGCCGACGAGGTCCATGATCGTTGTGGTTGTGTGTTGCGATCCACCTGTGGGATCCCGTGTGCATGTGAGATTGCAATGTTAGTACAACAACGCACAGGTATACATTTGAGAGAGATCCACGACTTTTGGAAAACACTAACTATTGGTCAAGGCAATGACATCCCGGAGTTTGCCAATGACGACGAGGAAGAAGCCGACCACCTGTCTTCGTTGTTCGAAGAAGTTAGACGGAGAGGTTCTGACTATGTGAGGCGTGCAACCCGAGTTATGCATGAAAATATCTTTCAAGATACAGACTCGCTGGAAGAGCCAGAGACCAACACCAATGTTAGGGGCAGGCCTCCGTACCAGGTGATTTTCCATTTTTTTTTTTTGTTGGAAGTAGGTCAATTTAATTAGAGTTGATTTTGTTAACTATATTGAAAAATTAGGTCAATTTAATTAATAATTGAAAAATATTAATTAAGTCGAACGTAATATGTGTTTTTGAAGAGCTCGTCTACTCGACGAGATCGGAGTTTCTTTGAGCATGCTTCAACAAGCCATGGGCGTCGTTCGAGAAACACAGGCTCTTCTGTGGGAGAAAACTCAGGATCCCATGCCGAAGGTAATGATCATATTTTATTTGAATTTAGTTATTAAGTAGTCGATGCAATTATTTGCTAAATATGTTTTATTATTGTAGGTGATAGCGGTCACATAACAAGGGAACGATTTCCTTACTATGACAGCGTTCCCCATTTGATATTGCCGTTTATGGAGGGGTGGACTGATGTAAGAGCAGACGGAAATTGTGGGTTTCGTTGTGTGGCTGATGCTTTTCACGGTGGACAGGACAACTATCTTATGGCTAGAAGAATCATCGCAAATGAACTTGGGGCAAACATTGCTGATTACGCAGCTATTTATGGAGGGCAGCAGCACGTCATTGAAGCCGTGACACGTATCTCTTGGGAAGGTGGCAGATGCGATTCTAACCATTGGATGGAAGTCGTTTTCGACTTATTTCCGATTGCAAATCTATATCATTGCGCCATCATGTTGTACTCGTATGGGAATGACCGATCGATTGGACAATGTTGTACAGTATTGCCGACGAGAGTCCCGCAACTCATCACGGCTCCTACGAGTGAACTTCATATTGCCTACATGCAAAATTATGCGCACTACATACGATTACATGTCAGTCATGATTCCCCGATTCCGCCCGTTGCAAACTATTGGAACTTTGTGCATACACAAACCGTCGAAGGATGGGATGCATTATACACCAGGAGAGTAGCACAATGGATGAGACTTGCTCAGAATTTGTAACTATTATATGAATATATTTAATGCTGTAACTGTTATATGTTTAATGTTGTAATTATTATATGAATATATTTGTAATTAGGTCAATTTGTTCATGTGTTTAATGTTGTAACTATTATATGAATATATTTAATGCTATTACCTTGGATAAAACTCAATAAAAGGCAAAGACGAGATCTAATCAGAATACAAATACAAAATATGAAGCGTAGGACGTAAATTAAACCCCATTTGTTTACATACAAATATCAAAAAATATAGAAACAACAAAAAATATACAAACAACAAAAAATAAAAATTACAAAAAAAATATACAAACGCATAATTTACAAATGAACATTAATAAATAAATAATAAAAAATGAAAACTACTGGCGATGATGGCCCCAACTTGGTGGACGCTGTCTCGGTGCACGTCGTCGGATGCCAACGCGTGTCTCGTAGTCATCAAAGTCTTTTCTCAGTCTAATGAGACCCAACCTCAGTCTATCCATGTGTTCTGGAAGCTCATCAATGAAAGGATCCCACAGCACTTCCGAATTTTCTAACATGGAGGACATCCACTGTAAAAAAGGAAAAAAGGAAATTGTTAGCTTACGTATAAATTGTATAGATGCATAGCCTCAAAAAGTAAATATGGTGTGTCAAATTACTTACATGCTCAGGTACAGTCATGTCCGGTCCCGTGTTCGGGATCAGATCGTTGTCGTTCACGATGTATGGGTGTGAATACGTCTCGAACCACGTGTCATACCCGTCCAGCGTCGCGTTTGTGAACTCCGAACATGCTAAGGCACAGGGATGAAGAGTGTTAGCAATGGGGAAAGTGTCCCAACTGTCCTTAACCGATGTAGGCGGCCACTGGACATAGTAGTGTCTCGGATCCTCCGGCCGATACGCCGAGATAGGTGTAGGGATGCGAGGGGGAATACCCTGCATGAAGCCGAGCTGCCGAAGACATCTGTATGGCATGTAGGGCTCAATGATGGACTGGTGCTGGATGAACCCAGTGAACAAAGTCCGAGGACAACGGGTGCTGATGTCATCCCCGAACGGTAACCAACACACCTGTTGAGTGCAAAAAACATTCAGTTTAATAACAACGAGGCAATTAGGAAAAAGTAAAGAAACATTAATTAAAATATTACCTGGTCAGCAGTCATGTTGTCAATCCTGTTACGAATGGCGACGAGGCGGGCGGGGTTGTTCGGCTCCAAACGAACATCCCACTGAGAACAACTAGGATCCCCGATACGACGAGGCAGACGTCCTCGGTTAGGCCTAAAAGCTGGGAAGTACTCATAAATCCACGCCTGTAACAACGTTAGACACCCGGCCAACTGCTTGCATCGCCGTCGACTGCCTTGGCCAAGCTGGCGATACAAGTACGCTAATGTCGCAGATCCCCAAGAGTACCTCCCAACAGAATCCTCATCCATAAGCTCTGTGATAAGGCCGGGACTGAGCCGACTACCACTCTTATCCACAAAGAGCGTGGATCCAAGAGTGAGCAACATCCACCCTATGGCTCGTGTCGAAGCAACCCGTCCCTCTGCAGCTCGACACAGGTTGAAGATGCACTCCGTATAGACACCTCCATTCTTGAACTGCCCGTCCCTTTTCATGGCTTCTTGTGGCACGCCGAGGATCTCGGCCACGTCATGTATAGGTGCATAGCCCTGGCCGAGGCTATGAAATCGCATGCTCACACCATCGACAAGTCGACCCTCAGCAGGCAGGCCCATAATAAACTCGACATCATGGAGAAAGATAGACATCTCCCCCCACGGCATGTGGAAGCTGTTCGTGTCCGGCTGCCACCTCTCGACGAATGCCGACACTAGCGGACCGTCGATATGTGTGTAACATAGCCTGGGCAAGTCAAGCAACCCACTTGCAGATACAATCCGACCAACATCCACCTGCTCTCTGGTTCGAACCACTTGTTGTCTGGTTGGATCCACCTGCTCACGAAACTCATCCGCCCACTCAATCAACATCGAACATGCCTGATGTCGAGTGCGAACGTCCAACACGCCCCTATCATCACCATCCCATATATGTCGGGCAATGTGAGCTGCGTAGCTCGGGATCACGGAACCATCTGTCGGACCCCCAGGCATAGCCTCCTTAACCACCCAAGAATCGTCTGTCTTCCTCTTCGGTTGTCCGCGAGTAGAAGAAGACGACCCCTTAGACCGAACAAATCGCCCGCCCTTGCCCTTGCGGACATTACGCACCCCGTGTACCTCCACATCCCCGTCACCCTCCTCCTCGGTAGACGAATGATCATCGGGAATGAACTCATCGTCGAAGTGATCTGGCCCTGATTGTAACGTTGCCTCAAGCTCATACGCCTCTAACTCAGACTCGTCCACATTCGAACCCCCGACCCTATCAGTTGAACGTCCTTCCTGAGTAGACGCATTATGGACCTGACATGGAGACGCTTTGCCCGCCCTCCTCCTAGCAGAGGCTAGGATGCGTCGTGTGTTAGGGTGCCGTGGGGAAGAGTCGTCCTCAGCACGCTAAGTGTAATTGAAAAATCAGTTCAACTAATTAATAACATTTACAATCATTTTTAAATCAACTAATTTATAATATATAAAAAATCAAATAATTATCGTAATCGTCAATATTTTCTAATTAACAACAATTACACAAATTTATTATAATTACTAATAATTTTTAATTAAAACTAATTACACTAATATTTTTGTGTATAATTTCGAATATTTATAATTTAAAATTGTAAATAATTACCATTTAACAATAATTAAGCCAATCTATAGCAATTACACCAATTTATATTAATTCGTACATAAATCATTATATAATTTAAAAAATCAATTAATTAACATAAATTCCTAATTAATACTAAATAATAATTGTCAAAATATTCCCCTAAATTCCTAATTAAAAATAAATAATAATTATCAAAATAAATTCAAAATTATAATTAGATCTAATTTTTTTTTTTAAAAAAAGAAAAATTAGAAATTACACCAAAAAAAATCATAAATTCCCCCAAAAAAATCAGAAAAAAAATGAAAATTCCAAAAAAAAAAACCTGAATTTTTTACGAATTTTTCTGGAATTAAAAAAATTTCCAAAAAAATCAGATTTTTTGGGAATATTTTTGGAATTAAAAAATGAGAAATACATTCAAAAATTAAAAAAACAAAAATAAATTCAAAATTCCAACAAAAATCATAAAAATTCAGAAATTCACCCAAAAAAATCACAAAAAATTGGAAAAAAATTGAAATTTCCAAAAAAATCAAATTAAACACAACAAAATTGAAAAAATTCCCCTAAATTTAACATTAGTTCATCAAATTCCCAAAAAAGACATGAAAAATCAGAAAATAAAAAAAAAAACTGAAAAAAATCCAAAAATAAAAAAAATGAAAAAATCAGAAAACAAAAAAAAAATGAAAAAATCAGAAACCCTAAAATGACATCTCCAAAATTTCATCTCCAATTGACATATATCAACACAAAAATGGCTAAATTCACATCTCCAAATTCATCTCCAATTCACAGCAAAAACAAAAAAAAGAAAAATCAGCAAAAAATCCAAAATTCAAAGGAGATCTGAAATTACCTTCGAAGCGCCGGCGACCTCCTTCCCTGGACGTTTTCGAGGAGGCATTGCTCGTGGTTGCTGGTCGTCGCTGCTGCTATCGGTTGTTGGTCGTCGCTGCTGCTAGCGGTTGTTGCTCGTCGGTTGCTGGTCGGTGCTGCTGGTGGTTGCTAGTGCTGGTCGTCGCCTGGTGTTGCTGATTTTCGAAGGGGTGGGGTGCTGCTGCTGGTTGCTGGTGGTTGCTGCTGGTGTTGCTGATTTTCGAAAGGGACGAAGAAGAAAACGGAGGAGAGGGTGAAAGAAACACAGGTTTTTCAATTTTTTTTTCAGAAAAAAATAAGGATAGGAGGGTTTAATTAGGGTAAGGGTAGTATAGGAAGTTTAGGTGAA
The DNA here is from genome assembly GCA_951394345.1 of Salicornia ramosissima. Lineage (NCBI taxonomy): Eukaryota > Viridiplantae > Streptophyta > Magnoliopsida > Caryophyllales > Amaranthaceae > Salicornia > Salicornia ramosissima. Next base: position 49,943,586 of record OX596235.1, on the reverse strand, counting down.
AATACGGGCGGTATTGAGTAATTTCGGGCGGTATTTAGTAATACCCTACATTCACGTGGCACTGAAATTGGCTAACTAGAACCAAGCAATAGAATGAAGTGATGTGAAAATATTTGGTCAGACCGTCGGACACTAATATTTGGTTAGACAGACCTGGCTCAATTACTTTCCCTTAGAAAGCTTGAAATTGCTTCAATTTTTTTTTTTTTGGTGTACCCATCCGGTTCACCCTTTTGGGCTAATCCGGATTCGGAGCGTCCCGGGGTTAAGGTTTTAAACTCCTTCCAACGTGCTTGTGGGGGATCGAACCGTGGTTCTCCCTACCAAGTCTAGCCCCTAGCACCACTAGACCAAGACAACGTTGGAGTCTTTGGGTTCTCTTTCCATCACTAAGTTGAGTGTACTTGAGTTATTGGTGATTAGACGATACCCAAACATTCCCATTTCCCAAATCTTTTTGCCCACATCAGCTTGATATTCAACAATGTCCTAAATTGGTCAAGACTAAGGGCTCGTTTACATTAGCTGAATAGAGATGAACTGAACTGAACTAAACTGAACTTAATAGAGATGAACTGAACTGAACTAAACTGAATTAAAAAATTTAACTTTTGAATTAATGATTTTAAATAATGATTAATTTGATATTTTAATTCTCTCCTTAATTTTTTGTAATAAATTTTAAATAATTTATTAAATAAATATTTAACTTTTGGATTAATGGTTTAAAGTAAAAATAATGATTTCTCACTTTTGAATTTTTACTATTATTATTATCGTTATTATTATTATTATTATTATTATCATCATCATCGTCGTCGTCGTCATCATCTAATTGAAATCAATATTATTATCATCATTTTTACTATTATCATTGTTATCAACTTATCATTAATTAGAGGTGTAAATTGAGTCAGGTTGGGTTCGTGTCAAACTTTTTATATAAATGGGTTTAATTCTTTGACCCTAACCCAACTCGTTTAATGATCGGATCGTGTTGTGTTGACTCGCTTATTTAAACGGGTCAAACCCCTCAACCCAAACACGTTAATAACTGGTCAATTTTGTGTCAGGTTAGCGGGTCGTATTAATTTTTCCCGCCTCTAGTTATCATTATCATTTTTATTACTTAAATAATATAATAGAAAATAATTAGTAAAATTATTGAAAAAACCTTAACTGAACTGAACTGAACTTAATAGAGATGAACTAAACTGAACTGAACTGAATTTAATCTGAAGTAAACAAGCCCTAAAGATCGACAATTGTGATGAAAAAAAAAACTAATTTGCCAAAATAAAGAATGATGAATGTGGTCTATATAAAGAGATGCTTTCTCCTATTGAGTAACAAATAACTACATGGAGAAAAACGAGACTAATCTGAAGGAAAATAAAACCTAAATGAATGAAAATAAGATTAATAATTTAGAGGAAAACGAGACTAACTTTGAGGTAAAAGACCAAATTTAAATGAAGGAAAATAAGACTAATCAGAAGGAAAACAAGATTAACCTGGAGGAAAACAAGACCCAAATGAAGAAAAACAAGACTAAATTGAGGAAAATAAGACTAACCTGAAGGAAAAAATACCCAGATGAAAGGAAACACAATGTTATGAAAAGAAGATTGATGAAAATAAAATTCATAAAGTAACTTTTGCCGAGAATATGATGAAGTAAAATTCATAAAGTAAATACTCGATACAATATTATGAAAAGAAGATTGAAGGAGCTGTTGAGGCGACCATGAGAAATGAAAAAGGCTAACCTGGAGGAAAATAAGACCCACCTGAAGTAAAATAATACCCAACTTAAGTGGTCTGACCATAATATTTTCGTCAGACAAGTTTTACACTACGTTCTCCAAAATGAATTTGTATTCTTATATGATTCCTTCATGGCAGTGATATGTTTTAACAATTATTAAATAAGATTCAAAGACAAATAATGCTAATTATATCATTTATATCTCTATTATTGTACTCCCTCCGTAATGCAAAATTTCAACCATTGTTTTTGCACGCATTTATAGGAAACAATTTGAAGGTGTAAACGATTAAATTAATCAAAATATATTTGTGATTATTAACTTATAATTACATTCTTGCTTATATTCAATCCACTTTAATTAATTTATTCGTTTACACCCTTAAATCGCTTTCTCAAAATGCGTGGAAAGATAATTGTTGAATTTTTTATGTTACGGAGGGAGTATATAAGATTGACCAAATATATAAAGGATTAAAGGAAGTAACACAAGCTACTTCCATGCTTAGCCAGTGCCAATGCTTGAAAAATTATGCTAGAAAATAAATAAATACATCAATAATGTAATTTATGCTGATGGGATGTGCTAAAATTATGTGTGACTGATGGCTCATAAAATGTTGATTATTTGTAGTTGGTGATGTAAATTTTGTTGTTTTTTAAGTTTTTATTACCAAGCGAAATATATAGAGATGGGTAATAAACTATAGTGAAACATGATCTATACCTAATATATTAAAACGCACCATAAAACATAATTTTGACACATATGATATCTCGTCTTTAAAATTATGACATGTGTCATCCTAAAAAAATGTTTCATTTTCGTTTTCCTTTTTTTTTGAAATAAAAAATTGCTTTTATTTTCTAATTACAATTAATATTAATACAAGTAATTTATTTACATTTAATAAAACTTTGCAATTACTTTCAAATTATGAAATTTGCTTTCTTACATCACTTTCTTTTTAATTTATTCATTTTAAATTTAATTTTATTCCATTTTGAATTCTTCTAAATATGCTCACACTTTATATTTACAAAATTATTTTCCATTATTTTATAATTATGAAAATGAATATTCTTCAAAATATGTACTCGTATATATATTTTTCAATTGATATATTTTCATTTTTTTGATGAATTATTATCAAATTTTAGTTTCAATCTTATAAAATCATTAGAATTATAAAAACTACATAGAACTATGAACTTAATAGGTACAAAACCCGTGCATTATGCACGGGCCAAAAACCTAATTTTCTTTTAAAAAAGAAGAGAAGGTTATAAATTAAAGGCTAGGTTAGTAATTGCACAAATAGAGGTGGGTTAGCCATGATTTAAGTGAAATAAGGACACAAAGTATAATTAGCAAAAATTTAGGGTCACTATGTATATTTCATAAATTGTTCTATCACCATGTAGAAAAATGAAAAATTAAGGGCCATAATGTAGACTTTTTATATAAAAAAAAAAAATTCATGATCAATAGGACATTTAGCATAGATGATATATTACATAAAACTACGATTAATTAAAAAAGATTGCATAGAGCTTGTAAACCAGATTATTACTAACATTTTTTTGACAAGAAGATTATTACTAACATTATATGCAAGCAATATATATGTGCTTAAGCATTGAGATCATATAAGCTAAGATGTAAAATAAAATTTTCTTGTTGAATATAGTATAACAGTAGTTAATCTTGACAACTTTTAAACAATGATATAACTTCATGAATATCAAATTTTATCTCTATTATATAAGCCAAGGGGGAGCTATGGTGTCCCCCCTGGAAATGTCTTTGTTGCCCTCAATATTTTTCAAAAATTTATTTTGCATCACTCTAACCTATTATGGAAAGTTTTTATAATTTTTTAATTTTTTAAAATGAAAATATTAAAAAAATATATAATTCGTAAAAATAAAATAAAAATACCAAAATTCATATTTTTGAGTTCTCTATAAATTGATATTCATATTGATATAGTTTGAATTGTCACATAAAAATCTTACATGTCGATTATCGTAGAAATTTGATAGTCGATATAATATAATAAAAAAAAATTTGTTCATCGTTGTGGGATGGGCTGATGAAAAGAAAAAGGTTTATTATGATTATATGAATTAGTGTTGATTTTTTTTTAAAAATAATTTTTCAAACAAACAACTGAAACAACCTTTTTTTTTTGTTTGTTTATATAAATTGAAAGATACATTTAAAATATCATCGCACGCAAAGCGTGCATAGAAAGCTAGTACTCCGTATAACTAAAGATATTAATGTCTAAATGTATATATTTCTAAATGTATATATTGATTTACAAGTTTATCAAAGCATGAACGAAAAAAGAAACAGAGGGATTATTTGTAATTATTTATTTATTTTCTTAATCCTTATATTTTCTAAACTTTTATCAAAGAAACCGGTTCAAATGCTTTGCTTTTATTTTTTATGTGGTTGAATCAATATAGTATTTATGAAAACAATATAATTAAGAAACCGGTTCAAATGCTTTGCTTTTATTTTTTATGTGGTTGAATCAATATAGTATTTATGAAAATAATATAATTTTTAGAAAAATACGGATTTTGAAAAATACAGAATATTACAAAAACTTAAGAAAATTGACTTAAAAAAAAGAATTAAAAAACATGCCTTTTTCATGTAATCAATTACTCGTTTGTGTCTAAGGGTGCATTATTTGATTCAACTTATACATAAATAAAAATTAACATAATAAATTATTGAAAATTCTAAATTTTAAAAATAATAAGTTAATGATACAAAAAAATAATAAAAATTTAAAACTAAAAAGTAAAAAGTAAATATAAAAAATTAAAAGAACATAGAAATTATAATGATAAATACAAAATAAAAATTCCAAAAAATATGCATAAGCATATAAAAAACCAATAATTAAAAATAAATGAATATAACTTATTTTCAATTTATAATTACATTTTGTTCTATTTGTGGCATGGGTGAACCAGGTCCACCTCGATTCTTTGGCCCTAGACACAAGCCCACAACTCTCATAAGCTGAAAATTAGTAGAATACTTTTGGAGTTCTGGTAAGATATAAATATTCAGCTTACCATTTACTCTCTTTTTTCTCCTACTATCATAGCGTCTATGCTAGTCTTTACCCTCTCGCTCATATAACTTGACCATTGGAGGGATTTTCCTGGGAACACCTTAGGGTAGTTACTTTATGTTTGTGTGTGCAACAACGCCCAGTAAGCCACCTCTCAAATGACTACTTCCTTCACCACTCTCAGTCTTGTCACCGGTCATATAACTTGGGGATACTTTGCAAATTGACCGTTTTATTGGGAGGCCACCGGTCAAGTTAACAGTGAATATTCATTTAGTATAATTTTGACATTTATATTAATTTCCATTAAACCCTACACTAATATTTATTCAAATTGAACTGATGTGTAATACCATTTTTACAATAAATCTACTATACATCCGAATATACATAGAAGAACCAACTTCCAATATATTTTATTGCTCCTTTTAAATAATTTTACTTATTTTAAATTATAAAATGAGTAAAAAAAAAAAAAAAACTACACCATCCGAACATATATAAAATATCAACTAGTTTTAAGCCCGTGTACTCACGGGGTGATTGTTATTATTATTATTATTATACTCCGTTATAATTATAATTACTAAATTTTATTATTATTATTATTACTACTATATTATAGATTATTTTTAGCCCCAATGAAGGATCCAATATTTAAGTGATTATTACAAAATGTTTATTAAGTTTTCTATAAAAAAAAGCTTAAAGTTGTATAAGATGATAGTATTAAATAATAGTAGTTTAATATAGTGTAGTGTAAAATAGGATTGAATAACAGAATTAAGAGGATAAATACTTTGCAATGATCAGCTGTAAAAGATTATCACCAAAAATATTCACCAGAAATCAAAGTTGTGACCAGATAGTGGCAGTAACCTTTAATTGCATAACAACTACATAAATAGTAATGAAGTGGTTATAGAAGATCAATAGATTAACTAATAAAGATATTAAAGTTTATCACAAAAAATATTCAAGAAAAATTAAAGTAGTGACAAGGTAAGTTGTAGTAGTGGCAGTAACCTTTAATTACATAATAACCCCATACATAGTAATTAAGTAGTTATGGAAGATCAATATTTAATTATAAAAAATGCCTATTTAAATAATTAACAAAAGATAAAAAAGTTATAAGAAAGTGACATGTGGCAGATTAAACTTACCGTTTTAAATATTTAACTAGTTTTTGACCCCGTGCAAGACACGGGTTATGTTAAAAAATATTAAAAATAAAAACTAACTTTAGAAAATGATACAGAATTCTTATTATCAAGTTTTAATTTTCTATCACATTTATGGGGAAATTCTAAAATTATAATATTCATATATGATACTCAAGAGTAGACAAACACATCCATAAAATTAGCAAAAGGAGGATGTACAATGATAGGAAGAAAAAAAAAAATACAAAGTAGAAATGGACCAAAAAATAATCAAAGAGGATAATGATTCATTAGTGATGTCTTCTTAAACTTATCGATCAATTCATCATCAAGAAATAAATCCCTACTATCCAAATTTCAAAAATAAAATAAAAAGAAAGAGAATTACCAATAATTTGATTTTGAGAAGACTATTTTTTGGTTTTTTTTAAATGTGATTATAATAAGTTTTCTATCATATGTATTGTCATGGATCGAACATCATCAAATTAAAAAAGGAAGATAAAGTGTTGTCAAACTGATCAACTGCACAGGGGAATGGAAGAGACAAATTGTCACCATCTGAAATTAAAAAAAGGAGGAAATTAAAATGTTGAGTAAATTGATTGTAGACGGTATTAAACAATATTTTTAAAGACGAAGAGTGATGAAAGATTGACATGTATAATGGTAGATTTTATTGTGTGCCTCCGAAGTTTTTAGATATTTATTGCTAGAAAGTCGAAACTCGACAGTGTGTGTATGCAGTTTCCCCAACATCGCCGGAATCTCCCCCAGTCCCCCCAATATAATAAATAAAAGTCAAACGATGTTCTTTCGATCTTTCTCTCTCTTATCATCAGTCTTTTAAATTATGAGATAAGCCAGCTACAATTCTTCGTCATTGCAGCGCAGGTACTAATTTTGTTAATCTTCCTTGCTGCAATTATATGTTGTTTTTGATTCGTGCTTTACTTTCTATTTTTTTCTGGGGTTGTTGCTTTAATTTCAATGTTTTGATTTTAGTTAGTATGTAATTCTACTGCCTATAATCATGTTTGTGTATTTAACAACAAGAAGATCGAAAACCCAACTAATTGAATGGATTTCTTTTTTCCATGATCATTCATTTTTTCACTTTGATTGTAAAATTGATTATAATTGGTTATCACCTCCAATGTTAGGCTTTTAGTTTTTGAAATTGAATTAGCTCATAATCTTTCATACAAAAGGGATAATTAAGGTGATTGATACTTCTTTAATAAGCTCAATTTAGTTCATTTGATCCCTAAACAAAAAAGTTAGAACTACACTAGGATATGAGAGGATTTTACCAAAATAATGTTGAGGCCAAAATTATTTACCAAAATACTGCTAATGAAAAAATGATTACGAAAATGATTTCCACGTAGAGAGAGTGTTCATGCTTTTTTTTTAAAAATTATTTGTAGCAAAATCGCTATCTCATATAGCGATTTCTGTTGTAACTTAATAACAACCCAACTTTGGTTATTATTCTTTACAGTAAAGGCATTGATTAAGTTTTTTTAATCTCAGCAACATCACTATTTGAGATAGTGATTTTGTTAAAGAAATCGCTATCTGAAATAGCGATTTATGCTGCGTAAAAAAAAATTAAAAACAAGGCTGTTGTGGGTCGTATTTTGGTAAATATTATTGGTTTGGCAATAATTTGGTAAATACTTTTGCTCCCAAAATTATATGTGTCTGCGATTCGAAAAAGGCAAACTAGGGTCGGTTTTGGCCTATTTTTAGCTCATTTTGCACGAAACGCGAATTATAGAAGCGAAGTGAAATGCGAATTAAGTAACACTGACATGTATGTATGTATATAAGTGCCTATGTTCCACAAAATTTATAACTAGAATTTTTTACTGTTTACAATTAATTTATTTCAAATTGAACATGTAAGAAAAAACCTAGTCACACATCTTGTTTAATTTGTGTTCAAGCGTATGTAATTAAAGATATTTATCAATGGAGTTTTTATTTTATTTGAATTTTTTCTTTTAACAATTGAGCCCTTGAGACGATTATTGGTTGAGGTTCGGGTTGAGGTTGAGATTGATTTATTTGCTAGCTTGATATTGTGTGAGAAAGAAAATGTGTGCCTGAGGATAATTTAAACTTGATAAATAAAGAGGAATGATAGTAGGGTCATGGGAAGTTGACCGACATTGGTGTATAATTAAATAATCATGTTTATTTTGATTTAAATTTGTACCATAATACCCTGTAGTCAGTGCCATTCCTAATATTCTATGGGCCCTAGGCAAAATGTTAAAATAGGCCTTACCTTTAAAATTTTGAACAATATAATTACATAAAAAAAAAATTTAAAAAGAAGAGTATGTTTTATTATAACAATAACCATTTTTTAAATAAAATATAATATATCAACTGGTGATATCCCAAATTTTTTTTTTCTTGGTTGAATCGAATTTACAAAGAAAACAAATTAAAATTTGCAATTGATTGGTGTAGTTTTTAGATTGGAAAAAAGATGTTTATAATAATGGAATAAGATGTTGAAAAAATGAGTTTGAAAGAGTAATGAAATAATAAAGCAATTTTCCTCTTTCGAGTTGTAAAAAAAAATCATATAAATCAAATAAATATAGTAGTTTTTCCATTAGAAGTTTCGAACACTTAACAAGATAACCTTTTACCATAAAAGCAACAGGTTTGAATATGCAAGCTTAGCTTCTTATGTAAAAAATAAAAAAAAAAAAATACTATTTATTAATGGTAAAAAGTTAGGATATTTCTAGGTAATTTTTTGTCAAATCATCAAAACTTTCAGTAAGACACATAGGTGTTGTTTGGTTGCCTCAATTTTTCATGGGAAATCAAAATTCTTAGGAAATGCAAAAATACATTGTTGTTTGGTTAACCAAAAAAGTAAGAAATGGGGGAAATTGAAATTCCTAGGAAATTACAATTCCCACATAATGTAGGTAAATTATTTACCCAATCCCCCCTTATGTAATTCAAAATTCCTAAGAAATATAGCTTCCCACATCTCAACCAAACACAATTAGCTAATTCGTATGAATTTAACAAGGGAAGTTAATTCCCATGATTTACAAATTACCATGGGAAGTTAATTCCCTTTGCAACCGAACAATACCATAGTATATGTATAATTTGTTCACAAAAAATGGGCCCCTTTAATCATTGGGCTCAGGCGGCTGCCCCGAAGGCCTACCATCAGGACCGGCCCTGCCCGTAGTAGTCTAAGTGAGAGCAAGTGATTGTCCCCTATAGAGCCTAAACTTGATGTTGTTAAAACTTATACTAGTGTTTTTAGAGATATACAAGCAGCCGAAGTTGAAGCTCAAGTATACAGTACTGAATTCGAAGTTGTTAAATAGCAAATTGAAAGCTGAGCATTAGTTGGGAAGAAGGATTACTTTGCAATTAACTTTGTTTCAATAAGGTGTATGTTTGCATTCATTACATCTTGTAATGTTTGTATTCATTACATCTTGTATTCTTGTAATGTTTGCATTCAAGATAATGAGAGTGCGCCTCCTTTTCTCTCTAATTATCTTCTACTTTCTTGAATACTTTACGGTCTTTACTAGTGTGAAATAATTGGTTGGCCATGAGGATCATAAATCAAAAGGCTGTCATTGCCAATTATGTTTTTATCATTTAAAAATACCATTCTTTGTGTTTTCCTTTTCCACAAGGTTGGGTAACTTGAGAGTCAATTTAACAACTTCCTTAGACAAAGGCTAAAAATTGCCGTCATTATGCTTCAATAAATCGGTAAAAAGGTGTATATTCCATGAATTCTGAATTAGAAATGAGGTCCTTGAAGCCATTTAAACGAGTTTTTCTTATACACGAGGCCTTACGCTTTTCTCGAGTCTTTATCCTTAGTGCACAGGTTGTATGGCTCACGGAAAATTATTGCTAGATCATTCCCGTCTGGTAACGTGCCATTTGATTCTGGCAGCAGTCAATTGGATGATATAGGAATGTTCTTTCTGGTGTGGTTATTATGCAGGGTAACCAATTTTAATAAATCTTCAGACTATACAGCTATAAATGCATAACCGAAAAGGACAACAGAACAGGGAAATAGAACAACCAGAAAAGCCAACGATACTGGGAATGAGCAATGCATCAAGCTAAGGGGTATGCATAATAATTTGGTCGAACTCAAGAGAGAAGGGTGGAAGAGAAAAGGGCAAAATAAAGAGAGAGAATTGTAATTGTATGGAGAGATAATATGCAATATGTATTGCCAAGATCACTTATTTTAAATTTCTAGTTTCTGTTATTTGTAAGTTTGTTTTTTCTCATGTAAATCCAAGAGGCTTATGCTCTTATATCTATCTCTTCAGTTGCATGTAAAGAGATTGAATCCATGTCAAATTCTTTGAATCCTTCTCCATTTGCAGTTCAAATGGATGCAGAAGATCAAGTGCTGCTACTTCCTGCAGTCAATGATGACCATGGAGGTGTTGTTGTGCATATGAAAGAGCCTATGGCCTCTAAGGCCTTTGCTCGTGCACTTAAAGCCTCAATGTCCCAGTGGAAGGAGGAGGTATCTTCTCCCTTTAGCTTCCTGTTGAATTAGAGTCATGCTACTGTTTCGCTGCCAACTTGTTTGTTTTTGTTGTTAATGTGCTTTGTCAGGGCAAGAAGGGTGTGTGGATAAAATTGCCCATTGGGCTTGCAAACCTTGTTGAAGTTGTGGTCAAGGTATGCGCCAAATAACAGCAACAAAAATGATAAATAGATTGACATCTATTTATCCTGCATATTTTTTTGAGTCTGGAGTCAATCGGATTTCCAATCTACTATGTGGATATCTGGCTTTCATTCTGTAATTATCCTATGTTGATGATTATAGGAGGGCTTTTGGTACCATCATGCAGAGCCAACTTATATAATGCTGGTTTACTGGATTCCTGAAACTATTTGTACACTTCCTATAAATGCTACGCATCGTGTGGGAATTGGTGCTATTGTCATAACAGAGAATAGAGAGGTATATACTGTTTTGTCCTTGTCCTTGATAGCTATGCAATTGCTTGATTATTTTAACTTCATTGGAACATTGCTGCACATTTTTCTGCATGAACAAATGGTCTAAATGCTGTTGAATAATTTATAGGGATTATTAGTTTGTCATTTCTTTGATTATAGAACAGTATAGTCACCACGACCGAACAGGTTTCAAGAGATAAAAAGGAGAGTAAAATAAGAATATGTTGATTACAACAACAACAAAGCCTTAGTCGCAAAAAAGGCGATTAATTGAAAAAATGATGATTGATGGAAAATGGTAGTAAGAATTCTGTATTGATCAGAAGCTATGTTACATGGACACGTATACCCATGTCCAACATGGGTACATGTCCAAGTGTCCGACTCAGCTAATTTATGAAAAATTACCAAGATTTTAGCCCAAAATGAAGTGTCCAAGTGTCGTACCAATGTCCGAGTGTCAAGGATCCGAGACGGGTACTTGAGGTAAAATGAAGAGTCCAGGTAACATAGATCAGAAGTAAAATTACAGAAACTAAGATAGTTGTTAAGCTTTTGGGAGGGCTTGTTTCTCTCCCAATGCAGACACTAAACACTCAACAATCTTCAACATTTCCTGTCCTCTAGTTTGCTCTTATTTATAAAAGATTCTCTCTACCTAGCCCCCTAGTTTCTTCTCCAATTACTAATATTGCAATGCGTAAAATGCCCTTCCCTTAAATACCAATTGTTAGCACCAGTACATTTGACAATCTTGAGAATGTGATTTTAATTTCCAACTACATGATTAACTCAATCATAGTCATAATCTGGTTGTTAATTGAGCTATTTAGTTTGATTAAGCTTAAAGAAGCCTATGACAGTTTTAATTACTTTAACTAAGCCTTACCAATTGCCGTTTGTAGCTGCTTGTAGTACAGGAAAAAAGTGGCCAATTTCGTGGAACTGGTATCTGGAAGATCCCTACAGGAGTAGTGGATGAGGTATGTTGCTGAGAGAATTTTACTTTCACCCTTCAGTATATTATTTACCTTGTGCAGGTTTTAAGTTTCTACAGATTTCCTTAATTATCATGTAGGGAGAGGATATATGTGCGGCAGCTTTAAGAGAAGTTAAAGAAGAGACAGGAGTAAGTGGTCTCAGATTATCTTCATACATTCTATTCCCATGTCTTAAGAAAGAAGACTCAAAATTATGCTTATTCAATTCTACCTCTTTAGATTGATGCAGAATTTGTCGAGGTACTCGCATTTAGGTATGTCTGATCTACCTTTTATTTTTGAACTCTTTTGCGCTGCACATGTTTTCATACTATCGGATCTTGTCACGTGTGGAACTGGCTTGAGGATGCTCCAAGAATGTTGGGTCCTGAGATTTCTGCTTCCTTGTAAGTTATCGTATGGTAGCATGGACGAGACCGAGCAGCACAGCTTGTAAAACTGATATCATCTTCACTTGTGCTTTTGGGACAACCGATAAACAACAACAGAAAAACCAAAGCTTTAGTCCCAAAATAATTTAGGGTCGGCTAAACATGAATTATTATATGGACTTGGAAAAATCGTTTGCCCAGATTTTCTCCCACAGTCCCACCATATTTCCCTATCTAACTCCAGCTCCTCCTGGAGGCCCAAAATCCTGATATCCCCATGACAACCCTCATCCAGATTGCTTTGGTCATGCCAAGTGTTTTTTCTCCTAATTTTACTATACTCAAGTATAAGATGCCTAATCTAAACTTAGCTAAAAGCATTTCAGAGTATAGTGTAGGTTGTACGTTCCTTAATCTTTCGCTATTTTTCTTTGTTCAGTAGTAATGTGTACTTCACTCATCTGGTGGAACACTTATCCATTTGTCTAACACCTTGATTGTTCTTGTCTCTTTGTCATTTTCCAGGCAAACTCACAAGGCCTTCTTTGGAAAGTCAGATTTGTTCTTCGTGTGCTTCTTGCACCCTTTGTCTTTTGAAATCCAGAAGCAGGATTTGGAGATTGAGGCAGCTCAGGTAATTACCGTTTCATAGACAGTATTTCCATCTGTTCCTTGCTGCTATGTCCTTTAAAGGCTTAAACCCCTCTTCTCCCTACATTTTTCTTTGGCCTCCCTATATAACGCTCGATTTGCAAGGTACCAGAGTATTTTAATTTCTACTAATTTCTGATTTGGGAGGTATTCATGGTGTAGCTTTTACACCATCATATTAGCCTATCAGCTGACCAGTACTAGCCTTATTTGAATTTTCAAGTGTTGAGAAAAATAGGGAAATTTCATCAGGTACCCCGAGCTATCATCAAATAGCCAAATTGCCCCTCTGGTTTTGGAATCATCGGAGGTACCTTTGAGGTTTAGATTATTAGCTAAAATACCCTTAATAATGAAATAACACAAAGAAACAATGTGAATTTTGTTGCCCTTATTAACATGTATCACTGTATATACACGTAATTGATTTTTAAAAAAATGATCTTAATCGTTAAGAAATTATAATTTATTACTTGTATATTTGTACTAAAAAGGGCATTTTATCTAAAAAGCAAACCTCAAGGGTACCTTAGGCAATTGCAAAACCAGACAGGCAATTTAGCTATTTCATTATACCTCAAGGGTACCTGAGGAAATTTCCCAAAATTCTTTTTCTCCCATCTTGTTGGATCATATGATAAATTGATAACATTCTGTGTTCTCTTGCAACTCCTTGTACTGATATCTTAAATTGGGTCTGCCAAAATGCATTAATGTAACAGTATACATAATTCTATCATATTTTGCAGTGGATGCCAATTGCTGAATACACAGCTCAACCTTTACCCCGGGACACTGGCCTTTTCAAGAGTATAGTTGATCTATGTATAGCCAAGTTAGACAAGAAATATTCTGGATTCAGTCCAATTTCATTCTCCTCTGCTGGTACACCACCTTTCATGTACGTGAACACCGAAGATCTGCATCAATCTGATCACACAACTATAAATCGACTGTGAAAAAAAAGGTGGAGTTGCAGATTGTTGTATTCTTCTCAAACATAACTTCCTATTATTCTAGTCATTGGCTTCTTGCTTGTATCATTCAATTTGGTTTTTTTTTTTATGCATATAGTTTTGTTGCGTTTGTATTGATGAGATTCCCAGTTGGATCTCAATCCTTGGGAAATCTCGGGTTATTGCTTAGCTAGATTGATACAACATTTATCATGCCAGATCATCATCATACGGTCTGATAGAATTCTCAATTTAAAACTGCAACTTTTTATAATAAAATGTTTAACTTTTTACGTGACTAGTTTAACTTTTATACGAAGTATAAAATATTATGGCTATGTTGGCATGCAAAAACATGAGGAATGTAGTTGGGGGAAATGAATAGTGGATGCATTACCAGTTTAGAGTTGCACAACTGATTCTGGATTAAAGCTTTGTGACTGTTAAAGCTAGTCTAAGTTGCATTGATGTCTATCTAGAGAAGGTTTGGTCCATAGGAGACTATTTTTTGTAAGTTGTAACTTCCTACATTTAAAAAAGCATTCTATCCGCACTACAACGAATTGTGCATACGTTATTTGGGGGAAAACTAATGAATAATATTTGATAATTCAATTGGGTATTATACGCACATATAGGAGAGAGATTTGTTATGATAAAATATATGGTAATGTAGGAGAGATAGAGCATATGGTGTCTCAACCTTAACAGAATAGATTAAAAGACTAACGCAATATTGAATAAAACATTTTGCACAAAATATTATGAAATGTCTATATTGGGAAATTGCACTAAACATTGTGGAGTATGAGTAAATAAGATTATAATACTACCTCCATTACATGATATTTGCAATTTTTAGGTATTATTATTATGAGAGATCATAATCCAAAAGTGTTAAATAAGATCAAAATCCAAAAGTGTTAAATAGGGCTTCACAGTCTGCACAATTATTTTGACCTTGTTTCGATTATTTTTTTGCAATATTAATGTTTTTCATGAATTGTATTAATTTATGCTCTATAATTAGGCTAAGCCTATGTTGAATGGATTAAGTTATTCTTTTAATCTCTTGCATTATTTTCAGAAAGTTTTCTCCAAGTTATTTTCAATACACAACCATCAAACATACTTCTATTTATGATGTGAATTAGAAGAGCATTCATACTGTGTGAACTTATTCGTATCTCATTAAGTAAATTTTTATGTAACACATGCACTTCATAGAGTTTTAATTTTACTTTTGGGAAAGTGTAGATCATGCCCAGAAGTTCAATTTTCTTATAATTGTTGTTCTGCTTTGTTTCCTATACACATTCACATTTAGATTTCTCTTACAAACTGTCATTGAGTTGTATTTCGTTAAATACAGAATGGGAGTAAACTTGAGTGAGTTCATTGTATGAGAGAAGAGAGAAGAGAAGAGAATAGAATAGGGAGAGTGAGCTTCAACCGTTAGAGGGAACAACTAATTTTGGGAGTAAGTTTCTAGCGGAACTTGAGGTCGAGTAGTGTATAAGGTTTAAAGAGTTTTAGGCCTATAAAAAAGTGGAGTTTTTCTTTCTGCGGACCCAGGCCAGGAAGTTTTTAAAATTTCGCATCCACCCAACAATAATTCACTTCTAATTCATCTTACAGTGTTCTAGTAGAATAACCCATAGTAAGGTAGATTGAGATTTAGCTTGTGCCTTCTGTTACCATAATACTATGGTAGCATTGGCCAAGAGTTGAAGGAGCGGATTTATTATTAGTGAGAATCGAATCTAGCACATAAAAAAGATGTTGAGGTTGACTCTATGTCCTGTATGTGATGCTCAATAAAAATATCATATTGCATGAGCCAGGTGTACAATACTATTTATTGCATGTGCTCAACATAGTAGGATCTAAGTCTTTTTTCAAAATATTTTTAAGTGACAATCATCTTAAATTATTATGCTTCTAATTAGAGTTGCCCTTCAGGTATGTTACATTGATCTTTTCAACACAACTTGGTCAATGAGACAATGAATGAAAGGATCCAAAAACCCATCATAATTGCATGGACAGTCGTTCTAGACCACTAAGTCGGTTGAGATCTTGAGAATTTGCTATGGTTGTTAAATCGGATCAATCCAATGCAATTCAATTCGAAATATCGGATATTCGAAAAATTTAGATTGGCTGAATCCCGATTCAAAAAATTCAAATATTCGAAAAATTCAGTCTGAGTTTTTTTTTCCTTTTTTGTGAGTTTTAAAATATTTTTTTGGATAATGTTTGATTCATAAGTAAGGTAATTGTTAAATATTGTTACTTTTTTTTGTTAGTTTTAATACCAAACTATGAGCACACTTGGTTTGACACCTCAAAATGAGTTTTGCTGTAAAAAATAATATGTAAAATGTAATCGTTGCCATTAATATGTTACGGAGGGAATAATTAAAATTTGGTACTTAAATCCCTAACGGCCCGTTTGGTTGTTGGTTAAATTGTGGTAATGGTAATGAATTTATAGTGTAATTTTGTTAAGGATGAACCTTATAATCTCCATGGTAAACAAATTTTCATTCTCATGCTTCAATTTTCTTCTCATTTTTCATTCTCATCCATTACCATTGGGGAGGGTGATATTTGATGAGAATGGATATTTGCGAAAAAAATTTAGATAAATTGGAACTAAGGTAGCACCACCATGGGAATGGATTTTGATTTCCCTTCCAAATTTAATTATAAATTCATTCCCATTACCATGATTTATAACCGGCTACCAAACGGGCCGTAAAATTTAGTGATAGTTATTATTTATCTTGGTTATGAATTAGTATCAAAACTTAAGGATAGGAGATACAAATTAAAAGTTTATTAGGCCGTAAATTATCAAAAAAATCAAGATCGCCCTATGAAAAATCTCCATCATTAAAATCACAACAAGATTTTGCAATAAATAAATCGAATGGGTTACATTAGGACTTAAGAGTGGCCAAAAATAAGTGATATGTGGGAGACGGAAAAAAATTTGTTGACCCACCGGGTAATATACCCACCACTAATAGAGAGTAATAATAGTAGGATGCAACTTGCATGATTTATAGTTTTTTTAATGCTTTTATTAGTGGTGGGTAGATTACCCACCGGGTAGATGTGGTCATGCCCAAGGAGACTAGGGTCCATATAAATACTCTTCCCCAAAACAAAGGTCCACATATAAATATACAATGATACAAATAAATACTTTGGTGGGCTCTTACATTGTCATCTCACATGCCTTTTCACGTGCTATGTCCACCTACTCTACCTCTAATTCACCTCCAATTTTTTTTCTTCCTTCCATTCTATTTCTCCCGTAATATATTAAGGCCCTATTCTTTTGGACTTAAAAGTTACAGTAATCAGATCAGATCATATCAGAACAGATCAGATCAGATCAGACAAACTCAAATCAGATCAGATCAGACATTTTGAAATTTACATTAGATCAGATTAGACCATTGATTATATATATATATATAATCAATGGTCAGGATTGATTGAACTTTACTTGGTAAAAAAAAAGACTATTAAAAATATTTTATTTTTGGAAAATTTGCCAAAAAAAACCTTTTCAAATTTGAATTTGCGAGAAAAAACCTTAAACAATTTTTTTTTCTTGCAAAATAAATCCTCGCAACACTAATTTGACTTTGATTGCAAATTAACACCTCTAACCATAATTATTAATCTTAATTAAATATTTTTAAATTACTAAAGCATGATAATCCACCCCTAATAAACCCCAACCGCCCTCTACTAGTCCACGCCCATAATTTCTGAATTTATTTAAGGTTAGGTTAATTTATTTGATTTTGTTTATTATAGTTAACAAAGTCAATGTCATTAAATCAAATAAAAGAATTATTTAAGGTTTTATGTCGATAAAAAATATTATAAGGTTTTTCTCGCAAATTAAACATTTAAAAAAAATTAGCAAATTTTCCTTCATTTTTTTGTCGATTTCATGATAGAATCTCTTTTTAATATAGTTTTATCCATTATGCCCACGTTACCTTCCACGTTACTTTTTATTAATTTTCAAAAATTATAATATGATTTATTTTCTTTACTATCCCAAATTATACATAAACCCTAACATATAATAGTAGTAGCGGTTGTAGTATTCGAAATTTGAGGTTTCAAGTTCGATTCTTTTTTTGTAAAAACTAGATTTTCTAGTTTTGTATTATTTTATTAAGCGTGCATTTAATTTCTCATGAAAAGATTACGACAATATACTTGGCAAATTTCTTAATAAGGTGGTCCTTTTATATATAGATTATAGAGAAGCAATCTTTATTGATGAAATTTTAAGTGGTAAATATAAATTACAACACATTGATCGGTATATGTCTGTAGGAGAAATCATGGTGAATTGTGACCATTAAAGATTTCTCTTTTTACCTCCATTTCTGATTAAGACAAGACGCAATTGCATCATTATCAACAATCAATCGATCTAACTGATTTCACAACCCGATCTAATAAATCAAGAATAATCGCACATATAAAATGAAAATTTGCACAAAAATCAAACATACGAGAGAAGAATATTCATAGCTCGATCTAAACCAAGAAAAATCGGTTTTCTTATTGCATTGATTAATTCTATGGGGCCACGAGCGACGTAGGAGAAAGATAGAGAGAATGAATGATCGAAACTGATAGAAGATGTTTTCTTTGGAAAAACTGAATTGAAATGACATGGTATGAGTATTGAAAATATAAATGGATAATTTAAATGGGTTTGGAATTGGGTTGTAATCGAACCAATTTCAAATCCAACTTCAATAATTTGTCAAACATTAGAATTAGGTCAATTTATAATTTCAAATAAAATTCAATTTCCCAAAAGACCCTTCACATTTAAATTAACTTCCTATGATAATTAAACAAACATTAGAATTAAATAACAATGATTAATTGATACATCACCATTTAAAGCAGAACGTCCATATTATGCATTTGAGACATTTATATTAAACATTTATAACATTCATGTTTTATATTTTGAGGCTGTTTGGTTAAGGGATTTTAACAAAGTGAAAGATAATCAACAGCCTTAATTCCTTTTGTGATGTTTGTTAAGCCAAATCAAACATTCCCTTTCTCCCTCAAATTCCTCCATTTCCCTCTACCACCATTCCCACCATTTCTCAAGGGAATCACAATTCTCCCATTCCCATCTTCACCTTAAATACCACATCTATTTGACCAACCCAACACCAACGTAACCTCCCCTACCACCTACCATGAAACCCAAACCCACCACTCCATCTCTCCGACAAGCGCTTACCGTAGTTCCCACCGCACCAACCGCGGCTCCTAACTGAATAAGATTCTTTACTTGACCCTTCGTCTCTATCGCTTGTTCGGTCTTCAATTCTTTGATCGAATCAGAATAGGAGAGTTCACAAAGGTAACACCATTGAAGGTGAACACTCGCTACAACATCCACCAGTAATGGATCACCCACGAAGATGGACAGAGAGAGAAAGAGATGGGAGAGAGAAAGAAAGAGTTCACAAATCACTGTTTTTTCATTGAGGAAATAGAGAGAAAACGAAGGAGATAGGAAAAGAGAAGGTGAGGGAGAGGACCATAAATGTGCTGACTGGTGAAGATGGACGAATTGAAGTGATGCTTTCATGGAGGAGAGAGAGAAAGAGAAGGTGAGGGAGAGGACCAAATTTTTACTTTTCTTACCAAATTTTAATCAGTGTGACCATTATAGATTTCTCTTTTTACATCCATTTCTGATTCAGCAAAGACACAATTGCATCATTATCATCAATCAATCGATCTAACTAATTTCACAACTCACTCTAATAAAACCAAGAAAAAACCACACATGTAAAATGAAAAATTGAACAAAAATCATACCTAATAGAGAGGAAGATTTGTAGCTCAATCTAAACCAAGAAAATTTGGTTCCTCATTCCATGGGGCCACAAGTGACGTAAGAGAAGAAAGAGAGGGTGAATGATCGAAACTAATTGAAGGTTTTTCCTTAGATCGAAACTCAATCTAAATTATCTATTAGAAAAATAAATAGATAATTTGAGTAAGTTTGGAATTGGGTTGTAATCGAACCAATTTCAAAACCAACTTCAATAATTTGTTAGACATTAGAAATGGGCCAAATTTATAATTTAAAATGAAATTCAGTTTTCCAAAAAAAAACCTTTCGCATTTAAATTAACTTCTTATGATAATTAAACAAACACTAGAATTAAATAACAATTACACAAATACAGATTAATTGATACATCACCATAAATTATTGTCAAATTATGTGTCTACAATTTGTGATACCAAAAACAAATTTCAATCCAATTATTTTTCTTTTAAACACCCACATAAAATCCTAATCCCATTCAAAAAATTACATTAAACAACACTCAAACACAACAAACAAACAAACAAATTCTCACACAAAATCCTAACTAAAAAAATTAAAAAGAAAAAATAAAATTACAGGACAATAATAATTTGGGCACACCATAAATATAAATTACACTTCCATTTTCTTACCCCCAAATTAAATTAAATTATTCCCTTTTCATATTTCATTACCCTTTTTTTTTTTTTTTTTGTGTAATTCTATATCCACATACTCCAAACCCCTACCACCGACACAACTCCAACCATCCAAAACCTTTTCTTCACTCTCTCTCCTCCGTCGCTCGAATCGTCCGCCGTCGAGTCATCCGCATCCGGTCCATATGCCGGTGAGTCCGCCGGAGAATCCGCCGAATCATCTTCACTCGGTGGCGCTGGCGGCGATTTATGGTGTCTTTTACCCTTCGAAGGCGCCTCAGCTTCCGGAGCAGGTGCTGGTGCAGGTGAAATCTCCGGCTTCTTAAAGATCTCCGATGGCTTCAAGACCTTATCAATGGTGTAGATCGCAACTGGATCTTCGTCCAACAGAGTAGCGGTGATGGTGGCGGTGACAGCCTTCGTCTTCAATGTCACTTTCTGACCTGCGTTTTGAACAGTGAAGTCGAATTTGTTCTTACCGTCGGTAGCGAGAGTGTTCATCACTCCATTGCTGGTTTTGAGCAATGCCATGGAGTTGTAGACAGGAATTCCATGGAAGAGTAGCAGAGAGTTTTTTTCTTCTTTTGTTAGGTTTTTGAATTTAGGGAGGAAGCCTTTGAAGGCGTCGTCTGAAGGACAAAAGACGGTTAATCCGCCTTCTGTGTTGGTGGTGAAAACCTCGAGTGCGTCGGGAAATGACGTCAGCGTGTCGGCGAATTCCTTGCAGCCGTGAGCGGACATAATGCCGGTGATGTTGGTGGCTTCGGGAGCCGGAGAAGGCGCCTCGGCGGTAGGTGAGGATAGAATGTGGCTGATTTGGATGACTGAGATGTTGTAAGGGATTTCCTTTAGGGATTTGATGAAGGTTGAGTTGAGAGAGGGTGCGCTGTCGGAATCGCCTTCATCAGAGGCGGGGTTGGTGGCGGCGAAGCCGACTTTGCCGCCTTTGAGGTCGGTGATGTTGACAAAACCGGCAGTGCCGGGGGCGGAGCCGGTGGCTTGGTACATGGTGGCAGCAAGGGCAGAGCCGTCGGTGATTTGGTGGAGTTTTTTAGCGCCGAAGTAATCGAGGAGGACGTGGAGGGAGAGGATGTTTTTGAGGGTGGAAATGGGGAGGTGCTTGGAGGTGAGGGAAGCCATGGCGGCATTGTCGATGGCGAGGACGGTGATGGTTTGGCGGGTGTTGATCTCAGGGGCGAGGTGGGTGGTGGTGAGGTAGTGGTTGAAGGAGGAGAAATCAGGGAACTTGGCTAGAATTTTGGTGATGTTGTGGGCATGTGTTGTGGTGGGGGTGAGGGTGAGTGTGAGCAAGAGGAGCAATGCTCCTAATACAATAGCTTTTTGCATGGTTGGTTGGGTTAGTAGACACTAGACAGTTGTGTTAAGAGTGGAAGAGAGAGGAAAAAATGAGTGGGAATGAGAAGTGGAAATAATATTTAGTAGAAAGAGTGGGAGCTAAGTAGCTAACTAGCTAAAGAGTGAGTGTGAAGTTGCAAGGAAAGTGGGTTTGGAGTTGGGGTGGAATTAATTTTTTTTTTCTTTTGGTAGACTTTTTCCAAATTTTGTTGGCAAAGTATACACTCAAAAACTAGGGGGAAAACCAAAAAGTGGACTAGAAAAAAGAAAATAATGTTATATTTAAGTATTTAGCAATCCCATTCCTCAAAAAAAATAAAAAATAAAAAAAAAATGTACTCCCTCCATAATATAATAATGACAACATTTGATAATATTGGTGAGTGATAAAATATCTAATTGTTGTCATTATTATGTTACGGGTGGAATATTTACTAACATCCGATGTAATGTCGCTTAATTCATCCTCACATGAGTCACATCCATAAAATTTGTGGTTCATTCAAACAAATGACAAATCCTTTCAAACCTTTGGACATTACTAGCATGATAAATTGATAATAATGTGATAAGAGCTCTAAATCAGAACTTACCTTACCATGTAAAATTAAAAAAATATCTCACTTTGTGTTATCATAGTACAATATCTGACTTTGAATCTCGCCATGTTTTTTTTATTTTGTGTGTGTTTGTTTAGTTTTCAATCCTCTCTTCACCAAAGCAGGTGTTTAGATAAATGTATTTTCCAAATTTCAATATTTTATATAGTTTGTTATTGTCTCAATCTCAATTATGGTCTTAATAATTATCAATATTTTGCATCCACGCACAAATGTGAAAATGTAAACTTAAAACAAAACTGGTGGAGGCTTTTGTTACAAACTTACAAATTCCTTGTTTGTCTATCAATTTTTATTTTATTTTTTCAAAATTTGTATTTTGAATTGCTGTGTCCCATGTTTGATAAACCTGTCAAAATACTTGTGTGAGCTATCTATCATCCATCATAATTTTATTCTACCAAAAAAAAAAGGGGACCAAGTTTTGTCAATATTAGGTGTAAAAACTTTGCTAAAAAAATAAAAAGAACAGATTACTAAGACGTAAGGGAAAAATGGACAAATGCTAAGTAACCACAACTTACACACATACAATAAATTAAATGGACAATTATTATGCGGGAGTAGGTTAGAATAATTGAACCAAGTAATTATAGAGGAAAGTTGGTAATTTGTAAGATGATGTATTTGAGAGCTAGAAATTGAATTATGGTATGATAATAATATTAATAACTAGGGAAAATAAGTCAATCTTTAGCTGGTCTTTTCAAATTAAGTCAACATTTTAATTAATTCAAAATAAGTCAACCTAATATACATGTCTTCTTAAATTAAGTTTTTTTCACTATTTACTTGTTAATTAAATGAACATTTTCAATGAAAACCCATATAAACAATGATATATTAATGCATCGCTTTGATTTTTCATTGAGATTGTTAAGTTTTTCCACTGAAAAATTATACAAAAAACTTAATTTGAGCAGATATGTATAATAGGTTGACTTATTTTGAGTTAATCAAAAGGTTGACTTATTTTAAGAAGATCGAGTAAAGGTTGACTTATTTTTTACAATTTTTCCTAATAATTATTCGTTAGTGATGGAAAAAAGGGGGAAAAATGCACCAACATCAATAATGTTTATTGTAGAATATGTAGATGAATTAGATAATTTGTTTAGTTGGATGAATTATTATTTTTATCCCTTCTTTGTTTTGTATGTGTGTAAGTTGGAACTCACTTATATTTCATCAAGGCTGTTTTAATTTGTATAGTTGTGTCGATATGTATAGAAGTTTAATTTAGGTCATATAAACATCTCATACTAAATTAGGACGGAATACTAGTCTATAAAAACACACGCTCAAATGTATGGTTATCAATCCCTTATCTAGCATTTCTAATAATTCATTTGGTTACCGTTTTAATTTGTTACATACTTGAGTCTCTCGATATACCCAATTGTTAATCTTCTATTTGCAGTTGTTGACACTCTCATGTCTTCTATCACACCCCTTCATATTCTTTTAGTTATAAACGTTGCTACACTTCCATCTTGCGTTGCCTATTAAATTCCCAAAATCTTTTAACAGTTGCTCACAAAACTATTGGAAAGTTCTTTTTTGTATTTTTTACAATCTACAATTTCTAGTTATTTGAATTACTCAATTATTCATTTATGTATGTTTTATAATGTTATTAATCAATTACTTTATGTTGATTCAATTACTCAATTAAAGTTGTGGAGAAATTTATTAGTTTTGTTACTATTGCATTCTTTAGAGGGCATGACTTTTGATTGGAATCTTCAATACAAGGTAGAAAGCCTATGATGTGAGAACAAATTATAGCTTTTTTATAGTAAAGAAAATAAAGTGTTTGCAAATGACGAACAATGAAGGAAATTTAACAGCACCTTAAATAACTAACGCTAACTTACTTACACAATAGGTAATTGACATATGATAATAGATCATTTTCAAATTTATGATGCAAAAGTTGAATTATTGGTTGCGAATGAGCAAAATAATGTTATATTATTAGAATCAAATATTCTAAATAAATAATAGGAAAAATGGTCAAGAATAAACCAACTTTTGGCCGATCTTTCATAATTAAGCCAACCTTTTGAAACTCCAGAAATAAGCTAACATTGTTATCATTTAAGCCAAAAATAGGTTAAACGATTATTTAATCTATTAGTTATCTGTTGTTTCAAGTTACTCTTATCATTTAAAACAAAAAATAGGTTGAATGATGGTAAAATAGTGATAAAAAAACAACAGAAAACACATGTTAAATAATCATTTGACTTATTTTTGGCTTAAACGATAACAAGGTTAGCTTATTTCTGAATTTTTAAAAGGTTAGCTTATTTGTAGAAGATCGGCCAAAAGTTGGCTTATTCTTGACAATTTTTCCTAAATAATAAACAATTTAATTTTTGTTATTTTTTGAGTAAGACTACTACACAATCTTTTTTTCTTTTTTTCGAGAAGTACATACACAACTATCTTACCATGGTCCATGGCATTTAATGCACAAGAAAAATGGTCTCACATTTGATTTTATAGTGACTAATTAAGTACTGACTAATGACTATGTCGGTCCACTTGGATTTGCTCGATCCTTTTGCACATTTGTTTTAATATGTGTTTTCTTTCCTTTACACAAATTTAAATAAAAATATCTTTAATTATATAAAATAAAATAATTGTAAAAAATTATACATTTAAAAACGACATGTTAAAATGAATTAAAGTAGATCCATTAAAAAAAAATTATTTAATTATATAAAATAAAACAGTTATATAAAAAATTATATTTAAAAAATACATGTTAAAATGAATTAAATTAGATTCATCATTACTATTAATTTCTTCATGATATACATAAAATAGAACGTAACTAGTACGTGAAAGCTATAAAAAAAAATTGTACGTAGTACCATTAATTTTATGGAATGTAGCAAGTAAGGGGTATTATGAATTAGCAATTAATTAAGTATAATTTATTTTTTGGCATGCATATGCTCAAGCCTAAGGACGTATACGTTGTTTTATGCACAATTTCTAATGGTTGCTTTATCTAAATATTAATTTTCACTATTCTCAATAAAAATTATAAAAAGTCGATATTTAAAAAACTACATATGTAAACGAATTGAACAAGTTTGCATATGGATATGTTTTCTTAAGTAAATATAATGAAATAAGTCATGATTAAAATTTGTCACATAAAAAAATTATGAAAAGGAGGAAATAATAGATAATTAAATATAATTATGGTCAAATGAATGTCTTGGACACTGAAAAAAGTTGATGGGGCAACCAATTAAGGACAAGGAGCCATGCAATATTAATCTAGGGAGTGTTATTGGGTGACTCTAACGGCCCGTTTGGTAACCGGTTATAAATGGTGTTAATTGAAATGAATTTATAACTAAATTTGGAATGAAAATCAAAATTCATTCCCATAGTTGTGCTAATTTAACTCCAATTTATCTAATTTTCTTCACAAATATCCATTCTCATCTAATATCACTTTTCCACATGGTAATGGATGATAATGGAAAATAAGAAGAAATTTCAAGTTTGGGAATGAAAAATATGTATTCCATGGGGATTAATGGATTATGAAGTTCTTCCTTAACAAATTACACTTAAAATTCATTACCATTACCAAAATTTATTACCAACAACCAAACGGATCGTAAGGGATACTAATCCTACCATATATGTGTTTTCAGGTCAAAATTTTGATAAAATATTAATTTTATTCACTATCCCGTCTAATTAAATTTATCAAATTTGTTAGTGGACCATCTTAACCAAAAGATGGTTGAGGCCCAATAATATGTTATATACTTAATTTATCACATCCCCCTCACATGAAAGACCATTTGGACTTGAAAAGTAGATGCAATAATGTAGGCCCCATCATACTTATTGCGAACTAATTATTCCACTTAGAAGGGAGAAGGAGGAGAGATTCAAACCCGTGACTTCTGCGTCACTGCAACATTCCGTGTTTCTGTCGTATGCCTTTTAACGTCCGCCCACAAAGACGTCAGAGGTATAATGTCCGTTGGCGGACGTTAAATATATTAACGTCCGCTATCCGCTAATTTAACGTCCGCTGCTGGCGGACGTTAAAAACATGGAATGTTGTAGTGCGTCACGTTGGCTCTGATACCATGTTAGTGAACCATCTCAACCAAAAGTTTAAGCGAATAGTTGAGGCCTATCTAGGAATATATTATATACTCTATCAAAATTAAAATTAATATTTTAATTGTATGTGTCTAGATACAGTTGACGACCGTTAAGACTTTCCAATCATTTCCCTTAATTTACGCGCGCTTAAAATGCAAGAGCAGAAAAAGAGAAGCAATGCAAGAAAGATCGATGTTAGCTAGCTAGCTTTGTAAATAATCAAGAAATTAATTAAATTAAAAGGTGAGTAAATTAAAGAAAAAAGATATGGATTCTAGAAGTATACGTACGTATTGTTTAAGTAGGAAAACCACGTGGTAATAGCATCTATAAAACAGAAATCAAGGGTTACAAACCATAAAACAAGGAAAGAATAAATAAATAAAACAATATGATATGATTATGATATGATATGATACCCTTCATTCAATTCACCTTTTACGCTGCTATGCCTCCTGCTCAAGCAATAAAAGATACGTTGCATGCTCTTTTTTAATCAACTAATTGTTGCTAATTATTTAATAAATTACGTACTAATTAATTATTCAAGGTAGTTAATCAATAAACAGATAACATTGTTAATTAATTAAAAGCCATGCAGGTGATTTAATTAATTTACAATAGCACAAGCTAAGGTCAAAAACTTTTTTTTTTTTGGTAATCATGAGTGAGAAAAGTGAATTATCATGCATTAGGGTCATACCTATATATGATGAGTTGATTGGAACTTGGAACAAACGAAATTCAACTAATTGCATTTTCCTTGCATTGTTTAGGGTAGTGATCAATAGGAATAGGAAGTGGAAAATAATTTTGGCACTCTCATGCTGATAAGCTGGCAAATTGGGTTGTCGGGTAGATTTCGGGGTTTGGGTCGTCGGAGTATCAGGTCATGTACGTACCCTCAACCCGAACCTAACCCATTTAATAAACAGGTTGAGTTTTTATAACCTAAATCGACCTTAAAATAAATAGGTCGGGTTTGGGTCGACCCATTTATTATTTTTTTTACCAAAAATTTCTTCTACAATATGAAGTATTTACATTATATCCCAACAACGAAGAATTTACAATTTCAACAAAGTTGAATATTAAAATCTAATTGATAATAGTTAGTTTGTATTAGCTTAAAATTCAGTAAAATAGAGCATTCAAAAGGGCATGTAGGTTAAAACAACCGCTTAAAATTTAAATACAACAGATAATCAGGTTAAATAGGTTACAATCAGGTTATAATTTTCAACCTTATCCCAACCCATATAATAATGGGTCGGGTTCAGGTTGACCCATTTAACTAAACGAGTTGAAATTTTCAACCCAACCCATTATTAATGGGTTGGGTTCGAGTCGGGTTAGCGGGTTGGGTCACTTTTTGCCGACCCTACATGCTAATGATAGCACGATTTTCAATGTTTAAAATTAGGAGTACCAAAATGTATTTTCATAGGTAAATGTTTAAGTGATCTTGATGACCTGTTTGGTAGCCGATTATAAATAGTGGTAATGAGAATGCATTTATAACTAAATTTGGAAGGGAAATGAAAATTCATTTCCATGGCGATGCTAGTTTAACTCCAATTTATTTAATTTTCTCACAAATATCCATTCTCATCTAATACCACCCTCCCCCATGATAATGGATGGTAATAGAAATAAGAAGAAAATTCAAGCTTGGGAATGAAAATATGTTTTCCAA
The DNA here is from genome assembly GCA_951394345.1 of Salicornia ramosissima. Classification (NCBI taxonomy): domain Eukaryota; kingdom Viridiplantae; phylum Streptophyta; class Magnoliopsida; order Caryophyllales; family Amaranthaceae; genus Salicornia; species Salicornia ramosissima. Next base: position 49,915,192 of record OX596235.1, on the reverse strand, counting down.
GGGGATTATAAGGTTCTTCCTTAACAAAATTACACTTTAAATTCATTATCATTACCACAATTTTTTTTATCAACAACCAAAAGGACCGTAAGGATCAATAATTAATCATCTTAAACACGTAGAATAAAAATTTCATAAAGTCATTGGTACGTATGGTGCACACTAAAATTATTGTGCACCAAGTGTATGGTGATCTTTTCCATCAACATAGTGATCATCATTAGAGTAATAAATAACTTTACTAATATGGTGATTTTTATTATCTAATAATTATATCATTTTTAAACATATAATAATATTTTAATTTACAACTTCACTTTTATAGTATATAATCCCCCCCCCCCCCCCAAATTTATTTGATTTACACATTTTGATTTTTGGCAGTGTTTACAAAATTTAGTTTAGCCATTGTTTGTAATTTATATGTAAGGAAAAACATAGTCATATGGGGTCTTATTGGATTCATCTCGACGTGTGGTTTTTTAATATTTAGTTTTTATAATTTGAACAATATATAATTAGAGATATTAATGTTTAAAGTTTTGCCTCAGCAAGCACAAAAATTTTAAGTAGTGCATGGATTAATAAAAATAATGGAGGGAGTATATAGTAAAATGGTAATATCTATGGATAAAATCGGTGGACAATAAATTAGTGTACTTTAATTAGATGTATGCAAGACTTTGTAAAAATATTCATACATAAGTGTTGACAGGGTTGTGTCGGAGTTATCGGGGGCCCTGTTCTAAAATTGTACTTAGGCCCTTCAGATCTTAATAAATGTTAATATTTGATATTATTTTGACAATACATGCATACCTTCCAAAAATATTTTATTAGAAAATCATTAATTTATATAAAAATATAAGAATAATTTAAGACAAATGACTAAGAAAGATAAAAAAATAGGCCCTTTATATAACTATAACGGGGCCCTATGCAGTGGTGCTTTTTGCACACCCACCCGACACCCCGTGTGTGTTGAGTTAAGAATGGTGCTATTTCGATTATACATGCAACATCAACTTTCAAAGTTGGAACAAATTAAGAGAAGCTTTTGAGTTGAATCAAATAAATAAAAGTTCAAGAGAAGCCAAGTAAATAGATTAATCAACAGAGAAGTGTTCATGCATGAAAACACAACTCAAAGTTACTAATTAAGTTGGAACCTTATAAATAAAATTAAAGGTTTAATTTGATAAACAAAATTATGCAAGAAAGCATAATTGAAGTTTCCGTAAAGGATGAATTAAACTCTTATAAAGAAACAAAACCAAATTTCTTTGTGGGAAAATGGTAACACATGTATTTCTTGAGTTAGGACAAATGCATTATAGCTCCGGAGTATTCAATTATACAATATTCCCAAGAGTTCAACCCAAGATAATTTCTGGACGTAAAGGGTTTGAGTGAACTCTGGTATTGGGATAAAAACTTGAATGAACTCTTGTAATTTGAAGAATTTGTAAGGGGTTTGAGTGGAGTCTTGTAATTGGGATGAGAACTTGAATGAATTTGAATAGTGTACGCGTTGAGTTAAGTCTTGTTCTTTAGACTTCATTACTAAAATTTCAGTTTAGTTCAGACAAATTAAATTCAGTTCAATTTAGATTGATTTAATCCAAAAGAATTGGGGAGAAAGTAATCTGAATTGAACAAAACTTAATTGAACAAAATCGAACAGAATTATAAAATCATTAAGAGCTAAACTAGACTAAACTGAAATTTAAGAAAATTAAATAAATAAAAAACAAGGTCTTAAAGGCTTAATCAATTAAATACAAGATCATTTCAGAGTTTAGGGCTCGTTTACATTAGCTGAATAGAGATGAACTGAACTGAATTGAACTGAACTGTATTAATTGAACTAAATAGAGATGAACTGAATTGAACTGAACTAAACTAAACTGAACTGAATTGAACTGAACTGAACTGAATATATTCTGAAGTAAACAAGCCCTTAGCAAGCATAGGATTCCAGGCCACATAGTATGTCCACCATACGTGACCCGTCAATTAGAAATAAGACAAGAAAATTCTAACAAGTTCATTATCTAATTTGAGGAGACCCAACAAGGTGAGAAGCTTGGCAAAAGTTTTCCTACACAAGGGTTTCGGAAAAATGTCGGTCTAATGTTTGGGGTGGCCCAAAGAGAATAGGTTGTAGCTGATTTGGTGGCCTATTATAAAGTCGAGTTTTAGAGATTTTTTAGTAGCACGAGGTTTTATTTTCAGTTGAGCTATGGAAAGTTTCTTTGCTAAATCTCTTTTACATTATTTCTCATTACTCTTTTTTATGCTCTTTGAATTAAGCAAAAAGTGGCAAGTTACATAATACAATTCATTCATCCACTTGTAGTAAGTCATCCAAATATCAAAATTGGTATCAGAGCCGAAACTCATAAAATTCAGGCAACCCAAAAGAGAAAGTTCCTAGAAAGGATGAAAATATACAAGAAACTCAACCTTGCACTAACCCGAGGAACTCAATCTTGGAATTACACAAAAGCTGATCCAAAATTTGTCTCCACTATCATTGAGCATATCTGAAACAGTCTAATCCAAAGATATCCGGTTTGGAATAAATTGATCTGAAATAGCCCCATCCTGACTTGGTCCAAAATCCCAATTCAAAATCAGATCTAGTACGAATAGCACAGTGATTCAAATAAGGTCAGAATTTGAAATGGCTCGACCCGAAATTAAATTGGACCGAAGTGGTCTGATCTGATTGCCAGGTCACATTGTACTTTTTTGTATATATTAAAATAATGTGAGTGGTAATAGGCCTTAGCTTGAGTCGGGCCAAGTGACTTGACCCAATTCAGTCATCATTGACAACCAATAGGGGAAGATAATGAATATTCACAAATACTTGCAGCTAGATTCAAACCCAAAACCTCATCATAACTAATTCGAATGCGCTAAAAAGTGGGGTCAAGCATTCAACCTCATTGTACAATTATAATTTTTTTTAGTGGTAATATATGTGGTAGTGTACTAGTGTATATTACTTGAGTACCCAACGCAATCCAATTTTATCAACACTCGTCTAAAGAGGAATGATAAAAAATCCTTACAAGTGCATGCATTGATATTGGAATCTCAAACCTAGGGTAAGTATAGTATTCAATCTTTTGTACCAGTACATTTATTTGTACTTATTACTCCACTTTTGTATAGTTTTTTAAGGGAGGAAATACGTAGAATGGCCTTTTATATCGTTCAACACGTCTAAAAGTCTCAAACCTCATTAAATACATCCGTAAGAATTTCTTAATTTCTTATTTCCTTCTCTTTCGGATGAGTGTGTTGCTTAAATTGAATCGGGAGAAATGAGCCTCTCTTTAACCTTAATACCAACCACATTATCATAAGTTTAATTTTATTATTTATTTTAAAAAAACTTGAAAATTGAACACCTTTGTTTTATTTCAAAAGCCAAAAACTCAAAATAATGCAATCAATCTGTCTTTACTAATTTAAACAATCGCAAACACTCAAAAATGAGCATCAAATTTAACATCAAAATAAAGCAAATGCTTGAATTAAGAATCGATCATTAATCATTCACATAATACACTGGGGAAATACAAAGAAGAGAAATCGACAAAACCCTAAGAACAGAAAAAATTCAAGGACGAGGTTCATCATGGGGTTTCGTATCAGGTAAAACGACGTCGTCTTCATCAGGATCATGATCAGGGTCAGATTTGTTCAAAGCGGATCGAGCTTTATCGAGCCATGGCTTGAAAGCGAGCTCAATGGTTAGCCATCCAAATGCAATCGCACTCATCACGATTGCAGCTTGCTTCATCGATCCTTGCTTTGCTTCTCCTTTCTTCATCTTTCTCTCTCTCTAATTGATAAATCTAGATGGTTTTTTTACCCGGTTTATGGGTGATTGAAGTTTGCGCTAATCTCCTGTTTTTGTCTTCGATGGTAAGCGAGTTCGATTTTTTCAAATAAAAATTGTAAAAAACTTAATTCTAGTAAATATATATATGTGTAATATTGTAATAGGACTTATTTTGAGTTAATAAAAAAGTTAGACTTATTTTGAAAGGATGGACTTGTTATTTACAATTTTTCTTTTTTTCAAAGATTTTTTTAAAAAAAACTAATGAGTAAAAACAGTTCGGGCTATTTTTTAATACTCCATTGGTTTTCTAATGGAACATTGAATTGCGTGTTAAGACGAACCTTATAAAATTTGTGTCTAAAGATGGTGGTTTCATACTATAGTTCTTCGTACCGGTCCCACGTACTTTGAAATTAGACGAGTCAAACCCACAATCCGGCCCCATTAATTACATGTCATGATGGAAGCTTAAAAGGGAGGCTTGGGTTAGGGCGAAGCACATGTGCCGTCATGAGTTGTGTTGTGCTAGCCCACATGCTGGCTGATATAAGCCCATGATAGTTATATATTTATGTGTTGTGCTAGGCTGATATAAGCCCATGATAATTATATGTTTATGTGTTGCGCTAGCCCACATGCTGGCTAATATAAGCCCATGATAGTTATATGTTTATGTTACTTTTAAAGAGGGAATTTCCTTCCCTAATACTTCCTCCACCCCCTTTGTTTGCAACATGTTGGGTTTTGGAGTACTTTTTCTAATAATTTTAAACACACTAATTTCAAAGTATAACTTTTTGTATTATAAAATTAAAGATATCAATAGTCAAAATTAGAGAAAGGCAAATATAAAAGTCCAAACATTGCAATTGAAAGAGGATGGAGGAAACAGTTTGATTGTACAACAAGTTTATTATTGAATTGGCTAAAAATCATGTCTAAAGATGGTTGTTGGCGGTCCAGTACCACTTGTGGAGCCCACATGCTTTGAAGCTAGATAGGTCGAGTTTAGATCCTCTACAGTTCAAGCTTTTTAGAGTTGTAGAGTTGTGAGAGTGAGAGTTTTACATTATTTTTTATTTTACGTTAATCTTTTTTTGATAAATTTATTATAGCCATAGATTTAGATTTATTTGGTCCAGATTTGTTGAAATCTACCAACTCTAAAGGATTCCAACTCAGATAGGTCAAGCCCACAGTCCGACCCATTAATAATGTGTCATGCTAGAATATTAAAAGGTAGACCTAGGTTTGGGCCAAGCACATTTGTCGTCATGAGTCGTGTCGTGCTAGCCCATGTGCTGGTCAATCTAAGCCCATGGTTGTTCTATGCTTCGTGATGTGTCTGATGTGCAAACGCATGGGCCAACAATGGGTCTATGTGGGCTAAAAAAACGTGCTGTGCTTGCCAAATTTTCAAATATAGTGGCCTAAGCCTAGCCCATGGCCCAACCAGTAGTTTAATGTGTTGTTCCGTCTTTAGGCATTTCTAGGATAGACTAGACGTCTGATGCTATCACACACAACTTATTAGCTCAAGTTTTTGTTCATTCAACTTCAATGTAACAACTAGATAATCTAACCAGAAAAGGGTATTTTGATTATCTTGTTTTTCATAGTTCAAAAAAAAAAAAAAATGACCCTAGGTTCCATGGATGTTATGTATGGGAATATGCCAAACAAAAAAAAAATTGCAGTCAAATTGTCACTAAAGTGTGTTGACTTCTTGGAAGCATTACATACATATCTTAGTCAAGGCCTATGATAGAGTAATCTATACAATATATTAAAAGGTGCGCGAAGCACCATCTACACGACAAGTAAGCTGACACATAAGCCGACATGCAAGCATCATTCTTTCACTAGAGTTCGCCACATATGCAATATTGCCATGTAGGATTATTGTTTAGGTGTTCAATTAAAAAATATGTTCATATGAAGGTTTAAACTCAAGACCATATCACACAAGTAATACACCCTTACCGACTCAACCAACATTATTTATTGTCTGAATATTCACTTTTTTAAGTCATATTGTTCAATTGTTAGAGTGCACTAAATGTCATTTAATTCAGTAATTTCATTCAAATGCTTTCTTTCCATGCAAATTATTTGACCCCTTTTGACAAATCAAGTTAGATTCTAACCACATATTTAGACAATTTATTAGGTTTATTGTATAACAATAATTTTGATAAAATCTTGTGTCCCTTTTTTTTTAGGCACTAACATAAGTAAAAAATATTACTATTCAACGATAATGCTTTATTCCATGTCAACTATTTAAACTTTGAAAAAAAATATATACGAAGTATTGATATTATTGTTAAATTTTTACAACCATCACAATAATATCTTTTGTTGTTTATTTTTGGAGGCAAGAACAAAGGAAACAACAATATCATCATCATCATCAAACAATACTTTTTTTTTTAATATTAAGCTTCCTTAAAAAGACTATAATATTTTCTCATTGTATTTAGTTTCAAAACTCACTTTATTTCTTCGGTTTGAGACCCGGGGGGCCGGGGCAACGCCCGAGCCACAATACTAGTTTTATGCTTAAAAAGGGAAACATATCAATTAACAACAGTTTTAATACCGTGTTGTTAGTTTGGCAATGAATTATTGGTCCGTTTACTAGAGCGAAAAATATTTTCCCTGAAAACAGTTTTCCTAAATGTAAAACTGTGGATGAAAACTCATTTTACACCCTATTGAAAACATTTTCCTCCAAATCTGGAAGTAAACATAGGAAAATTAATATGAAAACGAGTTTTCCAACGTAAAATGTTTTTCATGGAAAATCATTTTACATCGAATAAATTTTAAACCAAAGTAAACGAACCCTACATGGAAAATGGGAATTCATCAAAATTGTAAAATTGGCTGGTTTAGTTAACGACATAGGAATTTTCACTTCCTAGGAAGTTGTAATTTCTATAAAACGGGAAAATCAATTACCAAGCCCCCTTTGATGAATGAAAATTTCCTACACGATTTACAATTATCGGTAGCCAACCAGATAATTATACAATTTTCCTATGAAATGAAAATTCATGTGAATTAGTATGGGTAACCAATAACTTTTTGGCTCCTTTCCAAAGTGCAGAAAACCAAGACTGCCACAGCAAGCACATAAGTAATTAACATCCAAGTATTATTCTTTGGCTGAAATATTAGCAAAGGTTATAGGGTCAAGGGTATAAGTAATTAACATCTATAGATTCTCTAATAAACCCGGCATATCAAGCTTCCTAACTTCATGAGATTCTTGATCACGGCAAATCAAGAATTTCTTTATTGGTCCAAGTCCATTGTTACATAATTCACTTTTTAGTTCGCTTCTATAATTTGTCGTTTGTCCAAAATGACCCGAAAATAGCCCAAAACCGACCATAATTCGCTTTTTTCGGATCACAACCCACATGGAGTTTGGGGAACTATGTAACAATGGGTCTAACCCTAAATTAAACTACTAAAATTACATTAGTCCCATCCATTAAGCAAGCAACATTTGTAAAATCTAAATTCCAACAAGGGATGAAAATATGAAATCAATAACATTGTTGTTATGGCCGGATTTTACCTAGCCGATTCGGCAAGCTTGGCGGGACACCTAGCAGACGGTTATTTTCTCAGAGATTCTGAGTGATGACTTAGTCCAAGGCACTATTCTCTTGACCAAGCCAGATGCCACGTCAGCAGTTAGTTGGTTGATGAACTATTCTCAAGGAGCTGTAACGGCAACAAAGACTGTTGAAGCCTCCTTATAAATAGTGCATTTAGGGTTGGGGTAGGGGGATACGCAATTCGGCAGGGCAGCATAGCTAATATTCGTCTCTTTCCTCTCCATTGTAATTCACTCAATATTTTACGTTTCTTACTTTAGAATTAGTCCAAAGATTCATTGTAAATTGTAATCAAATTATCAAATAGTGGATTGGTGGACTCATAGCCACCCGCGGTTTTTACCCCTTTTCATGGGTTTTCCGCGTCACCATCCTTGTGTGTCTCTTCTCTCTTTTCTTTGTTCTTTAATTATGCATTTAATTTCTTCTTTTTAGTCTAGTTGTCGTTGTCCCAGCCAAAGATTGTCACCTTGGCGATTTTTGGCATAAACAATTGTACAAGTGATACTCCTTGTCTCATCTTCTATTTGTAGATGATGGTATTGTATCTTGCAACCAATTTAAAAAAAGACTGAAAGATTGGATTTTATTTGCATTTGAACATTATTAATTAAGAGAAGTTGCATTAGCTTCATGACTTCTCCTTCAGCCAGTCTCCCCAAATCAGTAATGTTTGAAGTTTTGAACTATGCAAATTGTGTGCAAGATGCTCTGTTTGAGCATGTTTTTCATGATGTTACTAAGGGTGTAGTGCGTTTTCTTCACCTTAAAAAAAAAATTGGTTCAAACAAGTTCAGATAAGGTTTGATCAAGTGATTCAGGTCCAATCAGGTGAGATACGGTTCAATTGTTTCTCTAATCAAGGCTAATCAGGTGCAATAAATTCCAATCATATTTAATAAGTTCACGAGAATTCAGATAAGTTCAGATCTGATAAGTTACCATAACTAAATAAATATGCATATGATACATCATAATAAACCCTACATATTTGTGATATTGCAAGTATGTCTGTGATTGTAGTTGACATCTATGCAACAGGAAGTCTTTGAGTTAACATTTGTCCAGCATATTATCAGCAAGTCTTAGCTAAGCTTAAGCACAAGAACCCTGCTTGTTCAATTTCAAATGAATTTCTATATAGAATACATTATCGGAAGATGGTACCGAGAGCTGGGGGTTAACTACGAGCCTAAGACAATATAGCACGAATTTCCTCCTAAATGTTTTAGTGCATAATAGAGCTAATCTGAACCGAATTTGTCTAGAATTAACTCCAAAAGAACAAGGCCATAATGCTCCATTACCCGGATAACTCATTCTTGCTCAGATTCACAGTAAACTCACTGCTTCTGCTATGTTCTCGTTCAGCAGAACCATTGAAAATCAGAAGCAATGGACATTTCCAAAGGAAACTAGGCTTTAGGAACTTGTTACAAATTAGATGAAAATGACTTAATACAGTGTTTTTACTTCTTCATATTTGTAAAATACTTTCCCTACAATTGCAAATTTTAAAGTCAATGGCCTAAAGGAAACATTCTTATTCAACCCTAGAAGAGATGCATATTCTTGGTTTTGGGCATTACTGGTACGAGAGAATCAGGCATGCCCAGTGTTACATAGTTGTCTAAAGTGTCTATGAATTGTAATCTGAAAAAAGCAATTATAGACGGTTTTGGGCTATTTTTGGCTCATTTTAGGCAAACAGTGAATTGTAGAAACGAACTAAAAGGTTGATTATGTAACATTGGGCATATCTTTAAGTCTAGGTTTGGATTTTATCAGTTTTATAAGATGGTTTGCACTTAAACAAGCTGTTATTCTCTAATACAATGAAGAATACCAATATCATTGGCCATTCTCAAATCTTTTGCTAATGCCATTTTTCCTTCTCAAGAAGCTCAAAACCTTGAATTTAACCTTTCTTTTCAATTCAAATTCCACATTATCAATCAAAATCATTCCCTTCTTTTATACTTCTGTTCCATGATACCAATTTACAGAAATATACCAACCAATTACATTTTCAAGGTTTAAGAAGCAATGAAAAGCTCAAACTGTAATGATTCTAATATTCTAGAACAATAAGCAGAACAACAAAAGTCTGAATCACAAAACTAATGTTTTGCTCAATAATCCCAAAATCCAAAGTATACAATTTGATGACATATTTGTTACAAAGAGAACAACAATATAAACACATTAAATAAAATAAAAACCCTAGTATATGAAAAAAAGAGCGTTTGTTTTTCAAAGAACTTGCCTGTCAGCAGCTTCAGCAACAATAGGCAATCTAGGCACTTGACCAAGAGCACAAGAATATGACCCATAAATCAAACTCACCAACAAGAACAGAAACACAGTGCTATCCAAACTCATCATCAAATCCAACCCAATCCCATCTTTTGGATTAAAACTCCTCTCAATAAGATCAGGGAAAATCAGAAGAACATCAAGCACAATAGCTTGCATAGTGTTGAACCTCACATACCTATTAAAATTTTGGTTTCTAACAACAACAAAGTAAAGAGTAAAAAACACCAAAATCCCATTTAAAGGGAAGCTTTTGAAGACCTTTATAGCTGGAATTAGAGGTTGGATAAGGACTTGAAGAGGGGTGAACTGGTTAATGACATATTTTCCATATTGAATGCCATCAAATAAGGGGTAAAAATAGACAATTGCTGAAATTAATCTATCTGGGGCATCAACAAGGTCATCATCTTTCTTGGATTTACAAAAGAAGAGCCTTTGAGAAGGGTTTGGGGAGGTGGGTGTTCTTGTTAAAGTGAGAAAGGAGTGATTTTTAAGAGAAAGAGGAGATGGGGAGAAAAGGGTTTTGGGGTGAAATTGGAAGGATGGTGGTGAAGAGAGAAGATTAGCTGTGGCCATGGCAGCAAATAGGTAGAGAAAAGGAAGAAGAGAGAGGTTAAATTGCTACTTAACCACAGCAAGAACTAGGGAGATGATGACCAGTACCACCCCCAAATCCCAATAGCTAGGGGTAAGAAAATGGCCATGTCGACCCCTTTTTTTCTCTTAATTTAATCTAGTCCCGATATTTTTTTTAAATAAAAAAAGGCATTTTTGTCATATAACTAGGTTTTTTGCTCGACTTTGTACATATTTGAGTGTTTGGGAACCAGGACGTTAACGAACCGATACATTCGTGAACAACTCGTAAACAAGTTCGGTCAAAGCTCATTCGAATATAAATAAACGAGTCCGAGCAAAATTTTCAAGCTTGATTAATAAACGAGATTTACTCAAACAAAGTAGTACTCGGCTCGTGAACAGCTCGTTCAAGTTCGTTAAAAGCTCGTTCATAATCGTTTAATACTCGTTAAAAACTCGTTTATATAATTCAAATTTTAAAATATATTTATTTATAGTATGCATCATTTATATTTTAGAAATATATGTTTTTCCATTTATATGAGCTAAATTTTGGGCTATAATTTATCTCGTCTGAAATTATGCTATCCAATATCCATAATTATCTATTAGTCTATTACCCGACTTTTACTTTCATTTTATTGAGTCTTAACCAAATTAAGATTTGTGGGGGTTATGTTGGCTGCCCGTATTTTTTCTTATTCAAAGGCTTGGAATGCCGAGTTGGCTGAGGCTATGGCTGCTCTTAAGGCGGCCATGATGGTGCGCGATTTTGGTTGGCATAACGTCATTTTCGAAGGCGATTGTCAAGTAGTCATTAGTGCTCTTAAAGGCGATGTTGCTAGTAGTAGTTATGTGTGTAGTACCATTACTGATGTTGGTTCTTTAGTTGCTAGTTTGAGTAATGTTTCTTTTAATTTTTGCTATCGTGATTGTAATAATGTTGCTCATAGGCTTGCGAGGTGGGCCGTCTCTTCCGCCTATGATTTGGAGTGGATTGACGAGAGTCCCCTTTGGCTTATGGATGCGCTTCTTGTAGATTCGATCAATATTAATGCTTAAGTCCCCTCCTTTGGGGTTTGTTTCAAAAAAAAAAAAAAATTGGGCTATAATTCTTATTTCCTGTATTACTTATGCTTGGGAAAAGGTTTAAATTAGAAATTAATATCAAAATATGTACAAAGCTCGTTTATTAATGAGTTATCTTAGCTCGAGCTCAAATACGTAAACGAGGAAACTCGAGCCGAGCTCGAACATGCAAAAATTAAACGAGTCAAACTCGAACAAGGTTTTTGAAAGCTCGGTTAGGCTCAAGCTCGATAAATATTAATCAAGCCTAGCTCGAACAGGTTACTACTCGGCTCGGCTCGTTGACATCTCTATTGGGAACCAACTTTTTTTTGCTAGCTTTTGGTTTTTCAATATGGTCAAACAGTCAAAATTTATATTTGATTAATGGTTTTTTTAGTTGGTTGAAAAGTTAGTTTTAAAGCCAGAATGAAAAAAAAAAAAAAAACCTACCTAGAGCAGCCTTTTTGGTTGGTTTTTGGCTTATTGGTCCACAAACTTTGTAAAAAACAGTCAACAGCCACAATTAATTTTGCCAAACACTTTAAAAGTCAACACATACATTCACTATTTACAAGTCAATTAAACCAGACAAAAACTAACTGCCAATTGTCAAACAAGGCCATTATGTTTTAAATTTTTTATTTATAATGATATTTAAAGACTGAAAATAAAATTTAATAATTCATCAAAAAAGAAAAGTTTTAATTTTTAAATTATTTCTAAGCTTACAACATAGATACATTTTGAAAAATAATGGTTAATTTGCCCCTGGGTTAGGCATAACAGTCAAAATATCACACAACTTTTTGGGCTTAGATCGATTCACTATTAATAGCCAAAATGCCATAATTATGCGTTAATCATGGCTCAAATTTGAGCAATTAAAACAAAATCCCTTATAAAAGGGGATTTCAAAATCTTTCAAAAGTTTTGGCTATTATTTTATAAGGAATTTTATTGTTAAAAATGAGATTTTGAACCATAATTAACGCATAATAAAAACATTTTGGCTATTATTACTTATTAGTGACCCTAGTGGCACCTGATCCAAGCCCCATGGTGACATTTTCACTATTATGCCTAACCTTAGGGGCACATGGAAAATTTACCCGAAAATAATTCATTGTATGTTTATAAAATAATGGAAAATGATTTTGTAATTATGAAGTGTGAGCTCATTTAGAATAATTTTAAAATGAAAGAAAATTTAATTTAAAATGAGTAAATTAAAAAATAAGTCACGTAGGAAAGAAAATGACATAATTTGAGAGAAATTAAAAAAAATTAAAAGTAAATAAAATATTAAAGTTAATTGTAATTAGAAACAAAAAGCAATTTCTTACCCAAATAAAAAAGAAAAGAAAAGGAAAATATTTTTTTAAAGATGACACATGGAAAAATTTTGTTTATGAGATACATAACTTTTTAACTGCTTATGTTTTAAAAAAAAATGGAAAGTTGTCACTTATTGAATTATATTTAAGAAGTTTAAAGAGGAAGATGATGTAAATAGTGAAAAAAGAGGCGTAAAAAGGAAAGGAGAAAGAAATTGAATAAGGATCAACTGATCAAGGTCTCCTCATAGACGTTAGCCACCTTGTAACATAAATTTTGTTCCTATGGCCCACTCAAAATGCACATAAAGGAAGAAAGAGTTGTTGAAATTGCACTTCCTCTGTTTTTTTTAGTTGTTACACTTTTAGAATAAATATGAGATAAAATATTAAAGTGTAACAACTAAAAAAATACGGAGAAAGTAAAACAAATGAGGGGAAGCTACACAAACGAGAAGTTTTAACAAATTATGTTACAAGGATTATATATTCAACATAGGTTAAAAAAAATGAAGAAATGAGATAAAACATTATTGTCTTTTCTTTTCTTTTACTCCCTTGGAGTCATGCTCCAAATTCAAACCACATACTGACATACCACACCCTCCTCCGCCCGTCATGTTATTATCCTGTGGTAGGAGCCTTTTATACGAGTCACACATACTTTGCCGGATTTTTTTCTTCTGATTTTTGCAAGATTATGATTGGTTCAAGTTAATAATTCCATAATGAAAGCATTTTCTTTTTTTTTTTTCAATATATATAAGCATTGATAAAATTAATGACATGAATTTCCCCAAGTGTGGTACAAACTCTGCTTCATTACATTCATCCTATACATTCTAAGGCAAAGTAAAAAAATATTACCTTAAAACTTCTGATTCCCTATATAGAACAATTAGGAACTGTAACAACTCTGACATTTGAAGGAGGTATATACACATCTGTAAAGAATCTAGAATACAGAAGTTGATGTAGTCAGTGTGTTGAACAGCCCACAAACCATCATCCAGTCTGACTAAAATTCCAGGGCACTGAATGCTGTTCTATTAGAACTTTCTTTTAACAAAAGAAGATATGGTTGAAAGTTTTGTCACTTTTCTGCATTCATTTTTTTCATAAAGCGCGTGAAGTTATTCCAATTTTCGACCTGAAAGATGTTGCGGCCCAATCTAAAGTAGGTGAATGACCTCAAAGAACCTGTATCTTGGTTATGACAATTGGCTTGAATTTGCTGCAGTCCAGCCTGCCAGTTGAATATCATATTATCATTGTTTAAGAAACAAAGCAATAAGGATCGAATAATGATAGGGAGCAAAGACAAAAAAGTTTCGCCGGGGGGGGGGGGGGGGGTGGGGACAATAGATGGCACAATCAGGGGCAACAGCAACAGCACATCCAGATTCCAGAGTATCAAAATATGTTTACAGCCTTGGATGCTAAATTCTGTAAACTTTTTTTTTTGAAGGAAAATTCTGTAAACTGAAATGGCATAAATGCAACTATGCAAGCATAAACAGCATGAACTTGTATGAATTAATTAGATGAACAATGATCAAAACAAAACCTTCGAGGCTTCGACCCATAATTTAACAACACCATGCACATTGCTGTTCAGGATTCAAATTCTATTAAAAAATCTTTGGATTTTTTTATTTTTACCGCCCTTTGTTTTGCAATTTATTGAATTTATTGCACATTTCAGTTTTGTTTTTTTTAAAATAAAAAAATTATCACCTTAAACTTAGAAAAATCAGATAAATTGTCACCTTTTAACATAAAGATGCACGCCATTTGTCATTCTAAATCAGTCATCACTTCTTGTAAACCATATAATATGTGATTGCATTTTCAAATTGTAAAACTTGCTTGAGGAGCACAGTCATTTTAACATTTGTAATGTCAAATGAGGTGCATGAATTCGTTGAAAGGTGGCAGTTTATTTGATTTCCCAAAATTTCAGCTGGTTATTTAAAAAAAAAATAATTTGAAAGGTGGTAAATTCAAAACACGTGCAATACAAAAGGGGGTAAAAAAACCTAAATCTTTTTCAAGGGCCTAGGAGCACCAAGAATATTAAGTCTGCAGCATAATCAACTCGCCAAAAAATGATGCCAAAATAGTCAAGACTCCCTCGAATTACACGGGGCACGCATGTGGTGGTATGCACAAATAATAGTACTCCGTAATTCCTTTGGGAGCAAGATGGTTTACCTTGTCAAAGCGTTCTGTACAGTTCCTTCCAGTCAAACTTATCGTCCTTTTCTTCGAGACAGTTTGCAGCTGCAATCAAAATGATAATGTTAGGCCTTAAAACCATTTTCAAAGGGAATGAACGTCGAGTGCAGAACTTTTCCTACACCATGGAATGAAAAATGCATGACATTTTAGATTTGTTCAATAGAAGCTAACTCATGTAGTCATGTACTGCCAAATGGTAGAGTAAAATTCTGTGGTAGAAAGCAATGTTGGAAAAACAAGACTGATCAAGTTAGATGTAAATGTTTGATGGGAGGGGGTAAAATCACTAAAAGGTAAGGAAAGGATTAGAATTTTAAAAGGTATCTGTTGTTTTGGTTGCTTCATCAACAAAGTAAAAAACCTTTCCAAAATTGAAAAGATTTGATCATAGAAAGACAAAATAAGAAGAAAAAAAAAGATGTTGAACAATGATTCACAAACAAGGGAATATCTAAGCTCCCTGTATTCAACGCATTCCAAGCTTCTAGACCTATATCAGTACCTAACTGATCAGGAGTTGGTCAGTATACATTGGTAAACCGCACATTAGCTTTCCTCTATTTGGGGAACCAAATCCTAGAAGCAAGCATTCTTCAAAGGAAGCCTCCCTGTCGCAACATCTATTTAGCCCCCTTAGCCCAATACAAAGATTAAGATATCATATAGGCCTCTCCTTCCTTCCCTCCCCTTCCTTCCAAATCCTAATACAAAACACATTGTTTTAGATTAACAAATCACAGAAAGAAGCGTTCTCCACCCCAAAAGAGGCAGCTCCACAGTCAGCGAGCAGTTGATCAGTTCAGTAAGTGAAAATTCCAGAAATGGTGACTCTTCACTTTGTACCTCAACCCCAAATGTGGTAAGAATGTAAGTTTCTATTAAAATAAATACAGAAAATAAAAAAATAAATAAAAAGAAGAATCCTAGAGCACCTTGATTTTACAAAGACACAAATTAGCCATCTATAATCTATACGAGTTCTCAAGTCAGAAATATAAGTTACAGCATGAATATCATGCCTTTAATATATAGCTCATACACAGACCAAGATACCATACCATTCTAAAGCAGGTATAATACAAGAATTGGGAGGTTATAGTTTCATGAGCAATAATCCTTCAGATACAGGATGTTTCTATCACATAAGGATAATACTAATAGGGCCACTTCCAGTATTCAGAGATGATGCATTATGCATCAGTGTGATATTCAATAGACAGCATCAAGCATGTTGATTTTCATATTGATAAACTATCCTGCATTGCAGAGGGAAGCACTAACAAACAGAAACAGAGGGACAATTGTCTTTGAAATGTTCTGAGCAAAATGCTATGAACAGGAAAATAGGGAAGGGGTATTTTAGGAATGAACAATAAGTTGTTAGAGAGGGAAAATCATGTTGAATGTATATTGAGAGTGATCAACTATGGGAGTGAAGAAGCCACTCGAAAGTTTGTATTGGGAGAGAATCAAGCCTCTCGATTGCTGGATAATTATCTTAGTGGTTACCTCCATTTAATAAATCATAACCACCACCATCATCATACATTAACCAATATTTCCTTTTCTTAGTTTCTATTTTGTCATTTAGAATTCTGGCAGCTATTTTACTTCCTAGCAAAGAAATTCACATATTTCGTTACTACAACAAAAAAAATCTGAAGCTCACTTAGAGCGGACCATTGTATTCTTACAAAGAAAGTGATGGTCTTTTGTAGTTTTGTCATGTGCATGGTCTAGCTTACCTTGAAAACAACTGTAAGAAGAAAAAGATCTTACAATTTTGACCTTCGTTGGGGATTGGGGTGCAAGGTAAGGAGGAATAACTATCAAAATCCTTCTCCCTATATTACTATTTACTAATAGTGACTCACCACATTAGAACAACCTAACAAACTTGGTCCAAAAGGGTCAAACTTGGTCATGTGAGGTGGAAGAGAGAGAAGGTGCAAAAAGGGTGAGCAACCCAACAAAATTTGGTAAAAAAAAAAAACTATTTATATGTACAAGGTACAATACAGCATACTTTGTCTACACTTTTTCCCCTAATTTTTTCTTTCTTTAGCTTAGAGCTATGTTTTTATTTTTTTTCCTACAAATTAATAATATATAAAAATAAAAATTTAATGTTAAAAATTTATTTAGAGGCAACTTCTAGTAAATTTAGTATAGCAAAGCAGCATAAATAATAATGATGATGATGATGATGATTCACAATAACAATGTTTTGTGCATTATATGATATAAATACTTAAAAGATTGAATACAACACCTTAAAATTGAACTTGTGTGAAAATTTTAAAAAAATTCACGCCGCGAAAGCCGCGATCTGTTCTATTCCTCCCAAGGAAAAACATTGCGGTCGCAGTTGCAGAAACGGTCACGTTGTCGCAGGAACGGGAACGGATCGTGGCTTTCGCGGCGCGAATTAATAATCAAATACATGAATTCATCCCAACCGCGTGTTATCAACTACTGTATGGAAATCAGAAAACTTTTTCATCGATATCCATTCATCAAAGAAGTGGAATTTAGGACCCACGTTTTCGAAAATATTGTGTGCTTCTTTGATGACATAGTCCTGGTCCATGTCATAACACCCACACCAATTTCGAACCACTTCAGAAATTTTGGTCCATTGCCCTTCTAGACTATCTAGACTTCGAGATGCAATTTCTAGGGGGTTAGACTTCCTTGCAGCATCATACAAATGAAGAACCCTTGCCCAAAATGCATCCCTATTCTGTTGTGCTTCGACAATGTTGTCACATTTGGTGTTCATGAATGCTAAAACAAGAGCATCTTTTTCAACTTTAGTCCAAATTTTTTCTCTTATTTGAGCTGAAACCTTGTGAATAATTTGGATTATTAAGATCCATTATTATGAAAATGAAAAAAAAAATCTGAATATTTGAAGTTGAAAAGAAGCTTAAATGTGGGAAAAATCAGAAAAAAGAGCAAGATTTGAAGTAGGAATACTTTGAATAAGAAAAAATGTGAAATATTGGTGGATTTAGTTGATAATTTGCTGCACACTAGCTCCGAACCACCACGTGATTGGTGTTCTTGGCTTTCGAGAGGCCAAGTTCTCTCCTAATTTGCCTTTCGAGTGGACAAACTCACTCCTGAAAAGTTATTGAACTCTTAGGGTGAGTTCTCTTCAACTTATTAGACCTGAACTTATCTGAACTTATCAGACCTGATTTAACTTATTAGACCTTATTTAACTTATTATACCTTATTAGACCTTATTGGAACTTATTAGGCCTTATTGGAACTTATTAGGCCTTATTGGACCTTATTAGACCTTATTGGACCTTATTGGAACTTATTAGGCCTTATTAGAACTTATTAGACCTTATTGGAACTTATTAGACCTTATTAGAACTTATTAAACCTGATTGAAACTTATTGGAACGTATTTTATATGATTGAATAAAATAAATCAATTATAATAATAATAATAATAATAATAATAATAATAATGATAATATTCTATACATTTGAACCTATGTTTTTTTTTATTGTTGAATTAGGTTCAAGAAGGTAATAATAATTAGTATATCTTTTTTCAAACCCATTATTAATTAATATTATCAATTCCAATAACAACTTATCTACATATTTAATTTTTCTCAATTCACTTGTAGTAAAATTAACAAACTAGAACGGATTGAATAATAATATTATGGAGGATGGGTAAAGTTTAATTTGGACCAAAATTAAATCAAACCCAAAATAAAAAATAAGTTTTATTTTATAATATAAAAAAATAGTTTAATTCAATCTAACTCTGATTGATTTCTCTAAAAAATTATAAAACAAGAATGATAAAATAAAATTGGTTTATGTTGTGTAAGAGTGCTTTAAGTTAATTATTAATTTAATTAGACCTTATTGGAACTTATTGAACCTTATTGCAACTTATTGGAACTTATTGGAACTTATTAGACCTTATTGCAACTTATTAAACCTTATTGAACTTATTAGACCTGATATAACTTATTGGAACTTATCTGAACTTATTAAACCTGAAACTTATTTTTTTAAGGTGAAGAGAACGCACCCTTATTAATTCCAACATATCAAATATTACACTCACTAATCCCTTATTTATAGACTAATGACAATACTAAAACTAACAAACTACTAACAAACAATTATTAAAAGACTAAACTACCCTTATTACTAAAATACAACAAAATAACGAAAACGCCATTATTATTATAATTAGCTAGTGTATAGCAATACCACCCTCCCAAAATTCCACCTTGTCCCCAAGGTGGAAAAACGGAAATTGACAATGATAAGACGGTGGTTGAAGAGGAGGTGGAGTTTGGCTGAAAATTACGTGGGCCTAGGTATTGGATCAGACTTAGTAAATTTAGGGAAGTGGGCTTGAAGTTAGAAAACACAACTTCACTTAATTCCCAATTAAAAAGATCCAAGTCTAGTTTAATTGGACTTTTAATATCCTCAAAAATTGGGTTAAGTGGGTATGTATTCCTTTTGGGCTTGAAAACTTTATAATGTCTGGCCCAATTTGTAACAAGTGGGGACAAGGGTTTTAACCCATATATTTTTGGATTCCCACAAAACCTCATCATTTGAAGGGTTTTCTCACAACCTAGCTGCTCAGCCGGCGTGCCCCTTCAAGATCCACCGCCTGACCGCCGTTTCTGGCCGCCACCGTCGGCTCGCCTCTTCTCTCCGGTAGTCGGTCGATGCCTCCCCACGTCTCTCTCTTTTCTTCTCTTCTTCATTTTTTTTTTTTTATTCTTTTCATTCTTCTCCACCGCCCTACCGAGCTACCACCTTGTCCACCACCACACCTTCCACCGCCGGTCCTTCTTGGCTCGACGTCACGACCGCCTCGCCCCCCTTCACCAGTTGCTAAAGATTTCCCCCAAGATCGCCCCTCCCATCGTCCCTCTCTTCCCTTTTCTTTCTCTTCTTTTTTTTTTTACGTGGTGGTTTTTTTCCACCACCTCCGCTGCCGCCGTTAACGGCCAACCCCAGACCTCTGCGGCCGCCGTCGAAGGTCATGGCTAGCAACCCTAAGTCGAGCAGAGATCCTTTCTCCCCCCGTGAGATTCTTCTCTTGAAACCCTAATTTCTGACCTAATTTCTTCTTGAGCATCTTTTAGGGTTTCTGGGTTTGTTCGAATTTCTTGAATTCGAAACCCTAATTCTTCTTGCTTCTTTTTCGCGAGACTAACCCCATTGTCGGCTTCTCGTGCGGTGACTGCCTCAATTTCTTGCCGGAACTTGACTTGAAAACCTTCCTGATTTCTCTCTACCTCATGAGAAGTAGCTTTGAGTTCCGCAAGGGTGTTTGATAAGTTTTCTAACCCAGCCGTGATTTGTTGAAAGGAATTTTGGATGAGTGCTGAATGATAGGCAATGGTGGTTTTTAGGGCAGCCAATCCAGATTCGTAAGTTCCATCCTGTTGAAACTGCGTTGAGCCGTCCATGTCGCCGCCCAGAATGGCCCGCTCTGATACCAAGTTTGCTGCACACTAGCTCCGAACCACCACGTGGCTGGTGTTCTTGGCTTTCGAGAGGCCAAGTTCTCTCTTAATCTGTCTTTCGAGTGGACAAATTCACTCCTGAAAAGTTACTATTCTTTTATTAATTCCAAGATATCAAATATTACACTCACTAATCCCTTATTTATAGACTAATGACAATACTAAAACTAACAAACTACTAACAAACAATTATTAAAAGACTAAACTACCCTTATTACTAAAATACAACAAAATAACGAAAACACCATTATTATTATAATTAGCTAGTGTATAGCATCGCGGCGAGTTCGGTGTGAATCAAGTTAGGGTTTTTCGGAATGGTGGGTCTGAAACCCGTTATAAAACGGCCGTTCTATAACGGAACGAGCGAGTTTTGATTCCATGCTTTCTTTAGTTCTATTGTAACAATGTTTTCGCTGGAACACACACACATCACAACATTATAAATAAAACCAATAAAATGTGTGATTACCTGATTCAGTAGTCCTTCTGGACTACAAAGGTAACCTGATGGTGTCTCGCTGTCCATCATTTCTAGACACCTGAAGAGAAGCTTTCAACAGTAAGCAAACTGATAGAATAAAAACATATAGCTCAAAATCACCACCTAGAAACAAAATGACCAACAATGGATATTAACTAAATGAATTTCTTAAAGCAATTTCTCAAGGCTTAAGCTAACAAATTATGCCAAAAGACCTGCATTTTTCTCATTAAATCTTCATTTCCCTCACAACAGAGGTAAATTATAAGTTCCAGAGTAAAGGGATTATAAGTGAAATCTTACGGTAAGTGTAGAACAGCATCATGATGAAACAGCATCAATGCTAAGGGGTCATAGCCATCTCTCAGACCAGTGTTGTAATAACCAGCTGTCAGTTCAGCAGCATGTGACAATGTCTGGTACCACCAATATATTGCACCAATCTTTGCCACAAGCAGTACAGATCTTCTACCATCTTGCTGATATTTTTTCAACATACTTGCTGCTTTTCCAAGAATAACATCAGCATGATGGATCAGCTTACCGCTATACCATTCCTGCAATTTTTGTGACATAAGAATGTAGAAACACATCTAGGTCAGCCAGTAACTTAGCCATAGTGCTTGAACATATTTCCTGCTATTCTTAAGCTTATTGTATGATTCAATTCCTGGAATATGCTCTAGACTGCACCGAGTCGGGGATGAGGTCAAAAATAAGTAAGGGTACAGGAAAGAAAACGACAAACCTAAAATTTAAAACAACTGGTATGAGTGTACAACACTATATTAAGTAAAGTACTCCGTATATTAATTTTTTCTAATATGGGGACGTTTCGGATAAGGGGTACCACTATTAAGCGTAGAACTTAAGGCTGTGCTCTATGTCACTCAGAGTCTCAGACTCAGTATCCATTTTGGACATTGGTAACTATGGTACGCTTTCAAGTGTCCAAATTGGCAATTTCGTGAAAACTTTCCAAGTTTTGGCCCAACATAAAATGTCAGACTGTCCAAGTATCCTACCCGTTTCCAAGTGTTGATGTCGAAGATAAGACATAGGTAGTTGAGGTGAATGAAGAGTTCAAGTAACGTGCATGCTTGCAAAAGAGCTGATCGAACTAACCAAACCATTCTTAAATCTTAAGACTGCAAAGCCTTCTCGATACGTTCTACTGTAGAAGCGGTAGAAGCTTTCAGTACTGACTACCACAGATAATCCTCTCATTTTAGTAGAATGAGAAAGAGAGAGAGAGAGAGAAAAAATAACTTTCTTTATTCTTCCAAAGTCCCTCTGAAATAAACCAAATTCAAAAGGGAGATATGTTTGCATTCTTTATTGTGACAGGCTGACAGCAAAGTGGACACTAATCTCAGACCATGAAGTGCAAGACAACCACCTTTCAAAGTGCATATAGAATTTACCTAGAAACGTATGAAAAAGAGAAATGACCTTTCGGGAGAAGTACATACAAGGAAGAAATGCCCATAGTCAGAAAGGAAACCATTTTGACCAAATTCAAATTCGAAGAAGGGAATCCCTGATGGAGAACTATTGTAGAAACCAACAAGCTGTGGGCCATTCTCTCCCCATTGAGGTTTCCCTTCTTGAGAAGCAGCTGCCCTCAGATCATCCAACCTGCAATAAACTTGCATTGGTGAAATTCTACTCCATAATACAGTAGTATTTTTCAGAAGCATCCCATGCTATAGGATAAGCAAGTTTTAGAAACTAAAAGTTTGGCCTACATGTACTTATCATAGCATTGGAATTCACCAATTCCTGGAAATCTCCATCGACTGTCAGCAAAAGGATGAGCAGGGTACCTGCATGCAGCCTCGTGTAAGTTAAACGAATCAGAATGATGTCGATGGACAAGGCTCCAAATATACTACCTAAGTTCACCAGCTGGACCAAGACCAATATTTATTTCTTCAATTACGTGACCCACTAACAAGTCAAATTTTTCGAGGAAACTGCCGATGAGGTCTTCATAACATTGGAGGGCAGTACGGCCAAAAAATAAAGGAAGTTCATCAACACCAAGTGAAAGATAATCGTCACAAAAATCCCCACAATGGTCCCGATAATAAATGTCGTTATTGATAGCTCCCACCTAAGGAGGGGAAAAAAAGAAAGAAATGAGGTTATTTCAAATGTAAGAAAAAGAAAATTCCAGCCCAAAATTGATCAAAACCATTGTTGCCTCCACATGCTCTCACACAAAGAGAATTGATAAAATATTCCTAAAAAAAGGGAGCAAAAGTCCCTGTTCATGAGTAAAAGGAAATGATCTCTAAAAGAGGTCAACAGCATCAAATTGATAGAAGGTGAGAAGATGGTATATGGTGAGGATTAATGGAACCTAGGAGCCAGGACAGGAACAACTTACAATATAAAGACCTGGGGACAAGCAAGTGCCTTTGAACCAGCCAAGCAAAAAAAAAAAAAAAAAAGAACCGGCAAAGCAGCACTTTATAGGTAAAGTAAATTGACCTTTTGAATCCAACATGGAAGGCTCACAGAACCTTTTAGTTGAGATGATAAGTGGACATTTGAGTGGAAACACAAAGCAACTTGCAACTTTAAACCTGCTTCATATATCACTTTGAAGAGCTCTTCATACAGGGACCAATCATAAGCAAGGGGAGAAGTGCGTTCCACAATCCCCCACCAAACCTCAACTGCTATACCATGGACACCTGCCAACTTTAGGGCCTTAAGTGATACAGACAAGGCCTTGATTCTGTAAAAGACATTGACTCAATGAGCAAGTGCTGTATCTCCACTGTTAAATATAAAGAATATAATAGAATTTGACTATATTGAACAAACTACTTCATACAAGGCAACTTTGTTCAATTAAGCATTTAGACCTAAAGGCCAAAAGATTTTACAAAACTTATAACAAAATAATACTCACTTTTTTATTTTTGGAGTCCCAAGGGAATCAATTCCAAAGGAATCAAGGGGCATCATCACAAACACAGGCACTCTCGTCTGTTTTGAGGATTTTAGAATTGAGGATCTTGATTTCTCACGAGCATCCATACTGCAACAAGCAGATCACTGGATACAATTAGCTTAGCAAGCATCATGAATCATGTAATACGGACCATCAAACCAAAATGATGATGCTCCATTAGAAAGGGTTCAATAGTAGAACAAGCATAAAGTACAAAAGCATTTCTTTCATCTGACAGCTGAAATTTATATTACCAACCCTTTATTTTATCTTAGTCCACACACTGGACACTCAATACTCTTAACAAAGGTAATTAGCAAACTACTCACCCATGCACCCCAGGACGGACCCACAATGGAGCCTGGGTGGCACCAGCCCAGCAAAAAAATTATTTTTCTCTGTTTTTTTTTTGTCAGTCACAGATTATAATATATATAATTTTCCCTAGGATGTAAACATTAACTGCAGCTTGCTGTAGTGGTAGGCTGGTAGCAACATCCTTCACTTTATAAGTGCATAGTGTAGTGCTTTGGTTGCAGGATCAATCCCGATAACACCTTCTTTTAACCTTTATTCCTTCTAAACAAAAATGATTTCGTTTTATTTATATGGAAAATGTTATACATAACCCACCCCTAAGATATATGTTTTAAGGATTACTATTTCTAGTCATATCAAATATTTATTACACTGTTCCATGCGCGATTTGGGCCTGCATTCCCAAATTTTACCTTTTTAAGAAGTACATTCAGGGCATGTCCGGTTGCAAGCTTTTAGAAAGAAATAGAATGGATGTAATACTAATAATGAACAATAGAATGTGTATATCCGTATTTGTGTATGGAATCTCATACCCACAGGTTTCTCACACCCTCCTCAACCCCATGAATCTTATACCAACCTACCCTTGAAATTTCATCCCCATACCCTCTAATAGTAGAATGGACCAAACAACTACAAGAAAATAACAGATTATCAATCCATACTTATGGGATTGTCATTCCTATACCATTCTATTTTAACTTTTTAAACCAAACACCCTCTAAATGCTTATACATAGCCCTAGGGGCTACATATAGCATGTTTTTATTTCTATAATTGCTGACTCTTTTTATTTCCTTAACAAGCACCTTGTTTCAAATACAGTATTAGATTTGTCAATTTCATATTTTCAATATTTGAAATAATGGTGTAGGCTAGGAAGGGGCATCCCCACATGCACACCACAGTTGCCTTCAATCCAATTTGTGAGGCAGGTGTGCGGTGTGGTGTAGCCTCTTTTTGGCTGTTCTCTTTACTTCTCTGCAATCCTGAGTGCATTCCTAAGTTCTCAATTTGGATAATGCTAAATTGCTAACTATTATCAAATTCTCTAACTCTTCACACTCTCCCTCCTCTGGGAACCATACTTGATCTAATCATTATCTTTCAACTTAACTAAGTTTTTTCATTCAATATGATCTGTCATAGATATAACAATGCTCTGTTTAGTTCTCAATTTTTATATATTAGGAAGGCCGAAGATATGACAATTCTCTGTTTAATTCTCATATCATTATGCCATTACATATCTTTCATTCTCATTTCACTATGTCATAAATATAAAGCTAAAAGATAGGTAATGGCATAGTGAAATGAGAATCGAGGAGTATAAAATAGAGTAGTAGTTTTCAATCTAGGCTGAAACCTTTAGTCAGCTACATTGCTTAACTTTGACTGATTAATAGATTTATTAGACATTTCACGGGAAAAAAGCAGGAAGCTTCAATAATCCATTTGTGTTTAAGAAATTGCAAAACATCAATGAAGGCATGAAGCCCACCGTCAAGATTCCATTTGTATCTCAAGGTTAAATTCCACTTTCCTACGTCGAGATTAAAACAAATTTCCATATATCAACCTTTATATATTTGATTCCAAGGTTCTTTGGTAATTTACATATGTTATTAGGTTTGTCAAAGCAGTTCAAATAATTTACCCGCACTCATTGATTTTGTTGTTTATTGTTTATGTTCATTCACTAACTTCTATTTTATATTCAATCCCGTTAATGGGAGAGTATGTACAGTGACTACGATGCAACCTCCTCAACCGTCCACTTTTTTTTGACTACTATGCAACCTCTTCCACCCTCCACTTTTTGCACTAAGGACTGCTAGAAACAAAATTACAGCTCAGAAAGATCCAACCACAGCAAAATTTCAGCTTATAAAAACAACAAAATTAACAGCTCAAAACTGTAAAAGTTCCCTAACAAAAACAAAATATAGGAAATTAAATGATGACATGCAGTGATGCAGATATCAAAGCCCCAGGTCCCCAATAATTTTTCAATATTAATGACTTAAAACTCACGAATTTGACTTAAAGGAACCCAAAAAAAAAAAAAAAAAACACACAAATCATAGATGCATGAACAAATGAAAGTATTACCCTATAAATCACCATGATATTCGCTAATCACTATATAATCAATAACTTGACAATCAAATTACAATAATACATTAAAAGTGAAATTGAGGTAAAGAACAATTGTAAAAGATAAACCTGAAAACGCGTTTGTTTTTGCCAATGAGAGATCGCCATTTCGAGATTTTCTTTTTGTAAAGAGGAAGAGTAATGGTCGAAACGTTTCGATGAATTCTGAGGGAGTTTCGAACTCTACGGAATTCAAAAAGAAGTTGATTGAAGGCGGAACTTGTTCCTCTTTCACTGCATTTACAGAGCACACCTGCCATATTTGATAGTGTAGAGAGAGAAATTAAGAAAAGGAGGAGTGTGGAAGTTTTGTTTCCAAGATGACATGGGATTGTTATTGAATATTGAAAGCTAAGGCTTTTCTTTTCCTCAACGGAGTTGAAAATATAATGAAAAAGTGTTTATATAGTGGGTCCTAATTCAATGTTTTTTTAAAACTTTCAACATTTGTCAAATTTGGGTGTAACAAAAAACTTTCAACAATTTTTTTTTCACTTTTGGTAAAAAAAAGTTCTATTTATTTACCACTTTGCCATTATTAAAATACATTTAACTTAACATAAAATTAATCAGATTTGTTCAACTACTAACACATTTACTTACTAACTTAATGATTCCCACCAAATTCCCAACTACCCATTCATATTTTCCAATTAATTTGCTACCTTTATCAATGCTCATCCTTTTAACTCCCTCAAACCCTAACTGATCCTCATTCATCTCCCTCCTTCCATCGCCTCCATCTCAAACCCTAACTGCTCTTCGTTTGTCTCTTCACTTCGTCAATGGCTTGCATCTCCATTCTCATTCTCTCTCTTCTCGTCGTCCCTATCTCTACTCTTCTCTTCCTTTGTAAATCATAAATGTTCGTCCTTCTCTCATCTCTTCACTTTCACCATAAACCCTAATTCTCTGTCTCTCTCTCCTCTCTTCGTCCATTTCGCTTTTCGTCCTTCTCTTCACAAACCCTCAAATCTCATCATGATCGACATAAAACCTCTTGAAGATGTTGTTCAGGCTGAAAAAAACCCAGAACTTAAGGCAGTTCTTCAAGTTGTCGTAGATTTGCTCGGTTCTGGCTATACGTCTCATTTTACGAGACTATACAAGAAAGGCTCGCATGTCGATTTAATGGGTTCCAAAGGTGTTGTTGCCTTTGAGAAGGTCATAAAGCAGTTTATAGAAGCAGAGGAAGAACTGAAGAGAGAGACGGAAAAGCCCAAAGAATCCCCAGGTGTTATCGTTTGTGGTTTGGCATCACCTCAGTCCAAGGAAGGTAAAGATGCTATGATGAGAAGGACGGCTATGCCGAAGCATGTCTCAAGGCTGGGTAAGCAAAAAATGAGTCCCCTTGGCCCAAGATTAGGTAAATTTGTCTTTTTGAGGCGTGAAAGAGGGAAAGGAGTAAAGATCTGTGACCCAGATGATGATGAGGTTTTGAAGGTTGATCAGCCGGAGGTGGAGAAAGTGAAGGTCAAAAAGGAGGTTGTGGATTTGACTGATGAAGAAATGACTGATGGTGAGGTACAGATCATCAACGAAGGGCTCTTTCACTATCTTGTTCAAATGTCTGAACAAGAGAAGGACGAACTTACCAACCTTTAAGCTCTGGTCTGTTTTGGGTATTTTCTTTTTGGATTTCTGTTTTTTTTTTAAGATTTTTATTTGTTTGATATGTGTGTTTTTTGCTGTTTTGAGTTTGGATTTTGTTCTTCTTCTTTTGTCTAATAATTTTTTATTTTTATTTGGTATGATTTGTTAGGTTTTTTCTGTTAACAAATTGTTTTTTGTTTTTGTTTGATTTGTGTTTTAATTTTACACTTTCATTTGTTTTGATTTGTTAGATTTGTTGGGTTTCTGTTAACAAATTGTTTTGATTTTTTTTTTTATTATGTTTATAAACTTTTAGATATTAATTTGTTTTTATTTGTGGGGTTTTATTATGTTATGACTTGGCTTTTTTGTTTTGTGGTAATTTGGTTAGTATTGTCGTGGTTTTTTTTTTATCTTTGGTTTGTTCTGATCAACTCTGTAGGTTTGATTTTGTTGTTAATTTGAGATGATTTAGGTGGTTCTTTCAGTTTTTTAATTTTGGCATAATTTTGGCATGATTTGGATGTTATGACGTGTTCTGGATTTCTTGTTCTGAATTTCTTGTTCTGAATTTATTGTGCTGAATTTCTTGTTCTGAATTTTTGTTTGATTATGTTGTTAATTTGAGATGATTTAGGTGGTTCTTTCAGTTTTTAATTTTGGCATAATTTTGGCATGATTTGGATGTTATGACTTGTTCTGGATTTCTTGTTCTGAATTTCTTGTTCTGAATTTCTTGTTTTGAATTTCTTGCTCTGAATTTTGGTTTGATTTTGTTGTTAATTTGAGATGATTTAGGTGGTTCTTTGAGTTTTTTAATTTTGGCATGATTTGGATGTTTTGACTTGTTCTGGATTTCTTGTTCTGAATTTCTTGTTCTGAATTTTGGTTTGATTTTGTTGTTAATTTGAGATGATTTAGATGGTTCTTTCAGTTTTTTAATTTTGGATTAATTTTGGCATGATTTGGATGTTATGACTTGTTCTGAATTTCTTGTTCTGAATTTCTTGTGCTGAATTTCTTGTTCTGAATTTTGGTTTGATTTTGTTGTTAATTTGAGATGATTTAGGTTGTTCTTTGAGTTTTTTAATTTTGGCATGATTTGGATGTTTTGACTTGTTCTGGATTTCTTGTTATGAATTTCTTGTTCTGAATTTTGGTTTGAATTTGTTCTCATTTTGGCATGATTTAATTGGTGATGCTGATTCTGCTATGATGGATATGATCTTGGTTATGCTGGAGTATTATTGGTGGTAGAAGTTGATGATTATAAAAAGTCTTGTTGAGTCCCTACTCATTCTCTGTGTTTACAATGGTCCTTATGCTTATAAAAAAGCCCAAAGAGTCCCTACAGTTTAAAGAGTCCCTACACTCCCTTTGTAACCTAAAACTTTCAACATTTTGGGGAAGCCAATGATGATGAATGATGCTATACAAATGATTTTATAAAATACTGCTAATCTAAAAATACCATCCCGATGATTTGTTTGAGGGATGTTCTTTTTATGTGAGTGTGTTGTATGTCATGTGTGTGTGTTTTTAATGAGTTCCACTGTTCTAAATGTGTGTTTTATTAGCCAAATGATGAAGGGACTCATTTTCACTTTTTTAAGTTTTGTTTGTGTTTAGTTGCTCTAGTCCACTATCATACATATGATATGACTATTGTAGTAGCCTCACAAACAACACTTTTATGTGACAAATAAAACTTCCTGATGGCTTTAATAGTGTAAAAAAGGAAACTGTAACACCCCCAAATCTCCCTCTATACAAAATAGCGTAGAGATAGACTTGGGCGTATTACCGCCACGTGATAACGTACGGCTATACTAAATTACTTTCATACTAACTTGCAGCGGAAATTAAAACTACATTATTAATACAGAGTAATGATTAAATAATTGTACTTCTAAAATTAATGCATAAGAAAACATAATTAAATCCTAAGCTAGGTGGATGATGCCCTTGTTTCCCTCGATGCCACGCATAGAATCCTCATATATCATCACCTAACTACTCATCGTAATGATAAGTAGGGCCAAGCCAAAAACAAAACAAAGTACGGGTTAGCAAAAAATATGCTAAGTACATTTAAGTGCAAGATATGTAAAATAAACTTTATTTAGTAAACATGCTTTTGAAATACTCAAGTTATATTAATTATATTTCCAAATGATCATTTCCAAAGATATTCCAAGCCAATAATAATATTGAATATAAAAACTCAAATATTGAAAAAAAATTTCCTATACCCCAAACTCCTCCTCTAAGTGTGCACACCCCCCAAGTTAGTGTCTTCCTGTATAAAGGCTATCCTTGAGGAAAGACTAGGTCATACAAAGTCCATAGTCTTATCAACCAAATCCGCATAGTGGGATTACAAAAAAAATAATAAGCTTATAAAGCTTGTGGGGTTACCAAAATATTTTTAATATACTAAGAGTTGAGTAATAAGAAGATATACTCTTGATTAAAACTTTCCAAAATTCTTTGTTTCCTTAATCCCTCAAAATGACATAACAATAATAAAAATATTTCCAAAATCTTTCATAGAATAATTTATTTTTTTTTGTTAACTTTCCAATAAGATTCAAATCTTTTACTTTCTAACATAATAAGATGGTTCAAATAATAATTTGATATTATTACCAAAAACTAGGAATCTCATGACAAAAATAATAGGTTAATAAAATGTAAAATAATTTTGTCATCAAACTTTGAATTAATATAATTTTTAGTTGAACACAAATTATACCATGTAACAAGTAACACATAGAAAAAAATCATATAACACATTTAATAAGGTATCTAGCCACTTAACGTACCTTTCGTTCGGTTCGGACAACTAACTTGAACACTTAAGGGATCCTACCGAGAGCGTCCTAAACAAAATTAATACAACCTATAATTAATATAAGGTTACCAAAAATATTCTTACTAACAAAGTGAAATCCTAAGATGTGCATGACTACTAATACTTTTAAAACTATAGTATAAGTAATAAAGTTTATATAAGTATCAGGATATTAAAATCATAATATTAGTAGTAGGATTTTAAACACTTATTAATATTATCACTATTATTATTATTCGGACATCATAATTATTATTATTATATATATATATATATATATATATATATTTTATAAAACCGAATTATTGTAATAATTATAATAAAATACTAAAACCCATAAAATTTTAAGAACTTATTATCAGTAGTGAAGTATTTTACATAAAAACTTTATAATCTATAGTTTTTAAGATTAGTTAATGTTTTAAACAATAAAATAATTTAATAAAACAAAAGAGGGTCGGAAAACACTTGCCGGTGGTGGTGATGGTGGTTGCCGGAGCTTGAGAATTTTTATTTTTTTTTTATTTTTTTTTAGAGAGAATGCCGTGAGATTGGACAAGGAGTAGAGAAATTTTTTGTAATTTTTGTGTGTGTAAAATGGGTTGAATTAGGGGGGTATTTATAGTGTTTAAGGTATGAGTAGTATGGTAAGTTGGGGATCATGAAAATAATTTGATGATCAAAATTATTTGATTGAGTCGTGTTTTAGGAAGATATTATTTTTGGTGATCAAGCATATGATGGTTGGGAGGGTAATGGAAAGATTTTTGGGTGATTAAAATGACAAATTTTGCTTGGTAAAATATTAGGGAGTAATTTTGCAAATATTTCCTGATTCCCCCCCTTAGCCGTGTAATCTTGGGGCTTTTCCCCTTTTTAATTTTTTTTTCTTTTTGGGCTTATTAATTGGATTATGGCTTTTGGGCTACTTAATTGGTTTATTGGTTTTGGATTATTACTTTTGGGCTACTTAATTGGTTTATTGGTTTTGGGTTAGGATTTGTTTACAATTCCAATGGAAGTAATTGGGCTTAGGAATGCTTAATTGGCCTATTGGCTTTACAAGTCCAAGAGAAGTAGTTGGGCTTAGAAATTCCTTTTTAAATTAAATTCATATCATAAAATTCTAGTTATTAACATGTGAAAATAGGACTTATTTAAATTATTATTATTTTTTTTTGAAAAATATTTTTAACTTGAAAATATATGCAAATAATATATTCGTGGTATAAAATAGTCTTTTTAATAATCAATAATCGTATAAAATATGTACCAAAATTGTGGGGTATTACAGAAACAATGAGCAAAATTCAAGTCCTAACATTAGCAAAATGTTCATTGAATAGGAGACAAAAGTATGATTACATAGTGTAGTTATCTGACTGCCTTAGTATACAAAAACTTTCACTAGGATTCAAGTAACCAAACCCAAAAAGTTGCTAAATCTATACAAAAAGTTAATAAAATGTGTTCTTCCATTTGGTTACTTGAGGCAGTCCAAATTTCCTCCTAACTTACTGAAACCTAGTTATGTACTCTTCATCTTCATCACTATCCATTCTACTGCTAGCATCTAAGTATGCATTAAACTGTTCTTCGGCATCAAAATATGCAGATATATACTCCTCTGTGTACATGTCTGTTTCTGTGTTGCCCTGTTCTTCAGTTGCATTGAGTGAATTCAAGTGGTTCACTGCTTGATCAATGATATCCTGATCCACCTCTATAATTTCAGGCAATGTACCCAACCTTTCCAACCTCTTTTTCCCAATATGTGGCAGTTTGTAATTGTTATCACCTTGAACTTTGAGTGCCTCAACCATAACTACCTGCAATGTAATCCATGCATATTTAATTAAAGTAGGGCTAAATTCTTCATATGCTTCATTCACTCTTTCTATAAGCTCATCTACATTCTTGGGAAAAGATTGGTATTGTAGGCTTTGTAGTGCCCTGAACAAACTCAAGTCCAAAATGTTAAAATCAGGTGATTGGGCAAGTTGATTAATTAGATGAATATTGAATCCATCTGCACTTGCTACAGCCCTAAAATCTGGATCAGTATCCTTTAGGTGTGGCCTAGCATTATCCTGTTGTATCATTATGTCCTTTGACAAAAATGCAGGCCACTTTTCCTTGATGCATGGTATGACCTTGTTGATAAGCATATCTCTAGTCATAGCTTGGTTTACATTGTTGATGGCTTTTGTTTCTAATGTACCTATTGGCCTGTTCTTACTTCTTTTCCTGGCCCTTTCTTGAATAACAAAGGGAAATATCCCAATTTTCCCATCAAAAATGATGTCCCCTTCAGCACTGAATTGTGGTTTTGCAGTTACACCCACAAACATGACCTTAATACTGTAATTCTTAGACTTGGAAGTCCTATATGGGTCAATCTCCTTAGGAAGCAAATAAAACCTTCTTGTTGTTGGATTCAGATAGAACCATTTCTCATCTATGTGCACAATGTTCTTCATGTCAACAAACTTGGCCTTTTCATCAACAGTAGCTGCTGGTTCAATATGCTGCAAGACCCACTTCAGTCTGTCCACTTTGTTTTTGTCACTAACATTAGGATGGTTAGGACTTGTATGTGCTCTAAGTAAACCTTTCTTCAACAATCTAAACACATGCATATGGGAACAACCTAAAGTAGCAGCATATGCTCTGTATGTTCCCCTTTTATGCAATGGAGCTGACTGCAACCACTCATCACTGTTTGTATAATAGGGTTTTCTGCCTGAATTTCCTTTTTTTCTGTTGCTGACATCTAAGGCTTCCCCCCTAAGCTGCTGTTTTTCAACCCTCTTTAATAGCTTGTTTATTGTGCTCCTGTGACAACCAAACTCTCTGGCTAACTTTGTTTGGATGCCCCATGGCAGTCTACCCCCCTCTTTGAAACCCATTAAATGGTACACCACCTTTAATCTTTGGTTTTCTGTCAAATCCTTAACTTCATGACTAACTAAATTTTGTTCCCATGTTTTAGAAGGTAAAACAGTGGATGCTATGAGCCCTTCCCCCATCAACAACTGATCAACATCATAAAAGCTGTCTAATTCTTCATCTTCCATTTTGATTTTTTTTGGGAAGATGAAATGAGTGCAGTGTGTGTATTGTAATTATGCTAACAGTAGAATTAATCTGTAATTAATTTCTAACTAAGTGCAGTGTGTGCTGTGTTAAACATTAATTTTTTTTACTTACCTCAAAACAAGTGCTGCCATGAATGTTGTAGCTGAGATGGAGGAGAGAGCTCAGATTTTTTGGTTGTTGAATGGAATGAATGCTGTATTAAATGCCTTATTGTGTTTTAAATAGGCAATATTTTGAATTTTATGATTGAAAATAGTGGTGGGAAAATATTGGAGGGAAATGAAAAAAAAAAAAATTGGCTGGGTAAAAAATTCAGCCAAATTTATTTTCCCTCTTCTTTTCCCATCAATTTTAGATTCACGTGGGAGCTGTTGGCCCCACTGCAACTGATTTTTTTTTTAAACTTCTCCCTCCTTTTTTTTCACATGGGCCCCACTTTCTCTATCTAATTTATTCTCTCTCTTCTACACAATTACAACACAATTAACACCCTAACAAAAAATGCATGGGAGTCCGTGTAAAGTACAAATGTTGAAAGTTTTAAGTTACAGAGGGAGTAGATAAAGTTATTGAAATAGAGCACATAAATAAAATGGGAGTTCTTCCGCACGTTACTTAAAACTGCTCACAATACAGAGTAAAAAAAATAAAATTGCCCTTAATTTAAAATTGCAACACAATACAGTTAGTAATTATTGGCATGCTATCTTTGATGATCTCCTCATCTAGTTTACATAAGATGGAAACCGCCTCTGCATGAGTGTTTTATTCTCAACACGGATGGAGCAGCTAAGGGGACTCTTGGTGTTGCGGGTGGTGGTAGCATTGTTCGTGATAATGTTGGTTCCTTTCATAAAGGGTTTTTCAGCTTATTTTGGAGTTTGCAATGCCTTTAAAGCTGAACTTAAAGCCCTTGAGATCGGATTAAAAATGGCGAAAGAAATGCTGAATTACAAGACTTGAAGTTCAAATGGATAGTAAGGCTTGTATTGAGGTAATTAACAACCGAATCACCGGGGGGGGGGGGGGAGTGTGCTCATATTTATTAAGACTTGTCGATACCTTTTGGATCTCACCTCATGGGAAACAAGTATCTTCCAATCATCCATTGCTATAGGGAAGCTAATCGTGTTGCCGACACTCTTGCAAACTTAGGAGTTGCTCATTCTGATACAATAATTACATATTCTTCCCCTCCCCCTTCTATTAGTGCCCTCCTGCGCGAGGATCTTTTGGGAGTTACGACTCCCCGGCTAATTTCTTAGTTTTTTTTTTTTATGTCAGGAACCTAGTTCCCTCTTTTGCATTAAAAAAAATTGCACCACAACAACTTCGATTACATAAACAACGATGTCATCGGGCCACGACTACCGCCACTACCACCATGATGGTGGTGGGGGCCGCGGTCGAGGTCGTTGCATGGTGTCCGGTGTCGTTGTCCATGTAATCAAAGTTGTTGTGGTGTAATTTTAAGTCAAATGCAATATTGACTTTTTACTTTGTATTGTGGGCAGTTTTAAGTAATGTGCGGACGACACTTAGCAACCCAAAATAAAATACACATAAGTTACAAATTTGAAGATACAAGCATTGACACGTGTATCAATAGAATAGTTTTCACACTGAATATATTAGTTCAATTTGACTAAATGTTAGTATAAGGTTTAATGAATATTATTCAAAATTAGACAAAATGAAATTCATCAACTTAATAAATATTAATTAATTGTGAGTTACATTTGTATGGTATATTTTACAATTTTTCTTTAATTAATTGTGGGTTACTTCTTTCACTCCATTTTACTTGCGACACCTTTTCGGCATGCATTTTAAAAAAGAGATTTAAATGTGTAAATGAACAAAATTAAGTGATATAATTTTTACATTAATATCTTAATTTTTTTTTTCTTACTTGTGTTTAAATTATTTTAGTTAATTTTTCGGCTCAAATATGTTCCAAAGGGGTATATTTGTATGAAGGATTGAAGTAAGGTAGAGTGATTTACCTGAGCTGTGAGATTGATGAAAATTGTGGTTTCTCATAAAATGTAAAATGGGAAGGAGGTGGTACAAATAGAGAGAGAGAGTTTTTCTCCATTTTTTTAATTTTATTTTTGGTTTGGGGCAAGGCCTCTCTCTCGAAAACAAATGTTAAGAGAAACCATGGAAAGAAGCTTATACAAGTTTAAAGTGCAATTAGTGGTGGGTGTGGCAAAGGATTTTGTCCATGTGTAATTCTGGGTACAAATTCAATAGGAGTTAATGACGGTACAAAATCAATATTAAATACAAGGAAAATGTTTGGGTGATCCTCAAGGTAATAAAACTAATATTTTAATACATTTTTAACCAATAAAACATCACATATGGGAGGGTTAAAAACCACCCATCCAACACTTTGATTGAAATAAATTTCATTCTTATTAACAAAATTTATTATTACCACATATGGGAGTGATTTTGGCACTCCCCAATTTGATTTTGGCACCCCCAATGTTACTATTCATGTGAGAGGAGGAGGAGGAGTGCCAAAATCAAATTTGGGAGTGCTAAAATCATTTCCCGTCATAAAGTGCAAGAAACACATTCAAATTGTTTTACTCATTAGTGTACTTTTCGCCCCAATTACGACACAATCAGTTTGTTTTGATTTTTAAACAAGTCTGATAAACATTTTCTTTTCAAATTCAAATCAGATTTTTATTATTCGGATTGAATCATTAGTGTACTTTTCGCCCCAATTACGACACAACAGTTTGTTTTAATTTTTAAATAAGTCTGATAAACATTTTCTTTTCAAATTTAAATCAAATTTTTATTATTCTGATTGAATCATAAGTGAACTTGGATTTTGAAAATACATTACTTCGATCGAAACTTTAAAAACCACTCATCCCTCATTTCGGTTGAAATAAATTTCATTCTTATTAACAAAATTTTCTTTTCAGATTTGGATCAAATTTTTATGAATTAGATTGAATCGTGGATGAACCAAGACAAACACGGGTACATAAAAGTGATAAAACGCATAAACCAACTAAATCATGAATCATAAAATTTATTACAATCATAACACCACTAATCAAAGCATCATCATAGAAAATGATACTCTACATCCCTCCCAAAAGGGGAAAATGATGATAATAATCAATTACATAACAATATCACCCCAATTATAAACTTATAATCATAATAATAATAATAGTAATAATCAAGTAATCAACCTTGAACAAGTACCAACCTATACTAAAACCAAATATTCCTAATTTCCTAATAATAATAATAGATAACAAACCAAAATCAAATAAATCATTACTAAACACTAACCCATCATTAAACACCCATTGCAATCAAAACACCCAACCCACTCAACACAACACCCTCAACTCCAAACTTAGCCATTGATCCAGACTCAGACTCATCATCCATGGGCATCGGTCCGTCGGCCGAGTCCGGTGCGGACCCCAACGGTGTGCCCGCCGTAGACGGGACCACCCCCGCTCCCTCTGGTGCCTCGGCCGGTGTTGCGGATCCCGAAGGAATATTCTCCGCCGGAGATTCTGCCACCGTCGGAACTTCAGCCGGAGATTCAGCAGCCGCCGGGACTCCAGCCGCCGGAGAACTCGCCGGAGTGGGACTCCCGGTGGGCGGAGAAGTCGGAGCCTGAGTGGGTGGAGTGACTGACTGGGGCGACGGGGATAGTGACATCGCCGGAGAGGCTGCCGGAGACGACGCCGGTGACCCGGATGGCGGGGAGACAATGTTGGACGGTGGTGATGACGACGGAAAATTCGCCGGTGAAAACGCCGGAGTAACCGCCGGAGAAGGGGATTGCTTAGGGAGTGATGTGGGGGATGAAGCAGGAGAAAGAGAAGGAGATTGTGAATTTGTTGAATGGGATAATAAAATCACCCCAACAAAAATTACAAGTAATCTATTCATTTTTGTCTTTTCAAAATCAATCAAATTGAAAAAACAAATTAAAATTAGTAACTTTTTTTTTTTTTTTTTAAATCTAATTGATTGATTTTGTGAATCAAGAGAATGAATGAATGTTGGTTGTGTTAAGAAATTAGTATGATTTTTGGAGAGAATAATAAACAAAGATTGGGAAGTTAAAAGGGAGTTATTATTATTTTTTTTAATAGGGGGAAAAAAGATTATGGAGTTTTTGATGATTTTATAGAAGAAGTGTGAGAAGAGGTGACCGTTGGGATGGAAGGTTTTAGAAGTGACCGGCTATAGAAGGTGATGTAGCCGTTGGTTGTTAAAAGATCACCGAGTAGTGGGGACATCTAACTTTGAAAGTTTCTTAATCGAGTTTAACGGATGTCTAGTACACTTCTATACCATATATTTATTATTTTTTTTAAGAAAAAAGGAAATAAAATTAATAAATTTTGAGATGTGATCATGTGAATGAACATTGGTGGAGGATTTTTTTTTAATCAAAAGGCAAGAGACTATATCTATCTATACTATATACTATATACTATATACTATATACTAAAAGAAAAATCACTTAAAAAAATTCCCTCTTAAATTCCCCTTCTTTCCTCCTAAAATCCACTCTGCTTGATAGGATAGTATTAAATGTTTTTCCATTTTTTAAAACTACTTTTGACTTTTTTAAAATGAATTATATATAATTATTATTATTTTAAGCATTGTTATAGTGATCTTTTATATTTATTTTATTAAGATAGTTTTAAAAAATAGAATAAGATTACATTGTACAACCAAATTCTTTTAAAAAAAAAAAAAACCACAAACTTATTCTTTAATAATATATATATATATATATATATAATACAAACCACTAAAATTATCTAAATACGTTAGTTAATTAAATAAACTGAGCATATGCTTGGTATTACCTATACCTGTCTAAAACTCTAACCACTAAGGGGCGTTTGATTCGTCTAGAATGTTTTGACCTCGTTTTATCTGATCTTAAATTTTCTGAATTGGTCTTATTTGATTTTTTTCCGATTGTAGTTATTATTATAGTTATGATTTTTCTGATTTGAACTAAAATTTTCCAATATAATATGAATTTTTCCAGAATTGATCTGATCTGAATTTTTCTAGATCAAATATTATTATTTTTCTTAAAATAAGATTTTTACTCCTAAATAATGCATAGTCAAGTAAAAAAATGTAGCTCCTACCTTTCTAATGTTGGGGAAAAATACATTGGAAAAGAAATCACATTAAATAAATTAAGAAGGTTTATAGCCACTTTTTTTATAAAAAAAAAACTGCAGCTAAGATTTTAATGTCATATATTGAAGAAATAAAAGTGTAAAACTCCACTGCCTGATAGTGAAATTTACCTTTTAAAAAAAATTAACTCCTTTCTCACGTAAAAAAAAAATCATTTCGTACCTTTTATCTTCAGATTGTACATTGTCTGATTTGTTTCCTAACCTGGCCTGTTTTAGAAGATAAAAAAAATTAATATTTGGAGCATTAAGGATGGTATAGAACAAGTTCAATTAGAAAAAAAAAAATCGAAACACTCACGATTTATTCATTATATCGATTTATATATATTTTTTAATAAAATTTAATGTTTAAATATATATCTAAGGAATATATATGACATAATTCAATCATAGTTTGGGGCTTTGGGCTATTATGGAATATTTAGTGAATGTGAAGGCGTGAAGCAAGTAAATTTTAATCTAAACCGTGCAGAAAAGAGAGACAAGATTATTTAAATTTCACACAAAATTATTTCACTTATGAGTAAATGTCCTCCTTCTTAATTGTAATATAATGTCTTTATTGAATTTTTTTTAAAAATATTTAATAAATATAATGTCTTAATCGTCTTTTGTTTTTAATATTCAATTAATATAAATATATAATGTCTTAATTGTTATATAATTTCACAACAACGTCAGTTGAGATTCTTATATAATGTCATAATTGTCATTCTTAAGTATTCAATAAATATCAATTACATTCATTTTCGTACCTGATAGTAAAATTTACCTTAAAAAAATTAACTCCTTTCTCACGTAAAAAAAAAAAAAAATCATTTTCGTACCTTTTATCCTCTTATAAATTCATAACTACATACAAGCTAAACATTTAGCCTTAACAATGGAAGCTCTAGCATCTTTTGCGGTTTGATGAGCGAGCATGAGCATTGCCCCATTACCGATAGAA
Source organism: Salicornia ramosissima (assembly GCA_951394345.1). Lineage (NCBI taxonomy): Eukaryota > Viridiplantae > Streptophyta > Magnoliopsida > Caryophyllales > Amaranthaceae > Salicornia > Salicornia ramosissima. The sequence continues at coordinate 49,874,973 of OX596235.1, read as the reverse complement.
TTTGAAGGTGATTTCGACTTATTATCAGAATATTAGTGGTGATCAAATTAGTATTATGACTATGGATTGTTGTTCGATTTGCTTGGACGAGTTTAATCACAAGAAAGAAAAGAGTAAAGGTGTGAATATACATGATTCATGATTGTGTTGATGTTCTTCCTTGTTCTCATTTTTTTTAATTGGGTAAGGATTCCAGCATTTCATTAAATCGTACAACGCTTATCACCAAGTCGTACCTCAACTAATGGGATAGATAGAAATATAGAATTGACTTGTAATTAACTATGTCTCTTTTGGTAGATTAGTAGAATGAAAGATTGGAAACTAATAATCTCACCTTTAACACATATTCAACTAATAATCTCACTTTTTGTAAATTAAGGAATAATAATCCCACATTTTCATATCGATCATATTCATTTGTTGGACCTTTTTACAATACTAATTGGATTTATGATTCATTTTGGAGGTCTGATGGGCTTAGCACACCAAATTCAACCTCAGAGGAGACTTGACACATGTTTGTAATACTTGGAAAAGAAAAATGTGTTTTTGCTAAACAAGAAATTCAATTTCTATGATTATTAGAAATAAAAGCTGGACAAATCATATTGCAAAAACATATTCTAAAAAAAAATAGAAGATTTCCTTGATATCATAGAAGACAGAAAACAACTAGAATGTTTTGGCTCCTAAATTTTAGTAGGCAAGATATTAAAAATATCATTTTTGGTTAAAATAGAACTAATTAATTAATTAATTAATTAATTAGAAATTGGCAAATAAAAAGAAAAGAGGTGGGGGTACCGTGTAGAACCAAGGTGACAAAAGGGTATTAGGCTTTGGCCCTAACTTAGCCAGGCAAGGTAAAAGTTTGGGCTTGTGGTTTAATTTTGGGCTCGGTTTGATTTGAATCATTGTGCCAACAAGACAAGCAATTAAATAATAAAAATTTAAAATACCCAAAAATATGGGGTGTTACATAGAATGCCAAAAATTGCGGGCTTGGATTAGATGTCATTAGGGTCAATAAAATGGTTAGAATACCATTACTATGTGTAAACCGTGGTTCAAAGTTGGGTCATTAACAACAAAATCCCTTATTAAACGGGTTTTCAGAATACTTCAATAGTTTAGGTTATTATTTCATAAGGGAGTTTGTTATTAATGGTGCAATTTTGAACAATCGTTAATGTATGCATAGCAATGGAATTTTGACCATTTTTAGCGACTCCAATGGCATCTGATCCAAGCCAACAATTTTTTTGACATTCTGGCTATTAGGCCTAGACCCAGGGGCACCTGGGGGAAAAATCCTTTTCCTATTGTGTGGTTTGTAGTAAGTCTAAGCTAGTCATGTATGGTCCAAAGTGCTCGAAACACACTTAAAAAAAGAGCATCCAATGCTTGATATAATTCTCCTAGCCTATAAATAGAAGATCCAAGAAGTATTGTAAGGCAGCTTGAGCAGATACATACAAAACAAAAAACTCAAGGCATCTGATCTAGAGAGAGAAATAATGGAGCTTTATCTATCCTAAGAGCAAAACAACTCTATAAATCATTATGAGTGTCTAAGTTTGTAATATTTCTTCATTTAATAAGGGAATGTTATCCTTTCGAACTATATATCTCAAACAATCTAATCTCTTATTTAAGCTTACCATTCAAACACAAAATATTGCTACTATTTAAGGTAGGAAGATATGTGTTGTGTGTCTAATCTTAGGAAGACGTGGTTAAGGTGAGCTAACTACCTTGTGTAAAGTCGAAAGCTTATGAACGTCGGAGGTTTCAGTGCCATCTAACTTCAGGTGTCAATTAGAACTCTCTAACTATATTATTATTGCAAAGCATGATGGGTTGTTAAACGTTAAGAAAAACATTATTTTGATATAAGTAGTAGAACAATGATAAAAAGTAGCATAAAAGTAATTAAAAGAGTTAATCAAGCATTAATTAAAGTTAACTACCTAATTAAGTAATATTAACTTCCGCATCTATACCTATTATATTAAAACACACCCCCAAATATACATTTGACACATATCTTCACAAAAAATTGACATGTGTCATCTTCCCCACACATAACTTTGACATGTGTATTTGATATCTTCAAAAAAATTTGCCATGTGTCATCTTTTTATAAAGTGTTTCATTTTTAATTTTTTTGGGTAACAAATTATTTTTCTTTTCCAATTACAATTAAATTAATATAATTTATTTACATTTAATAAAACTTTTCAATTTCTCTCAAATAATGCCATTTTCTGAATGTTGTTCATGGGTGGCCCACGGCCCACTAGTCGTGCCTTCGTGCCGTGCCGTGCTCATAGCGGACCCGTGTTGGGCCGGGCCCAAATCTTGTGTTGTGCCGAGTTGGCTCTCGTGCCGGCCTGACCCATGCTTAGCTCTATGTGCAAGTGACTTTGTTTCTCTAGTAAGATCAAATTCAACAAATTTTTATTATCTCTAGGAAGTATTTTCAATGGGGAGGGAGCTGGGCATGGGGCAGCTCGGCACACAGGCCAACTCAGCACAACATGATTTGGGCCCGACATGGCACAAGCCCGCTATGAGCATGGCACGACACGAAGCCACGACTAGTGGGCCGTGGGCCAACCATGAACAACATTTTAAAAGTTTGGCACTACACGAGCACGACGGGCCGGCCCGCACATTCGCACCCTCATTTTGGTTAAAAATTCATAATATATAAAAATTAGTATAAGGCACAATGGCACGGCACGAGTCGGCTTGGCACGTCACGTGGGGTGGGTCGTACATGGGCCTTATATTTTATAACTTGGCACGAGTCCAGCACGACACGAACTTTTCTTGGCCCGTTATATGCACGACACGTTGTGGCACAAGGCACGCGGGCTTGGCACGTGGGCTGTCCTGACACAGCCCATGCCCACCTTAGTGGAGAGTATATCATGTTGTTATACTTTATTAGTTTTCATTATGACAGGGCGTCGCAACCCGTCAAAAATAACCTAAATATCAAACTAATGTAGCAGTGATAAGTAGGGTCGAATCCACAGAGAAGCAATTTAATTTCTTTTATTACTAAAAAGTATGAATTATATAAAGGGCCTTTGTGATTGAACTATCCTAAATAACTAATAATTAAAGAAATGAAAATAAAGGTTGAATTTTTATTGGAATTAAATGAATGAAGGAAATTCTAGGGTTTAGGGTTTTATGAATGAAATCATAAACCAATTGAATTCCAATGTTCAATAATTCATTAACAAATTCTAACCAAGATCTAACAGGCTTTCGCAATTTATTAGATCTACAGATTTACATAACAGGCTCTCGCAATTTATTAAATAAATCTGCCTAAAATCTTAAGTCTTAATGAAGTTTTCACCTTTCGGCTACCGACTGGATTATTACACTAGTAAAAAAATTCGTATTTGTAACTGCGTATTTGCATCGTGCCTACTTATGTACGATCCAAATAATAGGTATTTGTATCGTGCCTTATTATGCATGATCCAAATAATAATGTATTTGTATCGTGCCTTAAAGGCACGATCCAAATAATGCGTTATTTGCATCGTGCGTTAAAGGCACGATCCAAATAATGCACTATTTGGATCGTGCCTTAGAGGCACGATACAAATAGGTAAAATCAGAATTTTAACTTCTCTAATTCATTCCATTTTCACTACTGATTTTAAAAAAAAAAAACTTCAGCGTGTTTAAAACTTCAGCCTTAGCTTCCTTCGTTCACTGCCCTAAAACCGGTTCACTGCCTTCGCTGCCCCAACCGCCACCACCAGCAGCCGCACCAAACCGGCGACCACCAGCAGCCGCCTACGTTCTCTGCATTCGCTGCCTTCGTTCCTTGCTGCGCTGCTCTGCTACTGGCTGCTGCTCTCGTTTCTGCTCTGCATTCGCTGCCCTCGTTTCTGCTCTGCTGCGCTGCTCTCTGCCTTCGTCTATGGTCGAGGTGCTGCTTTGTGCTGCTCGACCTCTGCTGCTCTCCGCTCTACTGCTTGATCTCTGCTGCTCTCTGCCTTCGTTCACCACCACCAAGTAGTTGTTGTCTTGCTTCACCACTAAGTTGAGGTATTCTGATTTTTTTTTTCTTTTAAATTAGTTGTTATTGGTTTTTGGTATTAAATTTATTTGAATCTTTGGTTGTTATTGTTAATTTAGGGTTCAATTTTGATGAGAAAAGATTAAGATTCACTTTTATTATGTTTTTTACATGAAAAATGACATTACTCTCAAATGCTTACAACATGTTTGTCAAAATGCTTGAATGATAATTAGTATATTGTTTGCTAATTTTTATGGGAAATAAAGACAATTAAGAAAAGCTTATTGAAAATATTAGTTCTTATATTTTTGAAGTTCAAAATGTACATAACCATGATTGATTTTTGAAGTTCATAATGTATATAAGCATATTTAATTAATTTTTGAAGTTCATAATGTACATAAGAATGGTTGTTTTCAAAGTTGTTTTCTTGTTTCTTTTTCTGTACAAATGTTCTCTGGATGAAGAAATTATTGCATTGATGAATATGGATATACCGTTAGTTAGGTGCAAATTGAAAAGAAATCATTTTGATTTTTAAAAGTTAAATTGTTTCAAACTTATGTTTAAACGGCGTGCGTCGCACTGAGGCGCAAAGGGTCGGTAGAGCCTAGGCGCGAGGTGCAAGGCGAAGGTGCGGGCTTTTTAGATATGAGGCGCGCGCACTTTAAGTGCGGTAAAACATAAAAATTAATACTAGACCTTATTTTTAACTCAACCCCACATGAAAAATATATAAACTAAATCTTTTAATTTTTATGTGCAACAAACTATTTTTTACCCGTTTTGTTATTACTACGTATGTTTTATGTTTAAATGAAACCTTCCGAATTTACAACAGGTATGTTGATTTTATTTGTAGTTTGGGAGAGAAGTGGTTATGAACCCCACTTTCTTCATATATTTTGTTTCATATTGTTGTTTTAAAATGTTAGTGTTGCAAAATGACCTCTTATTGCGTACAAGAAGCAAATTGGTTCTAAAATGATAACATAGATGTATAGGACATAACTAAAGGTTAGAAACATGAAATAGGTATATAAGTGTGGAAATAGGATTGCAAAACACCCAAAAATAGCCAAAAATGATCTATTCTACTTGTTAGTGTTCCAAAATGACCTCTTATTGCGTACAAGATGCAAATGAGTTATAGAATGCTTAAATAAATGTTTTAGGACATGGATAAAGCTTAAAAACAAAAAAAATATGTTGATTACTGTGGAGATGGGAACGGAAACACCCAAAAATTAGCAAAAAGGAGATATTTCACTACTTGTCGTTCTAAAATGTTGTTTTGTTGCATAGAATCATGCAAATTGGTTCTAGAATGATAACATAGATGTATAGGACATAACTAAAGGTTAGAAACATGAAATAGGTTGATAAGTGTGGAAATAGTTTTGCAAAACACCCAAAAATAGCCAAAAATGATCCATTCTACTTGTTAGTGTTCCAAAAAGACAATTTTTATTGCGTACAAGATGCAAATGAGTTATAGAATGCTTAAATAAATGTTTTAGGACATGGATAAAGCTTAAAAACAAAAAATATGTTGATTACTGTGGAGATGGGAACGGAAACACCCAAAAATTAGCAAAAAGGAGATATTTCACTACTTGTCGTTCTAAAATGTTGTTTTGTTGCATAGAATCATGAAAATTGGTTCTAAAATGATAACATAGATGTATAGGACATAACTAAAGGTTAGAAACATGAACTAGGTATATAAGTGTGGAAATAGGATTGCAAAACACCCAAAAATAGCCAAAAATGATCCATTCTACTTGTTAGTGTTCCAAAATGACCTCTTATTGCGTACAAGATGCAAATGAGTTATAGAATGCTTAAATAAATGTTTTAGGACGTGGATAAAGCTTAAAAACAAAAAAATATGTTGATTACTGTGGAGATGGGAACGGAAACACCCAAAAATTAGCAAAAGGGAGATATTTCACTACTTGTCGTTCTAAAATGTTGTTTTGTTGCATATAATCATGCAAATTGGTTCTAAAATGATAACATAGATGTATAGGACATAACTAAAGGTTAGAAACATGAAATAGGTATATAAGTGTGGAAATAGGATTGTAAAACACCCAAAAATAGCCAAAAATGATCTATTCTACTTGTTAGTGTTCCAAAATGACCTCTTATTGCGTACAAGATGCAAATGAGTTATAGAATGCTTAAATAAATGTTTTAGGATATGGATAAAGCTTAAAAACAAAAAATATGTTGATTACTGTGGAGATGGGAACGGAAACACCCAAAAATTAGCAAAAAGGAGATATTTCACTACTTGTCGTTCTAAAATGTTGTTTTGTTGCATAGAATCATGCAAATTGGTTCTAGAATGATAACATAGATGTATAGGACATAACTAAAGGTTAGAAACATGAAATAGGTTGATAAGTGTGGAAATAGGATTGCAAAACACCCAAAAATAGCCAAAAATGATCCATTCTACTTGTTAGTGTTCCAAAATGACCTCTTATTGCGTACAAGATGCAAATGAGTTATAGAATGCTTAAATAATTGTTTTAGGACATGGATAAAGCTTAAAAACAAAAAATATGTTGATTACTGTAGAGATGGGAACGGAAACACCCAAAAATTAGCAAAAAGGAGATATTTCACTACTTGTCGTTCTAAAATGTTGTTTTGTTGCATAGAATCATGCAAATTGGTTCTAAAATGATAACATAGATGTATAGGACATAACTAAAGGTTAGAAACATGAAATAGGTTGATAAGTGTAGAAATAGGAACGGGAACACCCAAAATTTAGCAAAAAACTAGGACATATTTCACTACTTGTCGTTCCAATGTTTTATTATTTCAAGTATTATATTGTGATTATCATGTTGTTTAATTTGATTTGGTTTTCAATATTTTGAAGGAGTTTGCTGGAAGATCTGACCCGTACACTAAATTGGAGATTGATGAAGTTCGGGAGCAATGGGCGAGGTTCTTTCGGCCCTTTATGTTGAAATGATGATCTGATAATTTGTAGAATTGTGTTTTTATTTGTATTATGTATTATCGTTGACAACTTATTGGACCTTTGAGGTGTATACTATATTCGAAATACATTTTTGTAAAGAATTGATTTGTTTGTATGTAGTATATTTATATTATATACATTTCGATCAATTCATCGATCTTTGGCGTGCGGCTCATTCCTAGGCGGCCTACGTATACGTACTGTACTGTATGATTTAATGATAATTATATAGAATTGATTAATTTGTACATTTTAATATATAATTCAATGATAATTATCTATAATATAAAAAAATTTAAAAATAATCCAATTAAAACAATTGGACACATTTGCATCGTGCCTTCAATGGCATGATCCAAATAAGTATCTTATTAGTATCGTGCCTTTAAATGCATGATGCAAATAAATGATTTATTTGCATCGTGCCTTCAAAGGCACGATACAAATAAATCAACATTTTGTTGGCATTATGTGATGTATTTGCATCGTGCCTTAAAATGCACGATACAAATAGATCACTTAATTGTATCGTGCAGTTTAAGGCAAGATGCAAATAAGTGATCTATTTGTATCGTGCATTTTAAGGCACGATGCAAATACTATCTTTATTTGTAACTACTTTATTTGTAACTGCAAATGCACGATACTAATATCTTGAAATGCACGATGCAAATAGCCTTTTTTCTACTAGTGTTACTCAAATTTATATGATCAAAACAGATTTTAGGGAATTAAAACTAGTCATGAATTAAAGAACAAAGGATTCAATTAATCTAATCATTCAAACATAATTTTCCCAAACCCTCAATCTAAATAACTACTCACACATATTTAAAAGAATCAAAGCAATAAACATTATCATGATCAAAAGCATAAATAAAATAAAGAGAGAAAAACAATACCAGAATTAAAGGGAGGAAGATCTTGAATTGAATACTTGATTAATTGAATTCAAAAGAATTAAATTGTGCTTACAAAAGAAAGTTTTAATTTTTAAACCCTAGAAAGCAGAAAAACCCTAAAGAAAGCATAAGGTCTATACAAGGGATTAAAATAGGTATTTATAGGCAAAATTGGCCTTAAATGGAGCCCGTAACGCCGGCTCCGGTACGGGGTACATGCACCCCGGTACCGGGGTTGTCGCTAGAGTCAGAAACGTACTTCTGGAAAATGTCGAGTGAGAGCTGTGCAGAGACCCCGGTCCGGGGTACATGTACCCCGTACCGGGGCCGATGCTGGGGGAACTCTGGCTTCAAAGCAAAGGAGAGAAACAGGGGCAGCAACCGCCCTGGTACCGGGGTACATGTACCCCGGTCGGGGTGCATGAACCCCGGTAAGGGTTGCACAAACCCCGGTACCGGGGTACATGCTGGAGGTCTGATCTGATGCCCTGACTTCAAACGCCCATAACTCCTTCGTTTCAAGTCAGAATTGAGCTTATTACCTACCGTTGGAAAGATCTTTGAATCTAGTTTTCAATGCCGCTGGAATCGCTTAAATCCAATATTCATAGCTCTAGTTATGTCCAAAATATTGAGAGGTGGTCAAAATCATTCGAACCGAATCGAACAATTTCAAGCCAATTCTTCACTAATTGCCACCAGAACCTCTCCAACACTCACCGTGACATCCTAGTGCTTCTCCTTTGCCTAGATTGGTGTACTTTGATGGTTTTTGTCCCATTTAGAGCATCTTCTATCAAAAACTTTTCAAAAACATGGAAAAGACACAAAACACTCCAAACCGACTTATTAACGGCAAAACGGCTCCTAAGAGCACGGTTAGCACAATAAAACCATACAAAATAAGGAGGAAAAACATATACTAAACCAAGTTATCAAACTCCCCCAAGCCTGCCTTTTGCTTGTCCCCAAGCAAAACACAGAGCAGAAATACCAAACAAATCATGCCCAAGTTTTCAAAAACAAACTCAATGACTCAAAGTATCAATACATTGTGCAATTCAAAGCTAGCTATATCAAATCCACTAGAATCACTCATTGGCCTGTTCTAATTATTCAATCTCAGTCAACCATATGTGTATCAAGAATTTGGTTTAGCTATACTCACGGGTCACTCCACTCCTTTGTGGTGGGCTCTAAGTACGCCCAAGCGCTCTCCACCCATCAAAGAATGTCAATGTAATGCAACACAACCCTCCCAAACTCACAATCACTCATGTGTTTAATAATGGTTAAATGTCACTCTACCTATGAGTCGACTCGGAATGTAGCTAATGCCTCATCCTTGACAAGTGATTTTATTCATCTAACTAGATTACAATTGCAGATTTCAAAAGGTCTTCCATAAGCTTGTAACGTGGCTAGGGATAAGGCATAGGATATGTTTCGGCCATGTGGTGGTGAAAGTCCAACAAGGGGGAGCAAAAACAAAGCGAAATAAAGAAAAAGAAAACCAACTTGGTTATCTAATTCTCCAACTCCTCCGAAACAACCAACACTAGCTACCGAAATAACTTTCCAAATCAACCGAACACTTTAATACATAACCCAAAATAGAGGAAGATTACACTTAAAGTTAACATTGTTTTCATTTTCTTCCTCTTTTGTTGATTCTCTTTCCTCCATGTCAATATACTTTTATTCTCATCAATTTTTTTTTTGATTTGATTTTTTTATTCTTTATTTTATTTAACATGAAGTACTTAAAAGAAACAAACACTTCTAAGGGCTTTACAAAAGAGCACCCGAACACTAAAGAAACAAGATTTCTAAGATCAACCAGAGATGCACCTGAACTCCACAGTTATCATCCTATAAACAGCTCCCCCAAGCCAAACTCGGGAATATTGCAAATTTTAGGCTAATTAGGTTTATAATGTGGTTAATCAATCAAATGAAAGTCAAGGCTGCAAATTAGGGATCAAGGGATAAAAATTATATCTAATGTGTTTGGGAAATCCTAAGGAAATGAGTGCCTTCATCATACAATCTGCAACTGAACCTAAGTTAGACTAGTAGTGTAGGAAATTCTCACAAGGCAAGGAACAAGGACCTAAGTCAAGGCAGTTAGTCACACCAGGAACTAAACACACAAGAAATGAATCAAGTAGGCTCAATTCCTCACAGTTCAAGCTAAACAATCCAAGATCCACACATAGTTGAACAAAGCTAAACACTAGAGGGGATAAAGCGATTAAGCATCAAATCAAAAGCCACTAATCCATGCACATGATATCAACTATTAAGTCAAAGTTTTCAAAAACAAGCAATTAAGGGCATAATTCATCAGTTAAATCCAGAATATATACCACAATTTAAATCCCAATTTATTCAGACGAACAAAAAAAAAACTAAAACTAACCTAAGAAAGCAATACATTTTTTTGGTTGCATGTAAACTCCCAACCCTAGTGGTCGGTACAAACCATGTAACAATCCTAAGAAAGCAGTAAAAGACTACACTACGAAAGCAATGAAATTCTTACCTCCCCCAAGCCGAACTCAGCTGTGTCCTCACGCTGAAGGAGAGCAAGTGGAACTCGAGGTGTCTGCCGAAAGTGCTGGTTTATCATGGTCCCGCACGACCCTATGCATGCTCCTTCTCATTAATCAGAACAATCCAGTGCTCGGAGCAGTTTATCAAAGGCCCCTGCAACCATTTCATATAGCAACATATATGGAGTGGTGACAAGCACCTTTGTCCTCACAAGGAGAGGATTAGAATAAAATAAAGAAAAGGGGGAGGTGGAGGAAAAGAAATGGGAGAAACATGGTGGGGACAGGGAAGAAAGATGGAAAAAATTAAAATCAAAAGAAAAAGAAAGAACATGACATCTACATTCTAGCTCATTTTTTGAAAATTTTGGCATTTTAAGACAAGCCTGAATGTGTTGATTCTCTTAGGAAATTTGATCATTTAGAAAATTAAAAAGTCTCAACACAGGTAAAAGTGGAATCGAATCACAAGGCTCCGCATTAGTTAATTTTTCAACTAATGACTCCACAATACGTGTTTTATCCTCAAAAAATTCTATATGTTCGAATTTCCTCTCAACCTGACTATCCTTAAAAGTGTCACCACTCAAAGAATTGTGTGGTAAACTAAAGCTATCTAAACTCTCATCTAAGTTACTACCATAGAATTGGCCAGTTTCTGGATGTTTATTAAGAGAGTAAAAATGGGCTTTTATTGGTTCATCATAGTCAATTTGATGGGAATCATCACTGCCAAATATTATAGGCTCGGGACAAACAACCAAATTGCATCCATATGGTTCAATAGGAGAGTTATTAACAAATTCATGCTTAGAAGGAAACTTATAAAAACTCATACAAGAATCATTAATGGGATAACTAGAAGTATCATAATCACAAGAGGAAAAATATTGTTCAGAACTAAAAGAAAAATTATCTGGAGTTGGTGTGGTAAACACACCCATCTCCCATTCATAGGAATCTCTAGCTAATTTTTCAATTAAATTCCACGCTACTGGCACAATATTCTTCATAAAATTATGACCACACATGTATTCCAAAATTGATCTTGTTTCATTATTTAGCCCCTCATAAACTATAAGAACTAACTCCCATTGTGGAAATAGATGGTCTGGACAAAGAAAATCCTCAAGTCTATACTTATAACACCAAAATGCTTCATTTTCATATTGGGGAAAATAAATAGATGCCATAAAAAAAATGAAAATAAAGAAAAGGACAGGAAAAAAAATAGGTGGAAAAAGAAAAGGAAAGAAAGAAAATAAAGTAACGGAAAAAAAAATCAAGAAAAAGAAGGAAAGAAAAAATAGAAAAAGAAAATAAAGATGTAGCTGCGTGGGAAAAAGAAAAGAAAGAAAGATTTTTTTTTTTTTAAAAAAAAGAGTCAAATAAAAAGAAAATAATTCACACCCGAATAAAAGAAAATATTGTTGCTTCCCCGGCAACGGCGCCAAATTTTGACAGGGCGTCGCAACCCGTTAAAAATAACCTAAATATCAAACTAATGTAGTAGTGATAAGTAGGGTCGAATCCACAGAGAAGTAATTTAATTTCTTTTATTACTAAAAAGTATGAATTATATAAAGGGCCTTTGTGATTGAACTATCCTAAATAACTAATAATTAAAGAAATGAAAATAAAGGTTGAATTTTTATTGGAATTAAATGAATGAAGGAAATTCTAGGGTTTAGGGTTTTATGAATGAAATCATAAACCAATTGAATTCCAATGTTCAATAATTCATTAACAAATTCTAACCAAGATCTAACAGGCTTTCGCAATTTATTAGATCTACGGATTTACATAACAGGCTCTCGCAATTTATTAAATAAATCTGCCTAAAATCTTAAGTTTTAATGAAGTTTTCACCTTTCGGCTACCGACTAGATTATTACTCAAATTTATATGATCAAAACAGATTTTAGGGAATTAAAACTAGTCATGAATTAAAGAACAAAGGATTCAATTAATCTAATCATTCAAACATAATTTTCCCAAACCCTCAATCTAAATAACTACTCACACATATTTAAAAGAATCAAAGCAATAAACATTATCATGATCAAAAGCATAAATAAAATAAAGAGAGAAAAACAATACCAGAATTAAAGGGAGGAAGATCTTGAATTGAATACTTGATTAATTGAATTCAAAAGAATTAAATTGTGCTTACAAAAGAAAGTTTTAATTTTTAAACCCTAGAAAGCAGAAAAACCCTAAAGAAAGCATAAGGTCTATACAAGGGATTAAAACAGGTATTTATAGGCAAAATTGGCCTTAAATGGAGCCCGTAACGCCGGCTCTGGTACGGGGTACATGCACCCCGGTACCGGGGTTGTCGCTAGAGTCAGAAACGTACGTCTGGAAAATGTCGAGTGAGAGCTGTGCAGAGACCCCGGTCCGGGGTACATGTACCCCGTACCGGGCCCGATGCTGGGGGAACTCTGGCTTCAAAGCAAAGGAGAGAAACAGGGGCAGAAACCGCCCCGGTACCGGGGTACATGTACCCCGGTCGGGGTGCATGAACCCCGGTAAGGGTTGCACAAACCCCGGTACCGGGGTACATGCTGGAGGTCTGATCTGATGCCCTGACTTCGAACGCCCATAACTCCTTCGTTTCAAGTTGGAATTGAGCTTATGACCTACCGTTGGAAAGCTCTTTGAATCTAGTTTCCAATGCCGCTGGAATATCTTAAATCCAATATTCATATCTCTAGTTATGTCCAAAAGAGTGAGAGGTGGTCAAAATCATTCGAACCGAATCGAACAATTTCAAGCCAATTCTTCACTAATTGCCACCAGAACCTCTCCAACACTCACCGTGACATCCTAGTGCTTCTCCTTTGCCTAGATTGATGTACTTTGATGGTTTTTGTCCCATTTAGAGCATCTTCTATCAAAAACTTGTCAAAAACATGGAAAAGACACAAAACACTCCAAACCGACTTATTAGCGGCAAAACGGCTCCTAAGAGCACGGTTAGTAGAATAAAACCATACAAAATAAGGAGGAAAAACATATACTAAACCAAGTTATCACATTATTATTGGTATAAGGTATTGATTGATAATATATTATCCCTCCAAATCAAGAGATTGTTATATGTCAATTATACAATTCAGTAGGATTTAAAGTATATACATTCCAATTGGTTTAAATAAAGTAAATAAGAGATGTAGAATGAGATGTTGAAATGGCGGCAGTGTGGTGGTGGTGAAGGAAGCTGGGAAGGGGAGTTGTTTCAGCGCAGTTAGTATTCAAGATGTGCATTTTTTTTCCATTTCAAACCCATTTTGTATTCTGCTGATTTTTTTATTAATAAGAAGTTTTCACATTCACTCCAGATTTTCCCTATATCTTCTAACATCTTATGATTTATTTGGTCACTACTAGATTTTACTTATATTCCCTACACTTATTTTCCGACACTTTCAAAATTGTCGATGTTGAATTTATTTTTCCATGTAATCTCGACACTTTGTATGATTAAAAATATTAGTAAATATATTTAACATTTTAACCCATCAAATTAGATGATAGGTGGGATCCCAAAGTTTCAAAATAAAAGGGAAAAAAAAAGCAAGAGAAGAAATAAAACCCAAAAACTTGATTTGAGGAGGAATACATGTACGAGGTGTGATAGGGGGAGAACAATCCTGTACCTAAATGGTGCAGGACATGATCCTTTTTGATATTTTATTTTATTTTATTTGCAACTTAGTCCTTTTTTTTATAAATACGACTTTAATAAAATAAGATTATATTACCACAATGATATAATTAATGCATATAATATTTAATATAGGAATTAACAATTTAACATAAAAGATAATTAAGATTAAATAACTAATTATACTTAACAACTTAATTAAATACTTGATTACCTTTTAATGACTTTAATGGTACTAGTTATCACTGTTCTACTACTTATATCATGAATATTAATCACTATGCTTAATATCCCACCATGCTTCGCATTAATGATTATAGATAGAGAGTTTTGACCGATACTTGAACTTAGTCGGCATCGGAACCTCCGGCGTTCCTAAGCTTCCGACTTTACTGTGGTAGCTAACCACAACCTTGCTTCCCTTAGATCAGGCACAACACAGATCTAATACGTTTCCTACCTTAGACCGTAGTCTCACTCTATAATATTTTATGTTTAGATGATGATGACAGTTTAAGCAAGAAAATTAATCATATAAGATATAAGGTTCGAAAGGATAACATTCCCTTCTAAAAAACTTTTATTAGTTTAACGAAATATTACAAACTTAAACACTCAGAGTGATTTCTAAAGATGCTTTGCTCTTAGGAGAGATGGAATCCCATTCTTTCTCTTAAGGCTATCTTTCTCTAGATGATTTGAGTTTTTCTCTCTCTCTAAATTTTTCTAGCTCAAGTCTGCCTTCTATATGCTTCCTAAGCTCTATATTTATAGAGGGAGTATCCAAGCATTGGATCCCTTCTGAAAGGTTACAATTTCTCAGCTAATACAAACCACACTCTAAAAGTAAAAGTAAAAGTAAAAGTAAAAGTGACAATACAGAATAAAGTAGACTGGTATTTTACACATGCTTATTTCTGGTCCTACTCCATTATGATGTTGTACATTCCCTCATCTCCAACATTGGATTCCCAATTTTCATGATCAGCATCTTCTTCCATGAAAATCTCTCCAAAATATCTAGCTGCATAAGTCTCATCCCAAGTTAGAAAAGTGTCTAGTAAATAACCTTTTCCTTCTTTTGATAAGAATTTTTCAGCTTCAACTTTTTCTAAGTAGTCATGGACGGATTCTGTATGAACTAGCCCTTCTCTAAAATATGGTTGCATTTCTCCTGGTGCTATTATTGTGGTGTTTCCAACATGGAACATTATAGGAGCTTCAATGGGATGTTCTGGACTCTTTTGCTTTTCCAAAGCTCGATTGATATATTGAGCAATATAGAAGAACCCAAATGCTCTTGCCTTTACTGGATCATCTACTCTTCGTTGTCTTCTACTTATTGGCTCTTGTACATATCGAACCTTTTGGTTTAGCATTATAAGATAATGGGGAGGATCAATCTTTTCTTCTCTGACCTCTATATTTGCACATTGTACTTCCATAGTTGTTTGGAGATCTTCCTTTCTGTAATCTTCGACCCTTTTAAATATATACTTCTGGAACTTGGTGAGATGCTCAAATAGGTAACTTCCTGGGAATGGTATAGAATGACATCCATGTACCATGCCATACTTCCAGGCCTGAAGATTTGCTCTAGCATACCCACAATAATGATAAACAGGATTCACATCTATTACCGTGGTTCCTACACCAGAATTTTTAACATAGCGTATGTGGCTTCCCCACATATCGAATATATCGTAGAACTTATAACTTCTTGTTACGACCTCAAAGTACCATGCTTTGAAATCATTAACTTTAATTTTATCAAGAATTATATTCCGTAGATCATAGTTAAGTTTTTGTAGGTTTTCTTGTATCTCTAATACAAGAAACCTTCGGACAGCTCTGTGGCATCCTTTGACTAATCCATCTCTGCATCTGTTCTTTGCTGATGCTATTAAGGCCTGCATCAAAGCCTTTGTGGTGGGTAACACCCTCACCAATTCTTCTTGTGTTTCTTTAATTAGAGTTTCCCGTTCTATAGCCAAGAGTCCCCTTGTCTCTGTAGAAGGTTGTTGTTTCATCTTCTTGTAAATTGGCTTCAGGTTGGATGATGATGCCATTGGCTAATTCTCTAGTTAAACTGTCAGCTAGAGAATTCTTTGATCCTTGTATATGTTCAACAGTAAAAGAAAATTGATTAAGCCATAATTGCCAACGCGGTTCCCTTGCGCTTGCATGTTAAATAAATTCTTTTTGACAAAACCTAGGATTCCTTTACAATCTGTCCTTACTAGGAATTGTTTAGGTGCCAAGAATATTAGGAACTTCTCTATTCCTCTTATTATTGCTAGGATTCTTTCTGCATTGTTGGATAATTGTATTCAGCCTTGTTAAAGCTTCCACTACTATATCTGCAGAGTTTTTCTCCTTCTTTTATTTTTAAGACAACACTCCAATGCTCATTACTTGCATCTATTTCTAATATTAGCTCATCGTCATTAGTTGGTAATGTTAGAACAGGTAGGTTTTTACATAACTTTTTCAGAATTCTAACATTGTTCATATCTTCAATTGACCAGTTCCATACCTCTTCTTTCTTCAGTTTTTGTTGTAATGGTTTTCTTAGTAAAGAAAGATTTTTAATGAAATCAGAAGCATAAGTTAAGCGTCCTAAAAACCTTTCTAGTTGCTTCCTATCTTCTATATTATCAGGGAATTTTTCTATTTTCTCTAATATATGTTTTTGCAATATTATTTGTCCAGCTTTTATTTCTAATCCTAGAAACTCTATCTCTTGTTTAGCAAAAACACATGTATCCTTTCCAAGTATTATTCCATGATCAATGCATTTCTGGGTTACTGCTTTTAAATCATTTTTATGTTGCTCAAGAATTTTCGAAAATATTAGTATATCATCTATGTATACTAGACAACAATGATTTAATTCTTTGAAGATACTATCCATTCTTCTTTGGAATATCTGAGGTGCATTCTTTAGTCCAAATGACATTACTAACCATTCGTAATGTCCCTGTGGGGCACTAAACGCTGTTAGTGGAATGCTTTCCTCTTCCATTTTAATTTGCCAATATCCACTCTTGCAATCCATTTTTGAAAACCACGTAGCTCCTTGGATTTTATTAAACAAAACAGTTTTGTTAGGAATATAATATCCATCAAATATAGTGTTATCATTTAGCCTTTTGTAATTGATTACCATCCGGGCTTTTCCTCTCTTTTCTTCCGAATGATTTCTTACCATAAACGCAGGGCTATTATGAGGATTATTACTATTCCTAATAAGTTTCTTTTTTAATAATTCCTTAATCTGTTCATCGAATTCTTTTACATCTTGATACGTATATACCATTTGTTTTACCCTTATAATTTTATTAGGATCTGATAGTGTTATTTTGGCATAAGCTTTATCCCTATCCCAATGTTGTAGTGGATTAGTAGAATATAGTTTTTCGCATAATTTTTCTTGTTGCTTTATTATTTCTTCTTTTATAGTAGATTCATCTTCAGATATTCTTAATGCCACTTCTCTTTGTGCTGGGGTGACTTCATACTCATCACCACGCTGGCTGCGTTTGAATTCCATAGTTGCCCATAATACGGGAATTATGCATTGAGTTCCACCAATTTTTATTAGTAGATTTTCAATTATGTCTGAATGCATCATAACGCTATTATCTGTAATTTTTACTCTCATTGGAGTTTTGGCTTTCTTCCACATATTCAGGGAATAACGTTCTTTTCCCAAAGTAAACTGAGCATCCACTATCAACATAAGCACATAATTCATACTCTTTTTGCTCTTCGAACCAAATTTTTATAGGAACGTAAATGCTATTAGGATTTGTTTCTGGAATTTCATAGCTCATTTCCATTCTCATATTCATTTCGTCTCAAACAATATTTCAAGTTTCAACAATATTTTTTTTACTTAATTTTTTTTCATCTCAAACAATAATGGTGGTCGGTATACGGTGATCGCCCTGATCGGAGAAAATCAGAAAAAATAATCAGGTTTTATTACTCCTATTTATCTTGTATACAATTGAATTATATAAAAATAACTCCGGAATTTTTTAAATTATGATGCATAAAAGAATGTATGAATCAGGTTGTAAAAAAACTCAAAAAGAAAAAACAGAGAGAAGCCCTAATTCGATCTCAGAGAGGAGCAATTGATAAATTTTTTGCTAAAAAATCAGATTGCTCTAATAGTAATGAAAATGTTGTTGATGATATTGATGATTTTGATGCTAATGATGTTAATATTGATGATTTTGATGCTAATAATGTTGATGTATGTGATGATATTGATCATAATGCTGCTAGAAATGCTGATAATGTCCACTTAGATGATGAAATTATAAATAATAATGTGGATATGAATGCTGGAAATGATTATTGTGATAATGATCAAAATGTTACTAGTGTTGATCCTAATATTGATGCTGAAAATGATGATGAAAATGTTGACAATCAAATTCCGTCTAATGCTTATCATATGCCTGATATATTTGATTCTAGAATTTGGGATGGCTTAGATCGTCACATGGTTGATAGTTTGGCTGTAAAAGGTCCTAAAAGAGACTTATCATTTGAAAAAGGTCGTCTTGACAAAATAGGTAGACATTTTTCTACTTTATTTTATACTAGAGTTTTACCAAATGGGGAAAAATATGATAGAGATTGGCTTGTTTATTCAAAATATCTTGATAAAGTTTTTTGTTTTTCATGTAAATTATTTAAGAAAGGGGTTGGGAGAGGCCGGCCGAATGGCAAATGAAGGTTTTAATGATTGGGCACATCTTTTTGTTAGAATTAGAGAGCATGAAACTAGCATGGAACATATTCAAAATATGACTACTTGGTATGAGCTACGACTAAGGCTTCAAAAGGTAGAAGGGATTGACAAATTAGCTCAAAAGCAATTAGAGAAAGAAAAAGAACATTGAAAAAATGTCTTGCTGAGAATTATTTCAATTGTCAAGTTTCTTGGAAAACATAGTTTAGCATTTCGTGGTACTAATGAGAAATTATATCAAATTAGTAATGGGAATTTTTTAGGATTAATTGAAATGCTAAGCTAGCTGAATCTGATCCCATTATGCAAGAACATGTTAGACGCATTACTAATGATGAGATTCATATTCATTACCTTGGTCATAACATTCAAAATGAGTTGATTATTTTGCTTGCAAATGCCATTAAGTCTAAAATTGTTATGAAAATAAAAGAGGCTAAATATTATTCTGTGATACTTGATTGTACCCCTAATATTAGCCACAAAGAGCAAATGTCTATAATCTTGATGAGATACGTGGATGTTTCTTCTAATTGTGTTAGCATAGAGGAGTCCTTTTTAGGTTTTTTGAATGTAAATGACACCACTAGACAAGGACTTTTTGATGTCTTATTGAATGAGTTGAAGGTACTTGATCTTGATGTAGATGATGTGCGTGGTCAAAGTTATGACAATGGGTCAAATATGAAAGGAAAAAACCAAGGAGTACAAAGAAAACTTTTAGATATAAATCCTAGAGCATTTTACACTCCTTGTGGTGCCCATAGCCTTAATTTGATGTTGTGTGATATGGCCACTAATTCTCGAAAAGCTAGGCATTTTTTTGGTATAATACAACGAATTTATACAATATTTGCAAAATCGACAAAGAGATGGGAGATTCTACAAAAGAATGTGAAAGATTATACTCCTAAATCAATGTCTTCTACTAGATGGGAGAGTCGTGTTGAGAGTGTGAAAGCTATAAGATTGCAAATTTCAGATTTTAGAGAAGCCTTACTTGAAGTTTCTGATAATGATAATGATATATCTATTCAAAGTGAGGCTAAATCTTTAGCCAATAATGAGCTTGGTGATTTTGAGTTTATAGTTGCTATTGTTATTTGGTATGAGTTGTTAAGTATTGTAAATTCATTTAGCAAAAAATTGCAATCAAAAGACATGCTTATTGGTGTTGCCATTGAAAATGTGAAGAAATTAATTTCATTTTTTAAGGAGTATAGAGAATATGGCTTTTCTAATGCTCTTGAAGTTGCTAAGGAAATTGCAATTGATATGGATGTTGCCCCGGTTTTTCCTCAAAAGCGTCAAATTAAAAGAAAAAGGCAATTTGATGAGACTTTAGATGATGATGAGAACGTACAATCTGCAGAAGAGTCTTTTAGAATTAATTTTTTTTACTGCATCATTGATCAAGCTATTGTCTTATGAACAATATGAATCTTTGTTTGGTTTTCTATTTTCTTCTGAAAAATTGCAATCATTAGATGAATTGAGCTTAAAATATTCTTGTTATCATTTGGCAGAGAAACTTAAGAATGGTGATAAGCTATTACTAACTCTAGACTTCTAGACTTTCATTATTGACTCTCAGATTCTAGTTCACTTCAAGGGAGCTAATCCATGACACAGTCTTATGCTCGTAAGGGGTCAACCACAAAGGATCTACTTCCCCCAACTTTCCTTGCTCATGCTGGGTCAACCACTTTTGATCTACTTCCCGAGCACTGGGATCAAGAACTGTCCCAAAACCGCAGAAGGGACAGTGGCTTCGACTATACCCATGTTCATGGCGCTTTAGCCACTAGATGGACGGTCACTTCAAAGATTAATGTCTTTTCAAGTTCATCTTTCTAGTTCATAAAGTCCAAAGAAAGGTGTGAACATAAGGTCAGTTCCTTAGAGAACCTTCACTTTCCAGTTCTTTTACCACCCCTACAAGTTCAGACATGAGCGACATGGCTAAGACTCTTCAAGAACGAATTAATCAAATTAAGAAATACATTAGTCGACTTGCGTCTCATGTTGAATAACTTGAGACCCAACAAAGGTATGAACATAAGGTCAGTCATGACCAGCCAATCACACTTAATAAGGGTTCAATCCCCTATCAAAATTGGGATCATTTCATCCCAAAAGATCAATTTACCACTTCAAAGGAGCACTCTACACCTAAAGGGTTCAACAAGAAGATCAAGAGCTCACCAAGATGGGTCCAAGCTAGAACATTCACATCCATTGGCATGACCTATACAAAAGCATTCGACAAGTCGAGTCGAATTCATGGGAACTTCTTTTCCCTCAAGGGCCTATTCCTGATCCACCACTTCATAGAAGGACTTCAAGATGGAAGCACAACACTTTTTGCAAATACCATCAAGCAAGAGGACACGATACTGAAGAATGTTGGGTCCTTAAACATGTAATCCAAGACATGATTGAAGATGGAAGGCTCATTCTTCCAATATAAGAATTCCCTTAGAGCTTTGGGAGCAGTGAATCACTCCCTTAAATTGAACGCTCCAATCGAATGTTCAATAATCAATTTAACCGTTCTATTCGAACGCTTAGATCATGACTAGCTATGAAACAAAGGACTATACGCCACCTCAAGCCCAAGTCCATGCTCAAAGTGTCAAGAGTCTAGTTTAGGCATCAAGTCTAGTTTTAGGTTGTTTTCTTTTCAAGGCTTGTGTTGTTAAGCCTTTCTATCATGTAATTCTTACGCCTACTATTAATAAAAGTGAATCCATCCATCTTATATTTCACTTCTTTTCTTTCATCTTACACTTCACTATTCTCCCTTGACTTGTCTTGCTAATCAATTATCAAACATACAATGAACAAAGGCAATGTACTTAATTGAATGACAACAAATAATGAACAAAGAATCATGCTATCAACATTAAAACTGTTCAATAATGGGCGCTCACTTAGCCAATTTACATTAAAAGACTCATCTTAGGTCTTACAAAATAAGGGGCTCACACTAAGTCCACCTATAGTGATAAAGGTACACACACTAACATAAGAGGCAACTTTATAACCACAATATCATTCCTTGTCCCTATGCATCATATCCACTTTCTTTGACAATCCCTTTGAGCCTAAAACACAATAGCCTTATTTCTTTCCACCAACATCATCCTAACTCTAGGGAATAGGAGTGTGCTAAGTAATTTAAACAAAAGTGACAACCAAACTCCAACATTTTCAATGAGTAACAAAAAACAAGTTGGGCAACACCTCAAAAAAAATAAAGAAAAAATAAAGAAAAGAAAAAAAACAAAAACAAAAACGTAAAAAACAGAAAGAAAAAAAACGTTAAAAAAATATTATAATAAATAAAGGTGTTGAAATAGGCGCAGGTACCACTCGCACCTGTACCAAATTTCCCGAACGAGACTCCTAGTTGCGTTATTACTAAAAGTAACCCCAAGCGGCCAAGCTATCCAAAGTCAAAAAAAATATGCACCAAACATCAAATTCCTAACAAGGCCTAAATAATACCCTTATTCCATATCTTCAAGGCCTCAACATTATTGCATTAAAAATGGGGGTAAATCATTACATCAAAAATTCTAAATCATCAGAATCCACAAAACTTTCCATAACGTTGCTAAACACACTATTTTGGGGAATCATCATTGGAAGTTTGAGCCTCTATGTCCGTTTTCTTTCTATAACCCACAATCTAGTCGTGTTACAACCACAAAAGTCCTCAATGAGGCATACCTCTAACTTGTGCCTACATCCACAAAACATTAAATGACTACAACAAATTAGAGCTACGTTGGACCTGATTCCAACAAGGATACGTATGCAACCTCGAAAGAGGCGCAGTCTTAATTATTCTTAACCTCCCATATATATCTCACGAAGTCGCATTAGAGTTTCACCTTTAAACTCTATAGTAATCCATATGACTCTGCAAATAAAACATTTTCTAGTTGAAACTATTTAAGGTCTCGCAAATCGGTCCTTAGATCACAATATCTCATCTAGATCTCTTAAGTGTCATTCGATCATACACCTTTTAGAACTACGCACGACCTGATTCTTATTTGAGATACGTAGGCAACCTACAAAGGCTCGGTCATATCACCATTGAGGACGCAGTAAATCACGTCCCAAACATTGCCTTAAAAGAAAATTTAACAAATACAAAGCAAGCTTCGAGGGGGTTTCAAGAGATTATAGTTGATTGACTCAAAAACAAAAAATCATATTTCGGAAGGTTCCAATCTCTTCAAGGGGTAATCATCCTATCATTGAATATTATAGTTGATTGACTCTTAAATCAAATGCGACATATTATGACTTTTTTTAAAAAAAAAATTCATATTCATTTCCTTTTTTTTTCTTAAGCATATAATCAAATACATGGAGACAAATAATCATGAGTATTATTAGTCTATTAGATTGGTAATTATATTTTTAAGGAAACAAATGAGAACATTAATCCAATCATTTATCATACAAAAATTATGTCTTTCTTTGTTTTTTGATTTTATTTTATTTTGATTTGATGTCTTAGTAGGCTATATAAGAAAATATAGATGGTTATAGAGGGCGGTACTGTGGTAGATGATTATTTCTTTTTTGGTTGAAGATCAAGTTTTAAGAGGGGTGGTTATTTTGTTTAAGGTTTATCTTTGTTTATTTATTTTTTTTAAAAAAATAGAGTGAACCGGCAAATGCATCATTTTAATCAAAATTTTAGAAAATCATGCATACATTATTTATTAAAAAAATACAAATAAAATTACACTTTCGTTATTATTGTTTAATTGTCATATTTTTTATCATTTTAGGTCGAAATCGATCTGAAGTTGAGTATTTCAAGCTGGGTTTCGGATACCAGATAAACATTGCCAAGTCTAGTTATAATAAGTGTGTTTAATTATTTTCTTGTAGGAAACTAAATGTGAATATATCACTAAATTTTTTTTTTTTTTTTGAGTCTTTGATTAAATTTGGTTAGTTGTGGGTAGTTATCATAAGGGCTTTTTAAATTAAAAAAAATAGGGAATTTTGGAGGGATTGTATGAGAAGCCCCCATTTGGATTTTAAAGGCTCATCATGCAAACTTATTCTTATAATAAGTGTGTTTGGTTATTTTCTTGGAGGGGATTAAATGTGAAGATATCACTATTTTTTTTTTTGTAGTCTTTGGTTAAATTTGATTGGTTGTGGGTAGTTAGCCTAAGGACTTTTTTAAATTGAAGGTATTTTGAAGGGATTGCATGATAAGCCTCCATTTGGATTTTGAAGACTCCTCATGCAAATTTATTCTTAAATTATTATATAGAGTAGGGAAAAAATATAGAGGCTTGATTTGACGTTTATAGGTTTGATGAGCTTAGCCCTATATGTGTAGCTAAAAAAGAACGTATTTTCTCACCTAATAAAAAAAAATTGAGCTTAAAAAACTCTTAAATTTTATATATGATTATATATTCCTATATTTATATTATATTTAAAGAGTTAGTTTTTAACATCATCCTCCAAATAAACTTCCAATGGTGGCATACTGGCGTGGCACCTACAATTAGTAAAATAATGAAATGATCTTGTAAATGAGGGATTTGAAATATATGTCCATATTATTTTGATGTTGACATAATGATATTGATTAAAAAAAGTTTATTATGAACCAAAAATCCAATAAAAAATGAACTATGATGATCAAAAGTTTATCATGGACCATAATTCCAATGAAAAATGTATTTTTAAAATCTACATTGTGGTGTCTTACATTTTGTTTGAGTCTTAAATACAACATTCATTTTATGGATGAGTAGGAAGCACTTAGATTGTGTCTAATTGTTTGCTACATAAGGACTTTTAGCACTATTGATTGTGTCACTTTGACTCTCTCTAATTTTATACGTGTAATAAAAATATAGTCAAGTGGGATCTCGTTTGATTGGGCTTAATGTGTAGTTTTTTAATATGTGATTTTTATAATTTTTTCTTATATACATTTACAACTCTTTTACTTTATTCTTCCTAAATACGTAATATTATTTCTTGCATCGCATTGCATTTAGAGCTGACAAAATGGGTTAACGGGTCATGTTTGTGTCAACTTACGTATCATTTTCGGGTCGTCCATTAATTATGTAAAAAGTTACATAGATGAAAAATACTTGTTTTTTAAGACAATCGTATCAAAACGGGTCACTTTTGTGTCATTTAATGTCGTGTCGTATCGGTTTCGAGTCTTTCTCATTAAATTCGTATCGGATTCGTGTTGTGTTATCATGTTGTGACAAGGATTACGAGCTCTAATTGCATTGCATTGCATGCTTTTGAATGATAGTGCACTGAGTCACTAACCAACTAATGGGATTACTAACTTATTATTCAGGTTCTAGCAAATTAAATTTATCAACTTATTATCAACACAACCTCAGAGAATAATATAATCACTATAAACAATAAAAAATTAAAAATTAAAGCTTTATTTACGGGATTCTTAAGATATTAGAGTACATTTATGATTTATGAAACAAAAAATGATTGGATATCCCAAATTCTAAGGGAAATCAAAGAGAATAATTAGGAGGGCAATTCAAAACAATCAATAATAAATTTTCACCATTCAAATTTAAGTAAAACTATTGTCAAATTACATTCCAATAATTTTAACCCCCCCCGTTTAAAATTCTATATATATACCATGAACAACTTGAAAAAAAAAAAAAAACAATTCAAAAACTTTTTACAATTTTATTTTATTAAATTATTATTAATAATTTTTGGCTTGCATTGAAAATGGAAAAAATGAATTGGGCAATAATTCTGAGAATTGCAATAGCCTTAATAATTATTATTATAATTGTTGCACCTCAATATGAAGCAGTTGATTGGCCAGACAGTTGGTACACACATATAACTGTAAAAAATGAATTAGCAGATGAGGCAGTTGGACTTCATTGCCAATCAAAAGATGATGATTTAGGTGAGGTCAAAATTGAAGCAAATCAATCATTTGAATGGAGATTTACTCCTAATATTTTTGAATCAACTCTTTATTGGTGTAGTGTTTGGTCTAATAAATATGGTAATGCATCAAGCCATGTTTTTTCTGAAAAAGAACAATTTTATAAATATTGTAATTTTAAAGATTGTACTTGGACTATTTCAGATCAAGGGATTAATGTACTAAATCTAAATACTAGCACACCTGTGCTTTGGCATAAGTGGAATGAACAATAATAGAATATATAAATAAATTAAATAATATACTTAGTAATTAGTAATTAGTAATTATTAATTATTAATTAATTAGATGTGATCATTAATTATTGGAATTGTATAATTTGGGTTTCATTTGTAATTTGCAATTTGGGTGTTTTTTGGGTTCCACTAAATCAATATGTATAGGAATATTTATATTTCTCTTTTTTTTTTATCCATTATGCCTTTACAATTGTAATAAATAAGAGCAATTGATTCTATATTATGAAATCTTTATTTGAGGATATATTTATTATATTATCGGTTTTTATTTTTATTTTTTTAATCTAAATCTACTGCCTTCGTAACTATTTATGTAAAACAAATTGAGTCCCACAAACGAACTCCTAGGGAACTTTTCATTGTGTGTGTTAAATGGATAGAGAGACAAAAGGAGACATGTAATGAAAAAAGTGAAATGACATCCAAAAAAAAGAAAGAAAACATTTGTTACAAGTAGAGCTGTCAATTTTCAATCCGACCCGATAAACCCGATAAACCCGACCCGTAAATACTGGGTTTTGACAAAAAAATAAAAACTCAAACCCGTTTTGAACCCGTTAAACACAACTCGCTCTTAACCCGACCGGACATGCTTTCAACCCGACCCGACCCGAAAATTATTAAAAATGTATTAAACTTATGATATTATAGGGAAATGTAAGCAAAAACACTTCTTACCATTAAAACTTTGAATTTAAGATAATTTTTATTAGACCACAACATCAATTTTTTGCCATGAATTAGCTATTAATGAAGATATTTCTTATAATTTGTAGTTTTTAGAATATTTTAGGTAAATTTTAGTACATATATTGCATTAAAATATGAAAAATTAAAGGGCGTTATAAAACTTCCCAACCCGCTGGGTCAACCTGAACCCGAAGAATTTGGGTTATAAAAAAGCTAATACTGACCCGAACCCGCTTAACACCCAACCCGGTACAACCTGAACCCGCAATTATTTTACACCAACCCGACCCGACTCGACCTGCTTGACAGGTCTAGTTACAAGTGATGTGTTCCATTATTTTTTAGTAAATGTTGCACATAACCTATTACAATTCTTACAAAGGTAGTATAAATAATGTAACCAAATCAAAAAAACAATTTTTTTCATATTTATATTTATACTCCCTCCGTTTTTTTTTTTTTTTTGTGCTATATATATATATATAATACTCCCTCCGTTTTTTTTTTAATTTATTCACTTTCCTTTTTGGGATGCTTTTTTAAATTTACTAACTTCTTACATTTATTAATTTATGATTCCCAAATGCATTTTTCATACTCTCTCTCCTACTTTTGACTAACTTTAATAAAATTATCCTCTTTTCTCTCTTTTCCATACTCTATCGCTTACTTTTTATACAGCTTTTAATCATCATTTATTCTTTTTCTTCAACTTCCAATACTTTCTTGGTTTTGATAAAAATTCAAGTGAGTAAACTAAAAAAAATGGAGGGAGTATTTAGTGTTTTTTTAAATGACATCATCTTCTTCATGTAAGGATGGTGGGGCGGGTCAAGTAGGAGACCCGCCCCATCTCCACCCCAACGGGGAGGGGATGGGTCCAAGTTTGGTGGGGATGACGATGAAAATTGTACCTACTATGGGAAGGGGATTTTTTTAGGTTACCTCCACCCCGCCCCGTAAATACCCGCCCCACCCCACCCTGCCATGCCATGCCTTATGTATGAATTCATTTTTACTTTTTAATGGACTATTTAAACACATTGAGAATAAAATGCATAACATATTTTGGGGCCTTTATATTATTATTATGGGGCTTATGCCATTTTTGTTTACAAAATTAGAAACTCACTCTCATACTCACAATTCACAAACTATACCCCGTGGGTCTGTAGTGGGATCACGCGGGTTTGGGGGTGTGTATTTGACGGATAGTGGGGCAGGGAACATGTGTATTAGGCGGGTATGGATATTTACTTGGGTGATAGGGCAAAGATGGTTTCCTATATATCTCCCTCGGAGTTGGGATGCGGATAGAAAATATATACACCGTGGGGATGAGGATTCCATAAGTAGATGGGGATGTGGATATGAATTGTAATATTCGTCCCGTTCCGTCCAGCCCCAATTGCATCCCTATCCTCATTTGCAGTTTTTTATTCTGTTTTAAATTTTATTTTTACTGTGTGACTAATTAATTATTTCACTTTTCAATTTAATTCTTTAAATCGATACCTTTACATACAAATACTAATTACCATATTCACTTTTTGTCTAGGAACCGATATCATATAATTATGTAGCGAGTTTTGCGATACGGATATAATATATTCTTTTTCAATGAGTATCAAATAAATTAGAGGTTGTACTTTATAAAAAATCAAAGGGAAAGAATAAATTCATACACTAGTTAATTAATGTATAAAACTATAAAATGCGAAAAAAACGTGGGCAATAACCAATAGCCAACATTAGAAGTGATGTAATCTAGAGCTTATTTGATACTCATGCAACTCGTTGTCTGTTTTTTCTAGACTAGACTACTTGAAAGTTGAAAATTGAAAATCCCTTCTTCTGTTTTTCTTTTATTTTTGCCCTCTTTTCATCCTTTTCTTTCTAAAGCTCACACAACTCTCAAGATTAGGGTTTCCTCACCTCTCTTTATCTCTCTTCTTCTTCGAATCAACACTCGTCGCCTGCAGATCTTGCCCTTCTTAGTAAGTTCAAATCTTTTGAATTTTTGTTTCGTTCTAATTTTTAATCTGGAAGGAGGTTGAATTTTGTTTCAGAATTACGCAAAACATTTGGGTTGTTATTTGCTATAATTTTGTTTAGTTTGTCATTTAGATTTAAGAATGCTTTTATTCTGCATAGAAAACAACTAGAAATCACTAACCCTAATCTTAGTAGTTACTAGCTTAAGAGGTTTAGAGATATGGACGATGCTGAAGGGGTTGGAGGAGGATCCGGTGGAGCATTTCCACCGTAACGAAGCGATTTCAGCTGTTACTGATAAGGGTTTTGGTGAGGAAGATGATGATTATGAAGACCTTTACAATGATGTTGATGTAGGAGAAGGTTTTTGCAATCTTTGAAGTAGTAACGAACCTCAACCTCAGTCTCAGTCTCAGCACACCCCACTCTCGTTTATGCCTGAAAGTGCTTCCTTGTAGATGTCGGGTGTTGGGGGAGGTGATGGGGGGAAGAAGTTTGAGGGAGATGTAGGAGGATAGAGAGTTTTCATAATCAAGGTTTTAGAGGGAGTGAAATGGGTATGAAAGGTCCTGTACAGCCTAATGGAGGAATTGATTCTGGTCCAGGAGTTAGTGCCTCAAGTGTGGGACGAGGTTATGGGGGTGGGCTGCGGGTTGAGTTAGGATCGCATTCAAGTAAAGCTAGGGATGTAGAAGAGCAAGCGATTAATAGTGTTCCACCTCAAGGGATAAGTCAGCCTCAGCAACCTCATGGGACAAGTATAGGGAATGTTGGCAATGAGGGTATTGTTAGACAGGTTGGGGTTGTGAATGGGACTGCTGGAAACGTGAGCGGAACAGGAAGTTCTGTTGTACAAGTTGCACCAATAGGTGCTGGTGTGGACGGTACAGCTGGTGGAGGGGTTGGTGGGACTCTTCTTTTTGTAGGGGATTTGCATTGGTGGACTACAGATGCAGAACTAGAAGTTGAGCTTGTTAAATATGGAGCTGTTAAAGAGGTGAAATTCTTTGATGAAAAAGCCAGTGGGAAATCAAAAGGGTATTGCCAGGTTGAGTTTTATGATCTTACGGCTGCCTCAGCTTGCAAGGAGGGGATGAATGGACATGTTTTCAATGGCCGACCTTGTGTTGTTGCTTTTGCTTCTCCATATACTATTAAGAGGATGGGTAAAGCACAGGTGAATAGAAATCAACAGGTGACACCACAACAACCACTTCCACAAACTAGGAGAGGCCCTACTGACGCTCCCGCTAGTAAGCCAACTGGGAATAATATTACGACTGGTGGCAATTACCAAGGTGGGGATCAAAATAGGAATTTTGGGAGAGGTAGTTGGGGGAGAGGGAATCCTCAAGGCATGGGTGGCAGGGGTCCAATGGGACCGATACGGAACAGGCCTGGTGGAATGTCTGGAAGAGGTATTATGGGAAATGGTGGAAATGGGTTTTGTCAAGGTATGGAACCAAATCCTCCATTAATGCATCCTCAAGCAATGATGGGTCAGGGATTCGATCCTGCTTTTGGAGGGCCTATATGGGCCATTATGGGGGCTTCCCTGGTGGTCCTCAACCTCCATTTCAAGGGCTATTGTCTTCTTTCCCACCTGTGGGTAATGTTGGTTTGCCTGGAGTAGCTCCTCACGTGAATCCTGCATTCTTTGGAAGAGGAGGCATGCCCATGAATGGGATGGGAATGACGCCTAATGCTGGTGTTGATGGTCCCAATATGGGTATGGGGTGGTCAGATCCCAATATGGGTGGATGGGCAGGTGATGAGCATGGTGGGAGAGCTGCAGAGTCCAGTTATGGGGAGGAAGTTGTGTCTGATCACCAGTATGGAGAGCCAGCTCAAGACCGTAGTGGCTGGCAGAATCCTGTCAAAGAGAAGGAAAGAGTTCCTGATAGAGACTTTTCTGGATCTTCAGATAGGAGGCTGCGGGATGATAGGGAGCCTGCGTATGAAAGAGATGTGCCTAGGGAGAAAGATGTGAGTCATGATCATGAGTGGCGGGAAAGAAGGCACCGTGATGAAAGAGAGACTCGGGACAAGGAGAAAGATCGTGACCACGAGCGTTCACGTGATCGCGAGCGTTCACGTCACCGTGATTGCGAGCAGTCTCGTGACCGTGATCGCGAGCGGTCTCGTGATCGTGAACGAGAGGGGGACAAGGACAGAGACAGGGACCGTTACAGAGAAGACAGAGACTGATATGCTGATCACCATAGGTATAGGGACCGTGAAGCAGACTATGGTGATGAATGGGAGAGGCGCACATCAAAGAATAAATCTCGTGCATCCCAAGAAGAAGAGCGTCCAAGATCTAGAGATGCTGACTATGGAAAGAGGTGGAGGATAACTTTTGAATAGCTTCGAATTACTATTGTGCTTGCTTGTAAGTTCGAATGTTTGAGGGGATCACCTTGCTGATTAACTTCTTCCTGGCTACTTTTTTGTGTCACATGTAACAATTCATCTCCTAAGATCACTTACCTTTTGTTTATGGGGTGTGCTATTCTGCTATGCATTGGAGGCCAGTCTTTGATATACCATCTTATATATCACTATTATGCTTCATTTATAAACTAGGTCATCTTTCTGTTTTTGTTTCTGCATGCTTCTTACATGTTAGCCATTGTTAATTGAATCTTATTACATGCTTAGTTGCTTATTGATTTCTTATACACATTATATTTTCAGTTACTGTAAGATCTGTTTAAAATTTGGCACTTGTAAGGCCTTTTCTTGTACTAGAAAATGTTGTCTCATGAAATTGCTTAAATGTAATTTCTACTATAATTTTAAATGGCCGTAACTTCTTTATTTCAAGTCAAAATTAGGCGTATGTTCTACCAATGTAAAACTTTTTGAATCTAGTTTCTAGCTTGGCTTAACACATTTCTCAATTTGATACATTTTATAATCTTTAATCGTCATTTTTTATTTTAAAACCCATACGAAAAAAAACCCCTACAAGCTGCTGATCCTAAGAAATACTTGTCAAGATAACCAAGCTAAGGCCCTGTTCTTTAAGACTGATCTGATCTGATTTGAGTTTTTCTAATCTGATCTGATTTGAATTATTTTAAATAATGATAATATTAATAATAACTACTAATTTTAATATTATTATTGTAATTGTAATTATTATTTTCATTATTATAATTGTAATAATTATTTTTTTATGAGAAAGGTAATACATGATTATATTTACTAAAATAATAATAATAATAAATTTATTTTTTATTTTATTTTTAATTTTATTTTTAGTTCTATTTTTATTTTTTATTTTGATTTTTATTTTTTATTTTGATTTTGATTTTTGTTTTTATTTTTATTTTTATTTTTATATTTATTTTTATATTTATTTTTATTTTTATTTTTGTTTTTGTTTTTGTTTTTGTTTTTATTTTTATTTTTATTTTTTTTATTTTTTATTTTTATGTCAAAGTAAACCTTAAAACCTATCTCATGTTCATTTTCATTCCAAAGTAGCAAAGTGCAAACCCTAGCCAGCAGCAGTGGCAGCGTAAAAATCTTCCGAAATGATTTTTTGTGACATTGTCTTTTGTAAATGATGCTTGAACAGCTTTCGAAAAAACCGTCCGAAAAGTCAGTTGAAAAAACACCGACGTAAAAATCTGTCCGAAAAAGTCGGTTGAAAAAAGTCCACCGGAAAAGTCGCCCTGAAATCCTTTGGTGGAAAATTTGGTCCTTAAAATCCACCGCCGGAAAATTCGGACCGATAATAGTCGTTCGAAATTTGGTTGAAAAAGCATCGGGGGAAAAGTCTGTCCGAAAAATTGTCGCCGAAAAAGTCTGTCGAAAAAAGAGTGTCGGAAAATTCGGCCCGAAATTTTTTGCCGATAAAGTAGGTCAAAAAAGACCGCCAAAAAAGTCGCTCGCGTAAACCAACTTTGAAAAGTCGGTCGAAAAAACATCGCCGGAAAAATCGGCCTGAAAAGCATCGTCGGAAAAGTTCCGCCGAAAAATTCGACCAAATCGTCACCGAAAAAGTCGACCGAATAATCACCGCTGGGAAAGTCATTCCGAAAACGTTGCCGAAAAACTCGGCCTGAAAATCATCGTCGGAAAAGTCGGCCGAATAATCACCGCCGGAAAAGTCAGTCCAAAAACCGTTGTCGGAAAAGTCGTCCCGAAAATCTTCGCCGAAAAATTGGGCCTGAAAATCGTCGCCGGAAAAGTTGGTCGAATAATCACCGCCGGAATGTCTGATCTGATCTTATTTGATCCGATCTGATTTGATTAAGTCTGATCTGATCTGATTACTGTAGCTTTTAAGTCCTAAAGAACAGGGACTAAGACTCGATTTAATGATTTAAGAATTTTACTCAACCGCGAGTGATAATTGAACAATCGACACAAAGGAAGAATATGGAAGAAATATTCAATTAAGTAAAAGAACTATGAAACCATGTAAAACTAAGGGTGTAAAAAAATTAGCATAACCGTGAACTTGTAATGTGTAAATAAGGGGGTCTTTAATTTTGCAATGCAATCTTCTCAATTCGGTCTCTCCTCTTAGGTTCGAAGGTGCTAGGTAGCAATCGTGGGTCATATTGATGGTTTGAACTTGTGAATAAGGCCTTTTGGGCGTGTGAATAAGGCCCTTAAGGCCAGGCAAGCCTCACGTCCCTCCCCTTAACCGTCCATCCCCTTATGTTTTTTTTGCTTCTAGTAGTTTCATTTGTAGCATAGTTCTTACTTGGAGTTCTATAAATACCCAAGTATGTCTCAATTGTAGAGTGGTGTAATAGTTGAAAATTTTCAAGTAATAAAACTTGAGTTTCCTTTGTTACATATGAGTTGAGTGATTATTTCATATGTTGGAGCCCTAACTAGTGAGTTGAGAAGTCAGTCACTTAATTAGTCTTGAATAATCTTGCTTCAATGATTGAAGAGATTATTCAAACCTCTATTTGATGATAATCTTGTCCTAGGATTAGGGAGATTACTCACCCATTGTATGATTTAGGAGTCAATCAACACCAATTCGTGATTGCCCTCTCTACCACACATCAAACTGTTAACCGTGTAACTGGTACTTTTTAACGGTTAATTTACCGAACCGTTAATTTCTAATGGTTACGGTTACCGAACCATTAATATTAACGATTAACGGTTACAGTTAGCGGTTTTCATAAACGGATTAACCGTTAATTTTTTAAAAAGATATTAAGTATGTCAAATCCAATTTCTAAATGGCCTAAAGGCATTATTTTAACAAACCTATATATGTTACTAGCCTCATTGCCACACATATGTAAGTTTGATTCATTCATCATTTCATATTTTCATCTTCCATCATTTGATTCATCATTACTCATTCTTAATGGTTAACCGTTCGATTATGGTTATGAAACCCTAGTAATCGTTGTAACGGTTAACAGAATCGTTAAGCCGGTTAATCGTTTATGAACACCCCTGTGTACTGGCTAGTGGATATTCAAGTAATTTTAATCCAGTGTGCATTATAGAAACAACCATAATTTTTTTTTGGAGGGAATGTATATAGGACCCGCCTAAATAATGACCATGAGCTATGATAATGGTATCCCTATTCTTAATAGTATAATCCATGCTATTCTTGCTGTGGAATCCCATTTATCAGTGGCGGACCCAAGATTTGAAAAATGGAGGTACGGATTATCTATGTTGTACGTTTAGATAAAATCTAACAAAAAATTCACAAAAAAAAAAAGCATATACGGAGTATATTTTATCCACATGACTAAAACAACCAAGTTAATATATCAATCGAAACTAAAAAAATAAACAGAAAATTATATAAATATTAAAAAAAAATAAACTAAAAATTACCGACAGTCAATTTCAAATTACCGTCCGCCCTGTTTTTTTTCGATTTTTATTTATTTTGCGAATTTTTTTTTTTTTGAAAATTTGGGTACATCTGACAAACTGTACCCGGTAATTCTATACTGGGCCCACCCCTGCCATTTATGGTTTTTTCCATGCGCAATCAACTCATAATACCTCAGTCACGTCTGGTGATTTCCGCACCCCAAAAATTGATTTCCGCACCCCACGTTTACAGTATTAACCCGCGTTAATACTGAAAACCTGGAGTGCGGAAATTAAATTTTGGAGTGCGAAAATCAATTTCTCTCAGTCACGTCCAGTGCCTATACAAATGGTTTGCCATTCAAAGCAGTATGGTCTAGGTCTCTAGGGGTGTCGAACCTTAGGGAAGACATGTACACTAAAAAGACGAAGTTTTAAATTCTAATTATTAGGTGGTGGTTCTAAGGTAATAATTACAAATTTTTATTTAACAAAGGAAAAATTTATATAAATAATCCCAATTATTGGATGTCTTCCAATATTAATCCCAACTATTAGTTATTACAGTATAATCCAAACTTTGGGGGTTATTTTATGATATTAGTCCATTGACTTATTTAACCTATTGTAATCGGTCACCAATTCATAAAATATTCGTTATCTTTCCTCTTTTCTTATTTATTGTACTTGACTATACCATCCTCCCTTTCTACGAAGGAAATCGGAGCCGGTCAAAAGTTAGTATGGACTAATATCATAAAACTATCCCTTAGTTTGGATTATAGTGTAATAACCTATAGTTGGGATTAATTTGGAAGACCTCCAATAGTTGTGATTATTCATATGAATTTTTCCTTTAACAAAAAGGTTTTTTTTAAAGGAATAACCTAGTGTTAAGTGTGAAGTTTGAAAGGAGAAATGGCAAGAATACAAGAAAGTTTTAATCGTTTATGTTTTAGGTCTTATTCTTTTGGATTTAATTCCAGACAAGTTTAATTTAATTCAATTCAATTCAACTCTTACTTAATATAAGATTTAGTTTAATTCACTTTATTTTAAATTAATTAGTCCAAAATAACAATGCAACAACTTTATAAGTAAGATTGGGTGCTTGTATGATTTATGTTACAATGGTACAATTTAATACTTCCAAATTGAAGTTATTCGAATTTGGATGATTTTCGGATTAGATTGATATCTAAATTAGACCCATGCGGATTTTAGATCATGAATCAATTAGACTTTTTAAGGCTCCGTTTGATAGGGTGTAAAATGTTTTCAGATAAAAATAGTTTTTTGATCGATAACCTTTTACATTGTAAAATTCATTTTTTCACAAAGTTTTTCCGTTGTTTAATTGCACGTAAAATGATTTTATTTAAAATATTTTTCATCATTTTGTTGAACTGAAAATCGATTGCTTCAATTGTGATAAAAATGTTTTCCTTCCAATTGTGAGGTAATTATTTTCTTTTCAATTGTAAAGTAAGATATTTTCCTTTTGATTTGGAGGGAAAATGCTTTCAATAATTTGGAAAGTAGTTTTCTACCTCAAGTTTTACATTTTAATATTAAGTCAAATCCAAACAATGTAAAATGAAAATGTTTTACATCCTACCAAACTGGTCCTAAATTATTATTGGAACTCAAATTAAATATTCCTTGTTGAATTTTTGGATCAATTTACATTTACTATTTACATACATAAATTACAAGAACCAAAATGATATCTCAAATGAATAATAGCATTATCTCCCTCCTAAACTGCTGGGAGTAAAATTTTTACATATCTCTAATCTCAAAATAACTAGTCTCCTATACCATCTAATGGTGAACAATTTGACATCAAATCCTAACTTAAATTTTAACAAAAAAAATTATACTCTGTTATATAATATGTATTAATGGATGACCATTATACCCCTGATTGTACTATAGGAATATTCTAGAATTAAGGTTTGCTGTAAATACTCCTTGTAGCTTGTATATATATCTCTCTCCTGATTAATGAAAGGTAAAACTTTCTTACCATTTTCACAACAACACTCTAATTTTTTACCATAAAATTATTACTTTATACATGGCAAATTTGTCACGCTAAAATTCATAACTATGGTAAAAAAGAACTACAATTTGTTAGTTAAAATTTTAGTCAGAAAAATGGTGTCCCAAATAAAGATATTTGACAAAAGAACCTCTTACATAGTCAAAGATCTCTTATCCTACATTAGTTTCTTTTTAAATACAACAAATAAACATTTTTCTCTATACTATATGTCAAATCGTTACATTTAAAAAAAACGGAGATAGCATTAAGAATTTCAAATTACTATAGAAGAGTCAAATCAGAATTAACCAATTTCTACCACAAGTGGACTCCAATCTCAATTACCAACCCTCCAATTTGACATAATGGTAAAGCTACAAGAAAGAAAGAAAAAACCCACTCCCACTAACTTTATTTACATAATCCAAAGTGGGCCCCCCTTTCTTATAGGACTCAAATATGATCGACATTTTAATTTTAGCACTCCTCCCCCTCTCACATGAATAGTAACATTGAAAAGTGCCAAAATCAAATTGGAAGAGTGCCAAAATCACTCTCCTCCATTATGTGTTCCACTGTGTGTCCCACTTCTTTTAATTGTGTCATTTTCTATATAAACAATCAATAAAAGCATTTAAGTTAGACTAGAAAATGACTCAATTAAAGGAT
The DNA here is from genome assembly GCA_951394345.1 of Salicornia ramosissima. Taxonomy (NCBI): domain Eukaryota; kingdom Viridiplantae; phylum Streptophyta; class Magnoliopsida; order Caryophyllales; family Amaranthaceae; genus Salicornia; species Salicornia ramosissima. The sequence continues at coordinate 49,837,548 of OX596235.1, read as the reverse complement.
GGGACACATTGTAGAACAAATTATGGGACAACAAATTTGAGTCATCTCTTATAACACTATTACATGGGCCCACCATTAGCTCCACCGGGCCCACCATGAGTCAACATCCTACCACCACCACCACCACCACTCCCACTACCACCTCCACCACTACCATATCCATACACATGCCCATCATGACCAATCACATGTCCAATTCCAAAAACACCCCCACCATTCCCACTATTTACACCAACACTTCCATTATTATTGTTGTTATTATTATTACTAGTACTACCACTATTATTATTATTATTCCCCTGAACCGGTCCAACACCGGTTCTTTCCCCTTCTAACTCCCTGAACCGCTGCAAATAAATTTTGAGCGGTTCAACATACTCTTCGAACCCAAGCGTTGTCATAGCCCAGAGTAAATCGTCGCCATTGATGGTCTTCCTTTTCTCTCTCTGACACTTATCCGACGCTTCACCAGTGATGAAGCTTATGAACTCTGAAACACATTCTTGAACTGTTTCTTTAGCGTCTTTAGAGATTTTCGCATTTGCTGGTAATGCTTTTTTCATTATTCTACTTACGTTTGCAATTGGTAGAAATCGATCTTGCTCCTTTGGATATGAGGAATCTCCACGTGATTTTCCTCCTGAGTCGTTGTCTGAATCTCCCATGTGTTTAACACGATAATTCTTATCTTTTAATTTCTGATAATAATAACAATTCAGACAAGTAGTCACAATTCGTATCTTCAATTATTCCCGATCCTGCGGAAAAAGAAAAAAAAAAACAAAAAACCCTAAAATTTAGGGGAACGAACGAATGGATAAAGAAATTAACGGATTTTTAGCTCCTTTGTGTAATTGAGATATGGATATCAAAAAATCAAAATCAGACGCGAAAATCAAGTAATCAGGATCAAATATTATACTGAAATAATACCAAAAATTACTCAACACAGCGAAGATCAAGTCCTCAGAAATTTATTTTCTAAATTATTTGAAGTTTGAAACAAAATCAACTAATACTCATAATGTCTCAATACAATTTCCAAAAAAAAAAAAAAAAAAAAATTAAAGAAAAGAAAAGAAAGCCTGCTTCAAACAATTGAATCATTGAGCTTCTAATTCTTGATATCGAAAACTAAAAATAGCAAACATTAACACATTCAATTATCATACCTTGCAATAGAATGCAACATGAAACTTGTAAATCCTTGAGAAGAAACTGCAACTTCGAATCCAAAAGATTAACCTATCTCCATTCAGCGCAGACAAAAACTTGCGCAAAAGTCAAGGAGATAATCGAGGAATTGAGAAAAATAATCAAAAATTACTGCCAATTCTTAGAAAGAATCGCAAAATCCAAAAGTGTAATCAACTTTTCTATATAATAAAAAGAAAGAGTGAAAAGAAAAAGATGTGATGAAAAAATTAAAAAGAAAATGAAAAAATTAATGGAAGATAAGAAAGTGTCGGGAAAATGAGCGTCGAAAGTGAAAAGGAAAAAAAAATCAGAAACTTCGCGAAGACGAGTGAATTAAAAGAACGAGGAGGGAAAAAAATAAGAGAGAAAAGTTAATTTTTGGTTAAATGGGAGGGACTAAATAAAAAAAAGAAAGAAAAATAGAAAAATGTTAGATGACACGTGGAAGATTGTTGACCGTTGTTTGCTGATAAGTTTTGGAGGTGGTCATGGTCAAGTTTAGATAGAAGATATAATTTGATTAGATTGGATAGGTCTAGGTTAGAGATTGATCATAACCATTCATTTAATATCTTTGACAAGTGGAAGGCAAAGAGTGTTGAATCATTTTTTATTTTTTGTTCATTTTCCTTTTTTCTTTTTAAAAAGTAGTTAAGATTTCATTAAAATGCATGTGTATAAAAACTATTAGTAGAGTTGTTTACGAGACTAGACAATTTGCGGGCTAGGTAGCATAGATATTTTGTTGAGATAGTCATACACTTACACCCATATCAGATATCGATACTTTTAGGATATCGGATATTTGACTCAATTTTAAATTTTTTTTGACATGTTTATGATAATTTTATCCATTTTTTTCATGTTTTCATATGTTTTTTTTAAGGTTTTTCTTAGGTATTGTTTGGTTGAAGTTGATTTCCCCAGGAAATACAACTTCTTAGGAAATGTCTAAATGGTGTTGTGTTTGGTTGAAGGTAATTGGCAAAATTATAGGAATTGAAATTTCCTAGGAAATAGAAATTCTCACAAAACATGAGAATTAACTTACCAAGCCCCCCCTTGGTGACTTGAATTTCCTAGGAAATTGAGAAGGAAAATTATTTCCCATGAAATATCAATTCCCATGGGAAATTACTTCCCACGTGAACCAAACGACACCTTATATTCTTATGCTAATCAAATTAAAACATTCCAAATTATATTAAAAATTGATTGAGATGTATACTGTACTTTTCAAATTAACATATTCCTACATGTTTCGTACCTGAATCCATGCATCTTAGTTTGTAGGTCGTTAGTTACTTGAGCCCGAGTTGGTTAGTACTCAAAGACTCGTCTCAAGTAGGCTTGAATCGGCCTCGACTCAAGTTTTTAACGAGTCGAGTCAAACAACACATTACTTTTTGAAACAAGATTGGTATATTAGTGTTTTTATTTTAAATTATTGAATGTTTCATTTAATAGAATCATATCTCGATCATTAATGATTAATGATTTAAAATAAAATGATAGCTGAATTACAAAGACGAGATCATTCTTGCTAGTTACTCTAAAATCACTAATTAAAAAAAATAAGTTGTTTGATTATCATAATAATTCTTGGGAAGTGGTTTTTCTCATGTAGTGTGAAAGTGTGATCGATTGACAATAATATGTGAACAAAAAATTCTCATGGGAATTAACTTCCTACAAAATAGAAGAATTAACTTCTTACAAGATGGAAGAATTAACTTACTCCCACTATGTAAGTGAAAAGTCGGCAAATTATTAGGTACACCCAAGACCACATAGCTTTTTGTAGTCCCTATTGATTTTTATCTCTCTCCTCTTATTTTCGTTTTTCTCACATGCTATTCATCTCCTCCTCTTCATTTAGTCATCTTCATCTTTTGTTGCTGATTTTTATATCTCTCCTCCTAACTAAGTGATTTCATTCATAATATTGAATAATCAATCTCAATCGCAATTTTCATTTTTTTAATATTTCGTATTAAAAAATAAATAATCATTTTAATTATCGCAAAAGGGAATATAAGTTCAGGTTCTTTGTGGTAAAATTAATATTTAGCATAACAAAATGAATATTCAGTCTAACAAAATGAATATTCAGTATTAAACACACAAATGACACAAGCACCTAAGCACTACCACTAACACAACAAACGGAAGGGGAAAAAAAAACAGAAAACTAATGTCATGTTTAATACAACATACAAATATTAAATCATACATATGCCCCACATATTCTAGATCGAAAACAGTGAGAAGGGAAGCCGTTCACAGAATCCGCCCTCTCACCTCTATTCCCGAAACAAATTCCGATATGAATATCAGACTCTAATTTAATCGGGCTGAAGTTTGATCACAAAAATTAGTCCACAAAAGGGTTAGTTCAAATTAGAAAGCTCAAAATAAAGAGACTTCTAACAAGTTCAAGAATGTGTATTATACAGCCTGCATCCTGCAGCATAAGCATCAACTGTTATAGGACTATCTCTAGCAAAAGACTAGTTTGTTTGCCAGAATATTATAAACAACTATCGATATATTACAGCTACTTGTACAGACTAAATCAAGAGGAGGCATAACTAAAACAAGGTGAGATACTATCTAATAACCAACGCAGAAACGAGGTAAGGCAGGCATTTACATGTATATTTTACCATTTTTATTTCCTGCTGCCTTGCCCTTTATCAAGCCACTACCTCTTTGGAAGCAGGCTGGGCATCATTTTTTTCTGTATCCGTCTCATCTCCTTCATCTTCATCATCAGCTTCATCAGCTAATTTTGTAAGCTCATCCTGTATCATAAGCTTGATCGCTGACTTTTTGGATGTGAGATCAGTACTAAATTGTTTGGCTGCAGGAAAAAACAAAAATTCCCCAGTCTCATAAACCAAAAGCTGAGAAGACATCTAACCCCAGTCTCATAAACCATTATTTCAATCTAAACATGCAACAAGTTTCAACATCTTGTAAAACTTAGCAAGAAAAAGAAAGAGAACTTACCAAGTTGTTTCAGAATATCAGTGAAGGTTGCCTGTAGATATATCATTCAATCAGTTAAAAAGAATGTCAGCCACCAACATTAGTACCAAATATAGTGCATTCTGTTTTTCTAAAAGTTTCATGAGCATGAAAGCACAACTGGAAAAACAGATATAAACAATAACATAAAAATGCAAAGCACTCTATTAGCTATCATTCCATCACGAGGGCCAGATTTTTTTTTGCCTGGATTACAACAATGTGCAAGATTAATAAATTTGTACAAGTCGGGCAGAATTATCTTCCACTTTGACACAAAATTTGCTAGTCTCCAAATTAGGACTCAGTAAAAGCTAAAATCCCATATCACATCACTGTGCTAGATTTCATGAAACCCAAGATAACCCAAGTTTTACTAAATCTCAAGGGAAACCACCAACATGAAAGCAATAAAATCAACAATTTCTTACCGTAAAGCAAATTAGCAAAAACGAGAGAAGAATACTCTATAAAAGATCTGCAGCCTTGCCAACACCAAACATGAAAGCAATAAAATCAACAATTTCTTACCGTATTGAAATCAACTTCTTTAAGAATGTCACATATCGCATTTCTTAGTTCATCATCAGACGGCTTCAATTTGTCTTCTTTGGGTTTCTCCTTCCCTTTTACAGGCTTTTTACCTTCAAAAAAAATGAGTAAATTCAAAACAGAATCTTAATCAGGAAACCTATCATATTTAAATGAATCCTGCATTTATCTTATTGCTAATTTCAATAAGAATAAATTTTCAGAAGCAGACATAGCATGGGAATAATTGATAGGTTGAAAAAAGAAAGAAATCAATCATTTCTGGCAGACCAAAGAGCGAAAAATGCTTGTCATCAAGAGACCACATGATGATCAAGTCCAAGAACCATTTTTCATTTTTAGGATAAGATTGCTCAAATCCATACGCTTACCAGATTTTTGCTTCGTGGCAGATTTTTCCTTTGTGGCAGATTTTTCCTTCGCAGCAGATTTTTCCTTCGTAGCAGATTTGCCCTTTGTAGCAGATTTTTCCTTTGTAGTAGATTTTTCCTTTGTTGCAGATTTTTCCTTTGTAGCAGACTTCTTCGGAGTTGAAGACTTCTCTTTATTAGGCTCTTCATTTTTTCTCTTCCTAGAGAACACCTTGGGGATTTTCTCTTCGCTCTCAATAGCCTTGGAATGGTTTGATGATTTTTTGGTTCCTTTTGGTACTGACCTTGCTTTTCTGGGAGTGACAACTGTTTTGTTAATAGCTTTTCCAGAAGATTCTACACTAGACTTTTTCTTGGTTTCCTGGCTTCCTTTTCCTGAACTCACTTTCTCTTTCGGTGAATCTTCTTCAGAGTCATCTTCCGACATCTCCTTTTTCTCTTCACTCTCAGACTGCTCAGATTTTTCTTCTTCTGGTTTCTGTGCAGTTCCATTCTCTTTCTCCCCTTCATTTTCTTCCTCACTCTCGGAGTCATCATCAATCTCTGGAGTAGCCTTTTTCCCTTCTCTTTTAGAATCACTACCTATCTTCCGGCTCTGCAACCATAACAAATAAAGAAAACCTGAGAAGACAGGTTTAATAGAATAGCAGTATCTCTAATTTTAACTCATCAAACATGTAAGCCTTTGGCATTCTGCATTTCAAAAGTTCTACCACCAAAAGATTAAAGTGGAATACTGAAGAGCATAGGAATTGTGTAAACTGGAAAGTGGAGTGTACAGAACCTTAGCAGAGCCTTTAGGTGATATTGATTTAGATGCAGCTTTTGTAGAAGACCTCTTACGCTTCTTGCCCTAGAAAAGAGTCAAAACAACAGTTAGGGCTACAGTATTTACGCAAACTAAGCTTAGCAACACATCATTAACAGAATTTCTTCCAATGACTTTGTAACAAACCTGGTCTTGCTCTGCAAGCAAAACAGCAGTAGTAACATGAGGGGACACCAAAAAATCCAACAGCTTGGCAACAATATCTTCCTGCGTAAATAATTTTGAGACTAGGTCATTTCTCATTTTCACGATAATTTACTCCCAAAACCCTGCCTGACTTGGGGTCTACTAATGGACATGAACATGCACAAGCTAGTTTTTTACATTTGATACATTTATGCACTGTTTCAAAGTTTTTCAATCAGAAAATCAAAAGTTTCGACAACGAAAACCCACTTCGCTTTTCAATTTACCAAAAATTAGAACCCACTAATCTGTGTCAATGAAGCTAAAATAAGATAGCTAACAAAATGCAAAGAGCCTGTAATTTTATTTGACATACCTTTTTTGCGGTGGTTTTAGTAATTGGTATGTCAAGTACATCACAGAAGTCTATCAATTTCTCTTTCACAAATTTGTCAAACTTCTCCTTGACTTTCATCCTTTGCTTTTCCTACAGTAGTACTATGAAAATTAGACATGCCTCACACAAGTAGTTCAACAGTCACTAATTTTATTGCACAGATCAAAGTCAAACAAACAAACATCTATGAAAACCTGCCTTTTTCCTTAATAGGCACTCTTTATCGTTTTTCTTGGTGCATCGCTCAACCAATAGGTAAGCTTCATTGGCTCAAATATTCCCTAAATTATAAATACTTTCTCCGTTAAAAAAACGCAACAATTGGGAAGGCACGGACTTCTAGATAATTTTTTATGGTGAGAGTAAAAGGGATAGAGAGAGAAAGTGGGGCATGTGATGATGCGAGAGATAGAAAGAAAAGACTTACAAAAATAGAAAGTTTAAAATTGTTGCATTTATTTTGAAACTTCCTGGAATGAAAACGGTTACATTTATTTTGAAACGGAGGAAGTATTAAACATGCTGCACTTTTCGAATAGTGCCTAATATACTATCATTACTTCTTGCACATAATTTTATAGAGTTTAAGATGTTCGAATATCATCTCTTTCTTAATGAGACCATATGTCCTGACATAAACTGAAATCAGACTATCGTAACAGGCCACAAAGCAGTAGGTGGCATCAGCTCATTTATATCTTAAAATGACAATGTAAATAGGTTGCAGACAGAACAAAAAAAAAAAACAACCATCGCCACAAAGGAGGATACAAAAGTGTAGTATTTCAAACTTCATATTAGGATAATGTAAATTTTAAACGGCAGATTGCTAGTGTGTAGGCACACAAAAAGTTAAGTAATGTACCTCATTATCATGCCAGACAAAACCTGAAAACCTTGATATATTATGCTTAACTTGAGTCGCCTGCAAGAAAAATAAAAGGTTAGTTGTAAACTTGTAATGAATCAATTAATTAGAAATTAGTTTTCTGGTTTTTTATTATTTCAGACTTTTATTGCTTTTATTTTGTTTTACTTATCTTTATTTGTCCTTGTTTGCTAGTATCATGTCTTGTTAGCTCATGTTTGATCTTATCAGCTTTTTGGGTGATTTTGTATGGACAAAATCAATTAAGGTAGTAGTAGTATAAATATTTAGGCAGGGGGAAGAGAGGAATTATCCAGAAAATTGTAGAACTTGGGCATTTTGAGAATTTTGACGTAAAGTCACTATTTTGGAGATTTGCAACCTCAAGTTGCTAACCTATATTTATATTCAATCTCTGATTTTCCAGTTTAACCCTCCTTTATCATCCAAATATCAACATCTGCTACTGCAATTAATCTCTATTTAGCTGCTGTTTTCCAGATTATTTAGTCAGTAAAGTTCAGTGGTTTACATTCGTCAAGTCAAAACATCATCCATCTTCCAATGCTCCCCCCTCCCCCCCAAAAAAATAAAAGGTTAGTCAAGTCAAAACATTATACATCTTCCAATGCCTCCCCCCTACCCCACCCCCCCAAAAAATAAATAAAATAAAAGCTTAATCAGAAGTCAAAATATTATCCATCTTCCAATGCTCCCCCACTCTATTTAGCTGCTGTTTTACAGATTATTTAGTCAATAATGTTCAGTGCTTTACATTAGTCAAGTCAAAACATATCCATCTTCCAATGCTCCCCCACTCTATTTAGCTGCTGTTTTACAGATTATTTAGTCAGTAATGTTCAGTGCTTTACATTAGTCAAGTCAAAACATTATCCATCTTCCAATGCTCCCCCCCCCCCCAACAACACACACACACAAAAAAAAGGTTAGTCAAGCCAAAACATTATCCATCTTCCAATGTCTCCCCCCCACCCACCCAACACACACACACAAAAAAGGTTAGTCAAGCCAAAACATTATCCATCTTCCAATGCCCCCCAACACACACACAAAAAAAGGTTAGTCAAGCCAAAACATTATCCATCTTCCAATGCCACCCCCCCCCCCCCCAACCCCCAAAAAAAAAAAATTAAATAAAAGCTTAGTCAGAAGTCAAATGTTATCCATGTTTCAATGCTCCCCCAACCCACCCCTCTAAAAAAACTCCCTCTCTCCCTCTCGTACCCCTCCAATAGTTAACACAAAGCCTAACCCATCATCTTCTCTTCTTGCAAGGGATGAGAATTGAACATGAGACCTCAAGTCCTCATGCCCCTTAGATTTATCCACCTGAGCTAAGAAATATTGCATGAGGTTTTTCATCCCTCATTGAATCTTGATCTGCCATGACAAAACCAAATTGCTGAATGAAATTTCTTTATACTTGGACTTACTATGATTTGCTTCTGATATGGGTTTTATCACGATATGTTAGAATGGTTGTATACCAAAGTTCCCCCCTCTTGAGCTCTTAGCTTACAGCTTGCCTAGTTAAAGACAATATGAACCTACTGCTCTGATTTACTCCCCCAGATTAGCATGATGGTGGAAAGCAGGCTTCATCTTGTCCTCCATTTTTCTTGGATTTTATCATTTAGAACCCATTATGCTGAGCAAGTAATCAATAGCAAAGCAAACCAGCATCCAAATCCATTTTTTTAATGGTGCACTGGATGACGCTGACTGAACTTTTGATCTTTAAACTTTTTTACCCGAAAAATGTTGAAAGAATCAGTAGAACATTAAATTTATTCATTATGTCATGTATACCCTAACCAATTATCACTACTTATCTTCTTAAATCTTGATTATCAAACAAAAAAAGTCATATAATTAACCATTGAAACTGTTATTCAGTTTTTAATAAGAAAAATTCAAATGCAGAATTATGCTATGAATCCTATGATTGGAAATAAAAATGATTGTGCCTTGACAGAAAATGAAGAATAAAAAGAGAGATTTTATCAGCTGCAAGATAAAAATATTTTGCAACTAATTCCTAACAAATATAAATCTGTTTCAAATTCAAAGCACAAACCTTTCCTCTTCTTGAATACAGAATCCCATGTAGCAACTTAAATGTGTCTTCATTCTTTTTCCTGGATAGCTTGTATGCAACTGTAATGCAAAGAGATATCAGAACAAGATGGAAAACCCATAGTTCTTTAAAATAGAGCCAAGCAGCATGGTTTTAAGAGCAAAAAAGGAGAGAAAAAACTTAGTGGATTGTTGTAAAGCATGGTATTTATAAATCGTTCCACTTTATGCTTTACATTTCTATTTTCAGTGTTTCCTTTTATTCTTTACAGTTTTTTCCCATTTTGTACTTTATTCTCAACCACTCATTTTACCACTTGTAATTAAAAGCAAAAAAAAAAAAAAAATCATACAAACAACCGCAATTGAGTAAAACAACTTCGAAACAACATGCCGTTCATCCGAATTAAATGAAGACCTATCATCTTGAGAGTGGAATCAATATCATGTTTTTGGGTTTCATACTTTTCTCATATTCATCCCAAAAATAAGATTAGTGTTGAGAATTGGGTTTAGAGGAGATTAGAATATGGGGTTTGATATTGAGGTGGGCATGATGAGTTTGAGTATTAGATTGAGTGAGCAAACGAGGAAGATTGTCATTCTTGTGCGGGACAAAGAGAGAGGTTCGTGGTTTTAGCCATTAACATAAATAATTCGCCAATCTTCTCGCCATTAAGGAGGAAGATGAGATGATTGATTTTGACAACCAAACGGAAGAAAAATTTATATTCTGGGTAATGATGATGTTGAGGAGTGTGATAAGGTTGTAATTTCAATGTAGTAGTGATGATGGGTGCAGTGATCAGTGATGTATTAGTGGAGGCAATGTAAAATTGGGAAAAAGGTGACATGAGAAGATGGAGGAGAGAGAAATAAAACGAAAGAGAGTTAGGTGCCCATTAGAAGTAAGGGAATTTGGTAAATATTTATATATTTTAAGGGTACATGGTAAATTTTGAAACTTAAAGAGATATGTAGCGAATACACAGTGAAAGAATTGAAAAAAAATTGTGTATGCTTATCAAGCAAAGTTAATGATTCAAGTTTAGGCCAGTAGGTGTCATGAGGTTTCCAGCCTAGAGATTGCTCCGGATTAAAATGAGGATATAGAGTCTAGCAAAATGCAGAGCAGCAACGTATATACAGCCATACAAAATATAGCCACAAAAATCATATGCACAACATACACTGATAACGGCACAAATTACACACACAAAAAAATGTTGCAAAGAGCCTGCTTATCCCACCATGTATTCTGGTCTAATATACTCCATAGCTCCTCCAATCTCAAATGGATCAAACCCTAACTACCTACTTTCCTCAATAAGAATGTCACTAAATCAGTTTTTTCCATCATGCCAAATATAGGCAATGTTGGATTTCTAAATTCTAACAAGCCAACTACCTAAGGCAACATATTTAACCAATTCATCAATCGTAACACACCATCCTCTTACATTCATTCTTTAACACCTGTTCAATGAGCGAATAACGATTCTATACCAGGCAGACATGACAGCAGAGGGATCAAAACATTTGAACACAGCCCTCATAACCTTCACAAAACATAGCCTTCATGCTTGCAATGGAAGCATGCCATTTCCCTTCCCGCCTTATCTAATAGCCTAAAATTTCACGCTGTGTATTTCATGCTTGCATCACACATATGAAGCTACGAGAAAAGCAAAGCACACTCAAATTTAGCAGAAGCTTTACAGTAGCAGTGTCACTTCAAAATGAATTTTTCCATCCACACAAAAACAAATAGCAATCACTTCATATAGATAGACAGAAATGAACTGCAAAATCTACCCATTATATAGATACACATGCTACAAACCATTGTAGAATCATTGGCAACACAAGACGGATATCAATGCCAACACAAGACAATGCTTCTTTATTTTGGAGGTCAAGACAATGCTTCTATATATATGCTATTCAGATAAATTCAGTACAATTTCTAAATTGATCCGATTTTGAACTCAAATATCGGTACAACTCTTGAGAAGTGATAAAATTTGACCATACCAATCTTTTGACTAGCTACAAACCATTGTAGAATCATTAATAAGGAAGATAAACTTTGACAAGGGGACAACAATCCCTAGAGTAAGAAGGCATCCAGAGCTACATAATTCACCATTAGAAATTTTCAGATTGTCAACAAATTCTTTATTCAAGTTCAATATTACTGGTATAATTGCAAATTTGCAACTACCATGACATGTTGAAAAATTACCAACAATCATACTACAACTTGAGAAAAACAAATCACAACTACTCACAGCTAGCTTCTCAAGTTCGAATAGTAAGATAATTGCTTAAATCACAATATTATAAAAAGAACTTCAAATAATAACTGTGCAAAGAAAAAATGTTCCAATATCACCATTGACATCAAAGGAAAGTCAACTTTTGGTTCGTCAATCAAATAGACAGAAGTCACACAGCTCATTCACATGATTAATTCCAGTAGTTTCATTTTTGATAAGAATCTTTCTACTTATGAAGAGCAAGTTTTGAAGCACTTAATTAAACATAATAACTAGGCTTTTACCAACAACGAAATTCTATTAAAAACAAGAGGTGGAGGAAAATTACATACCATTAGGTATTTCCTTCAGTGGGGTGCCACGGCCCTGCAATGTCAAGAAAAATATAAGAACTAAAACCAGGGATAAAGATTCAAAATTTTGAGATGGTCATGAATAATAAAAAGGAAATTGCGTAAAAACCACCTTCTCAATGTGAAATTCCTTGGAGGTATCTTTTTCAATTGTCGCAACCAACCTCTCTACAGATTTTCGTTCACGCACTGGGCGATCAATAGCTGGAGTCCTAGGCTCCAGTTCCTTCTGGATAACTTTTTTTTCCTTATCCGCCTTTATATTGTCAGCACTTTTCCCCCTACTTCGCTTCTTTGAAGTTTTGCCTTCCTTGGTCTCCTTTGCCTCCTCTTTTTCCTTTGTTTTCTCATCATCAGTTTCCTTTTCACTTTCCTTAATCTCTTCTTTTTCGCTTTCTTCTCTATCTTCCATTTCTTCTTCACTCTCCTTTTCCTCTTCCTTCTCCTTTACTTTTTTATCTTCTTTCTCCTCATCCATTTTCTCTTCTAAATTCTCATCTTTCTCCTCATACATTTTCTCTTCTAAGCCCCCAACTTTCTCTTCCGCACCCTCAACCTTCACTTCCGCACACCCAGCTTTCTCTTCCACACTCCCAACCTTCTCTTTCGCACCCCCATCCTTCTCTTTCTCATCTGCAACCTTTTCTTCTACACCCCCAACTTTCTCAGCCATTTCAACATCCTTTTCATTTTCATTCGAGCTCTTTTCTTCTTCCATTGTCTTGACTTTATGCTCTTCCTCTACTTTGGTTTCCTTCTGTTCCTTAGTCTCTTCTTCATCCTTATTCTCTGCAGCAGCTTTATCCTCAACTTTGCAAGCTTTTTCATCTTTCTTATCTTCTTCCATTTCTTTCACTCCGTTTTCTTTATCCTCTGCCACATTTTCAGCCTCCTCTTGTGGAGACTTGGTCCCATTCGTCACCGGTTCTACAACTTCCGACTTCACATCCTCTCCACTCATTATTGAATCCAATTGCCCCCTCAAACTAAAACTGCTTTCTTCCAGAAAAGGGGGAAAAAACTTTCACCCAACAACTTTGCAAGCCCTGAAACCAAGAAATTCCAGTTAAAAATAATGTCTTCCACACAAAAATCAAAACTTTAGCGCTTTGAAATCTAGTGTAACACACAAACAAATTTTGCTTCCCAAAAAAAAAAACCACACAAATTTCAACAAATTACACGATACAACCTGTCTCAAACCCACAAAAACAACATCTTACCGCATTACCACTAAAGAAACCAATTGAGATCCACACACATCATAACAATTAAAAAAAACAGAACCAAAATCACAGGAAAAAACAACCCTAGCAAGCTTAATACACGAAATTCAAAACAAAGAAGTGAGAAACCAATCAAAATTCACAATCGTAAACAAACCCTAAGTTGACGAAACACAACATTTGACAAAGATAATTAGCGGGAAAAACACAAAATTAACAAGAAATAACAACAAATAATCAAATATTCGGACGAAAGATACGAGAAAAATAAGAGCTTACAGTTAAATTGGGTGAAATCAGTAGTGATTCGAAGCTTAGAAAAGAGCTAGTTCGAAGACTCCTCACTCACTCACTCTCTATTCTCTCACCTCTTTCTTTGACACAATATTGATCACTTTCTCTTTCCTCGTAAAACAAACAACTAGCAGGAGTATTTACGTGGGAAGAGAGAGAAAAAATAACTGGGAAGGTAGTATTTTATTTTTCTCCTCTTTTTTACAACACTTGTCACTTTGATTCTTTTAAGTGGGGCATTTTTGGAACATTCGTTCCTCTTGGATTTAATTATTGGTTTTTTTTTTATCCGTGACTAAGTTGGATAAAAATTGGTACACCTGAAAAAATCTAAAAATACATAGATGTTAGTGAGGAAAACAAAAAAATAGCAATACCATGAGAGTCAAATACACTAGGTTTTAGAGGATGAATTGAAGAATATAACAAAGATTTTTAGTTTAATATTTCACATTGTTATCACCACTTGTTTAAAAAAATCCAATAATATTCTTGATCAATACACATAAATACATGTTGAAATATCAATATCATTTTTTTGGAGAATGGAAAACCAACCATCGTGTCGCGACCCAGGCACCAACTCACACTATAACCTAACACGTCATTACAACAACACTGACACTTTTCAACATCAACATTAACATAATTCTTAACAACACTATTATTCTCCATTATCAATTGAAGGGTGTTTTTCTTTCTCCGTTTTCTTGAACATGATCTGCAAACACAATCTGTAACATGTTAATGGCAACGATTTGACATAAAGTAGAGAGAAAAAATGTAAAATCGTTGTCATTAATATGTTATGGAGGAAACATAAATTTTTTAAAATGTCAAAACTATCCTTATGTTTCCTCATGGGGCAATCTTTCTCACTTTATGCACTTTTTCCTTACAATTTGCTCTCTTGTTAACACTAAGATCCTGCTTAGTGTGTGTTCTTTTCACCTTAAAAAATAAGTTTCAGGTTTAATAAGTTCAGATAAGTTTCAATAAGTTATATCAGGTCTAATAAGTTCCAATAAGGTTTAATAAGTTGCAATAAGGTCCCATAAGTTTTAATAAGTTCCAATCAGGTCTAATAAGTTCCAAGTCTAATAAGTTCCAATAAGGCCTAATATGTTCCAATCAGGTCTAATAAGTTCCAATCAGGTTTAGTTTTTTTTTATTATTGATTAAATAAAATTAATTAAGTTAATCCGCAACATTAACGGATTTTATTCTATCATTCTTGTTTTATAATTTTTTTAGAGAAACCAATCAGAGTTAGATTGAATTAAACTATTTTTTTATATATTATAAAATAAGAATGATAGATTTAAAATAATTTGTAATTCTAGTACTAATTAAAATTAAATAAAATTCCCTTGAATAAAAACCCACATCAATATATTGCTTCAGATTCGTCATCGGAGTACATATTTTCACCTTCAATATCATTTTCTCCATCGAGTATATTTTCTTCACGTACAACTTGTCATATCTCATCTATAATTTTTGTACGAACAACTTTCATTGCCTTTAGTCGTTCGCCATCAGTTAAATTTATATCAGCTCGTGGTTGTACATTTTCAACAACTTGCGAAATCGAAATTAAGGAAAATTAAATATGTAGATAAGTTATTATTGGAATTGATAATATTAATTAATAATGGGTTTGAAAAATGAGATACTAATTATTACTGCCTACTTAAACGTAATTCAACAATAAAAAAAAGAACATAAATTGAAATGTATAGAATATTGTTTTTTTTAATCAATAATAATAATAATAATAATATTATTATCATTATTATTATTATTATCATCATCATCATTACTACTATTATTATTATTAATAATTTATTATTCAATCATATTTAATACGTTCCAATAAGTTCCAATCAGGTCTAATAAGTTCTAATAAGGTCTAATAAGTTCCAATAAGATCTAATAAGTTCCAATAAGGTTTAATCAGTTCAATAAGGTCTAATAAATTAAATCAGGTCTGATAAGTTCAGTTTAAATAAGTTCAGGTATAATAAGTTGAACAGTGTACATCGTTAATATAAGTTTACTCCTGGACAAGGTTCTCCTTTATTTTATTTTTTTCGGCAATGAGCATGATGATAAGAATCCAACACCCAACTCATTGCTCTATTCTCTTATTTCCTTTTATTATCTTCGCGTGACTTGATCTCTATAAGTCAACAAATATGCTAGTTGACTAGTTAGTTATATTGTTAATAGAGTTTGTTATTTTTTGTTCTGTTTTCTTTGTTTGCTTAGCCTATATATACATGGCTAATCCTTTGTATTAAGTACTATTCAATTACATCAATAATAATTCCTTTTGCTCATTCAAGCTTACATGGTATCAAGAGCCATTCCAAATTTGGAGCTAAATTTTTTTTTCCTCCTCTGCAAACTTGTGCACGATTCTTATGTGCAAATTAACTTTCTAAATTTCAAGATTTACAGTTCTTTCTTCTCAAATTCAATTGTGCAGTATACAATTGCTGCAATTCTTCTTGTGCAATCATTGCATGTGAAGGGTATTTTCAAGATTCTGGAATTCAATCAAGCTACTTCAATTTTGCTGTGAAGATCAGTGCATGTGAAGGACAGCTTCAAGATTCTGCAATTTAAATGGAGGATTCGTCAAATTCAGTGGTAAATTCTGCTTATATTGATTATTCAATGCAAGGTATGTTAGATCCTTACTTCATCTCACATTCTGACAATCCTGCATCATCTCTAACTGTAGTAGTCTTTAATGGCAAAAATTACCTTAGATGGAGTAAAAACATTAGGAAAGCTTTGGGAGCTAAGAATAAATTAGGATTCATTAATGGAACCATTCTTGAACCTAGTGAATCTGACAAGGACTATGCAAAATGGCAAAGGGCAGACTTTATGGTTGGAAGTTGGATCCTAAGTTCTATGGTAAGTGATGTAGCAGAGGATTTCTCAAACACTGAAACAACCCTTGAATTGTGGGGTGAAATTAAGGAAAGATTTGGGCAAAAGAATGGTCCATTAATATACCAACTCAAGAAAGAAATTGCTATGTTAAAACAAGAAAATATGACCATCTTGGGATACTATGGGAAAGTAAAGAAATTATGGGATGAGTTGAATAGCTTAAGAGTATTTCCAGTGTGCACTTGTAAGGCACTAAGTAAATGCACTTGTGATTTCTTAAAAAGATTGATTGATTTGGACCAAGAAGACAAATTAATGCAATTTTTGTTAGGTTTAAATTCTGGTTTTGACAATACTATTTCTCACATTTTAGCTATGGATCCTTTACCAAGTGTTAATAAGGCCTTTAGCATAGTGCAACAAATTGAGACACAAAAAGGGATTAGTATTGCTCAAAGTGGTACTACAGAGAGTAGTGCTCTAATTGTCCATAAATTTCAAAACAAAGGGAATTATGGGTCTGGTAAGAATTCTGATCAAAACAAGAGAGATTGGAAGCAAGAAAGAATGAATAGGTATTGTGATATTTGTAAGATGAAGGGACACACATCTCAACAATGTTTCAAGGTCATAGGTTACCCAGAATGGTATACTACTCTAAAGAACTCTAAAGGCCAGGGTAATCTCAATAATCTTGGAAACAAATCTAGGATTGCAGCTAATGTTACTGGTAGTAGTCAGCTGAGAATTGAACAAATTGAAGACAGTCCTTTAGATGACAATGATCAACAACAATCTAGTAAAACTGATACCAAGATGATCATTGCTGTGTGCCAAGAGGTAATGAAGGCTATGAAAGGGAAGGCACTTGCTGCACCTGATTCTGATTATGCATCTACTTCTTTTGCAGGTAAGTGTTCTTACCTACTTAGTAGTAGTAGAGTTAAACAATGTGATAAAAATGTTTGGATAATTGACTCTGGAGCTAGTGATCATATGATATTTGATCATACTTTATTTTTCAATAAAAGAAAATTAACTACCTCTATTAAAATTAATTTACCTGATGGTTCACATAAGATGGTTGAATGGGTTGGAAGTGTAAAAATTAAATCTAATTTGATCCTACATGATGTCATGCTTGTTGTAACGACCCGACTTTTTGACTTGTCGATTTACGAAGGGAATCGACATTCGGATCACTACTTAATCAAATTAAACTATAAATCAAATAAGTTGAGTGGAAGAATTGTCTTTTATTAAATTAACTACTGAAAATCCATAATAATCCAAAAGTCACTAATACATATAAAGTTTGGAAATTCTGTCCCAACATGCTGGGATCATAAGATAAACTAAATTAATGTTTCAAACTGTTCTGGGAATACTAAATACTCAAAATAAAATACTAATCTACTCAAGCCCATCCAGCGGAGCCCGCTCTACTCTGCTGCATCGTCATCTGAAACTGAGGGGGGGTCCACCGTCAGTGGCGAGTAACTAGGCTGTCCCATTTAATCGAGGGACCACCAAACACATAATAGCATAGAAATATGCATAAAAACTGTAAAGAAATCTAATACATGTCTTTATAAAAATGTACAAAAATACGTATAACAGTACGTATAAAAATACGTATAAAAGTACGTATGCGAATACGTATAAACACACCTGCAGAAATACGGTTAGAAATACGTATAATCTACGTATAATGTACGTACAATCAACCCTGCAAATACGGTTAGAAATACGTACAAAAATACACTCAACATTCATACATACCTGCATCCTTACTCGCATACATACATACCCATAAATACAGAAATACACAGCGGAAGACTTAACATACTGAACTTATACCTTATACTATACATCTTAAATTATCTCAATCCTTAACTTATACTTAACCCTTCTTAAATTATATCATTAATAAATCTTAATCATATCTTATCATAATCTTATCTTAATCATATCATATCATAGTCTTATCTTGATCATATCATATCATAATCTTATCTTAATCATATCATATCATGTCTTTCTTATCATATTAGATCATAACATATCTTATCATCACATCTTAGAAATCATCTTAAACTTCATCTTATGATTTCATCTTATCAAATCGTATGATCGTAATATAATATCTTTGTTGGACCGGTCACTAATAACTCGTTATGGATCTCGTGTTTCACCATAACTCCCTAGAACATGCCGGGAGGAGCTCGTGTACTCAATCCCATAGCGGATCCCGTGTTTCACCGCTAAGTCTAAGCTATGGCCATAACTTCCTGGTAGCGACTCGCAGATACGGTTACCAGACGACTACATGTTCTAAGGTCAAACTACTCGGGGGAACTCATGTGTTCGTCCCATTGAGTAGTGGTTCTGACTTAACCCACTAATGACTCGTGTATCATACAGGTGGGTGTCCATATTGTATCTTATATCTTCAATTAATTTAATCATATCATATATTAGGATAATACTAGGTGACCGTAATAGGAAATGAAATGTTCGGAGTCCCAGGAAAGAGAGGTGCGGCACGTATATTGGCCACCTTAAATACCAAGTCTTTCCTAGCCAGAGACCGAGACATAACATGTATAGCTATTACTCTGTTTCCTTTCTTATCCCTAATAATATCTTATACTTCTCATATTCTTATAACATATACTATTCCTTAATACATATCATATACTTATAATCCTATCCTTTCGGATACTAACCTTAATATTATATCATATATTATTTGTAACAATATCCAAATATTTATATTAATATTACTAATATTATTTTCGGTCCTCCTAATAATAATACTAATAATATCTTTTTATCCCTTCACTTTACAACTTATTCCTAATAATTATTTTGTCCATAACTTTTATTATTAATTATTTCCTAAATTAATAATAATTCAAAACTAACCAAAATATAATAAAAATCCTATTTTTCCTACTTTCACCACACTCGACATTTTATATCAATAATAGCCAAAATTATTCAATTAATTTATATGAATTCAATCATCAAGAATTAAATAATTTAACTAATTAATAAACATAAAAATCATATTTTTCGACAACATTCATCAAGATTAACATAAAAATAATATTTTAAACTCTTCTTTTAATTTCTATACACTTGACAATTAGAAGATAATAACAAGATTTAATTTTTAATTCAAGATTTATCAATATAATTCAATACTATCAAGATTCATCATAAAAATCATATTTTTAGTTCCCTTTTAATACTTAGGTCACTCGAAAATTCAAGAATGAATAATAGCACATTTTAATAATTCAATTGCCCTAATTTATACAATCTGATTTTTAAATAATTAAATTAACAACGACCATCTAAAGATCTCTAAAAATCTGGAAATTTTTATGGGAGCTAAATATGGGTTCAAGGATTTACGTGCATAAATTTAGTCTAAAAATAACATCTTTTACTATTTTTAAGTGATTTTATAACTAACCAGTCAGATTAGGATGAATTCGGTTTCAGAATTTTATGCCATATCAAACGATCTTTAAAAATTACGAAAATTTAACACAAGCTGTAAAACATTATCACTGACTTCCATATAAAATTTCGTAGCATTCCGAATTGATTAAGTACACTAATAAATTCGTAAACCTATTCTGGACAGTTTTACCGGTTTGAAAGATTAAATTTTTATAAATAATAAACGGACGAATTTTGCCACGAAATAAATCATGGTTAATAATCAAACAGTAAACCAGATACCATGAAAAATTCATCAAGAAATAACAAGATTTGATTGGTAAATAAATTATACAAGATCATACATAAAATCAAGAAAATACATAAAAATCAATCAAGAAATTCATGCTTCATGCTCGACATATCCAAGTAAAACAATATTAAATTTCCTACAATTTTCATGATATGATTCCTAATTAACTATGTGTTTTTCTACCCATAGATTAAAGAGGAGAGCATAGTTACCTGGATTCGCTTAATTAATCCAAGGAAAAACAATGAAGGTTCGACTTTTTGAGGGGATAATAGGAGAGAAAAATGATCTTTAGAGTTTGGAGTTTTAAGTGCTTAAATGCATAATGGCAACACAAGGGACAAGAGTCCTATTTATAGAACAAGATGAAGTGTTGCAAATCCTAAAATAAGGGAAAGTGAGGGCTGGCCATGTGGACTAAGTATAGGGGCCAAGTCATGGGCTTGGTTGAAAAATACTTAAGCCTTCTTAATTGGTAATTAGCATAATTACCCAATTAAACTAGAAATACCCAATAGCCCAAAAAGGAGACTAAAAACCGGCCAAGGGTAGATAAAAGAACAAATTGGGTCCTTGGCCCAATTTGATGAAAAAGAATGGGCTAAAAAGTAAAACAGTCCAAAATTAAATGGGCCTTTTTGGACTTAGAATTAAGACATATCATTAATAACCGCGAAATTTTCTGGCCCAAAATTCCGGGTCGTTACAATCACCCCTCCTTAAATAAATTTCGTCCTCGAAATTTACTTAAAGAAGCTCACGTAAGAAAACAATGGAACAACTAAAACATAAACGATCAGCCGTAAACGGAGACCGTACACGTAGTTACGTCAGCTGCGCGTCCGCCTCTTCTTGGTCACGTAGAAGACTCGGTTCTTCGCTTGCACCCGGCTCACCATTGCTGCAGGTTTGTTCTTCGGTCACGCCTAAATCTTGTGCCTTCCTTGACTGCACACGCCTCACGCTATCGTAACCCGTCGCACCACTTTCTGGAATGACGTTCGTTCTGCAAACCGGGATCTCGGGAACGTTGGTTGCTTGCCCGTCCTGCGATTGCGGCTCCTGAAATGGTTCGATTCGTGGTTTCTTCTCGGCTGCGGCTGGTTGGCTTTCCCTGGTTTTCTTCTTTGTAGCCTTTTCCTCCTCGAACGATGCTTGAACCTCTAAGACGGTCTCGTACGCGTTCTGGAACGATGCTAACCTGTTGCCGGTAACGTGTACCCTAATGCGAGGACTCGTCATCTTGATATACCGCTTCAGCTTCTCAGCTTCCGATGGAGATATTACAGCGACAAATCTGGACAGCTTCGCGAACTTGTCGGTAACTGTCTGAACTGACATGGTCCCCTGAGTGAGCGTCAGGAACTCCTCTGGCTTTTGCCACCTAAGCTCGTCGGAAAAGATACGTTCTTGTAGCTTGGAGGTAAACTCTTCCCGTGTCATTCTCTTCACAGCTCTTCCCTGCGGCGAACCGTTATCAACTAGTCGTCTGCTTCCAATCGAAGGTAGTAGCTAGTGATCTGAACTCGTTTATCTTCCGGACAACCGATTGCGTCGAACCGTTCTTCCATCTCTCAAATCCAGCTCTTGCGCACCACGGGGTCTGTCGTGCCATCATTGGTAGGACGCCGATGACGAGAAATCCGATCCTGGACCTGTGGGTTATGGGCTTACCACACCTCCGCTGCGCCACTCTGATAACACCGGTCACGGCTACTAATTGATGGTTCCGGCGTCGAAGTCTGAGGTTAGGCCTTGGGGCGTCATACTTTACGTACAAACTTAAACATTCCTATGGTTAGTTCACACAAAAGCACATAGTAACGTCGGAGGACGTAAACGAGCAATCCGATCGAAGGAAGACGACTGGGAATTCTGGACCCGCACGCTAATCTGTGCCAAAGAAAGAATTGCGTCTTCTAAGTTGCGACGACGAAGGCAGGAACTTGAAGGTCGTGGGATTGACATCCTGAAACAACAATCACGTTTAAGAAGTACACGACATACGAAACGGCGCCAACGCGAAACGAAAACGATAAATCGTCTTAACCCTGGCTTCTACCCATGGTTCACTCATTTAGGTTTTCCATATTAAGCTAAGGTTCACTCGGGTTCATAAAGCGCTCAACTTTCGAAGTTACTTGTGAAGAAGTAACTTAGGGTCAAACCTATGGCTCTGATACCAACTGTAACGACCCGACTTTTTGACTTGTCGATTTACGAAGGGAATCGACATTCGGATCACTACTTAATCAAATTAAACTATAAATCAAATAGGTTGAGTGGAAGAATTGTCTTTTATTAAATTAACTACTGAAAATCCATAATAATCCAAAAGTCACTAATACATATAAAGTTTGGAAATTCTGTCCCAACATGCTGGGATCATAAGATAAACTAAATTAATGTTTCAAACTGTTCTGGGAATACTAAATACTCAAAATAAAATACTAATCTACTCAAGCCCATCCAGCGGAGCCCGCTCTACTCTGCTGCATCGTCATCTGAAACTGAGGGGGGGTCCACCGTCAGTGGCGAGTAACTAGGCTGTCCCATTTAATCGAGGGACCACCAAACACATAATAGCATAGAAATATGCATAAAAACTGTAAAGAAATCTAATACATGTCTTTATAAAAATGTACAAAAATACGTATAACAGTACGTATAAAAATACGTATAAAAGTACGTATGCGAATACGTATAAACACACCTGCAGAAATACGGTTAGAAATACGTATAATCTACGTATAATGTACGTACAATCAACCCTGCAAATACGGTTAGAAATACGTACAAAAATACACTCAACATTCATACATACCTGCATCCTTACTCGCATACATACATACCCATAAATACAGAAATACACAGCGGAAGACTTAACATACTGAACTTATACCTTATACTATACATCTTAAATTATCTCAATCCTTAACTTATACTTAACCCTTCTTAAATTATATCATTAATAAATCTTAATCATATCTTATCATAATCTTATCTTAATCATATCATATCATAGTCTTATCTTGATCATATCATATCATAATCTTATCTTAATCATATCATATCATGTCTTTCTTATCATATTAGATCATAACATATCTTATCATCACATCTTAGAAATCATCTTAAACTTCATCTTATGATTTCATCTTATCAAATCGTATGATCGTAATATAATATCTTTGTTGGACCGGTCACTAATAACTCGTTATGGATCTCGTGTTTCACCATAACTCCCTAGAACATGCCGGGAGGAGCTCGTGTACTCAATCCCATAGCGGATCCCGTGTTTCACCGCTAAGTCTAAGCTATGGCCATAACTTCCTGGTAGCGACTCGCAGATACGGTTACCAGACGACTACATGTTCTAAGGTCAAACTACTCGGGGGAACTCATGTGTTCGTCCCATTGAGTAGTGGTTCTGACTTAACCCACTAATGACTCGTGTATCATACAGGTGGGTGTCCATATTGTATCTTATATCTTCAATTAATTTAATCATATCATATATTAGGATAATACTAGGTGACCGTAATAGGAAATGAAATGTTCGGAGTCCCAGGAAAGAGAGGTGCGGCACGTATATTGGCCACCTTAAATACCAAGTCTTTCCTAGCCAGAGACCGAGACATAACATGTATAGCTATTACTCTGTTTCCTTTCTTATCCCTAATAATATCTTATACTTCTCATATTCTTATAACATATACTATTCCTTAATACATATCATATACTTATAATCCTATCCTTTCGGATACTAACCTTAATATTATATCATATATTATTTGTAACAATATCCAAATATTTATATTAATATTACTAATATTATTTTCGGTCCTCCTAATAATAATACTAATAATATCTTTTTATCCCTTCACTTTACAACTTATTCCTAATAATTATTTTGTCCATAACTTTTATTATTAATTATTTCCTAAATTAATAATAATTCAAAACTAACCAAAATATAATAAAAATCCTATTTTTCCTACTTTCACCACACTCGACATTTTATATCAATAATAGCCAAAATTATTCAATTAATTTATATGAATTCAATCATCAAGAATTAAATAATTTAACTAATTAATAAACATAAAAATCATATTTTTCGACAACATTCATCAAGATTAACATAAAAATAATATTTTAAACTCTTCTTTTAATTTCTATACACTTGACAATTAGAAGATAATAACAAGATTTAATTTTTAATTCAAGATTTATCAATATAATTCAATACTATCAAGATTCATCATAAAAATCATATTTTTAGTTCCCTTTTAATACTTAGGTCACTCGAAAATTCAAGAATGAATAATAGCACATTTTAATAATTCAATTGCCCTAATTTATACAATCTGATTTTTAAATAATTAAATTAACAACGACCATCTAAAGATCTCTAAAAATCTGGAAATTTTTATGGGAGCTAAATATGGGTTCAAGGATTTACGTGCATAAATTTAGTCTAAAAATAACATCTTTTACTATTTTTAAGTGATTTTATAACTAACCAGTCAGATTAGGATGAATTCGGTTTCAGAATTTTATGCCATATCAAACGATCTTTAAAAATTACGAAAATTTAACACAAGCTGTAAAACATTATCACTGACTTCCATATAAAATTTCGTAGCATTCCGAATTGATTAAGTACACTAATAAATTCGTAAACCTATTCTGGACAGTTTTACCGGTTTGAAAGATTAAATTTTTATAAATAATAAACGGACGAATTTTGCCACGAAATAAATCATGGTTAATAATCAAACAGTAAACCAGATACCATGAAAAATTCATCAAGAAATAACAAGATTTGATTGGTAAATAAATTATACAAGATCATACATAAAATCAAGAAAATACATAAAAATCAATCAAGAAATTCATGCTTCATGCTCGACATATCCAAGTAAAACAATATTAAATTTCCTACAATTTTCATGATATGATTCCTAATTAACTATGTGTTTTTCTACCCATAGATTAAAGAGGAGAGCATAGTTACCTGGATTCGCTTAATTAATCCAAGGAAAAACAATGAAGGTTCGACTTTTTGAGGGGATAATAGGAGAGAAAAATGATCTTTAGAGTTTGGAGTTTTAAGTGCTTAAATGCATAATGGCAACACAAGGGACAAGAGTCCTATTTATAGAACAAGATGAAGTGTTGCAAATCCTAAAATAAGGGAAAGTGAGGGCTGGCCATGTGGACTAAGTATAGGGGCCAAGTCATGGGCTTGGTTGAAAAATACTTAAGCCTTCTTAATTGGTAATTAGCATAATTACCCAATTAAACTAGAAATACCCAATAGCCCAAAAAGGAGACTAAAAACCGGCCAAGGGTAGATAAAAGAACAAATTGGGTCCTTGGCCCAATTTGATGAAAAAGAATGGGCTAAAAAGTAAAACAGTCCAAAATTAAATGGGCCTTTTTGGACTTAGAATTAAGACATATCATTAATAACCGCGAAATTTTCTGGCCCAAAATTCCGGGTCGTTACATTGTTGAAGGATTTAAACACAATTTACTGTCAATTGGCAAACTCTTGAATGGATCTAATATTCAGGTGATCTTTACTGAGGATACTTGTTATTTTCAGGACCTTACTAAGACTATCTTGGCCATTGGATACTTGGTGGAGGGCTTGTACTGTCTGAAATCTACAGAACACACTACATCCTTGAATAATACAGAATTTACTTTTGCTAATCAGTCTAGTATATCTTGTAATCAATGTACTAGCAGTCTCAATAATACCTTGAACTCAGATAATAAAATTCCAAATCATGTTCATTTACTTCATAGTAGGTTAGGTCATTTGTCTATGTCTAAAATGAGACATATTACTGATGTCAAATGTAAACAGAACCAACAGTATTGTTGTGATATATGTAATAAAGCTAAAATGCATAAGTTTCCTTTTACCAAGAGCAATACTAGAGCTAAATGTATTTTTGATCTTGTTCACATAGACCTTTGGGGTCCATACAGAATACATGCTATCAATGGTGCAACATATTTCTTAACTATTGTGGATGATCATAGTAGAGCTACATGGACATTTTTATTGCACAATAAAACTCAGGTTAAAGCCACTGTTATACAATTTCTTGCTTATGCTGAAACACAATTTCAAAAGAAAATCAAAATCATTAGATCTGATAATGGGACTGAGTTAGTTAATGAACAATGCTCTAATTTGTTTAAAGAGAAAGGCATATTACATCAAAAGAGTATAGCTGGAGTTCCTCAACAGAATGGGAGAGTTGAGAGGAAACATAGACATTTATTAGAAGTCTCTAGGGCTATCAGATTTAACTCTAATCTTCCTAAGAAATTTTGGGGAGAATGTGTTCTAACTGCTACACATTTGATTAATAGAATGCCTATTAAACTTTTAAATTGGAAAACTCCTTTTGAAATATTATCTGGTAATATTCCTAAGTATGATGATTTGAAAGTATTTGGTTGTCTTGCTTATGCTTATAATATGGACAGACATAGAGATAAGTTTGATGAAAGAAGTAGAAAATGTATTTTTATTGGATACCCTAGTGATCAAAAGGCTTATAAGCTATATGATTTTAAAACTCATGATGTTTTTGTATCTAGGGATGTCTTATTTTATGAACACATTTTTCCTTTCCATAAGCATACTATATCTTCCTCAAGCACTATTTCTCCTGACTTAGTGCATTTTGGCACAATTGATAATGATATTAATGCTTCTAATATTCATATAAATGATGTAAATGCCTCTAGTATACAGAACACTAACATACAGGTTGAGGATAGTCCTAGCAGGCAACACATAGAGGCTGATTATGATATGCAAATGACTAGCACTGATGACAGTTCTGAAATGCAGCATTCTGATCAAAATGATTTGGCTGACTCTACCACTAATGCTCAAAGTACTTACCTACATCAACCTCCTGCTAATAACAGAACTTCTTCCAGACCTGTTCAAAGGTCAACCAAACTAAATGACTACATTTGTTCCTATATACCTCATAAAAATAATACAGAATCCTCTCAATCATCTTCTTTTACAGTAAATGCCTCCCATTATATTGAACCTAAAACCTATCATCAAGCTAAACACAGTGCTGATTGGCTTCATGCTATGGAGACAGAGTTACAAGCTTTGGAGAACAATCAAACATGGAAGCTCACAGATCTTCCCAAAGATAAGAAGGCTATTGGTTCTAAGTGGGTGTTTAAGACTAGACTTCATTTTGATGGGTCTATTGAAAGGTATAAGGCAAGGTTGGTGGCAACTGGATATCAACAAATACCAGGACAAGACTTCAATGAAACTTACTCTCCAGTTGCTAAACTTGCAACTGTGAGAGTGTTAGTTGCTTTGGCCACAGTCAAACAGTGGACAATTTGGCAATTGGATGTCAACAATGCCTTTCTTCATGGGCATTTGGATGAGGAGGTTTATATGAACCCTCCTGCTGGTTATAACAAAGCTAAACAAGGCCAGGTTTGCAAGCTACAAAAGTCTATATATGGCCTTAAACAGGCACCAAGGCAATGGAACAAAGAGTTAAAATCTTTTTTGTTCAATTTAGGATTTAAGCAATCTAAACAAGATTACTCTCTTTTTATTAGAACATTAAATGGTGCTTTTCTTATCTTATTGGTTTATGTTGATGATATTCTTCTTATAGGGAATTCTGATGATCAAATGAATAAAGTCAAGGAAGCTCTAGATCACACTTTCACAATCAAAGATTTGGGGCCCATGCATTACTTCCTTGGTGTTGAGGTCACAAGAACTAAAGATGGGACTTACTTATCTCAGAAGAAGTATATCTCTGATATACTAACTGATACAGGACTGCTTGACTGTGAGCCTACTGTTGCTCCTTTACCTCTTGGGTTAAAATTATCTAAAGAAGAAGGTACTACTCTTGATTGCCCTGAAACTTATAGAAGAATAGTTGGGAGATTGTTATATCTTGGGTTTACTAGGCCTGACCTATCCTATGATGTGCAACATCTAACCCAATTCATGCAGCAACCTAGAACACCTCACCTACGGGCAGCTCTTCATGTTTTGAAATACTTAAAAGGCACCTCTGAATCTGGCCTCTTCTATTCTTCTCATACAACTTTCAAAGTTCATAGTTATAGTGATTCTGACTGGGGTAGTTGTCAATTCTCTAGCAGATCATTAAGTACATATGGTGTGTTTCTTGGGTCAAACTTAGTTTCCTGGAAAACTAAGAAGCAAGCTTCTGTTAGTAGGTCTTCTACAGAAGCTGAATATAGGAGTCTTTCTAATGGTGCTAGTGAGATTATTTGGTTGTATGAGTTATTGCAAGATCTTCAAGTTAAAACTGAGTTACCTATTCCTCTTTACTGTGATAATACTTCTGCTCAACATTTAGCACTTCATCCTATGTATCATGAAAAGACAAAACATTTGAGGAGAGATATGCATTTTATTAGAGAACAAGTGGATAGTGGTTTTATCAAGGTTCAACATGTTTCTACCAAAGATCAACTGGCTGACATCTTTACTAAGGCTTTGCCTTCATCAAGACATACTGATATTTGTATCAAGCTAGGTCTTATACCTTGTCCTAGCTTGAGGGAAGGGTATAAGTCAACAAATATGCTAGTTGACTAGTTAGTTATATTGTTAATAGAGTTTGTTATTTTTTGTTCTGTTTTCTTTGTTTGCTTAGCCTATATATACATGGCTAATCCTTTGTATTAAGTACTATTCAATTACATCAATAATAATTCCTTTTGCTCATTCAAGCTTACAATCTCCATTTTTTACTCCCTCTTATAAGTTATTCAATGTTAATAGTTAATATCTGTAATTTAATTTGTCGTTAAATTTTTATTCAAAAGATATTAAGTAAATTATTACTAATTTTATATTTATTATTCGATATTAATATATGTAATGTTACGAACAATGACATGATGAGTGAGAAAATTGTTAAGTAGTCCAGCCCAATGGTGCAATATTTATGATTGCTTTTGGACTTGTTAAGTGAGTTTCAGTTGATGATTATTACTTGTCATATTTTTGGGCTCATTAATACTCTCATTTTGTGGCTTGTCAAGCAAGCTTTTGGAGGTAGAAAATCAGAAAAAAAAAAAAATGGGGGCAGCAATTAGATCAGTTTTTTACGCACACAAACAGAACAATAGTGAGGGTTTTCTTCTTCTCGGATTTTTGGTACCCAGTTCTGATCAAGTGCTCAATCGGAGGTGTTCCCGTGGTCCGATTTTGCTGATTTTTGGGCAGCGTGTTCCTGACATCTAGGGCTTCATTTTGGACAGTCGGATTGTCTCTGTGAAGTCTCGTTTGGTCAAAATTCTGCCTTGTTCAGTGCTGTTGTTTTGGTGACTTCTATACCTCTTGTGCTATTGATTTTTATCTCTTATTGTTCTTGGTGATTGTTGGTGGGTGTGTGAACCTTGTGTAAACTGATTTGGGTTCTTTTTCCCTCAATTTATCAATAATAGAAGTATAGGATGGACTCCTCAAGAGGTCCCGTGGTTTTTATCCTTCACATCGAAGGGGTTTTCCACGTATAATTTGTGTGTAGATTGTTCTGATTTCTTCCGTTTATTGTTACTTTTGCTACTGTTTTATAGCTGCCATCTTATTGCAATATTGTGAGTTATATTGCTTGTGTTGGTTCGGTGACAAATTTTGGGTTGATTGGTTTGTGTAATTGGTTGATTGTCTTGCGTGTGACATTGTAGGTGTCGTAGTGACCCCTTTTTCGATCCCTACAAAAATGACATTTGATACCTTCCAATTCACAACAATACGTGACATTTTTCCATGAATTTATTTGATTCGTATAGTTTTTTTATTCATTAAATAAAATTAATTAAATTAATCCGCACCAAAAACGAATTTTATTCTATCATTCTTGTTTTATAATTTTTTTAGAGAAACCAATCAGAGTTAGATTGAATTAAACTATTTTTTTATATTATAAAATAAGAATGATAGATTTAAAATAATTCGCAATTCTAGTACTAATTAAAATTAAATAAAATTTCGTTGAATAAAAATCCACATCAATACATTGCTTCAGATTCATCATCAGAGTACATGTTTTCACCTTCAATATCATTTTCTTCATCGAGCATATTTTCTTCACGTACCACTTGCCATATCTCATCTGTAACATTTGTACGAACAAATTTCATTGCCTTTAGTCGTTCGACATCAGTTAAATTTACATCAGCTCGTGGTTGTACATTTTCAACAACTTGCGAAATCGAAATTAAGGGAAATTAAATATGTAGATAAGTTATTATTGGAATTGATAATATAAATTAATAATGGGTTTGAAAAATGAGATACTAATTATTACTACCTACTTAAACGTAATTCAACAATTTAAAAAATATAAATTCAAATGTATAGAATATTGCTTTTTTGGATTAATAATAATAATAATAATAATAGTAATAATAATAATAATTTATTATTATCATCATCATTACTACTAATATTATTAATAAAAATTTATTATTCAATCATATTTAATACGTTTTAATAAGTTCCAATCAGGTTTAATAAGTTCCAATAAGGTCTAATAAGTTCTAATAAGTTCCAATAAGGTCTAATAAGGTCTAATAAGTTCTAATAAGTTCTAATAAGGTCTAATAAGTTACAATAAGGTCTAATAAGTTCAATAAGGTCTAATAAGTTAAAGCAGGTCTGATAAGTTCAGATAAGTTCAGGTTTAATAAGTTGAAGAGACCACACCCTACATAAGAGAAATGGGAGGTGGTGGCGGCGCTAACATGAAAAGTCTCAATTGCCCTCTTCACTTAAATATATAATAAACATAATTAAATAGGTAACAAAAATTAAAGTCAATCAATTAATAGAGAGAAAAGAAAGAATAATTAATTAAACATTAATAATTATCACACACAAAAAAAAATTGCAGATTTTTTTTATTTTTTAACTATTTCAATCGTAATGCATAGAATATATTGTAAAACTGTACAAATAATTATTTTGACTGGAATAAAATTACATTAAAAAAAAGTTAAGGAAAAAATTAAAAACAAAAATATAATCATGAAACATTTATTTATTCTCGTGATAATTTTTTTCAAGATTATTGTAATTAATAGTCAAAGTTTTTATGCATTGTCAAAGTTTTTAAGAATAAAAAAAAATTAAAGGATAATGTCATGTAGGAAGGATAACATAAAAAATACACAAAGTATACTTGTGTTTTATTGGAAACGAAAATAAGCATTAACTCCTTACTCATATTACCTTCATTTTTTTCATCGTAACAAATGAGTATTTTTTGTGACACATAAAAAAATTATTTGTTGTAACTAATTAATAACAGAGATAGTATGAACATTAAAGATGATGTATTTTATAATGCAATTTTTTTAGAGAGTATTTAATGCAAAGTAGAGTGAATAAAATAGGATAACTATAGCTCAGCTCGCCTATCACCAATTTTAAGGTCATGTTGAAATCACATACTTGCATGTACATATTCGACTGAGAGTGAGGGATAGATCAGATGGTTAGGATTTCCTTTCGATCTCAAATGATCTTGTAATTGATTCTTATTTTAGACTTTTATGGCTCATTCGCACCCAAAAAATATATATTCAAACAAAAATCTGACGAGCTTTTCATCAATTTAAAAATGCAAAATGTAGATTAATAAGCTAATTGATAAAAGTTTGCAATTGAATTTCGCATTCAACTCCCGAAATACAAAAGCTATATGGATAATTAAGAGAATCCTGAAATAATAAGAAATTTAATCTTGGAATATATTGCACTCAAATTCATTATATTATTGACGAGGATTGTATAAAGTATCTTATGCATACGTCTCTGATTATGCTATAAATTGATTAACAAATTCTAAATAGCCTTGTAAATAATAAGATTAACCTCTAAACTTCTTTCTATCAAACAATTTTTTTATAAATAAAAACAACTCGATTATTTATTTTTCGTTAAATTAGGGACGGCGATTAATCCATATATATATATATATATATAGATCATTGATATGGGTACTCAAGGCATGGAATTAAGTTGCAAAAATATTTGGAGTTTTAGTGGCAATGGTTATTGTACTTTTGGTGTGTAATTGGCAATGCAATAAGCTAGAACAAAAGAGTCGAGCTAAAAATGAAGCAAATACTACACAAATTGAGGAGCAACCCTCGTCATCAGCTGAGGAACAAAGAGCTAACAATGTGGCCGAGGTATATAAAAGACAAACCCTACATTACTATATATTATTGTTTGTTATTAAAGTTCATAAAATTCACTTTGTAAAATCTAATGCAATTGATATTGATAAAGTATGAAACCTATTTCTTAACTAGAGCATTAGTTTCTTTAAGTTTTAGGTTGACTATGGGGTCCCATCCATGCTTGTAGACCTGGGGCACGCGTGGGTAGTGTCTCTTTTTTTAAGTGTTTAGGATGTATTCACACCAACATTTTTTGAACTGACGATCTTTTTCGTAGTCTGACTATGCTTGGCTTAAAGGGTGAGTGTAAAAACTCAATTAACGGAGTTGCCACAGTGTCAAGTGGAGAAATTCACGATATACAAATTCGTCTAAGGCTGCATGTTGAGATATAACACCAAAGTTAGGTTGTTCACCAGATCAATTGGTAAAGGGACATGAGTGATAGCTAAGTTTATTCACATCTAGTAGCCTCTAATAATCGATCTCATATGTGATTTCAGTATTATTAAAATATTAAACAATACATCATATTTAATTTCCTTATTAAAATCCCAGGAGCTAATATACTATTCACTAGGTGGATTTAAATCAATATTGTACACATAAAATCTAAATAATTAAGTAACCGCTTTAAATTAAATTTATTAAAGGTGTGTCAATCAGGTTGTCCAGAAGTATCTAACTTTAATGCGATAAAAATATTATTCCGATCTTTATTTAAGCAATAATATGGTGATTTACACAAATAGAGTAAAATAAGAAAATAAAAATAATTAACATGAAACAAATCTAGCATGATTCTATAATATTATAAAAATACTAAATTTGTTATTAAAATAAAACAGGTTTACCATTAAGCTAATACAAATGAATTGCACCTATCATGATACTAATAAAAATATATTTATCATAGCATGATACTAAGCCATCCTTAACAATGACCAAAAAAAAAAGTTCTATGGCATTTCTAATTCGTCCAAGAACTTTTTCCATGAATAATGCTGGGAAGTTTCTTAATTCCTAAAATGCATTCACTTTTATATCAATTCCCAAATTACCGTCCACGTCAGAATAGGAAAAAAATCATTTTTTTTAATGATAAACCGCTACTGGCAGTAACGGTTTATGTGTAGTATTTTTTATAAAGGTTGAAAGCCAATAGGTTACGTAGGAAACTTGGAATTTTTTTTAACTAGGACAAACCGCTACTGGGAGTAGCAGCATTTTGGGAATTAAGATTATTCTTAACATTATTTAGGGAAAGAGTTCATCCTCCAATTCATTTTTACAATTAACTCTTATTTTCACCTTTTAACAATAACCCAAAAAAAAGTTCATCTCATTTCTCTCTTCTACTTTTTCATACCCCACCTCAACATTTTTTTCTCTCTCCTACCTACTTTTCCATACACTACCCATCATTTTCTCTCTCCAACACAATCCAATAATAAATTAATTTAATTTCATCAAAAAAATAATTATGATTAATATAATTGATTGTATTTCATTAAAATAAAAATTATGATTAATATTAGTAGATTGGTAATTTCGATACTTAGATTAATTAGTGTTCAAAAAATTTATAGCGCTAAAAAACTTTGAAGGATTTGTCATGTTGGGTGGGTAAATACCAACATTTCTTGGATTTTCAGAGTAACTTTGTTGCATTACTTGTTTATTTTTCCGGTTAGAATTACCGGATTGGTTACCTAAATAATTAGTATTACTATGATCCATAATTAAGAGCATTTGAAGTAGAAAAGATGTTTAAGGCCCTGTTCTTTTGGACTTAAAGTAATCAGATCAGACATTATTACTCTTTATTATTATTATTATTATTATTATTATTATTATTATTATTATTATTATTATTATTATTTCGAGCGTTGTTTTTCCGCTCGACATTTTCCGACGACGGTTTTCGGACTGACTTTTTCAGCGTTGATTATTCGGCCGACTTTTCCGGCGACAATTTTCGGGACGACTTTTCCGACGACGGTTTTCGGAATGACTTTTCCAGCGATGATTATCCGGTCGACTTTTCCGGAAGTGATTATTCGACCGACTTTTCCAGCGACAATTTTCAAACCGAGTTTTACAGCGACGATTTTCGGGACGACTTTTCCGACGACGATTTTCGGAATGACTTTTCCGGCGATGATTATTTGGTCGACTTTTCCGGCAGTGGTTATTCGATTGACTTTTCCGGCTACGATTTTCAAGCCGAGTTTTTCGGCGACGATTTTCAGGACGACTTTTCCGACGACGGTTTTCGGACTGACTTTTTTTAGCGGTGATTATTTGGCCGACTTTTCCAGCGACGATTTGCAGGCCGCGTTTTTCGGCGACGGTTTTCGGGACGACTTGTCCGACGACGGTTTTCGGAATGACTTTTCCGACGGTGATTATTCGGTCGACTTTAATGAAGGGTTTGAAAAGAATGAAAAGTAAAATACTGAAGAGGTGAAATGAAATGAGCTTGAGGCTTTGGGCTCATCAAGTCAGAAAAACTCAAATCAGATCAGATCAGATCAGACAAACTCAAAACAAATCAGATTAGATCAGATCAGATCAGACCAGATCAGTTCTAAAGAACAGAGCCTAAGTATGAGAAAATGTAAGAGAGAAAATAGATTCGAAGGTTGATTTTTTTTTTTGATGGAAATATAGCAAAATTGGTGTCTATTTATAGAGAATGAAAAATTATGAATTTTGGTAATTATATATTTCGAGTTATATCCATTGCAAAAATTGCAATGGATATATATTTAATCTATGGCTGAAAACAGGACACTTGGCGCAAATCAGACCAAGTTGCAGACCTGCTGACGTGCGTCAGAGGCTGCAGCTGGCAAATTTTTTTTTTTGTTTCCAACGTGTCCAAAACGCTGTGTTTTGGACCGTTCTCTTCTTGGGTAAACGTTGAAACGCGGTGTTTTATATGCATTTGAGCCTTTTTTTTTTTCCTTCTGGCAGAGTTGAACGTTTGGATCATTTGGTCGACTTTCCAACCGTTTGGACAATTTATCATGAAATGAACTTTGTTTTGGCCATTGTTAAGGAAAAAATTACAAGTTCATGCATCATGAACTTTAGTTTTTTTCATTGTTAAAGATGGCGAATAAACTGAATAGAAAAAGACTATTTACTCATCTTTTCGGCATCATTTATATTGCTTGGCTTGTGGTGGTCAAAATAATTCTTTTTAATATCCCTTGCTTTTATGAATTTTATTTTTTTTGTGCTTGAAAATGATGTTTTTATTGTATATTTTAAGATAATTTTTCTTGCAGAAATTTATTGGAGGGAGATCAGAGAGAGAATTTAGAGATGTTAGAGATAAACTATTTACTTAAGTAATAAATAATTTTGAAAAAATGATTAAAAACAAAAGAAGAATTATTTAAATTTTCATGGCGCATTTTGGCCTGTGTTCAAATCTCGGTGAACTTATTTTTTTCGAAGCCTAAAATATAAAATAATTTAACAATGCTTAATAATTACGGCCTAGGAGTGAACATTATGGTGTGGTTTGGTGTTGTTTAATCTTCAAACTACACCAAACTATAATTTTGCGGTTTGGATGGATTCCGTTACTTTGCACTGCACTGCAAATTTCATTAGAACGTACCAAACCACGCCTAATAGTGCAGTGCAATTTGACCACAGTGATGACCTGCGGTCTAATAACTACTTGGGTTTTTTATTTTATTTTATTTTATTTTATTTTATGGTTACTTTGACTTATACTCTGACTACATAAACTTTTTTATGACAAATTTGACCCATAATATGATTTCCGGAGCCTTTTGACGTACGAGTGAAGGTATTTTTATAATTTTAAGCTTACAGTTTGTCTTGAATGATTATGTGAATGTGTTCAGGTTCATGAGCCTACACCTCAGACGTCTAGGGGCAGGTCGCCTCCGACACCGATGGGTACACCTATGAGCAGTGTTCTTGCGAGCAATGTATCGTTGTCTACGGCTGACATTCCGAGTTCGAGCGACGTATCCTTCCATAGCATGCATGATCCAGATACAACTGCTAGCCCGTCTTTTTCGTCGTGGGAGGAAGCGGTCTGATCTATATTTGGGCCTTGCTGGGCCTAGTGGTAGTGTATTTGACCACCCGGGAGAACCCTAGCTTTGCATGGGCTGAAAATATGCTTGCTTGATTTTTTTTTTGTGAATGTGATTTTTATGCAAACTAGTTGTCCATGGCGCGCGTTGCGCGCCGTGTCCAACGCTAAGTTTTCGAACGCTTTTAAGTCTCGCTTGCATGTATCAAGTTATTGTTGACCTATTTTTTTATGTAAGTTATCGTACGAAGGAAATGATAAAGAAACCTAATAGTAAACGCTACTAAAAATCGTGAAGTTGTTAACTTTTATGCATGCCATTTTGTTAATTTTTTAATAAAATAGTGTGTGTTTCAAGATATCACATATTGCGTATGATGTTACACTTGGTATGAAACTATGAACAAAAACAGGCTACACAACAATATAAAAAATCAGCACTTCGCCACCAACACAAAATCTTAAAAATACATGTTGCAAATTTGTCTCAACTATCATACACAACATTTATGGATCGCCCGCACAAATTATACCCAATTCACTACTAAGCCACATTCTAACATCATTTGAAAATTATAGTATACAGAATGGGAGAACCATTAGGTGTAAGTGAGCGCAACTATTAGATCACTATTGTTCATTAGGAATAGTAGACTTTCTCCACTTTTTAAAGGTTAAGGATTTATAAATAGGATAAAAAAACCTTACGAAGTACCGAGTATATCATAATACCTATACAATTGAGTTATTATGTTCAAAAATACAAGTGGCTAGAGTTATCACTCGTCACACACTTTGTAACTTGATAGCTTCCTCATCATGCTCTTGGATCTAAAATAATCCATATAAGATAGACCACTATACTAATTTGCAATTAAGGTAATACTGCTGAAACTATAAATAGGAAATAACTACAGTTTACGGTTGGAACTTGATGGATAACACTCAAAGCAAATGGATACAGCCTCTCTTCCAGTCCTAAATCTTCCAGCCTTTATTGTAATCTCGCTTTTCTTATCGACCTTAAACCTGTCGTATCAGCCCACTGCTAATAAGACCACACTAAATAGGCATGTTGAAGAAGTGACTGCTCTACATAATGGCAATAACTGCTACATAATAGCCAAACAAACAAATTAAAAGAGAAGCACGGAGCAATGAATCATTAAGCAATTAAAACATAAAACTAAAACGAAAAAAAAAAACTAAAGACATCCTAAAAGTGAAACTAAAACTCACATTTACAAGCAATATAATGATGTCCACATGTGCAGTAGCAGAGGTCAATTGGTTTTAGATCTGAAATTGTTATATCTTAATGCTATATCTTTTGAATTCTATTCATTAGTTTTACAGTCTATTCCACTTTGATGTATCGTGTAATTGTTTGACTGTTCTTTGATGCAAATTATAGTGCAAAGTAAGGTTTCACAATATATAAAAAAGTAAATGTTTCGCAAAGCTATGTATGTTATGGATGTGAGTAACAGGTGTTGAGTTGTAGTTGTTTGACTATTCTTTTATGCGCGTCGTGTCCAACACGTCACTATAAAACATTTTAATGTACCGGAAAGTTGTTTGAGCAGTATTTTTACAAATTATTATTATTATTATTATATACAATAAATCATATGTCGATGCACATCACGTCCAACACATTTCAACGTTTTAATGTGTCAGAAAATTGTTTTAGTATGATTTTTGGAAGTTGATATATGCAATAAATTTCAAATTTAAATAGTTTTACGAATCATATTAATTTTACAGGTTATAGTTATTTTGCTAAATTTTTATTTGCTTGTTAAAATTACAATTCTTCGCAAACTAAATCATGTCCATTGCACGAACCGATGTTATTGAACCTTAAACCAATTATTCAATAAATAAAAGGCTAAAATATAGAATATGAATTATGATCTTCTTAGTATTCAATACAGACAATATTTGTTTCATGCGAAGAAGAAAGCTTCAAGTCAATAAAATAGTACAAGCCATGAATTAATATGGACGATTGAGTCATTTGAGTACAACAATGGCTATAGGAGCAATAATAATCGTCAATCAAGATGTACATTGTATCAACACTTGAAATTAGTCTTACATTTGTTTTGCAAATTTTACATAACTAAAATGCTAATGTAAACTAAGAAAAACAAGCAATCATTTGAATAAAAAAAACGTTTGTGCAGAAGAATTGATGCACTGGCATAAACACTTTTGACGTTCTTGATGAATATGAGGTCAACAAAATCTGCAGTGAACTAACTTGTTTGGAAGAGTTAAACATAAAATCAACCTGAAATTATAATACATATATAAGCAGCTATTCTAATAATAAGATTTACAATTGCTGGTTAAAAAACATAAAGCACTTCTAATCTTGTAAAATGATAATGATATAATAGAAGGCATGTAATCAGACCAAATCAGTTTTGACATCTATTAACATCCAACAGCTATATACCTGTGATAAGCCTCATGGATGAGCTTACTCCAATAAATCAATAATATCATCAAGGCCTCCATTCTCTGTAGTGACAATAGGCAAAGCATAAGTTGCAGCATGTAAAATAATTAAACTTTTCTCAATTGCTAAATTCTCAAACCACAACAAAACCCTATAATAAACCTTCTCATCAAATTATGTTACAATCTATTATGTGTATTGGATACATCAACATTTATGAAATAATTCCAATGCTAGGAATAAGGTTGAGAAACCAAATTTCTATCTAAAATTGGAAAAGGTTTAAGATTTTTTTTTGACATTAGCTGACAAAAATTTGCTGTATTGAAGGCTTGGATGGTGCATGATAAGTGAAATATTTTGTAATTTCAACAAAGATCCACATCATAAATAAAGAGCATAAAGAAATCAATGTATATTCGCTAATACATGAGGATAGAATGTGACTATGTGTAACGACCTGGATTTTTGGGCCGTAAAATTTCATGAGAAATTGAGTCGTAAAGTCCGAATCATTTGATCTGGGCTAAAAAGACTTAATTTGATGTTTGATGAGCTAGCCCAAATGCCCTATTTCCCTTTCCATAACTGGCCCCCATACACAATTTCTTTAAATTGATTTACTTCTACCTTAATCTTAATTAGTAAATCATATCTATGTTAGACCCTATCAAAAATCTAATTGTTGTTTTCCTACTTTCCCTCCTAAATTTTAGGAGCTTCTAACCCCTTA
The DNA here is from genome assembly GCA_951394345.1 of Salicornia ramosissima. Classification (NCBI taxonomy): domain Eukaryota; kingdom Viridiplantae; phylum Streptophyta; class Magnoliopsida; order Caryophyllales; family Amaranthaceae; genus Salicornia; species Salicornia ramosissima. The sequence goes on along the minus strand of OX596235.1, from coordinate 49,797,714 downwards.
ACCCTACCAATTACACGGCCCTCCCCCTCTTATTTCCCTTTAATTTCTTTCCTAATCTAACTCCTAACCCCTAGTAAACCCCTACATAAAAACTCCCTTTTTAACTCTTAACTATTAATGATCAAAACAACAAAACAATCATCCCTTTCCTCACTAATAAACTCATGGCCCCCTATTGAAACCCTCCCAAATATTCAATTTCCAACCCTTCCAAATCAATCTAAAGGTAACTAGCTCTTTCACTTAGCATTAGGATCAATCAACATAGGATATTAGATTAGATAGATTATTGCTATTAGTGTTGTATGTGAAATTGTCATGTGGTAAGGGAGGGTGTTCAATTGATTTCTTTGCTCATCATACTTGTTTCTTGATTAATCTTTATATGTTGATCAATGTTCTAGCTTTGAAAATCTTGCTTAAGTAATTATGTAAATCGAAGTCTCATGATCGGTTCTTGACCAAAGTAATACGTGTGGGTTTAATATATACAAGTATGGATTTTTCTTTGTTTTTGTCATGCAATCTTGATAAGAATATGTTTGGTTGACTCTTGTTCATGAAACCGTATATTAGTTATGTTGTTTGCATGCTTGGGTTCTTTCATGGCCTTCTTGATTTAGGCGCACTATGGGTATTCAAGTTATCAGTTGTCTTTGTTGTTTGTAACTCTTGCGTGAGATCATGGAGTAGCAAGCATGTATTTTTATTTGACTTTTATGATTAATTTAATGGTTTATCCTTGCTTTGACTAAAATATTTGTGGAATCTTAATCTTAGAATTTTGCTGTAAAATATGAGTATAATTGCATTGTTGATTTTTGTTTGTGCCATGCGTATAAATAGGGTAACCAAAGCATGTTATTTAATTCCGTATTGTATTTGTATAGAGAGACATGAAGTTTTGATGGATAGATGATATGATTGTATGATATTGCGTGAATTTAAACTTGGTTGATGTTTTGTTTGGAGTCTTTTGAGTCTTTTCGGGTCGTGTCGTATCGGTTCATCTGTGATGAATCGTGTCGGGGATTTGTTTGTTATATCGGCCTTGCGCCGTGTCGTATCGGTCATCTTTGATGAATCGTGTCGGGGACTTGTTTTTTGTATCGGCCTTGCGCCGTGTCGGGGACTTGTTTGTTGTATCGGCCTTGCGCCGTGTCGGGGACTTGTTTGTTGTATCGGCCTTGCGCCGTGTCGTATCGGTTCATCTGTGATGAATCGTGTCGGGGACTTGCTTGTTGTATCGGCCTTGCGCCGTGTCGGGGACTTGTTTGTTGTATCGGCCTTGCGCCGTGTCGTATCGGTTCATCCGTGATGAATCGTGTCGGGGATTTTACTTGTTGTATCGACTTCGGTCGTGTCGTTTAATTCTTGTTGTTGTTTAATAAATTGAACGTTGTATTAAGAATCTCGTATTTGAATTTGCCGTTGATGGAGTCTTCCGCTGTTGTGATCTTTGTTGCATGATTCTGTTATTGAATGTTGTCTCGCAAGTTGGGTTGTTCGTGCCTTCTATTTAATTTAATATTTTATGTTGTTTGGTTCCACTGCTAAGTGGAACAGTCTAGTTACTCGCCACTGACGGTGGACCCCAATTTTTATTTTGCAGGTGATCAGTATAGAACTTAAAGTCGGGATGAATGTTTGGCGAGCATTTAGGCACCTGTCATTTTGCTGTTTTTTCTTGTTTAGTAGTTTTAGCTTGTAATAACGACTTGTCAAGTCCATTGTTTTTGGAACAATTTTTAAAGTTTAATTAATAAAATGATTAAGTTTAGAGATTCCGCTGTGATTCTTTAATTTATTATTATAAGTATTTGGTTATTGTCGACTCGTGTTGTTGTTTTCTCCGAAAACAACGTTGCCAAAATACGGGTCATTACACTATGTGCATATCAACACTTGCTAAAATAACAAATCACAAGAGAATATAATTGAAGATGCAACAAAAATTGCTATGATGCTTGCAATGAAATTTTACTGTTAAAACTTCAAAAGAATCAGATTCTTACAACATAGTTTTCTAATATGCATTTCATTGAAAATCTAAAAAAATCTACATTCTATACTATTGATAGAGCAATTATAATTTCTAGCTTAGACTTTCTATCTAGATATGGTCACCAAAAGATGTAGTTGGGAATGAATTCCTTGTCCTTTAATATCAATATAAACATACCGTGTATTTAGTCTCTGGCTTGCCCCAACCACTGCGTTCAGGTCTAGACCTTCCCTAAGTGTGCGCTCCAGATAATGCAATAATATCCTATCAACACAAGAAACTCATAGTGAATATAATGGCCAATTGAGTTAACGTTTGGAAGTCTGAATAGGGGTTTTGCTTCACCTTATCATCCAGACCCTTTGTACAAAAAATCACGCAGATGTTGAGCAGGTGAGGGAGGTCAATCATCTGAACAAGAGATTTTAAAAAAGTCAATTTAGATGAAAGCAACATAAAATAACAGCAGGGGCAGAGACCATTTTGGCTCCAAACCGATCAAAGAACTATAAGCAAAGTAAGAAGTATTATAAAAAAAGAGTTGTAGCAAGCATGCACTCATTAACTCAAGGTTATTTTTTTACACTTGAAATCACATAATGCTTTAAATAAAATTTACAGAAAAAAGTTGAAAGATGAACATGCACACAACTGACTTAGTAAGAAACACATATTATAAGTTTTGGTTTTAATTTGCTAAGTTAAAACCTATACATACTCAAGAGACTTAAATCAATCAATCATCAACTCAAGATTAAAAAAGGCCAATATATTTTTTATTAAAAAGATATCAAGCATAATCAACAAAAGAAAAATATTAGTTAAAATACACTTCCCAAATAAACACCAAATCCCCCCATAATGAGATAACACAATAGTTCAAGACTTACATAATGTACTCATTTTCAAACATCTTATAAGTTCCTGTTATGTCTATTATTAGCCTATTACAACTCTTTAGTTCATTAGTTCCTCTTAAGCATTTAGAAAAAGTACCACATATACAAACTTATACAAGCTTCCCCCCCCCCCCCCTAAATTTAACGCCATACAAATTCCAAAATGCATAATGCTAGGTGGAGGGACTAAGAAATCAAAGACAAATCAGGTATCTTCATGAATTCATACCTAATTATTTCACAGAGATGCAATTTGTTATGCCCTAGCATCTCTTTCTCATCATGTGTAGGCCAAAACCTGTTTGGCAACAAAATTACACTAAACAATCCTTTCTTTTACTGTCATCTATCTCCTAGCTATACTCATGAAAAATTTATTAATTAGATGGGTGAAAGGCTTTGCAAATCCAGAAAACTTGGTTATAAAAGAGATGAAGTAATGGAGCAGAGGGGGGAAGATTGTGAAGCAGGGTTAATTTTTTTTTTTTTTTTTGGGGGGGGGGGGTGGTGGAGTGGAGTAGAACTTTTTACATTGAGCCTGACACCATTTAGTTTGTCCAGTTTACTCCAACTCTCCAACAATTTATCATTTTCTGGTACATGTAATTGAAGCTCCAACATCTACATTATTATCAACAGTTTATAGAAATTAAAAACAAACTTAAAAGTAAGAGAATTATAGAAATACAGAAGGGCTATAACTATAGGAAAATCGATCTGCAAGACGCACCCCAAAACATCGATTTGCAAGACCCCATAAATCATCAATATATAGTTATATACATATAAATAAAAATCGATTAGCAATAACGACAAAAAAAATCAAATTATGTAGAAATGAAGGAAAATCGAACAAAAAACCAGCAGAAAATTACCTTCGGAGCTAAGATCGATCCATTGATTCTGGATTAAAATTCACATTTTCGTCTTCATTTTCTGTTTTAGCCAAGCAAAAACACAAAACCCAGAATCTCAAAGTCTCCAACAGTTTACTCCAAGTCTCCAACAGTTTCGTTGATGCGATCAACAGCTTCCCAACAATCTATAAATAAAATCGAATGCAATTAACAACACATAAAGCCATGAACTTTACTATAACGACCAAAAGTCTACGATAGATACCAGCTCTTGAGCTGCCAAAAGGGGGAGAAACACCATTCTGAAACAGGAAGATAAACATCTAAACATAACAGAAATGAATCTCGATGCATTTGAGGGAGCAAAAATTCCAAAGGGCATCACAAAGTATTTTACACATGTAGATGTACTCAATCTAACCAAAAAAATATAGCGAACAACTTATAGCCAACCAAATCAAAGCTCAAAACCCCATTTCGTACTACAACTACCAATCCTAAAGGATCATAATTATTCAAATTACCCATAAAAAAAATCAATAAAATAGCAAAACGAAGATGGAAATCCCACTAAAAACCTCATAACAAAATGACAACAAATGAATACCTAAATATTTGTAAGAATGAGCGTTGTAATAAAGATTGTTGCTCTCTTTGCTAAATTGAACTTTGGCACTTCCATTACCGAATTCCTTCACCAAAAAGCAATTGCTCTTCTTCACTATTTCCCATATCAAAGATCCTGGTACTGTCGCTATTTTCTTCTCCTGTGACTTAAATAAAAACAAAATTTTTATACTAAGTAGAGTAAATTACACAAAAACATGTCAAAATATGAATTAGAAACATAAACAAACCTAAATTCCGAACAAGGGGTTGAGTTGAACTGGGTATTATAGAAATCATGAACAATCTATATGTGGAAGAAAAATCCAAAATCACACTAAAAGATCGAGAAATGAAAGTGAAGCAAAAATGGCAAAAAAAGCCCTAAAAAATCGAGAATCGAAAGAGAAGCAACAATGGCAGGACAAACCCTAAAAGGAAAAAATCAAACAAAAATGGCCAAAAAAACCCTAAAGAAATCGAGAAGTGAAAGAGAAGCAACAATTTGATAAAAAAAAACCCTAAAAGATCGAGAAAATTCAAACAAGCAAAATCTTACCTCGAAATTCACAAAATCGCAGAAAAGGAAAATCGAAGACCACGACGCGTTGATGGAGTACGGGGGAAGAGAATGAAGCAGTGTTGATGGAGGAGAGAGGGGAGAGTGGAGTAGAGCTCAATGAAATCCCAGATGGAGAAGAGAGATGGGAAGAGGAGAAGAGAGTGGGAAGAGGAGGGGATGAGAGAAAGCTAGGGTTTAGTTAGTTTAACGTGAAGTAGAGATGGAAAACATTCAAAGTGATTAGATGGGGGTGGAACGCAGCTAAGAGTACGCGGCAAAGGGAGAGTGACAAACTCACTCTAAAAATCACATGTCAAAAAAGTTAAGGAAAGTGTGGCTTTTATATAGTATAGATGTAACACCTAGCTTAATTAGGTCCCGTCCCGTCCCTATTGATCATTTTGTACGTGCGTGTGGGTGGCGTCCCATTTTTAAGTGTTCACGCCGACATTTTTACATATTTATCGGGCTTTTGCATAGTGTGAGTATGATTAGTTTAAGAGTGAGTGTAAAAACTCAAGTAACGGAATCGTCTTTGTGTCATATGGGGAGCTTCACGGAACCTATTCGTCTAAACCTGTTGTAGGCCGAGATATAACCCCCAAAGTAATTCACAAAGTCCACCTTTAACAACACAACATCATATTTCCGTATTATTTAGGTCCTAGGTAGGGATGCAAGTGGGGCGGATCAAGTAGGAGACCCGTCCCATCCCTGCCCCAATGGGATGGGGATGGATCCTAGTTTGGTGGGTGGTGGGGCGGGGATGGAGATAAACGTTGTACCCCCAAGTGGGTGATGGGGCGGGATGGTATTAATTGTGTACATGGTGGGATGGGGATGGACATGAGTTTTAGACCCACCACGGGGATGAGGATGGAGATGGGGATAAAAAAAAGTGAGGCGGGGATGGGGATGGGAATGTCAAAACCTGCCTCGCCCTGCGCCACTTGCATCCCTAGTCCTAGGAGCTAACTAAGCGGGTAAATTAATGCACACATATATAGAATCTAAATAATAATTAAGTGACCACTTGAAATTAGATTTATTAAAGGTGTGAAAATCAGGTTCTACATGATTTTCTTACTTTAATGTGATGAAAATATTATTTTGGTCTTTATTTAAGCAATAATGTGGGGATTAACACAAATAAAATAAGAGAATATAAAATAGTGAAAGTATTGTGTCGGACGGTCCGACTGTCGGACCGTCCAACACTTGTATTTTTTTAATGCTCAGACTCAACAAAACGTGTCTAGGTTCAATAATATGTGTTCAAGTTTAACAATATATGTCCAGATTTAACAATATGTGTCTAGGTCCATGTGTCCATGGTAAACAATATGTTTCCAGGTTCAATAAGTTTCACTAGGTTTACAAATTTATGTCCAGGTTCAACAATATGTGTCCAGTTCAATACTATGTGTCCAGATTTAATATTATGTGTCCAGGTTCAACAACATGTGTCCAGGGTTGCAAATATATTTTCAGGTTTACAAATTTGTGTTCAGGTTTACAAATATATGTCCAGGTCTAACAATACTTGTCCAGGTTTAACAACATGTGTCCAGATTCAACAATATATGTCCAGATTTTACGATATGTGTCCAGGGTAAACAATATGTTTCCAGGTACAATAAGTTTCACCAGGTTTACAAATTTATGTCCAGGTTCAACAATATGTGTCCAGGTTCAGTACTATGTGTCCAGATTTAATACTATGTGTCCAGGTTCAACAACATGTGTCCAGGTTTACAAATATATTTTCAGGTTTACAAATTTGTGTTCAGGTTTACAAATATGTGTCCAGTGCTAACAATACTTGTCCAGGTTTAACAACATGTGTCTAGGTCCAGTTGAACTGGTCTGACAATAACCTTATGTCGGACTGGTCTGACACAATACCTTCTCTATAAAATAAATATAAAAAATGATATAAATAAATCTAGCATGATCCTAAAACATCATAAATCTCGTAGAGAAAGCTTGTGATTTATCTCTATCTTTTTTATTAACCTAACAGATTGTAATTGTTGGGCCTTATTTTGGTTGAGACCGTTTGGGCCAGTACGCCAAGTGGGCTACGGTTTCGGACGGAGGTAAGTGAGAGTGGACGTTAGAGCTCTGAATTGTGATCAAGTCAGTTGGGTCAATTGCTGCACATGCATGCCTAGCTAGGCAAATTCAAACTTATTCATCTACTTCCCTTAGCTCAAAATTTTCCTTAGCATTCAAGAGTAGAGATGGCAGCGGATCGGATCTAGATTCATTTTTTCAGCGTAGATCTTGATCCGCTCCAGATTCGACGGATCCATAGAATGAGGATCCGGATCTAAAACGGATCCTCTTGTATTATACATACTAAATTAGATAATGAAAATTTTTAATGCATTAAAATTGTCATTTCATCGCATATACAATTAATATGCAAATTAAAATCAATTATTAAGTAGTAAGTATTAACAAACTTACATCATTAATTAATATCCTAAAATCCATTCATTACATAATAAACTTGTGTAATGGACTATTTAGGCATTTGGGCCTTATAACTTATAAGACTATAATTAATTTAGTATATCTTTTATTAAAAAAAATCTGCAAATCTTAATGTGGATCTATAAACAAGATTCGTATCCAGATCGTATTTTCCCAGCCCAGAGGATCCGTATCTGACCCGAATCTGTGCGGATCCAAAATATGAAGATCCAGATTCTAAAAGACGGATATGGATATGCGGATCCAAGATTTGAAGAAAAGATGTATATGACCTGTACAAGGCTCCTATCTCAAAAAATAACCTTACTAAGTAGCCATGTAGGCTGAGATTTCAAACACATGACCTCAAAGATCATGGGGATTGAGGGACACTCGGACCAACTGATCCAAGGTCATTCCACACAAGAGAATTAGTTACTCTCAGCGTTGGCATACAATACAAATATTGTGCAACAGATACCATCGGAATTCGTTTTCAATTCGGTGTAGTCCATCTAGTTTTCTTAAAACTTGTTAATCTTAGTGTATTTTCCATCTCAAAACAACACATAGTTGTTTAGTAGACTTCATTTGCACATTTGTTTTTTAACATACTCCCTCATCATTTGGGTGGTGATTTTGGCAGCCCAAGGTCAAGGTTACTATTCATGTGAGAGGGGAGGGGCGCCAAAATTATTTTTTACTTGTCTTTTTACACTTATTGAGACAAAATTTGGACCTATAATATCTCTAAATACAGAATATAAGTGTAAAAATTATAAATTATAAAATTTTAATTCTCAGGACATTTCTTCTATATGGCTATATCCCCCTTCTAACAAACGGTCAAATGCTTCAAACTTTGAACAAATACATCTGCACAATAAATAAATTCAAGGGATAAAACTAAAAAAAAGAAACATTATTACTGTTATTATTATTCTCCATTTCTCCCCCTAAAAGGCTAAAACTTTACATTTTTCATTTTATAAACTCTAACAAATCCTTAAAAAAAAAAAAAAAGGCAGAAACTATGGGGAGAGGAAATTAATTTCACTCTACAAATTAAGAAAAAAAAAAAAAAAGAGTTTTACATTGTTTTTTTTCGACTATTTCTTAATCATTCATTGATTGATTCATGAGTGAAACTTTCACCAACAATATCCGGTTGGCCAGCGACGAAATCCAAAAGGCCTTCGGCAGCTTTCTCACCGGGAACATCGGTAGCCGGTGGCGATACACGGCTAAACACAACAACCACAGCTAAAAATAGAGCCGTTGAAGCTAAAAGTGGCCAAAAATATGCCAAAAGATCAACCAAACTGGGCGAAACTCTGATTATAGCATAAATTGAAGCAGAAAATACAACCCCAAATATTAAGTGAAATTTGAATTTCATCAATTTTTCAGGGATCTCCATCTTTATTCTTTTACTGTTAGAAAGAGAAACCCCAGATTAGGTGTTTGGGGGTATTTAAGAGAGAGAATATGAATGAGAGGAAAGAAAGGAAGGAAAGAAGAGAGAGAATGAGTGAGAGATTGATTATCTAACTTTGCAGAGATTCTCTGTGACTCTGTGAGTAGTATTGGGGCTGTAAAATTCATCTTGTTTTTTTCTGGGTGGTGTTTTTTTGAGGTAAATCAGGTAATTATGTGGTAATAGTGCTCATTTGTTTACCACCATTATATTGCCCAATGAATTTAGACTAACACTTACCTCTTGTAAGACTTTTGGTGGGTTGTTGACTTGTTGTTATGAAATGGAATAACTGTTAAAATATCATTTCAACCAAAAGTTTAAGTTGATAGTTAAGACCCAAGAATATACTATATACTCTATCAATAACAGTCCGTTTGGTGGGGTATAAAACGTTTTCATTTGAAAATTGTTTTTCATGGAAAAAATTTTATATTGAAAATTTCATTTTCCCCAAAGTTTTCTGTTGTTTGATTGAATGTAAAATGGTTTTTATTTTAAGTATTTTTCGTTGTTTGGTCGAACTGAGAATTAATTGCTCCTTGTGACTGAAAATGATTTTCTTCCACTTGTGATGTAAAAATGTTTTTCTTCTAATTTGAGGGGAAAATGTTTTTATGAGGTGAAAAATGGTTTTCCACCCAAGTTTTACATTTTAATATTTTACTCCAAACCAAACAATGTAAAATGGGAAAATAGTTTTCCGAAAAAACGTTTTACATCCTACCAAACGGACCATAAATCAAGACTTATCAAATCTGTGCAGGGTTGAGCAGAGCTACTTAGGTTAGATCACGAGACACACGACTAATAAGTTTTAACAAAGTTCATGTTATAGTGATGAGCAAGGTTTATATGTGACGAACAATTATGAATAGGTCAGTTCAGGTCTTATAAAATCAGGCTTAATAAGTAGAAGAGAATGCACTCTTAACATTATACATTCGTAATATTTCAGTAGTTTGTCATTATACTAATAATTTATGTTTAGGTAAAACTGTGCTCATAATTAACATGCATCTAAATTTTACAAATGTATTGTTTTTGGAATGATAATATTTATAAATGTATGATGATTAAGGTTGTATATATAAGAATTAATATATGGCTTATCAAGTGCCAATAACAAAATATTGAATCTCAAAAGGTAAATAAAAATTTAAAATATTCTAAAGGCATTAAATGTTAATGGTTTGTGCCTTATAAATTTCATTAATGTTTTGTGCACTATAAACTTCATTAAGTGACTGAATTTCATAATATTGATTCAATGTGAGATTTTATTCATTTTAGTACAATTTACTTCAATTACATTTTTTTTTTTTGTTTGATAAACTTCAGTTACAATTTTTGAGACACAAATAAATTTCTCATATGTGGAAATGTAGAATCTACACATGGGTTGTGGTTTGATGTGAATGAGTTGTTTGGATAGTCGTCAAAATTTTCAATTGTATAACAACTTAAGAAGGAAATTGCAAATTTAAAGCAAGAAAATCTTATTATGATAAGGTTAAGAGGTTGTGGGATGAGTTAAGGAGTTGTAGGTATTTACTTGATCGTTCTTGTGGAGCTATGAATAAGTGTACTTATGATTTCCTTAAGAAATTGCAAGATTTTTAGAATGAGAAAAAAGGTGAGATAACTTTTAGTTAGATTAAATTCTAGGTTTGACAATACCATTACTAATGTATTGTCTATGGATCACATGATATGATTGTTGAGAGCAATGTAATAGATGTACAAAAGTATAAGAGAAAGTTTTGGGTCTAGAAAGCCTAATACATTTTTTTTATTAGGAAAGAAAAATCGGTTAGCCTCGCTCAGAAGGCCAACCACAAGCATCCTTATGGACAATGAGGGAAAGATTATGATCACAAGGATAGTACCAAAAAGTCATTAAGCGATGACTATGACCTAAATTTGCAAGGTAGTCTGCAGCATGGTTAGCTTCCCTGTAAATATGGTGGATAGAGTAATTACTAAACTTTAAAAGGTCTAGACGTGTGTCATTAAAAAATTATTGGATTTCCCAAGGAATTTGTCAAACTTGTCTAATTGCATTAATGACAGTAAAATTGTCACCTTCAATTTGAATATTTTTAATACCCAAGGAAATAGCATTTTTCACTCCTTCCCGAACAGCCAAAGCTTCAAAGAACAGATTTAGACAAAGCAGAACCGGATCTGCTTTCAAAGAACGAATTGATAAATTTAATGTTTCTTTGGATCTTGCCTTTACCATTAAAGATTTATGTGCATTGCACTATTTCTTGGGTATTGAAGTATCAAGAAGTGATCAAGGCACTTTTTTATTTCAAAGAAATTATATCAGACTAATCAAAGATATACTAATGACAATGGCATGGACAATTGTGATCCTGTAGTTACACCATTACCAACTGGACATAAATTATCTGCTAATGATGTTGAAAGGAGAGTTCAAATGTTTATAGAAGGCTAGTTGGTAGGTTATTATACATTTATACTTCGGCATAACAATGACTGATTTATCAATCTTACGTTGTTCAACATCTTAGGGGGTGTTTGGTTGGCTATTTTATAAGGGTATGGAATTGTATTACATTACATCCATACTAGTGTTTGGTTGGATTTTTTTAAGGGTTGGGTAACCCTTGGGTTTCCAACTCCATTCCATCCCCTAAAATCTCATACTCTCCCTGCCCCTTAAGTTTCTCATCTTCATTCCACCTAATGTATCAAAATTTAAGTAGAGAGAGAAAAAAACTTGCCCCAATTTTCACCCTAAACCCATTTTTCTCTTAGCCTAATTTTTTCTACTGCATTTTTTTTTTATATTGGTATATTTTTGACTTGATTTCAATTTGGTAGGTTTGTTTTGATAAATCTCCCATTTGCAAGTGATGTTCATTTGTGCAGGAATTTTTTTTTTTTTTTTTTATCATTTGATTTTTTTTTTCGTTCATAATTTTGATTTGTTTTCATGAGCTTGTTATTGGTTGCATAATTTCCATTGTAACTCATTCTTTTTTTTTTTTTTGGTAGCGTTGATTGTTTTTGTTTTTTGGTATGTTTGATTGCATTTTTCATCTATGATGTAAGTATTTATTTCTTTTTTCTTCCTTTTGTTTTTATGTTTTTATGTTTTTGTTTTGTTTTTTTTTTTTCTGTTTTGTTTTTTTGTTTTTTTTGGGTATGTAGCTTGGATTGTGGTTTGATAGTAGGGTTATTTTGCTCAAATTTCAACATATAATTTATGAGTTAATTTTTTTTATCTGAGGGAATTCTTTTCCCCAATATTTTTTCTATTAATTTGAGGAAACTAAATGAAACAATAACATTAAAGGCCTAAGTTACACCCCTAATTCTAAAAAAAATTGGATATACAATCCATTCCAAGAATGAACTAAACATTATGAATGAATATAATTAAAAAAGATAAACCAAACAAGTTACTCTAGTATGGGGTTTAGAATCTATACCACCGTAGTATGTATTTCCATATCATAGCATTCTAGATTTGTGAACCAAACATGCCCTCAGTGAGTTTGTCCATTCCCCAGAGCACCTCATTTAAAAGCTACATGGATTAAAGTATCTTAAAGGCACACTTGAGGGAGGCTTATTTTGGTATATGTGAAGTCTATTTTGCAAGTAAGGTTGCGTTTGATTCAATTTAAATAAGCAATCCTGTTCTTATTTTAAGAAAATTCATATCAAATCAGAAAAATTCACATCAGATCAGTTCAGAAAAATTCAGATCAGATCAGAAAAGTTCATACCAGATAAGAAAAATTATAACTATAATAATAATAATAATTACAATAAAAAACCAGATCAAATCAGATCAGGAAAATTCAGATAAGATTAGCAAATTTCAGATGAATCCAACGCACCCTAAAAGCATATAGTTTCTCAGATTGGAATGGTTGGCACTCCACTAGTAGCTCTCTTAGTGCATATGTAATGTTTCTTGGTAATAACCTTGTATCTTGGAGAACCAAAGTTGTATACTATAAGTAAGTCATCGATGAAATTTAAATTCAGAAGTTGTTTTTGACCCTAAGTTATAGTATACAACCGCAGCCAGTGAAATCAGTTGTTTATTTTAGAGGGAGATGCATGCACTACATTAGAGAGCAATTAGAGGAAGGCTTTATTCAAACTCAACATGTTTCTAGCAAAGAAACATAATGAATTGTGCCTTGCATAATCAATTGTGTTCCAAGCTTTATGTGTATGTATAATAGTTCTATATTCTTAGAATGCATTTTACAGTGTAATAAAGGTACTCCCTCCGTAACATAAAACTTTCAACAATTGATTTTGCACGCATTTTGAGGAAGCGATTTAAGGGTGTAAACGAAGGAATTAGTCAAAATGGTTTTAATACAAGCAAGAATGTGATTATAAGTTCCTAATATTAAAATTATATTGACTAATTCTTTCGTTTACACCCTTAAATCACTTCCTCGAAATGCGTGCAAAATCAATTGTTGAAAGTTTTATGTTACGGAGGTAGTAGTTACAACTAACTAAGGTGGTCTATGAATAAACTCTATATTAAAAAAACTCTATTACCATGAACATATAGAGAGACTAAGAGGGTGATGATGTAGAGATAAAGCAGGGAGAACAATATAATTCTCATTAGGTAAATTGAAACCTAATTACAAAGCTATTTTTATACAACTTGTTAATATACCACCTTAGTTAGTGAATTTTTTCTAACTACCTTTATTACATTATAAAATACATTCTAACATTATAAAACTAGCTACTATGTGTACATACGTTATAAAATACATTCTAACATTATAAAATTATTGCTCGTTATTGGTATAGGAGTTACTGTTGAAAAAAATAGGGTTAGGAAATAAACAATGGACACAAAAAATAGAGAAAACCTTCGAGGCACGTGCGAACGCTTTCCTAAAGACTAATTTCGACCCTATATAGAATATGAGCAGGGTTTACCGAAAATGCCTTTGAGATACAACGAAGAAAATAAGTTTTGATGCTCACACAAAACTCTCAGTCTATGTAAAAGCTTAATATTGAAGAGGAAAACACTCAGTGAATTTGACAGAAAATAGAGAATTCAAACTTATCAATTCTCTCTCCTCATATGGGTCTTAAATAGACCACATAAAAGCCTCAGAAAAACTGCCCACAACTGTACGTTCAAACCCATAACGGGCTAGTGGAACGACTTGCAAAAGAATAGGAACTGCACGTAACCGACGAAGACCAGAATTCGCGAGTCGCGACCAAGGGTCGCGAGCCGCGACCTTGCCCTCGCGGATCGCGAATTTGCTACTGACCTTTTTGCACTTTTTCGCGGGTCGCGATTTTGTTACTGACCTTTTTAATTTGCTCGTTTTTCTGATTTAGCCAACTCACGAGTCGCGGCTTAAACCCGCAACTCGCGACTACTCTCTGTCTTACTTTTCGTGTTTAAACATCATATACAAGTTATATTACACCGTACCTACATAAAACTTACATACGACCCTTATACTCTAAATAAATATACAACAGTTACTCAGTTATTTTCATAAAGGTTATTTGATTAGTTTTACCAGGGTTACCTAATTTTATTATAGGGGTTGCTTGATCAATAATTTAGAGGTTGCATGGTTAGTGTAATAGAGATTAGTTTGTACTTTTATAAGTGGCAACACGGTTGTGACCAGCCGCACACAAGACTTTCTGTTAATTATTAAGTAAAGTAAGAAAATTAATTATTTTTTACATAACTAGTTTGATCTTTATAAAAAAAAAGTTAGATTGTTAATGAAGCAAAAATGCTAATTATAAAATCATAACTTTTTAACATTAATCAATATCTTTTACATAACTAATTTGAACTTTATATATGGTATGATATTATGCAACAATACTACAATAAAAATTCCATTAAAAAATTATCGTATAAAATGGTTAGACAATTCAACAAATTTTAATATTAAGAAATTTCACATCCTTAATTCCCCTAAGTCCCTAATAACTTTGCTATATTTATATATATATATATATATAGGATAATGTGTGGGATACTATGCCTTAGAACCGGCCTACTACAGGTCATCTGATCCAATTTTAGCCAACACACGCATCTGTAAGGGGGATAATAAGGAATTCTTGCAAATGCGTGCGATGAGAATCGAACACAGGACCTCTTGTCTGGAATTCTGAAGCCCTAACCACTAGACTATGACTTCATCTCCGTAATGTATACGTGAAATATATAGGAATAATTATATTAATAGATACCAACTATTGCACTTTTTATTTTATAGGTACCAACTTTTGATTATTCACCAGCAACACGAACTATTACATAAAGTTGCAATGATAGGTATGGACGACTTATAAATAAGTATGGATTACCTATAAGTTGTAATAATATTTAGGTCATATACCTATAATTGCAACTTTATGTAATAGTTCGTGCTGCTGGTGAATAATCAAAAGTTGGTAACTATAAAATAAAAAGTGTAATAGTTGGTACCTATTAATTTAATTATTCCAAATATATAAGGCCTAATCAATCGAAGAATATACTTTTGTAACTTTGACCCTTTATGACACTAGTTGACTAGTTGTTGCATAAGTGAAATTTTAACGGGAAAAAGCGTAAAACTTTTGTACACATGTATTTTGTCTAGAACTCTAGATCACTGCATTGTTGTCGGTTGATTCGTTCCTAGTGCTTCACCAATGTTTTTGTTACCTTTTGAGGTAATTGGCATCAACATGACGTCGTATTTATTTGACTTAATTAGGGTATGTTTACTTATTTAAATTCACTTCATTTGAATTCACGGTTAAATTCTGTTCATGTCAGTTCAACTCTTAATTTTCTTATCTTATAAAATATTACTTTTAGTTGTATTCAGCTCAGTTCAGTTCAGAATAATTCAGTTCAGTTGAGGTGTATTCAGTTGAAGTAAACAGACCCTTAGGCTTTGTCTGATTCATCTAAAATTTCCTTATCTGATCTAATCTGAACTTACTGTCTAATTTTATTAAACTTTAAGTCTTTAACTGCGTATATATGCTAATCCATAAGAAAAAAATACATTAATTGAGATCTTATTTTGTTCATATTAATGAGTAGTTCATTAATATGTAATTATATTAATATTTTTTTTTTTACAAAATTAAAGATGATATTTAAAGTTTAAAAACTTGAAATTAAATTATCTGATATGATATGAATTTTTGTTTAATCTAATATTAAATAAGTCTAATTCTGGTTTTTCTAAGCTCCATTATTACTTTTTTTTTGGGCAAGAAACTCTATTATTGATGTTGTTATGTTTTCTAAGGCTACATCTTACTTTCTCCGTAATATGTTGATTTCAATGATTTGGCAAAACATAAAGTGAAAAAATGTCTAATTGTTGCAATTAATACATTACGAAGGGTGTATATATAATTTTTAAAATTTTAAGTTGTACTTTCACCTAATTTTTTTATGTTGTGCCCTTTGCGATTAAATAAGATAGGGATTTTGTTAATTTTAAATTAATTTATTCTTTAATATGATTTTTATTTTTAGCAAAAGGCTCGAACTATTTAAAGTATATCTTAGGTTAATTCTGTAAAGTGATAAATTAGGCTAAATAATGAACCAATTTTGTAACTTCGTATTAACTATAAGGGGTACGACATAGAAGGATAGATTAGTTTAAGGGTACAATTGTGAAAATCTTGGGTATAACACCCCTACGCCGAGTAATAAATTAAAGAAAATATTTGGTTCAAAATAACATTTACTTAGTATTAAAATAATAACCAGAGTTGTTTAAGAGAGATAATACTCGAGAGTAACTTCTTCATTCTATATATCTATTAGCAAGCATTTTAGACATAATTATATACTTCCTCCGGGTTTTTTAGTTGTTACACTTTTGAAATAATATATGTGAGAGATAAAATAATAAAGTGTAACAAGTAAAAAACATGGATGAAATTTACCACATTGCATAAGCTAATAAGAAGAAAATTACTGATGTGATATATGATGTGGAATTTCGAATTTTTGGGAATTAAAACAATGTGGGGTGCATTTGAAACAAATTAACATTCAGCCCATTTGGACCTAAATCCTTACTGGGGTGTATTTGGAATAAGGCACATCTTAGCAACAAATTGTCTCACGAGCTCCTCATTCATTTCTCCTTGCTACCTTACATTCCATCCCCTGATAGTACAATGCCTCCTCAAAGAAGTGTGGTCTCATTGTGTTTAGAGCTGTGAATTTTTATCCGGCCTTGCTACAAAACTATTTGGAACTGATTTGTATCCGAGTTGATGATTATTCAAAAATAAGATGACTCGTAACTGATTGCTATCTTTTTTGAGCTTAATCGATAACTGACTTCATTTGATTATTTAGAATATGAACCTGACTTGTGTGTCCAACAAGAAATTAACTTCCACCTACGTCATTGAACCTGATAATTTGGTATCCGAACTGAACTTGCATTTGTCTTGAATATAATCGAACATGATAATAATCCACTACATATCCGATATAAAGAGTAAATGCATATGTGAAACATTCATTTGTTCATTCATGCTGTTGATATCAATGGAATAGTAAAGTTCTTTTTGTCATTCTATTCTCTACATTTCTGGATGAGGCACCATAAATACAAGCATACCCTATTTATATGACACACTCCTTAGTGACCTATTTAGGATTTCTTGGAACAAACAAAAATAAGACACTTGTCAACATCCACACATCCACACACAAGCAGACAAAACACTAGAAATATTTCAGTACATAGAAATAACAACCAAGTGGGCCAGAGTAAATCTCCTAGGACAGACTCCTAGGACAGACAATTGGGCCACAGCCCTTAATACACCCCCTCAAGCTGGCGGGAAGGCACTGACTGAGCTCCAAGCTTGCTGAGTAATTTGTCGTGTTGATCCACACTTAAGATCTTGGTGAGCACATCAACCAACTGTTCTCCAAATGGAACATAGTAGGGCTTTACATCTCCTTTCTTAGTCTTGCCCCTTATAAAAAGAGAGTCATTCTCTACATGCTTGGTTTTCTCATGTTGAACTGGATTTGCTGCAATTGCAATTGCAGCTTGATTATCACAATGAATAGGAATAGCTTGATCAATTTGAATTCTCAGATCTTTCAGCAGTTGTTTTGTAATGACCCGTAATTTAGCAGCGTTGTTTTCGGAGGAAAACAACATTACAGATCTTTAACTTCTAAAAACCTTTAAGAACAAATCCATAAACTGCAGCGGAAGCTCTAAACTTAATCATATTATTCATTAAAACTATTAAAGAATCCAAAATAAATAATAATCCCAAAGTCTAATAACAATACAAAATAAGGAAAGTCCACTAAAAACGTAAAACATAAGCTAGAACTAAACATCAGGGTCAACTACTAAGCTGGCTAGCTCACAATCCCAGCCCTTGCGTAACCCAATTCAATCACCACCTGTACCTGGAAAAGAATGTTGTGGGTCCACAGTCAGTGGTGAGTAATTAGATTGTTCTACTTAATCAGTAGAACACAATTAGAAACATAATCATTGGAATAAGTCAATCAAACAGACAAACCAAACATCAAGAAATCATATATAAACATAATCATCAAGTACGCAGCGGAAAACAATCATAACAATCCTCATAACCACAACCTTCTATACTAACTTACTCCGTTCTAGACTTCTTGACACCCCTATTGACTCTTCAGTTCTATTCAGTTCAGGTGCTAATCCGTGACCAGTCATATGCTCGTAAGGGGTCAACCACGAAGATCTACTCCCCCCAACTTTCCTTGCTCATGCCGAGTCAACCACGAAGATCTACTCCCCAAGCACTGGGATCAAGAACTGTCTCGAATCCGAAGATAGGACAGTGGTTTCGACTAAACCTATGTTCATGGAACGTGTGCCATTAGATAGGCGGCCACTTCATAGTTAATCATCTTTTCAATTCAATTCTGTTCTGTTCTTGATTTCCTTTTCACAATTCAATTCCTTATTGACTCAACTTCACTTCTATTCAATTCTAGCTCTTCTTAACTTGACCCAAAACTCTAAACCCAAAATGGTACCACACGACATTCTTCCTTAATAAACCAATAATCATCAACAGAAATTGCTTAAAACAAAATAAAAATCATATTTTTATCCTTCAACATCACACGGCATTCTTGCCCATAAATACCAAAACTTGCACTTCAATTGCTCAAATACAATTAACAATAATTAATCACATAAACATAATAATAAATCATAACATAACACTTTAATCAATAAATCATCAAACTTGTACCAAAACAAGACAAAATCAATGCTTTTAAAACCTTAAAATACACGGCCTTTATGGTCTAACACAACATCAAGATCTTATTCAAGAAACCATCATAGAATGCCTAAATGAAAGATTCAATTCAAGATTTGCATAAAAGATTAATTAAAGATCAAGAAAATAAAATAAAAATCATATTTTTCCTCAAAGAAACATTCGAATATCATCATGTCACACTCGGCATTCTTCATAACACAACCATAAATAATTCTAAATAATTCAACATCAATTCCATATGATTCTAAACCTATTCTAAACATGATCAATCCTATTCTAATAATCATATTGCTAATCTATCCTATTGATTAAGTAAAGCAGATCTAATTACCTTTGATTATGGATGGGGTTCGAATATTTCAAGGTTTTTTGGATTTATTTTGAGGTTTATTTGGGGTTTCTTTAAGGTTCTTGATCAATCTTTAAGGGGTTGGAACAATATAAAAGGTTTAGGAACAATTTAATGATTGATCTTGGAAGGAAAAGATAATAAAACAATTTGGTTGTTACTCCTTAGGGTTCCCGTGTGAAATAGGAAATAATAGGGAGGGTTTTCTTCCTAAAATCTAGTAACAAGAATAGGAAGGGTTGGAATAAAAATAGGGTTTTTAGGAAAGGGTCAAACAGATAGATTAACTAATAAAAGTTGATTAAACAAATTAAATGAATTAAATAAAAAGGAAAGAGCCAAGGGGCCGTGAGTCTTTATGAATAAAAGGGGTTTTTATTTAGTAGTTTTTATTTGTAGTTTAGTTTTTATTTGTAGTTTGGAAAAAAATAAAATAAAAACAAAGGGGTGATGATCCCTAAAATCTAGTAGGGAGAATAGGTAAGCAAGGATTAGGGTTTTAGGCTTAGTTACAAAATAGATAAAGGTTTAATAATAATATTGATTAAAAGAAATGAAAGAAATTAATTAAAGAAAAGGATGAAGGAGTGGGCCGTGAGATACAAAGAACAAAGGAAATAATTGGGCTCGGGTTTTGGCAAGATGAAATTAAAGTTCGGGCCATGATCAAAATAATTAGACTGCTACAATAAAATTAATAATTAATTAAATAATAATCAATTAAATAGTCAATTAATTATATATTTAATTAATTATGAAAAATTTAAAATATCCCGAAATTTCGGGGTGTTACATGTTTAATCCACAGAACTTCACAAACAACCACAACCATAGCTCTATACTCTGCCTCAACTGAGCTTCTAGCAACCACAGACTGCCTTTTTAATTTCCAGGAAATTGGTGATTTCCCTAGCATGACACAATATCCT
Source organism: Salicornia ramosissima (assembly GCA_951394345.1). NCBI lineage: Eukaryota > Viridiplantae > Streptophyta > Magnoliopsida > Caryophyllales > Amaranthaceae > Salicornia > Salicornia ramosissima. Next base: position 49,777,211 of record OX596235.1, on the reverse strand, counting down.
GAGGTGGACCTTCTTGTGACAGGACACCCAACCCAGTCACTAACACAATAGCCACACAAACTTGCACTGGATCTGTTGGCCAGAAGTATTCCTTGATCAGTGGATCCCTTCAAGTATCTTAGCACCCTTTTTGCAGCTTGCATATGTGATGTAGTAGGAGAATTCATGAATTTGCTAAGAACATGAACTGAGTATGAGATATCAGGTCTGGTAATGGTGAGATAGATTAATTTTCCAATCAATTTTTGATAGGCTTCAGCTCTAGGCAAAGGATCACCCTATTCAGCTGTGAGTTTGGTATGACTGTCTAGAGGTAATTTTAGAGCTCTAGTGTTTTTCATGCCAAATTTCTTCAAGAGGTCATGAGTGTATTTCTTCTGGTTAAGAAAGATTCCCTGATCACAGTGATCAACTTGGATGCCCAAGAAATATCGAAGTTGTCCCATGTCTTTCATGTGTAGTTTGTTGGACAAGAACTCCTTAACTTGAGCAATATCTGTGTAGTTGTTTCCAGCAATGACCATGTCATCCACATAGATGAGAACAACAGTGATGACATTTCCTTGTTGTCTGACAATCAAGGAGTAGTCACACTTTGTTGAACCTATTTTCCTCCAAAATTTCACTTAGCCTCTCATAACACTTTCTTGGTGCTTGTTTCAAACCATACAAGGATTTGTTGAGTTTGCATACTTTGCTTCCAGAATGTGTGTTATGGAAACACTTCTCCCCCTCTTCCAAAACATGAATTCTGCTACCCATTTTTTGATAACCAGGAGGAAGCTTCACAAACACATGTTCCTGCAAATTTCCATGTAAATAGGCATTTTTAACATCCATTTGATGTATTATCCATCCTTGCATTGAAGCAACAACAAGTAGAGATCTCACAGTGGTCATTTTGGCCACTGGAGCAAAAGTCTCATCATAATCTTCTCTATATTTTTGCCTATTTCCCAAGACCACAAGCGTAGCTTTGTGTCTCTCAACTGATCCATCTGAATTATACTTGATTTTATAGATCCACTTACACCCTATGGCATGTTTACCTTCTGTTAGATCAACAATATCCCAACTGTTATTCAACTATAAAGCTGACAACTCCTCATTCATGGCTTCAACCCAAGTATGTTTTTTAGCAGCTTCATGAAAGTATTTAGGTTCATAATGTTGTTGACAAACAATGGTAAAACAGGCAAAAAAAAAAAATCTGGTGTTGGCAATGGCAACAGTTGCCAGTTTGAGAGGATCTTTAGATTTTTGGTTTAGGTTCTTTACATAGTAGTCTTCCATCCACTTTGGAGGTTTAGACTCTCTAGAGGGTTTTCTGAGCATCATAGGCTGATCATGGTCATTTCTATCATCATTATCTACCATCTCCTCTGTTTCCTCCTCAAGATGAGCATTTTCTCCTATTTCCTCACCTTCATCTTCATTTTCATTTATGTTCTCTATATTATCTCCCATTTCACAGTCATACACATTTTGTTTATGTACATTTTCATTTTTTCCCATCTCAAATTCATCTATATTTTTCTTTGGAGAATTAAATATTTTAAAAGGATAAACCCCTTCAAAAAAATTTGTATCTCTACTAACAAATATTTCATTTGTTCTCAGATTCAACAATTTGTACCCCCTTTTATGAGGAGGATACCTAAGAAACACACATGGTACTCCTCTTTCTTAAATTTATCTCCAGATTTTTCAGGGTTATAGGCCATAACTAGACATCCAAAAGTTTTCATGAAATTATAGTTAGGCAATGTATTAAATAGTACCTCATATGGGATCGTGTTATCAAGAACTATGCTTGGAAGTCTGTTGGTGATATATGTTGCAGTGAGCACACAGTCTCCCCACATGTTGATAGACAGTCCTGACTGCATTCTTAGGCCCCTTGACATCTCCAAGATATTTTTGTGCCTCCTTTTTGCTGAGGCCTATCAACACAGCTTGTTTGGTATTGAATTCCTTTCTCTGCATACATTTTTCTCCACTTGTAGTTCTTGTGCAATCATCTACCATAGTAAGAAAATATCTATGGTTTCTTCTTGTTGGTGTTGTGTAGGGTCCCCAAGTGTCAATGTGACCAAATCAAATGGATTTTTTGCTCTTTTAGTGCTAGATTTGTATGATAACTTTGCCATCTTTTCCTGAGGACAAATTAAGAAATCTTCAATTCCTTCTCTTCACATACTTCATCCTTTAATTCATCAATTCTTTTCACTCTTGCTGCTGGTGTGTGTCCCAGTCTTTTCTTGAGGACAGATTTGTATGATAACTTTGCCATCTTTTCCTGAGGACAGATTAAGCAATCTTCAATTCCTTCTCTTCACATACTTCATCCTTTAATTCATCAATTCTTTTCACTCATGCTGCTGGTGTGTGTCCCAGTCTGTGATGCCACAACATGGCTCTTGGCATCTCATTAGCTTTCTTCACACTGTCAGGCACTCTGATTTCTTGAGCATTGTTGACTTCCATCTTGTCCTTGTCCACCACAAACAATCTATTTTTGATTTTATCATGAGTTGTTCTTAGACTTTCATTCTTCATGATGTACAACCCTTGTTCTCTTTAAAACCAATCTATCTATATAATAACTATTACTAAATCAAAAACCACTAACCTCACCATTTGCCACATGTCACTTCCTCATTAAACATTTTCCCTCCAAACTTTCATTTGATTTTTTTTTCTTTTTAAAAACTTACTCACTACTTATTGGTTTTTTTTTCCAATATTATCTTTTCTAAAGTTTTTTCTCCATATATTATTGAAAAGTTGATACTTAGGGTATGTTTGATTCGTCGAAAATTTTTATATCTGATCTGAACTTAACTATTTTGATTTTATCTGATCTGAACTTTCTTGATCTGATTTGAACTTTTCTAATTTGATCTAATCTTATTTGATTTTTTTTTTTTGAGTTTTTTAATAGTTATTTTAACTATTCTGATTTGATCTGAATTTTTCAAATCTTATCTTATCTGGTCTAAATTTTTTTATCTGATCGGAAATTTTCTAAAATAAGTACTATATGTCTATATTGCTGAATAAGTTGAATTAAAACACCCTTATTTTTGCTTAAATATAAATATTTTTTTAGTTACAACTTATTAATAAGAATATTCAATCTTACTAAAATTTTCATACGTTAAAGTTGTTGTACTAATCTTTTTAAAATAAAGTATATATATATCAATCTATAACTATAATTAATAATTAATTAATTATTACTAAAACAAAAACCACTAACCTCACCATTTGCCACATGTCACTTCCTCATTAAAAATTTTCCCTCCAAACTTTCATTTGATTTTTTTTCTTTTTAAAAACTTACTCACTACTTATTGGTTTTTTTTTTCCCAATATTATCTTTTCTAAAGTTTTTTCTCCATATATTATTGAAAAGTTGATACTTAGGGTCTGTTTGATTCGTCGAAATTTTTTATATCTGATCTGAACTTTCTTGATCTGATTTGAACTTTTCTAATTTGATCTAATCTTATTTGATTTTTTTTTTTGAGTTTTTTAATAGTTATTTTAACTATTCTGATTTGATCTGAATTTTTCAAATCTTATCTTATCTGGTCTAAATTTTTTTATCTGATCGGAACTTTTCTAAAATAAGTACTATATGTCTATATTGCTTAATAAGTTGAATTAAAACACCCTTATTTTTGCTTAAATATAAATATTTTTTTTAGTTACAACTTATTAATAAGAATATTCAATCTTACTAAAATTTTCATAAGTTAAAGTTGTTGTACTAATCTTTTTAAAATAATGTGTGTATATATATATATATATAATCTCATTACAATTAAATTAAAATTATATAAGTGTAACAAAAATAAAATATTTTTATGAAGATTGTACTTATTCAAGTGTAACCTTGCAATTGTTTCAAAAAAAAAATGTGTAACCTTGTGCTACAGAATAAAACAGAAACTACTAACAATTATAATATTTATCTATACATATGGGCATTGTTGTTCATTTTACTTAATTTCAACTTTTTCTTACAAATTATAGATTACATTATTAAAATAAATTTTAACAATTATTTTTTTAAAAGCCGTGCATCCGCACGGGTGCTAACATATTACTAAAACAAAAACCACTAACCTCACCATTTGCCACATGTCACTTCCTCATTAAACATTTTCCCTCCAAACTTTCATTTGATTTTTTTTTCTTTTTAAAAACTTACTCACTACTTATTGGTTTTTTTTTCCAATATTATCTTTTCTAAAGTTTTTTCTCCATATATTATTGAAAAGTTGATACTTAGGGTATGTTTGATTCGTCGAAAATTTTTATATCTGATCTGAACTTAACTATTTTGATTTTATCTGATCTGAACTTTCTTGATCTGATTTGAACTTTTCTAATTTGATCTAATCTTATTTGATTTTTTTTTTTTGAGTTTTTTAATAGTTATTTTAACTATTCTGATTTGATCTGAATTTTTCAAATCTTATCTTATCTGGTCTAAAATTTTTTATCTGATCGGAAATTTTCTAAATTAAGTACTATATGTCTATATTGCTTAATAAGTTGAATTAAAACACCCTTATTTTTGCTTAAATATAAATATATTTTTTTAGTTACAACTTATTAATAAGAATATTCTATCTTACTAAAATTTTCATAAGTTAAAGTTGTTGTACTAATCTTTTTAAAATAAAGTATATATATATATATATATATATATATATATATATATATATATATATATATATATATATATATATACATATATATATATATTCATTACAATTAAATTAAAATTATATAAGTGTAATAAAAATAAAATATTTTTGTGAAGATTGTACTTATTCAAGTGTAACTTTGCTACAGAATAAAACAGAAACATTCTGTTATGTGGGCATTCTTTTCTCGTAGGTTATGACAACTTAATTGAACCTCAAACGTCAGTTAGTTCAGTCAAGCTTTCTTACTAAAGGGAAAGGAGTACTAGCAATTATAATATTTATCTATACATATGGGCATTGTTGTTCATTTTACTTAATTTCAACTTTTTCTTACAAATTATAGATTACATTATTAAAATAAATTTTAACAATTATTTTTTTAAAAGTCGTGCATCCGCACGGGTGCTAACCTAGTTGGTAATATAAGGAGTAACCACCAAACCTTATGTATTAGTCATTATCTCTTTAATTTTTCAATGTGGGACACTTGCATGTGGTGAACATGGAAGATTTATTCTTAACACTCCCCTCACATGTAAGGTCCATTTTTAACTTTTTGTCTCAGGTGATTTTTTTGGGTTTAGAGTGCTTTTTTTTCTTTTTCACTCCCCCTCACATGGACCTACTCTATTTGACCCAACCATTTTTTTTATAGCCATTTAGGGTCCCATATCATGAGCCTAGCTCTGATACTATAAAGAGTAAATGCATATGTGAAACATTCATTTGCTCATTCATGCTACTGATATCAATGGAACATTGAAGTTCTTTTTTTTCATTCTATTCCCTGCATTTCTGGATGAGGCACCAAAAATACAAGCATACTCTATTTATATGACACACTCCTTAGTGACCTACCTAGGATTTCTTGGACCAAATAAAAATAAGACACTTGTCAACATCCACATACAAATAGACAAAACACTACAAATATTTCAGCACATAGAAATAACAACCAAGTGGGCCAGAGTAAATCTCCTAGGATAGACTCCTAGAACAGATAATTGGGCCACAGCCCTTGATACGATATAAATCTGATTTAAAATTAATCTATAATATATTGAATGCCACTTATAGTAATCTAGCTAGTCAATAATTGCTTCAAATTGTTATTAATTTAAACCCAATAGTTTATTATTCAATGAGACATATTATAACACCTTAGATTTTGCGAATGAAAATTACAATATTCTGATACCTTTTTTTTTTTAAAAATAATTTCAAATTATATACAATTGGAGTTATCTATGGTAAAAAAAACGTATAAAAACATTTACAAAAATGTTGAAAAAACACATAAACATAATTTATTAGAATTTAGAAACATAGAGAGCTGAGAAAAATGGTAAAAAAATACCGATTAATTGTTGATACCGTAGTTTGAACCTATAATTTATGTGGTAGAAAATTCAACTCGTTAGTTGGTAATGCCTAGTAGAAGTACCATATACGATTAAATGAGCATTATTGTCCTATATATGTAGGGCAATCAAGTTTTGGTTTATATCTTCCAAAAAAAGTTTTGGTTTATATCATTTCAAGCTCAACCGAAAGTCATTGTAAATAATGACTCCTTGCCATTTTGCCAATCACCAATTGACCATCGCTAACAAACACAAGGGCTGCGCTATTTTAATTTGATGATCTGTTATACTCTTCTCAAGGTCGTGACTCGTGACATGGACAATCATTATGGAGGTTTTGTGCAATTTGTACATCATCGATAAATAAGTCCCTAAATTTATACTCTCCCACTTCTAAAAAAATTGCTCCGTTTTGACTATAGGTACTATTCATCTTCTAACTTTGACTCACTTTAATCTCTATTATATAAGCCAAGGGGGAGCCATGGTGTCCCCCCCTCAAAATGTCAATTTTACCCCTCAAAACTTTCTTAAATCTCAATTTGTATCACCCCCTAATTACTAAGGGAAGTTATTATAATTTTTGAACTTTTTTTAATGAAAATAGTACAAAATATAAAATTTGAAAAAAAAACAAAAATTTCAAAATTAAAATTTTGAATTTCTCTATAAATAGAAATTCATATTGATATATTTCATCAAAAAAAAAATTTACATTTTGATTATCGTAGAAATTTGGCAGCCAATAGAATATGGTAAATAAAACTTTTCTTTTGTTCATTGTTGTGAGATGACCAAATGAAAGGTAAAATGTTTTTTTTTTATTATATAATGTTTGTTTAAACATATTAATAGATGTATTTAAAATACCATCGCACACAAAGTGTGCATAGAAGGCTAGTTTTATATAGGCAACGGAAAATATATATAGTTATGTGGGATCTCGTTTGATTCATCTCGAAATATACTTTCCAAATATATATTTTTTATAATTTTTATTATATGTAATTAGAGATGTTGATTTTTAAAGTTGTGTTTTAGGAGATGTGAAAACGCAAATGAAACAGTTTTTTTGAGACAGAGGAAGTAGTATAATTCACAATTATTGTATGAATTGACGTGCAATTTTAGTATTCATTCCAAAACTAATGTCATTTTACAAATTTTATTGAATTTCTAACAATGTTTATATTTAAATAAGATGCATACATACATATATATACTCCCTCTATTTTCATATGTTCTCTCCAATTCGAATCTGATAGATTTTTACAGAGGTGCATAATAAGGTAGAATATTGATTGAATCTTGAGTAAAAGTACTATATATATTTTTTTTTGTGAGAGAAAAAATGGTAATATATATAAGTCACATGGAGGAGGGGAAGCAAAATTTGTAGAAGAGATATTAAAAAAATTATTTTCAATAAAAAAAACTCTTGGGGATTAAAGTATAAGATGAGAGTTAAATTATATACAACTAGCCTTCTATGCACGCTTTGCGTTCGATGCTATTTTAAATACATCTATTAATTTGTCTAAACCACTTTATATAATAATAAAAAAAAACTTTTTCCCTTTTATTCGGTCATCCCATAACAATGAACGAAAGAAAAGTTTTATTTACCATATTCTACTGGCTACCAAATTTCTACGATAATCATAATGTAATTTTTATTTGTGAAATATATCAATATAGATGTCTATTTATAGAAAATTTAAAAATATAAATTTTGAAATTTTTGTTTTATTTTTTTGATTTTTATATTTTGTACTATTTCCATTTTAAAAATTGTAATAAATTTCTTTAATAATTAGGGGGTGATACAAAATGAGAATTTAGAAAGTATTGAGGGGTAAGATGGACATTTCGAGGTGGGACACCATGGCTCCCCTCATGGCTTATATAATAGAGATAAGTGAACATTCATAAAAATATTCAAAATGGGAAGAACTTTTAGAACATATGAATATGATACAAATAAAAAAAGAGACATGTGTAGCTATTATTGCCAATTTGCCATAGCCACTAGGGAACGGAAAAAGGAAAGTTAAAAAGGCCACTTCATAATTAGTAGGGATTTGAATCTGCGTCATGATAGGAGGGGTTTTCTTACCAAATAAAAACCCCCGTCGTAGTATAAGTGGGGGTGTCGAACACGGGGAAGGTACGTTGCACTAATCTAGGCATGAGCGTCGAACAAGCTAGGTCGGGTGATGGTCGCGAGAAGCGGAGAGAACTAACTAAAACTACACTAAGGAAACAAGAATAAAAGGGACTAGGGTAAGAGATCCACAACTCATACCACCATGAATTATGAATCAATCGAAAATTAGACTTAGGTCGTGGATAAGGGGAGGTCGTTTTATGATCGTACCACTCTTTCGAGCTAGTACGATGACCGGAAAGACATATACAACTCACTTTCGTGCAGCGACACATCTAACGAGTCCTAAGCACAAAATCACGAAGACCGATAACTTTTCCTTGATCGAAGGCCCAACTTTCGTGGTGCTTCCATCAATCGGGCAAAGGAAGTCATCACCCACGTTCACCTTTCAGTCCTTCGGTGGGGATTCTTCAATGAATCCTATGCTAGCTAAACATATGACTCAACATTACCGAATCCTAAGGTACCGACAAAATCACAACCAAGCCTAAAAACAACTAAACCACAATCATGGAGGAATTGAGAAGTTTCACTCAAACCCTAGAAATTAACTACTCAAAATTAATTAATAAAAACATAATTAAAACTAAAACTAAAAACATAATTAAACCTAAAACTATGAACAAAACAAATTAAAAACTAAAAACCTAAGAAAACTACAAACTAAACTACTAAGAACAACAAAGAAATCAAAATAAACAACTAAACAAACATGAAAATGACAATAAAACTAACTAATTAAACAACAACAACAACTATTAACTACTAGAAATTAACAACAAACAACAAAGAACAAACAAAGAATAAATAAAGAAAGCAATAAAATTACTTTGAAAACAAGAAGAAGAAAAAGAACAAAAACTATACTACTTGCATAAATCAAGAACAAAATGTAAATTACAAGAAGAATTGAAGAAGAAAGCTAAGAAAACTAAACCTAAACCCTAAATTGAGCCTCTAACATCAGCTATGGAAGAAATGGGAAGAGGGGGGTATTTATACAAACCCCAAAAAAATCGAGCAAAAACAGACCAAAATCGCTAAATAAAACGTGCAGTAGCACGTTAGCGGGCGTTGAAATGGGATCAGCGGCCGCTGAGGCCTACTTTCACGTGCCTCAGCCTACTAGGGAAAATGGTCAGCGGGCGCTGAGTTGGGGTCAGCGGCCGCTGCCAATACTTGGAGAGTTACTGCCTCAAAGCAGGGGAGGGGGACAGCGGGCGCTGAAAAATGGTCAGCGGCCGCTGTCTTCTCTTGGTGCTTGTGATGGCTGGAGGCTGCAAAATCAGCGGGCGTTGAAGCGCCATCAAATGCTACTGCCTCATTTCACCAAAGTCCAGAATTCATCCCAGCGGGCGCTGAGGGATTTCCAGCGCCCGCTGAGGTCTTTTTTCATTGCTACTGACTTCAGCCCTAAAATGCTCATGCCCAAATACATCTCAGTGGGCGCTGAGGAATTCCCAGCGCCCGCTGAGGCCTTCTTTTCACATGCCATGGCATAAAGGACTCTGTGGCTTCCTCGAGGTTCCCGGCTCGCTTCCTTAGGTTCCAAAATTGACTCGGGACCTGCAAAAGGGGAAGAAAACACATAAACAAGGCAAAATAGAGGAAATCACATAGAAAAAGGGGAAGGGGACTACAAAAGCAAAACTAAGCTAAAAAGCCTAAAAACACTAACGAAAGTTAAATAAAATAAGAAAATAAACTAATAAAAACTAAGAAAATAACTACCAAAATACCACTTATCACGTCAATCAACAATTTGTAACATTTGTGCTATATGCTCAACCACTCCACTATACTCTTTTTCATTTATTTTCTTATACTCCGTACATCATTAGTATATATAATAATATTCAACTAGAATTAACACTAGTGGAAAAACAATTAATTGTAACGGGCAAAAGTGGATTATTGTAAAGTTCATGGCCCGTTACAACTGCCCCTGTTACAACATATGATATTTTTTTTTATAATGGGCAGGTGTTAGTTACTATTAGAGCTGAGCATGGGCCGGGCCGACACGCGGGCCAACTCGGCAAGGCACGATTTGGGCCCGACACGACACGCGCCCGCTATGAGCACGGCACGAAGGCACGACTAGAAGGTCGTGGGCCATCCATAAACAACATTTTAACAGTTTGGCACGGACCCGACACGAGCATGACGGGCCGGCCCGCATGTTGGCGTGCTCATTTTGTTAAAAAATTATAATATATAAAAATCAGTATAAGGCAAGATGTCACGGCACGAGTCAGACAGGCACGACCCGTGGACTGGGCCGCACATGGGCCTTATATTTTATAACTTGGCACGAGCCTAGCACGACACGAGCTTTTTCTTGGCCCGTTATAGGCACAACACATTGTGGCACGAGGCACGCGGGCTTGGCACATTGGCCGTCCCAGCACAACCCGTGCCCACCTTTAGTTACTATATAAAATACTTATTGTAAAGGGTGTGGATCAAACCTGTTACAATAGGTATAATTATTGTAACAGGCATCAGTGCAACCCGTTACAAATAAGTCTACTTATTGTAACAGGCATCATTGCAGCCCGTTACAATAAGTATAGATATTGTAACCCACTTTTTCCACGCCCGTTAATATATTGTTATTTTTTGAATAATAATAGTAATAATAATATAACAAATGGCCTAGCCGTCAAAAACTTCATTGATATAAAAAATGTATAGTAAGATATACATATATACATACACACACATTGTCGATCAAAATTTTAAGCCTGAGTGTAAAGAGGAGGAAGAATGAGAATTGCCAAGGGCAACTAAGCAATGATGTGAGTGCGAATAGGGATTCTGCTATGATAGGCGAGAGTGATTCCTTGAGTCAGAATGCAGTGGAAATTGACTCTTCTCAAGTTGACATTAATATGGAGAAAGGTGCTTTGGAGGATGATGTTGTTTAGGTGACGCATACTTAAACAAAGGAAATAATTATGGAGGTTGTGGAGAACAAGAGCAAAACTTTTAGTGGAGCTAGTCCAACAGAACCCATGTTGCATTTCTGTAAAAAGAAAAATCCGGGTTCTACTCTATCAATCTCTGAAAAGGATTATTATAAGGTAGCTCAAGGAAAAACGGTTCAATATTACAACATGAGAACATGTGAGGTGTTGAGTATCACACTTAAAGATTCCCCGAAGAAGGCCAAGGGAAGTAGAAGGGAGAACCAAGCCGCTTAGAGTATGCCCTTTTCACACAGGCACAATGGCAAGGTTCAGAAGTTTGTCGACTTTGGTGACCAAGAGATCAAGATGAAAAGTTCAGAAGTAGTAATCATGCAAGACTCCCTAGCACAACTCGAAAGAGATGACGCTGACAATATTTCTACCGCAAAAGGAAAGCACAACCTCCCCACCTCATCAAACAACTACGCGTTTCAACACCTCACTGATCAAGAAGAGAGTAACTCATTGTGGAACCCCCTGCCCTCGACCAAAGCCCCCCTCCATTAATTGTTCCTATCGGGCTCCCTCAACTCCCATATCATGACACCCTACTCAACCAACGTCCTTTTTGTTTTCAAGCACATGTTGTGGGAAACTACAGTCTGTCTTCGTAATCTACTACGGGAATCGTAGTCTAACAAGAAGGAAGAGAAGTTGAGGTTCCGACAAAAGGGTGTCGAAGGATCGTATAAACGCGCACAAGGCTCCAACTTGTATTTCCACTAACCATATTTTTCAGTGCATGTTTAAAATTGAAGCAAGAACGCCGCTTTTGTGATTACCTTCTAGCAAACCATCCAAGCTTTTCCAGTTATCATTCAGGCACTAAACGCAACTTCAATCTACTCGATGATCCAAATCAGCCTCAACAACCAAAGAAACTAGTGATTATTAATAATGATATTTATACTTTTTATTTTAGTAGTTCTTCGTGTACTGTTGCTCCGACTGACTAATAACCCATGAAACTTGAAACTAGGGGCAACGTGTTCTGTTGTAAAAAAAAAAAAAAAAAAAGCACATAGCTAACGGAGCAAAGTGCACCGAGGGACCTAGCCACCCACAATACAAGAGACTAACCGCCTAAACATTTGATGAAAAATGGTTAGGAAAAGTTCGATACATCAAGCTATTCATGGCGCCGGAGAACTACAACAATGGCGCTATATTTGGCTGTGTAGCCGTTTTTTCTCTCTCCTTTGCAGCCTTCTCTTACTTCTTTTTCAACCAACAACGAACTATCAAGCATCCCAACTCAAAAGGTCAAAAACCCATTTGTAGCAAGAAATATGGAAGTGGAGTTGTTGGTGCAATTGGAAATACCCCCTTGATCAGAATTAATAGCCTTTCTAATGCCACTGGTTGCGAGGTATTCTCTAATTTTCTCTCTTATTAACTAAATTGTTGATTTTATTGGAGTTTTGTGATGTGGGGTTTCCAAAAGATTGGAACTTTTTTGTTGGGGTTTTGGTTGGTTGATGGTTGAAGCAAATTATAGCAGCTAAATTGGTTAGACTTTTCTAAAGATTAATTTCTGCACTATGTTTAAAACTTTAATTGAGCTTATTTTTTGGACTGTCTGTAAAACATTAATTGGTTAAATTGCTTATTGTCTAGAAATGAAGGCCTTTTGTTGTGTATTTTGTAGGTTTTTAATGTGAGTTTGGAAAAGGAAGTGAAGATTGTATATTTCCATTTGATTAGATGATGTTGAACAAACATTGATTCTAATTTGTTGAATTTTTAATGAATATTGATTGTAATTTGTTGAATTTTGGAAGTTGTTATTTGGGAAGTTTAGTTTTTGTGGGAAGTGTAAAAGTAAATGACTTGCATTTCATTGTTCAAGGTATAAGAGGGAAAAAAACAGGAAAAGAAAAGAAAAGAAAGCAATGCATAAGTGCATAACCTTACTAATAAAAGTTCATTTGGCAGATTCTCGGGAAAGCCGAGTTTTTGAATCCAGGAGGAAGTGTCAAGGATAGGATTGCAGTCCAAATTATAGAAGAGGTATATTTACTAATATTACAAGTTTGTAAGCTTCATTAATTATGATTTCATACTAATTGAGGTTTATATTCATTCTAGTATGCTTGTGTTGGGTGTTTTTTGCTGTGAACAATCAGTTTCAAAGACTGTGGAGTAGCTCATATAGTATTTAGCTATAAATGTTTGCCCGTAAAGACCATTTGTGCTCTAGTATTCGAATTATTAAACTTTTATTTGCTATCCGGATTTTTTATTCTACGGCAAGTACAACTATGATATTTAGATGCTTGAAATTTGATGCTTTAACAAAACCCAGCATTAACTCTTGGCAGTAAGACTGCATATATTTGACTCCCTCTATCTTGCATTCTTGCTCAAAGTGGGAGGTTGGTTTAAACTTTAAAGTTGTGGGATGATGTTGTTTACCAATGGAGACATGTATCTGGGAAGAATAATCCAAATAATGTTGTATGGTTAGTATCCTGACAATTGTTCGAATATTGTAATCAACAACTATTTTTGGTCCTTGGAAACTGAGAATCGAGTTCATAATGTTTTAATCTGGTGGAGGTATGTAGTTAGGATAAAGTTTAGGAATTGAAGGCTTCCTTATTTCCTGATGAGAAGAACTTTGTACAGTCAAAGGGGCCGAAGTGAAATGGAAATCTACAGTAGCAATCCATGGCCAGGAAATTTGGTGCACTTTCTATTATTAGTCTGTATAGTCTTCATTCTTCAAGCCATCTACATGAATCACATTAAAGATTAATGACTTTGGGAGGAAGAACCAGAAGGGTTACTATTAGTTGTGTGGTTCATGGATTGCTAAAGTTTGATACCAACCATCATAGATATCTAAGTTTGATTCACAATGTTACCTTTTCAGTCAAAACCACATTTTTAAGGTTGATATATGCAAGGCATCTACATAACAATTTTCCTTTTTGTTGGTCTCTATTTCAGATGCATTGTTCTCTTCCTCTTATGTAGAAGGAAATATTGTTTTGTTTGTGATTGGGGTTTGTTTGGTAGTGGTAGGACGAAAAATGTTTTATTTAAAAACTGTTTTTTCCATTTTACATTGTTTGGTTTGGGCCGGAAACTTAAATGAACATTTTGGGCTGAAAATTTGTTTTAAACCCTATTGAAAACATTTTCCCCCAAAAAATTGAAGGGTATCCTTTTCATTCTTTCTCATTCCACACGCCCGTGCCTTCTTAGCGCATATTTAAACCCATTTTTTTTGTTCCTATATCTGTTCAACCAAACAATGGAAAGTTGAAAACTACTTAAAATAGAAAAGTCCCATGAATATGAGTTTTCCAATGTAAATTGTTTTCCTTGGAAAATCATTTTCCATTGAAAATGTTTTACACCCTGCCAAATGGAGCCTTAGTTGCATATGATTTTGTAGCTTAAGCTTCTAATGCATGGCAATATGATCAGGCATTTGCATCTGGCCAATTATCTCCAGGTGGAGTGGTTACTGAGGGTAGTGCTGGAAGTACTGCAATTAGTCTCGCAACAGTTGCTCCTGCTTACGGATGCAAATGTCACGTTGTTATTCCAGATGATGTTGCTATTGAGAAAGTAAGTTCTACCCTTTATTAGTGCGTAACCATAACCTTTTCTTCAAAAATCCCGACACAATTTTATCTGTTTTGCTCCTCATTAATGTATCAGTCTCGGCAAATAAATTTCAGTCTCAGATTCTTGAAGCCCTAGGAGCAACGGTTGAACGGGTCAGGCCAGTATCAATTACTCACAGAGACCACTTTGTAAACGTTGCTAGAAGACGGGCATCGGAAGCCAATGAGCAAGCGGCAAAGTATGGGAAGAATATCCAAACACTTAATAATGACCAAGAGCAAATGAACGGTGAAGCATTTGAGGAGGAAAAGAAAGATTACATATTTTCAAGTAGCTGCACTGGAGGTTTCTTCGCGGACCAATTCGAAAATTTGGCCAATTTTCGAGCCCATTATGAAGGTACAGGTCCTGAGATCTGGGAGCAAATTGAAGGAAAGCTGGATGCTTTTGTAGCTGCTTCTGGAACTGGGGGCACAATAGCTGGAGTTTCTCAGTTTCTCAAGGTGCGCCATTTTTTGATATTGACACGAGTTATTTCCATTATCCTGCTGAAATTACTAATTCATTCCTCCTCATTTGACAGGAGAAAAATCCAAATATAAAGTGTTTCCTTATAGACCCCCCTGGTTCTGGCTTGTTCAATAGAGTAACAAGGGGAGTCATGTACACAAAAGAGGAGGCTGAAGGAAAGAGACTAAAGAATCCCTTTGACACTATAACTGAGGGAGTCGGAATTAACAGGTTAACGCAGAATTTCATGATGGCAAAGCTAAATGGTGCTTTCCAAGGCACAGACAAGGAGGCTGTTGAGATGTCTAGGTTAGTCCATGCTTTGACCACTTTTTTATGTATTTACAAAAGCATGAATTCCATATCTTTGGGTGTGTTGTGTTTATGTTGATTACATGGAGAAGTTATGAGGAAAAGCCATCGCCTCTTCTTAAAATGATTAAATCTTGTGCTAAACATCTTGGATTACTAACCACCTTAAAGTTGTCCCATTCACTAATACTACCCTTTTTTCTTGCTAACACAAATGCTGTATTTTTAGACATGGTTATTGGTCGGGTAATTAGTGGGTTGCTTTAAAAGGGTCAATAACAGGTCGGGCCAAAGCAGGTCGTGGGTCGTTAGTGGTCAAAAAAAAAATTTGAAAAATTATCTGGCAATCATTTTTGGTCCTGTATTGACCATGACCGATAAGACCCTATCCGTTAAAGACTCTATCTAGTAAATACCCCATTAATTTGACCCTAACTACATTCCAATTGGGTTGTCATGTCCAATAACCCGGTCTATTTATTTGTAATATTTCATTTTCAGCAAAGTCTGTATCTTACCTATTGGTTGTTAAGTTGCCTGTTCCCCTTCATTGGTACTCCTGCTTGTTTTCTGTGCAACATAGCATATCATTCAACTTTTGAAAATCATCAGGTATCTGTTGAAGAACGATGGAATTTTCTTAGGAAGCTCTTCAGCCATGAATTGCATTGGAGCTGTTCGGGTCGCACAAAAGCTGGGTCCTGGCAATATAATCGTAACTATTCTATGTGACAGCGGGATGAGGCATCTGAGTAGGTTCTACAAGGCTGAGTACCTCTCTCAATTGGGATTGTCTCCATCTTCCACCGGTTTGGAATTTCTCGGTCTTTCAGCTGAGGAGAGATAGGTAAGCATCAATTTTTGGGCTCAATTTTAGGTAGATTGGCTGAGGTATAGATGCAAGAACCAAGCTCAGCCAGTTTTGTTTAGTATGAGAAAGACACACAACCCTTTGCTTACAAATTTTATTGTTTGATTATTGATCATTGATTTTTGTATCATTAACTAAATAATTGTATATCAGCACATTTATACTCAAATTTGTTGGCTTCTTTGCTGTTTGTTTTCCCTCCAATCTAAGTTGCACTAAAATGGGGGTAAATATACAAGGACGGAAAAAGGCAAATTCTTTAAAGTCCAAGGTACGGCGAGGATGGAAAAAGGCAAATTCTTTAAAGTCCAAGGTACACGTACAACAAGGGCACAGTAAATATTTTTAATTTTAAATTTAAAGAAAATATGAGAAATTTATATAGTATATAAGTAGTAAACTAGTAATCCTTACACTGTAATATCATCTATAGTTTTGAAAAGTAATCAAGTAAATTTAAAGAAAATAATGAGAGTAAAATGTAAAATTTAGTAAAAGTAGCAATAAAGTCATTTAAGTATGATGTTTATGAAAGACGACATCCTTTCATTTTCTTTGGATATTTTTCTTTTAAATTTTTTTTATAGCCTTGGGTACTCTAATATGTGGGCCTCCGTCTCCACACATCTTGAGTCTTCCCTAATTGTACCCAAGAATCAATAGCCATCCTCAAGCCTCCCCATAAATAGTCAACAAAGCAACCATACCCAAATAGTTGCACCTCCTTTAATGTAATTCCTCTGTCTTTAATTGTTTGTACCATCTACTTTTGCATAGTCTTCTAGGTTTGAATTTGACGGCTCATATTTTTTTTTTTTGGGTGTATCCACCCGGTTCACCCTTTTGGGCTAATTCGAATTCGGAGCGCGTCCCGGAGTTAAGGTTTTAAACTCCTCCCAACGTGCTTGCGGGGGATCGAACCGTGGTTCTTCCTACCAAGTCTAGCCCATGGCACCACTAGACCAAGACAACGTTGGTTGACGGCTCATATCTTTAAATGTGGGTTAAAGAGTTTTCAAACAGTAGATCACAAACCCAATTTAGAATTTAAACAAATAATCTATGGACATTTAAAATTGGTACACAGATAGACCCTCAACCTCGGGTCTGGGGTGATGGCCCCCGGTTGGGGTGGAGGGTTGTTTTTTCATCGTTTTTCGTTGATTATAATGATGATGACGATGATGTTGGATGGTTATGGAAGCAATATTGATGATGATGGATGATGACAACGTCGACAATGGATGATGACAATGATCATGATGGTTGATGATGTCCAACTTGATGGATGATGGTGACAATGAAGATGATGGATGGATGATGGTAGATCGTGATAACATTGATAATGAACGATGATGGTGGGTATTGATGATGTTGATGATGGATGGTGATGGCTGATAATGATGGTGGATGATGATCATGATCATGATGTTGCGAAGATGATGGATGGTGATGGCAATGATGATGGAGGGTAGTGTATGATGATGAGGATGATGATGTTGATGTTAATGGTAGTAATGGATGATGACGAGGACAATTATTGATGTATGTTGATGATGATGACAATGGATGATGTTGAGGACAATTATTGATGGATGGTGATGATGGATGGTGATGGCGTAGATGATCCGTCATTCAAATTTGTCTCAATTGATGTAGAAGTGATTCAACGAATGGAGGTAAAATACAAACCTAACTAATAATAAGCTGAATCCGAAATGAAGATAGAGTTTTGTTATTTTACTTATTCGTATTCAACTAAGTTTATATAGTTTTTTTAAAAAAAAAAAATATTTGGTTCTAATTGTGTGTTTGATTAATGCATAATATCTAATTTTGTATTAGGAATATACTATAGAGTAATTGTAGTGTAATATTGGACATTTGTTTGATTTTATTAATGACATAATAGTTAAATTAAATGTTTGGAGTCAAATTTTCAAAGTCATATGTCGAATCAGACATCCAAATATCCAATTATACCAAAGTCAAAGTCTGATTATGCACAATCTAATCCAAGTCAAACCTATCGTCATCCCTATTTATAATATTTTTTTTGAAAGCCCCTGTTTACAATATTTTTAATAGGGTGTAAAGTAATTACTTAAAAAAAATTAAATCTCCTTTTTTTTGTGAAATAATGAAAACCAATTCCCCTTTTTTATACTCTCTTGCCACCCCTTATTGTAGGATTTCTTTTATCCCCCCAACCTCTATTCCTCTCGAGTGCAAAGGTTATTGTGTCATATGGATTAATAGCCCCCTATCAGCCAATAAGCTGATAGATTTCCTTCCCTTCTAAAAAATACCTCTCTTGCCACCCACTTACCCCTTTACCTTATTTCTTTTGGTTCCATAATATTTCCACATGAAACCAAACAATGAAAAACTAAATCTGCATTATCATTATTTATTTGTGTGATGTATTTGCGTAACTTCAGAGACTACAAAAATAGATACCCAAACACATTCATAAATAGCAGATGGTTCAAACAACAAGAAAGAAGCAACACAAACATTACAAACAAGTTCATAATCAAGGTATACCATGCCTTTGTTCCTTGCAATTTCAGGTAGGTCTAAATTTTCTACACAAACAAAGCAGTTAATGTATCAAGAGTAAAGCAATCCCAAGATTTGCAAAGCATTCAATCACTGACGGCTTGATCGATCAAACAGGGACTCATCACAGTGTGGGTCAAGCCAATCCTTAGATTGTCCTTTCGCCATTTTTCCACTCGGCTTACCACCGGTACCAATAATCTCCCTTAAGCTCTCAACGCGATTCTCTCTCCCTGTGTTGCCGGTCTTCTTGTCTGCTTCCTTGAGTTTCTGTTTGAAACGTTGCTTACGACTGGTCAAGTTTGATTCTTGTAGCTTCGATTGAGGTGGAGCACCGTGGGGTCCCAAATAGATTTTTTCCAGCTTATCCTGGCAATATGAAAAAGGTTTCAAAAAGGAGACAGAGATGACAATTTAGATATAGCAAGCAACAACAACAAAAACACACACACACAGACACACACAGACACAAAAACAGGGGAGGGGTGGGGGACAAGAGAGAGAGGTATCACAAAGGTTACCTTCAAGGGAGGAGACTTGGAGGCTTCTACTTTCAGAGGCTCGGATTCACTTTGATCAGGGTTCTCTATTCCCAAGCTTGGAATTACAAATCCATCAGTGTCTGAAACAATTAGAAAATGAATCAGAAACCCATCATGAAATTGGGATAACATGTAAGAACTGAATAGTAAAATAAGAAACAAACTTATAAAACTTGAGCATGACTAAGGCCCTGTTCTTTTGGATTGAATTAATGTGAACTAAATTAAACTAAATCCTAGACTCAGCAAGAACTAAGTTGAACTAAACTGAAATTTCATAAATTAAGACCAAAAGAACAAGGCCTAAGGGTATGAACTTTTCAACATATTTTTCAGAAAAGAGAAGGGTTGGCCTCTCACAAAATTAGGTTTAATAAGACTAGATAACAAAATTGAAATAACACCGTAAGAGTGCAAGACTACTGAATTCTAAATCAAAACGGAAACAGGACAAATAGCATTGTTGTAAGAATTGTAACAGGCTAACACTGGCTCTTCATAAGTCAACATAACTTTAAAATCGAATGAACTAATGAGATCTGAGGGCATGGGGTTATCAAAACAATGAAATTGGCCAAGGTGCACCATGCCTTTGCTCCTTAATCGATATGGTTAATTAGAGACAGAGAGAGCAAGAATTGGTCTTTTCAATCCCCTCCCTTCACATTATATCCAAACCAGGGGAAATCTATTTCCCTATTTCTTGTCTAACTTTTTGCTGCATTTCTTCATATACAGTCTTAAAAGTGTAGATAACAGCAGTAAAAACTTCCAAAATCTTTAACTTATTACATCCGGTAAAAGAAGCATTGGCATGTACACTGCATGTGATTGAAAGGAGGAGGAGGGGGGGGGGGGTTATTACAGAAGAGAAAAACTAGATCCCACTCTCTCCCTCTTTTCCCCAACCTATTGCAATAATAAGGATATTTGTTCCCCTCTCTTTCCTTCTAATCAAACATTGTGTTGATGAAAAAGGGAAGAAACCTGGAAACCGTTTACGGTACAAGGTACAAACACATAAGCACTAGTACTCTTCCATAAAATACAATGTGCATTTATCGACTGGTTAGACACGGAAATCTCAGGAAACCAATCGCACTAATTCAGAGTATAAACTTTAAATTCTTCATTGAATGTAGATCACCAGAAAATGGCAAGTAATAAATCGCTGGATAACAGAAAAGTTACGGTAAAACATAAAGCAGTAATCTTACTAATCTATGCTATATGCACAGATTGCACACGGAGTCATGGAAGATAAGAAAAAGCCTGTTGCTCAATCTAGATACACCAACTGCCATTATTTCCCCCAAAAATTATGACTAAGGGCTCGTTTACATTAGCTGAATAGAGTTGAACTGAGCTGAACTGAATAGAAGTGTATTAATTGAACTAAATAGAGATGAACTGAACTGAATAGAGATTAACTGAACTGAATATAATCTGAAGTAAACAAGCCCTAAGTGATGCGTATGCTTCAAGTAATATACGCAATAATATTGCCAAAGTTGAAGACTACAAAGCCATATGATGTACTACCTAAATTGTCTAAGATTACAATGGGAATGACTACCTAAATACTCCATAAACAAACAAGCATCCTTAATAAGCTAGCTTTCACATCAGCAGCTTCACAAGAGCAGCTCCTTTTGATTTGTTTTGAGATACAAAGGTTTTGAGAAACCGGGAATCTCTAGTTTCACAAACATTTCATTTTTATATAAACACAAAATTTTCTTGTCATATAATTGTATCATGGTAAACAAGACTAATATTAATTTAATCTCATAATTTTTCATTAATTACTGCTTTCCTTATAACCTCAGAAATGGAATTCAATATTGTTTAATCTAATGTCAATATTATAAACAAAATCCACCCAATAATTAATATAAGCAAAAGTAAAGGCTCACCTCAGCAATCACAATCTTTAATTAAACATCAATCACCCACTTTTTCACATTTTACCTCAATCACCATACAAAAAGTAAAGATAGACCATCTTCTTTCTATATATCATCGATCATTAAAAGATTCTGTTTAAAACTAAGCAAAAAAACAGTTGATCAAGTTGTAAAAAACTGAGCTAAACTTGAATTAAATTACTTCAAAAACAAAGCAATTTACCATTAAGTCATTAACTAGTCAACCCATGCTTTCAGTTCTATTATTTTCAAAAAGAATTGAAAATCAAGAGAAAAAATAAACTAATTAAAAGAAGAAAAGAGGCATACCCCATTCATCTTCCTCGGTAGGAGAAGTAGCTTGCAGTGAGGATGGGTCCATGGAACAGTGAAGATCATCGATTTGCACAATCAGAGGGCGATTAAGCCCAGCACACTTTCAATGCACAAATTTCTTTATTTAGATTACTGTTTTTTTTTTTTTTTGCTTTTCTATGAACTCAATTGACACCAATTGAGAAAATAGCTCGACGTAAAATCCCTAATTTTTCAAATTTCAATGTGTGTAAGAAAACCCTAGAATGCACTGATAATGAGCTCAGAGAATTGAAGAACAAGCGATAGAGACGTAGGGTAACGTAGCGAATCTGATTCAGTTGGGAGTAATTTGACAAAAATGACCCCCTTTGATGGTTGTGGACCTTGAGTAGATTTCCTTGTATATTTGTAGGGTTTGTTCATTTGCTTTGGCATTTGGTTCTAAGAACTACTCCATCCGTAACAAATTACTAACAACATTTTCTTTTTCGGTTGTAATAAAATACTAGCAATAATTTTTTCTAATTTCATTTTATTCTATTTTTGGCAAAAAAAAAAAAAAACACAATACCCCACTTAGTTTTCTCTCTCTTACTTTTATCATCATACCACATAATACCACATTTACTTTTCCTTCTCTTACTTTTATCATTATACCACCTAATACCGCAATTAACTTATTTCATCTAGGAGTCCGTGCTAGTTCAATTGTTGCTAGTAATTCGTTACGGAGGGAGTACAACTCTACAAGGAATAGACCAATCAAATTGTGCAAAAGTGATGACAACCAAGATTGTTACAACTTACTAAAATGGATGGTTTGATTTGTTTCAAAACCTTAGCTATCCTAGGTTGCATTGAGTCATTGATTCCATAAAAATAATTGTGTATACATATTGCATTTGATTTTGATGGTAGTAAGTTTGAATTATGATTTGGTTCCATTCGAATTAGATTCCCATCCATCACTATTATTGTGTGTTTGTATCGATACATCATACATTGTGAAACTTGAACATATGTTGTGTATCAAACCAATACTTAGCAGCAAATATAACTCATTCCAAGCCAATATCACTGGAAAAATGATGAATAATGATAAGATTTTTTTTTTCTTGTAATTATGAATAGTGTCAATTGATTTCGCATAGTAAATCAATCAAACAAGAAAATTATCCATTATTCCGAATTAAAAAACTACCTCTATTCTTGCAATTCGCAATTACCATTATTTTGAACAAGGCTGCTTCTTCACTCAAGAAAAATGAGTTTCGACAGGTTGGACAACTGTGTTCTATTGTTTTGAATTACAAACCTAATAATTATTAAATTAAAATTATATTGACCATTTGCCACATGTCGCTTTCTTATTAAAAAATTTTCCTCCAAACTTTCATTTGATTTTTTTTTTCTTTTTAAAAACTTACTCACTACTTATTGGTTTTTTTTTCCAATATTATCTTTTCTAAAGTTTTTTCTCCATATATTATTAAAAAGTTGATACTTAGGGTCTGTTTGATTCGTCGAAAATTTTTATATCTGATCTGAACTTAACTATTTTGATTTTATCTGATCTGAACTTTCCTGATCTGATTTGAACTTTTCTAATTTGATCTAATCTTATCTGATTTTTTTTTGGAGTTTTTTTATAGTTAATTTAATAACTATTCTGATCTGATGAATTTTTCAGATCTTATCTTATCTGGTCTAAATTTTTTTATCTGATCGGAACTTTTCTAAAATAAGTACTATATGTCTATATTGCTTAATAAATTGAAATAAAACACCCTTATTTTTGCTTAAATATAAATATTTTTTAGTTACAACTTATTAATCTATTTATAATCTTAAGTTCTTAATAATATAATAACTATTACTAAAACAAAACCCACTTACATCACCATTTACCACATGTCACTTCCTCATTAAAAAAATTCCCTCCAAACTTTCATTTGATTTTTTTTTTATTTTTAAAAACTTACTCACTACTTATTGTATTTTTTTTCCCAATATTATCTTTTCTAAAGTTTTTTCTCCATATATTATTGAAAAGTTGATACTTAGGGTCTGTTTGATTCGTCGAAATTTTTTATATTTGATCTAAAGTTAACTATTTTGATTTTATCTGATCTCAACTTTCCTGATCTGATTTGAACTTTTCTAATTTGATCTAATCTTATATGATTTTTCTGGAGTTTTTTTTTAGTTACTTTAACTATTCCGATCTAATCTGAATTTTTCAGATCTTATCTTATCTGGTCTAAATTTTTTTATCTGATCGGAATTTTTCTAAAATAAGTACTATATGTCTATATTGCTTAATAAGTTGAAATAAAACACCCTTATTATAGAAGAGAGAGAAAGAAGAGAGAGAAAGAGTGGGTGGGCGATTTTTTTCCTGTGCTTCGACATTTCTTCTCAGCTTGGCAATGGTGCTTGGATGAGTGGCTTTCTTCACCATTTTAGCTCATTTTCATGGCAAAAAAGAAGAAATCTAATACTCCTTCCCCTCAATCTCATGGAAATCTTGATCATCTTGCTAACCCTAGGTCGTTTGGAGCTGATGGGGGTTTGAATGTTGCGAGCTCAGCTGAGGTAGATACGGTGGTTAGGGTTGCTCTTGATGCTGAGCCGGTGCCTCTAGTGGGGGCTGCTACTGGCGTGGGGTCTCCAGTGCTGGGGGCTATGTCTGCGGAGAATGTGAGGCAGGCTGCGAGGGTGGAGGTCGAGGGGCTAGCTCAGAATGTGGTTGGGGAAGCTCAAGGCGTGGCTGGGCAGGCTTGTGGTGGTGATAGCTCTTGGTCTAATGTGGTCAAGCAGCCATTCTCTTCAAAAGGTATGACTGTAATGACCCAGATTTTATTGGTATTTTTGCCGATAATTATGTGTAATTATGTGTATTTTTGTGTTAGTTCAAATTTGTTTTTGAACTATTTATTTTATTTTATGTGAATAATTTCGATTTAAATTCGAAATATTTGTTTTCAGTTTTTATCATTTATGTTATTTATTATTTAATTAATCAGAATTTTTATTATTTAATGTTTCTAATTAATTATTTAATATTTTGGGCTAAATCGATTGTGCATGATTAATAATGCGATTTTTGCAAATTAGCCCAATGGATCACGAGAGCCCATTTTTTGGCCCATTTGTCCCTCTTGGCCGGTTTTCTTAAGTGGCATGGCAAGGATTTGCCACTTGCCTTGTGTTCACACCTTAACTAACTCTATATATAGAGGAGTTAGTAAGGCTTTTGCTCATTTTGTCATCCTTGCCATTTTATGCACTTGCCATCAATTCAAAGCACCAAAAACTCCCTCTCTTGCCTATTTCCACACGCCATTTTTGATCAATTGAAACCCATCAATTGTTCATCATCTTTCATAGCCCAAAACTTAAAGATTCAAAGTCTATTGATCTTTAGGTGTTCAAACACAATCCTAAACACATTCATCTCATTCAAGATCACGAGTTCGGGTTGGTTTTGGGTCTTGTTCGTGTTCGTGACCGAGTGGGTGACCGTGTGGTTCGTATGTGAAGACCGTGCAAGTGGTGGTGCTCGTGTTCGTGGGCCGTGTGTGCGTGGTGCAGCCGTGCAGATCGTGTGTGCAGCCGTGCAGTTCGTGCAAAGGGCCGTGCAAGTGATTCGTGGTGGTTCGTGGTGCCGTGTGTGAGCCGTGTTGTGTGGCCGTGTTTGTTGTGATTCCGGACTACATTCTTGTGCTGCTTTTGTGTGTTGAATTGTGTGTAATCTTCAATAAGGTAACATACTTTCTCAACCTATTTGGTATACTATGTTTATAGTATGAATTAAATGCATGTTTGGGTTGATTGTTGATGAATATCCATGATTTTATGTGTGATTTATAAATCTGATTTTTATGTGTTCATATGATGTTTTGATGGTGATTTTCCATGATGTTATGATTGATTATATGTTGTTGGATGATCATGATAATTATGTTAAAGTTTGATGAATTTTGGATAAGTTAAAGTTGGTAATTTTCGTATGATTTATGTGAATATGCGTGTGATGATTTGGGTTTGGATGAGTTCTTGGTTGAAGATCTTGAATCTTGATTGAGTTCTTGGTTGAAGATCTTGAATCTTGATTGAGTTCTTGGTTGAAGATCTTGAATCTTGAATGAATTCTTTATGAATCTTTAATGAGTTCTTTGAGTTCTTTATGAGTTCTTGATGAGTCTTTATGAGTTCTTGGTTGAATCTTGAAAATTAAAGAAAATAGTTTAAAGGATAAAGAAAGTTAAAGATTATGTTTAATTTGATTAAATAATGGTTAAAGGTTGATGAATTATGATTGGTTAGACTCAAGATTAAGGCTAGAGGCAGTTCTTGAGAGTAACTTCGGTATTTTAACTAGTTAATTTCGAGAATCAAGGCTAGAGGCAATTCTTGAACTTAATTTAGTTATGTTGGGTAATAATGATGATAAAATGATTAAGATGATTAAATAATTGATTAATAATTAAGATTAGCTTGATTTCATTTTTAGACGCCTGATACTTTGAGTAAGATTCATTGTATTCGGGTTAAGACGTTGCCCCTATTCCATCCGCGGTATTGGGATAGTTGGAGTCATACTATGTGATCTTTGTGAATTTCCAGTAAGATTAGTTTCACGGGACATGGATTTCCAGTAAGATTGGTTTCATGGGGTTTGGGAGTAAGATTCTCAAATCCGAGCATAGTAGAAAGTTCGAATGCGTAAGATGCGTTCGTACGAGCACAGTCCGGTCTAGAATATGATTGATTGCACCAAAGATAGTTGATTAGGTTAGTTTGAGTCGAGTTCACGTTTGGGTTGATCTTGCACTTTGTTTTATTGACTTGATATTGTTTATTTGGTTTATGCTATGTACATGTGTATTCCCATTAGGGTGAGTCAGTTATGTTACTCGCCACTGATGGTGGACTGTTGTATATTTTTCAGGTATTTCTGATGATGATACTCTTGCTTAGCTTTGGGTTGGGCGAGCGACGTTGTTATTACTGTTATCTGTTGTATTTACTGTTTTCTGTTGTTTTAGATAGTGATGGAGTTTTATAGATTTTGTACGTTGTTGAATGGACTCTTTTACGTTGTTTAAAGACTCCGACATGTAGTTGGAGTTCACTCGTGTGTTTAGTATTCCTAGTTTGACTTTTGGGATTAGTATGTACAAACTTGTGGGTATTTGTACGTTTGTGGTTTATTAATAATATTTCGAGGAATTAGTTTTAATTTCTTAAGTATTTGAGTTGTAGTTTTTAACTATTCGACTCGTCGGTTTCTTCCGCGCCGATTTAAGCGAGTCGGGTCGTTACAGTTGGTATCAGAGTCGAATAGGTTCTAAGTGAAGTTTTTAGGATTTGAGTTAAACCCGGGAGTTGAGCGCTTTACTATTCCCGAGTGAATAAACCAAATTCTAGGATTAAGTGAAGGGAGGAGAGTTGGGTAGAAAGACCGGGATAAGATTCTTTCTATTTTATTTCTTTCCTTATATTGTGTACTTGCTCTTGGTGGGGTATGTGACTAACATTGTACTCTTGTTATGTCTTTTGTTGTGATGCGTGGCAACATGTCTACACCTCGCCGGTTGAGTACTGGACGACAGAGGTTGCGGGCACTCGAGGAGGCAATCCTTACGTTGGCGCACCATAGTCGTCATCCGCCGAGTATGCAGTCGACGTTCGATCGTATCGCACGTCATCGACCTCCGACTTACGACGGGGTTGCCGACCCCACTACTTTGGAGAGCTGGATCCGCGAGATGGGGAAGCTCTTCGACGCGACGTTTTGTCCCGATCACGAGAGGGTGCAGATCGCCGCATATTACTTACATGGAGAGGCTGATAACTGGTGGACGTTAGCGAAGGACGCGTACCAGCCGTTGCATGCGATGACTTGGACCGACTTTATCGATAAGGTCCAGGAGCGTTTCTACCCCGACGAGTTGCGGTGGCAGAAACAGGAGGAGTTTCTTACTCTTGCACAGGGTAAGATGTCTGTCCAGGCGTACACCGACCGATTTACGGAGTTGTCGAGGTTCGCTACGTCTGTGGTTCCATCGGAGAAGGACCGGGTCAAGCGCTACATCAAAAAGCTAGATCTGAGGATTCGAGTTCACGTAATCAGTAGCGGAGCGACGACGTTCCAGCAGGCCTACGAGTTAGCACTCGAGATACAGGCATCGATTACCGAGGAGGATTCGAGCAAGAAGAGAGCTCCGGTTCCGACGACTACAACTTCGTTTAAGAAGCCCCGGTTTGGCACATCTAGCAGTACCCCTCCGACCACGAGTTCGCGTAAGGGTAGTGATGGCTCGAAGTGTAGAGGTTGCGGCCGAGACTTCCGTCCAGGGAAGAAATGTGACGGTTCTCCGATCACTTGTTTTACTTGCGGGAAGGTAGGCCATAAGGCGTCGACATGCCCCGAGAGGAAGCCAGATTCTGAGGTTAAGCAGCTTCCAGCACCGACGAAGACTCCGGTGAAGAACCGAGTCTACTGTATGACCGAGGCGGAGGCCGAGGTTCAGCCTGACGTCGTATCAGGTAGATTTCTTGTCTCTGGTGTGTTAGCTTTAGTTCTATTTGATTCTGGTGCTACTGTTTCTTTTGTGGCTAGTAGTTTTGTCTCGAGGTCTAATCTTCGAGGCAGCCTTCCTGTTAGTTCAATTATTACTCTTCCTTCCGGAGAGGATTTTGTTTGTCAGCGTGAATTTCGAGGAGTGCCTATCGTGACAGCTGGGGAGCAGGCGACGGCCGATCTGAAGGAGTTTCCGCTGATGGAGTTTGATGTTATACTTGGTATGGACTGGCTATCAAGGTATCGAGCGATAATTCGTTGCCAAGATCAGTCAGTAACATTCCGAGGATCTCAGGGCAACCGAGTTACCTACTCTGGGTTCGTCCTTAAGAAAGGAGTAAAGGTAATCTCTGCCTTGAAAATGAGGAAACATCGCCAGAAGGGCGATATGGTGTATCTTTGTCGGGTACGAGACTTGACTGATGAGTCTCTGTTGGACGATATACCTGTAGCGAGGGATTTCAGAGACGTATTTCCTGATGAGCTACCAGGCGTTCCACCTGAGCGCGATGTCGAGTTTCATATTGACTTAGTACCCGGGACAGCGCCGATCTCGAAGGCACCGTACCGGATGGCACCATCTGAGTTATTGGAGTTAAAGACACAACTCCAGGATTTGATCAATAAGGGCTTCATTAGGCCAAGTGTTTCTCCGTGGGGAGCTCCTGTGCTCTTCGTGAAGAAGAAAGATGGTAGTATGCGCCTGTGCATAGACTACCGAGAGTTGAATCGGGTAACTATCAAGAATAAGTACCCATTGCCTAGGATTGAGGACCTATTCGATCATTTGCGAGGAGCAGGAGTGTTTTCGAAGATAGATCTTCGGTCTGGATATCATCAGATTCCAGTCAAGAAAGAAGACATTCCGAAGACTGCTTTTTGTACTCGATACGGCCATTACGAGTTTGAGGTGATGCCCTTTGGCCTCACTAATGCGCCAGCCGTGTTCATGGACCAGATGAACCGGACGTTTCACCACTTACTCGACAAGTGCGTCGTAGTATTTATAGATGATATCTTGATCTATTCTAGAGATGAGTCTGAGCATACGGAACATCTCCGGATGGTACTCGAGATATTGAGGAGTCATAAGTGGTTCGCGAAACTCTCCAAGTGTGAGTTCTGGCTTCGCGAAGTAGCCTTCCTAGGTCATGTGATCAGCAAAGAAGGCATTATGGTAGACCCAGCTAAGATTAAGGCTGTAGTTGACTGGAGTAGCCCGAGAAATGTGGCGGAAGTTCGTAGTTTTCTAGGCTTGGCCGGATACTATCGACGATTCGTCCAGGACTTCTCCAAGATAGCTAGGCCGATGTCTAGTCTCCTGCAGAAGGAGGTCCGATTCGTTTGGACAGAGGCTTGCGAGCAAGCATTTCAGGAGTTGAAACAGAGATTAGTCTCTGCTCCGATTCTTACTCTTCCGAACGATGAAGAGGGCTTCGAGGTCTATAGTGATGCTTCGAAGTGTGGCTTAGGTTGTGTGCTCATGCAGGGTGGGAAGGTCATCGCTTACGCATCGAGGCAACTGAAGGTGCACGAGCGTAACTATCCTACGCATGACTTAGAGTTAGCGGCTGTGGTGTTCGCGCTCAAAATTTGGAGGCACTATCTCTATGGTGGTTCGTGTAGAGTATTCACGGATCACAAGAGTCTCAAGTACATCTTTACTCAGAAAGACCTCAATATGAGGCAGAGGCGGTGGCTTGAGTTGATCAAAGACTACGACCTGACGCTCAACTATTGCGAGGGCAAGGCGAACTTGGTTGCAGATGCGCTAAGTCGCAAGCATCGCTTGAGCTTCAGTAGAAGCCGTGGTTCTATCAGACTTCGTCTGACATCGATGAGTGCCGAACCTGATTTAATTCGGGAATTGCGCGAGGGTCAACAGAATGACCCACAGTTTGCTAGGATTCGAGAGGCTATACGGCAAGGTAAAGCCGTAGGTTTCGAGATCCCTTTTGATGGTGGTATGCGCTTTCGAGGGAGATGGTGTGTACCGGACTGTTCTGATCTTAGGAACAGGATCATGTCCGAGGCACATAACTCGCCTTATTCTGTTCATCCCGGTGGTAATAAGCTTTACCAGGATCTTAAGGGCCAATTCTGGTGGCCTAAGATGAAGAGGGATGTAGCGGAGTTTGTTGCTCGGTGTTTGACCTTTCAGAAGGTCAAGATTGAGCATCAGAGACCAGGAGGTCTGTTGCAGCCACTACCTATTCCGACCTGGAAGTTTGAGTCGGTATCTATGGACTTCGTAGTGAGCTTACCCACTTGCAATGGCTTGAATGCTATTTGGGTCATAGTGGATAGGTTGACTAAGGTCGCTAGATTCATTCCGATGAAAATGACCTGGTCGATGGAGCGTCTAGCTGAGGCATATACTCAGGACATAATCCGACTTCACGGAGTTCCGAGGGAGATTGTTTCTGATCGGGATCCAAGATTTCTGTCTCGTTTCTGGAAGTCAGTTCAGGAAGCCTTTGGGACGAAGCTGAAGTTGAGCACCGCTTTTCATGCGGCTACTGATGGTCAGACTGAGAGGACCATCCAGACTTTGGAGGATATGCTTCGAGCATGTACTCTGGAGTATCACCAGTCTTGGGTACGTATGCTCTACTTGATAGAGTTCTCCTATAACAACAGCTATCACTCCAGCATTGAGATGGCTCCGTACGAGGCCTTGTATGGCAGGAAATGTCGGAGTCCTATATGTTGGAATGATATCAGCGATACTGTGGCTTTAGGACCTGAGATGGTACGCGATACTATCGAGAAGGTTCGAGTCATCTGGTCGAAGATGCAGGCCGCTCAAAGTCGTCAGAAATCCTACGCCGATAATCGACGTAGACCGCTGGCTTTCGAAGTAGGTTACAAGGTCTTGCTTAAGGTTTCGCCATTCAAAGGAGTGGTACGCTTCGGTCAGAAGGGGAAACTCCGACAGAAATATGTGGGACCTTACGAGATACTTGAACGAGTTGGGGAGGTGGCATATCGATTGGCATTACCACCTAGTTTGGCTAATGTACATGATGTATTCCATGTTTCCCAGCTAAGGAAATATGTACATGATCCTACTCATGTGATTACAGCGGATCCGGTCGTGATCGAGCCGAATCTGACTTACGAGGAGCGACCCGTCCAGATCCTGGATCGGGAAGAGAGAACCCTGCGGCGTAAGCAGGTACCGCTTGTCAAGGTGTTGTGGAGAAATCAACACCATGAAGAAGCGACTTGGGAGACGGAAGCGTCTATGCGGCAGAAGTACCCAGAGTTGTTCGATGGGGAGCGATCTCCTGCACCTTAAAATTTCGGGACGA
Source organism: Salicornia ramosissima (assembly GCA_951394345.1). NCBI lineage: Eukaryota > Viridiplantae > Streptophyta > Magnoliopsida > Caryophyllales > Amaranthaceae > Salicornia > Salicornia ramosissima. The sequence continues at coordinate 49,745,477 of OX596235.1, read as the reverse complement.
AATTTCTTTAAGGAGGGGAGGTTGTAATGACCCAGATTTTATTGGTATTTTTGCCGATAATTATGTGTAATTATGTGTATTTTTGTGTTAGTTCAAATTTGTTTTTGAACTATTTATTTTATTTTATGTGAATAATTTCGATTTAAATTCGAAATATTTGTTTTTCAGTTTTTATCATTTATGTTATTTATTATTTAATTAATCAGAATTTTTATTATTTAATGTTTCTAATTAATTATTTAATGTTTTGGGCTAAATCGATTGTGCATGATTAATCATGCGATTTTTGCAAATTAGCCCAATGGATCACGAGAGCCCATTTTTAGGCCCATTTGTCCCTCTTGGCCGGTTTTCTTAAGTGGCATGGCAAGGATTTGCCACTTGCCTTGTGTTCACACCTTAACTAACTCTATATATAGATGAGTTAGTAAGGCTTTTGCTCATTTTGTCATCCTTGCCATTTTATGCACTTGCCATCAATTCAAAGCACCAAAAACTCCCTCTCTTGCCTATTTCCACACGCCATTTTTGATCAATTGAAACCCATCAATTGTTCATCATCTTTCATAGCCCAAAACTTAAAGATTCAAAGTCTATTGATCTTTAGGTGTTCAAACACAATCCTAAACACATTCATCTCATTCAAGATCACGAGTTCGGGTTGGTTTTGGGTCTTGTTCGTGTTCGTGACCGAGTGGGTGACCGTGTGGTTCGTATGTGAAGACCGTGCAAGTGGTGGTGCTCGTGTTCGTGGGCCGTGTGTGCGTGGTGCAGCCGTGCAGATCGTGTGTGCAGCCGTGCAGTTCGTGCAAAGGGCCGTGCAAGTGATTCGTGGTGGTTCGTGGTGCCGTGTGTGAGCCGTGTTGTGTGGCCGTGTTTGTTGTGATTCCGGACTACATTCTTGTGCTGCTTTTGTGTGTTGAATTGTGTGTAATCTTCAATAAGGTAACATACTTTCTCAACCTATTTGGTATACTATGTTTATAGTATGAATTAAATGCATGTTTGGGTTGATTGTTGATGAATATCCATGATTTTATGTGTGATTTATAAATCTGATTTTTATGTGTTCATATGATGTTTTGATGGTGATTTTCCATGATGTTATGATTGATTATATGTTGTTGGATGATCATGATAATTATGTTAAAGTTTGATGAATTTTGGATAAGTTAAAGTTGGTAATTTTCGTATGATTTATGTGAATATGCGTGTGATGATTTGGGTTTGGATGAGTTCTTGGTTGAAGATCTTGAATCTTGATTGAGTTCTTGGTTGAAGATCTTGAATCTTGATTGAGTTCTTGGTTGAAGATCTTGAATCTTGAATGAATTCTTTATGAATCTTTAATGAGTTCTTTGAGTTCTTTATGAGTTCTTGATGAGTCTTTATGAGTTCTTGGTTGAATCTTGAAAATTAAAGAAAATAGTTTAAAGGATAAAGAAAGTTAAAGATTATGTTTAATTTGATTAAATAATGGTTAAAGGTTGATGAATTATGATTGGTTAGACTCAAGATTAAGGCTAGAGGCAGTTCTTGAGAGTAACTTCGGTATTTTAACTAGTTAATTTCGAGAATCAAGGCTAGAGGCAATTCTTGAACTTAATTTAGTTATGTTGGGTAATAATGATGATAAAATGATTAAGATGATTAAATAATTGATTAATAATTAAGATTAGCTTGATTTCATTTTTAGACGCCTGATACTTTGAGTAAGATTCATTGTATTCGGGTTAAGACGTTGCCCCTATTCCATCCGCGGTATTGGGATAGTTGGAGTCATACTATGTGATCTTTGTGAATTTCCAGTAAGATTAGTTTCACGGGACATGGATTTCCAGTAAGATTGGTTTCATGGGGTTTGGGAGTAAGATTCTCAAATCCGAGCATAGTAGAAAGTTCGAATGCGTAAGATGCGTTCGTACGAGCACAGTCCGGTCTAGAATATGATTGATTGCACCAAAGATAGTTGATTAGGTTAGTTTGAGTCGAGTTCACGTTTGGGTTGATCTTGCACTTTGTTTTATTGACTTGATATTGTTTATTTGGTTTATGCTATGTACATGTGTATTCCCATTAGGGTGAGTCAGTTATGTTACTCGCCACTGATGGTGGACTGTTGTATATTTTTCAGGTATTTCTGATGATGATACTCTTGCTTAGCTTTGGGTTGGGCGAGCGACGTTGTTATTACTGTTATCTGTTGTATTTACTGTTTTCTGTTGTTTTAGATAGTGATGGAGTTTTATAGATTTTGTACGTTGTTGAATGGACTCTTTTACGTTGTTTAAAGACTCCGACATGTAGTTGGAGTTCACTCGTGTGTTTAGTATTCCTAGTTTGACTTTTGGGATTAGTATGTACAAACTTGTGGGTATTTGTACGTTTGTGGTTTATTAATAATATTTCGAGGAATTAGTTTTAATTTCTTAAGTATTTGAGTTGTAGTTTTTAACTATTCGACTCGTCGGTTTCTTCCGCGCCGATTTAAGCAAGTCGGGTCGTTACAATGACTCTCAAGTTTATTTCTCCTTCTTTGCAAGATGATAAACTTGTTGCTAGTCTTGATGTTGATGAAGTTGCTAAGGGTACTAGACTTTGGGCTAATTCATTGATTTTTTATGTGATTAGGGCTAAAATAACTCATACCGCGGTGTCTAATTTTGTTGCTAAGAATTGGAATCATGTGTCTAAACCGGAAATTTTTCTTCATGGAGATGGTTATTGTGTGATCCAGTTTATGTGTTTTGATGACATGAATGCGATTCTTTGTGGAGGTCCTTATATGTTTTTTGGGAAGCCAATGGTGGTTAAGCTTTGGTCTCCAAAGTTTAATTTTCATGATGAGGTGCTACGCACGGTTCCGGTATGGATTAGACTTCCTAATTTGCCATTGAATTGTTGGGCTTTTGATTCTTTGTGTCGGATTGCTAGTCTTGTTGGTGTGCCGGTTTGTGCGGATGAGTGTACTTCGAATCAATTGAGAATATCATTTGCTAGAATTATGGTGGAAATTGATATTACTAAGCCTTTGGTTAGACATGTGTTTGTGAAGGGTGTTGATGGGGCTTTGTTTGAGCAACGTGTTTTGTATGAATTTGTGCCGTTGTATTGTGTGAAGTGTTGTAAGATGGGGCATGATTGCTCTAAAAATCAACAAAAGCAACAAGATAAGCAAGGTAAGCAACATTGGGTTCCCAAAAAGAAGCAAGGGGACGTGCAGGGGGTTAGTGGCTCGGTTGGGGCAGTTGGCTCGATGGCTGCTACTGTTGGGCCTGCTCCTACTGATGGTGCTAGTGCTACTGCGTCTGTGTCTGCTCCTGCCTCTGCCATGGCTGTGTCTGCTACGGCTGCAACTGCTGCGGGTGCTTCTGCCTCTGACTTGGCTGGTTCTGCCTCTGATTTGGCTGCTTCTGCCTCTGACTTGGCTGCTTCTGCTCACAGTTCTGAATCTGCTACTGGTTCTATTTATGGTCAGCGAGGAGGGGTTGATGGGAGGCAGAAGGTTGGGGAGGTGGCTGGTGTGCAAGGGGTGGTAGGGGCTGGTGGTGGGCTGGTTGGTAGGGGGTATGAGGCTGGTTCTGGAGCTGGGCAGGGGTCTGGTGGGGCTGTTGTCCAGCAGCGGGGCGATGGTGTGGCTACTTGTTGTGGTGAATCAAGTGCTTTGGTTTCCTTTGCTACTCCTATTCCTCAACCTTTGGGAATAGATGATTCTAGTGCTTGGAAGGTGGTGACAAAAAAATCTTCTACGGTGAGTAAAAGGGTGTTGCTTCTCAAATTAAAACCGGGAATATTTATTTGTCGCTCATTGAGGAGGGTGATGAAGATGGGGAGGAGTTGAGTGGAGAGGGGGATGGCTCTACCCCTTTTCATGCGGATTGTTAGTTGGAATGTGAGGGGTCTAAATGACCCTACTAAGATAGCTTCAGTCAAAAAATTATTGCAAAATCATAATATTGAAGCTATTGGTATTGTGGAGACTAAGGTGAAGCAGCATAAAGCTCCGGGTATTCAAAAGAAATTCGGCAAGGATTGGACTTGGTGTACTAATTACGGGCTTTCAAGGAGAGGTAGGATTTGGGTTGGTTGGAGGCTTGATAGGGTTATGGTGAAGGTGCTTGTTACTCATGAGCAATTCATTCATTGTGAGATCAGGACTCGTGATGGTAGCCTTATTATCGCTTGCACTTTTGTTTATGGCCTCAACACAGTGGAAGAAAAACGAGCTCTCTGGAGGGATACTGGTGCTCTTATGACAGGTAATCTGCCTTGGCTTTTACATGGTGATTTTAATTATATTCTTTCTCAGGAGGATAGGTTGAATGGTAGACCTGTTATGCATGCTGAGACTAGGGATTTTAACATGTGGATGAACAACCTTTTCCTTTCCCCTCTTAGGGCTAGAGGTAGTTTATTTACTTGGTCTAATAAGTCTCTTGGTGATGGTAGAATTTGTAGTAGGATTGATTGGGCGTGTGGTAATGAGGAGTGGTTAGATGCTTTCCCTCAAGTTGAGGCGAGTTATCTTCCCCCTGCTCTTTCAGATCATTGTCCGGTTCTTGTGGAGTGTTGATAGGAGGGATTTTCTTACCAAATAAAAAAACCCCGTCATAGTATGAGTGGGGGTGTAGAACACGGGGAAGGTACTTCGCACTAGCCTAAGCGTGAGCGTCGAACAAGCTAGGTCAAATAATGGTCGCGAGAGCGAAGGGAACTAACTAAAACTACATTAAGGAAACAAAAACAAAAGGGACTAGGGTAAGAGATCCACAACTCATACCACCATGAATTGTGAGTCAATCGAACTTAGACTTAGGTCATGGATAAGGGGAGGTCGTTCTATGATCGTACCACTCTTTCGAGCTAGTACGATGACCGGAAAGACATATACAACTCACTTTCGTGCAGCGACACATCTAACGAGTCCTAAGCACAAAATCACGAAGACCGGTAACTTTCCCTTGATCGAAGGCTCAACTTTCGTGGTGCTTCCATCAATCGGGCAAAGGAAGTCATCACCCACGTTCACCTTTCGGTCCTTCGGTGGGGATTCTTCAATGAATCCTATGCTAGCTAAACATATGACTCAACATTACCAAATCCTAAGGTACCGACAAAATCACAACCAAGCCTAAAAACAACTAAACCACAATCATGGAGGAATTGAGAAGTTTCACTCAAAACCCTAGAAATTAACTACTCAAACATAAATAAATAAAACATAATTAAAACTACAATTAAATACATAAACTAAACCTAAAACTAAGAACAACAAAAATAACAACTAAAACCTAGAAAACTACAAACTAAACTACTAAGAACAACAAGGAAATCAAAATAAACAACTAAACAAACATGAAAATGACAATAAAACTAACTAATTAAACAACAACAACAACTATTAACTACTAGAAATTAACAACAAACAACAAAGAACAAACAAAGAACAAATAAAGAAAGCAATAAAATTACCTTGAAGAGGAGAACAAGAAGAAGGACAAGAACAAGAATTATACTACTTGCATAAATCAAGAACAAAATGTAAAATTACAAGAGAATTGAAGAAGAAAGCTTAAAATCTAACCTAACCCTAACTATGAGCCTCTAACATCAGCTATCTAATGAAATGGGAAGAGGGGGTATGTAACGACCCGACTTTTTGGACTTGTCGATTGACGAAGGAAATTGACAAACGGATCATTACTTAAACAATTAAACTACAAATTCAATTAATTATTCAAAACTAAACTTCTTTTATTAAATTAATAAACTAAAAATCCCAAAGGTCTACATAGCTCCAAACTTAAATTACATAAATTAAATAAAAGATCCATCCCAACAGGCTGGGATACACTAATTGCATGAAAATCTTATTAAAAATACTAGAAAAAAAACTAAGGCTATTCTATAGATCTCATCCACACAAGCCCGATCCAGCGAAAGCCCGTTCTAAGCAGCTGCATCATCACCTGAAACTGAGGGGGGGGTCCACCGTCAGTGGCGAGTAACTAGGCTGTCCCGCTTAATTGAGGGACCGCTAAACACATAATATCATAGAACCGTACATGAAAACCACACAAAAACATGTAACATTTATACGAAAATTCATACGAGGTACGTATAAAAATGCGTACAAAAATACGTATAGAAATACGTATAAAATACGTATAAGAATACCTGCAGAAATACGTATAAAAGTACGTATACAATACGTGTATAAATGCCTGCAGAATACGGTTAGCGTACATACGAAATACGTATACAATAGAGTATAAAACACGCATACACTTACATATACATATATACATTCTTACTTTTATATATTCGAAAACAGACGTACACAGCGGAAGACTTATACTAATCATAATACGTATACTTTACACCAATTATTCATTACATTCCCTTCTTAACTTATCGTATAAATAAATATATATATAACTTAGCTAACTTTAACATATCATTCATCATCAACAACATTCATAAGAGTTAAACGACACGACCGAAGTCGATACAACAATTAATATCCCCGACACGATTCATCACTGATGAATCGATACTTTCGACACGGCACAAGGCCGATACTTTCGACACGGCGCAAGGCCGATACTTCTTATAATCCCCGACACGGCTCATAGCTGATACTTTCGACACGGCACAAGGCTGATACTTCAAACAAATCCCCGACACGGCTCATAGCCGATACTTTCAAGTCCAAAACCAAACATTCAGTTCATCTTATTTCATTATCTTAATATCATCACCATATTCTCTTATTAATTTGTTTTGTATTTTATATTGGTGCTCATACCGGCCGTCGATTCCTTAATTATGGCATAACTGTCCGTCAATTCCAATTATCAGTGTATGCCGGCCGTCAATTCCTTAAGCCCGGTAGAGTATACCAAAATTGGAAGTACTAGGTGACCGTAATCGGGAATGAAATGTTAAGTCCCAGGAAAGAGAGGTGCGGCACGTGTATTGGCCACCTTAAATACCAAGTCTTTCCTAGCCAGAGATCGAAGCAAATCAATAACCCTTTTACTCTGTTTCCTTTCCTTCCCTAATAATATCTTATTATATTTAATTCCTTATTGTAATCTTATCCCTACTGATACTTAATAATAATACTAATAATAATATTACTAATAATAATAGTAGTAGTAATAATAACATTGCTACTTCCTGTTACAACTTATCCCTGATAATTCCTTTTATTATTATTATATTGTAACTTATTCCTTTAGTCATATTATCATTTCCCTTCATATTACAACTTATCCCTATTAATTCCTTTTAATTCATTTAATTATATTAATTCCTAAAAATATTCTTAATATTATTATAAGTCAAAATTTAACTAAAATTGATCAAAATAAAAAGGCCACTCGACATTTCTTTAATTATAACATAATAATCAGATCAGTTCATTAACAACCATATAAACAATTTAACAATTAACAACATATATTACTCAAAATATGATAAAAATCCTATTTTTATCACAACAAGCCATTCGACACTCTTGAATAAAAATACCAAAATTATACTTTTAATCAATTGAATACAATTAACAACAATTAATCAAATAAACTTAATAATAAACAATTTAATTTACTTTAAACATTAAATCATAAAACATGGATCAAAACAAGATCAAAATAATTCCTTTATTTACATCACACCACACGGCTATCATAGGGTTCAAACAAGATCAAGATTGAATTCAAGAATTCAAAGTAACATGTTTTAATAATTTAATTACACTATTTTACACAATCTGATTTTTAAAGAATTAAATTAAGAACGACCCTTTAAAGGTCTCTATTAATCTGGAAATTTTAATGGAAGTTAAATATAGGTTCAAGGTTTAACGTGCATAATTTTCGTACAAAAATAATGTCATTTACTATTTTTAAGGGATTTTATAACTAACAAATCAGATTAGGCTGAGATCAGTTTCGGATTTTTCTGCCATATCAAACGATCTTTAAAAATTACGAAAATTTAACACAAGCTGTAAAACACTATTAATGACTTCCACCTAAAATTTCGTAGCCATACGAATTGATTAAGTATATTAATAAATTCGTAAACTAAATCTGGACAGTTTTACCGGTTTAAAAGATTAAATTATTTCAAGCAAGAGAAGGACGAATTTCGCCATGAAATAAATCTTGATTAAAGATCAAACAGTAAAGAAGCTCCTAAAATTATTCTAAGTCACTCGACAAATTAGAACAACAAGAACAAAAATATTCATGCAATTATTCATACAAAATACATAAATAAATAAATTGATTTATGCATAGAACACCTTAAAATAATAAAGATTCATACTAAAATCAAGAAATATCATATCCATAAAATTCATAAGGTTCGAAATAATCTAAACCTAATCATGATACTAATTCTTTTACAATTTTCATGTTTTTAATCCTAATTTACTATGTGTAAAACTTGTACCAAAATTAAACAAGATAGCGTAGTTACCTGAATCGCATTAAAATTCCAAGAAAAATTCCCCTTCGGGATTCGAAAACCACACGGTTCTCTTGAGTAAAATACTAGGGTTTTTGTGAGTTTAGAAAGTATAGAAAATATGAGTAAAGGAAACATAAGTTTAAGGCTTGTTCCCTATTTATAATATAAGGAACAAAAAGAAAAAAAAATTAAAATCAACAAAACATAAAGGGGGGGCCGTGAGGGAGAGAAAGAGTAGGGGGAAAGAGAGATTTTAGGGGAGACTTGGCAAATTAGGTTAGACTAGGTTTTAGAAATTTAAATTAATTATTTAATTTAATTAATTTGATTAATTAAAAATCATTTAAATAATTAAATTAAACAAAAGAAATAACATTGGCCCAAAACAAGGAGTGGACCGGCCATGACATAAAAGAGAGGAAAAATTGGGTCATTGGCCCAATTTGAGAAAAAGAGAGAAAAATAAAGATACAACAGTCCAAACTAATGGGCCCTTTGGACTTAGAATAAATAAAATAATTAAGAGTGATGAAAATGAATAAAGGGACAATAGGCTTCCTTAATAGTAGGAGGAAAATATATGGGCAAGGATATAAAAATAGAATTTTGGAAATAGGGTTAAAATAGACAAAGAATTAATAATATGTGTTAAACAAATTAAATAGAATAATAAAAGGAAATTAATTAAGGAAGCATTGTAACAATTGGGCTCGGATTTTGGCAAGATAAAAAGGAAAGGTTAAGGCTAGGCTCAAAATAATTAGATTGCTACACAAAAATAATAATTAATTAAATAATAATCAATTAAATAGTTAACTAATTATACATTTAATTAATAAATAAAATTTTTAAAATATCCCAAATTTTTGGGGTATTACAGGGTATATATACAACCCCCAAAAATTCGACCAAAAACAGACCAAAAACGCTAAAATAAAACGTGCAGTAGCACGTCAGCGGGCGCTGAAATGGGATCAGCGGCCGTTGAGGCCTACTTTCACGTGCCTCAGTCTGCTAAGGAAAATGGTCAGCGGGCGCTGAATTGGGGTCAGCGGCCGCTGCCAATACTTGGAGAGTTACTGCCTCAAAGCAGGGGAAGGGGACAGCGGGCGCTGAAAAATGGTCAGCGGCCGCTGTCTTCTCTTTGTGCTCAACATATGCCCATCAGCTCCATAATCAGCGGGCGCTGAAGCGCCATCAAATGCTACTGCATCATTTCACCAAAATCCAGAATTCATCCCAGCGGGTGCTAAGGGATTTCCAGCGCCCGCTGAGGTCTTTTTTCATTGCTACTGACTTCAGCCCTAAAATGCTCATGCCCAAATACATCTCAGCCGGTGCTGAGGAATTCCCAGCGCCCGCTGAGGCCTTCTTTTCACATGCCATGGCATAAAGGACTCTGTGGCTTCCTCGAGGTTCCCGGCTCGCTTCCTCAGGTTTCGAAATTGACTCGGGACCTGCAAAAGGGGAAGAAAATGCAGAAACAAGGCAAAATAGAGGAAATCACATAGAAAAAGGGGAAGGGGACTACAAAAGCAAAACTAAGCTAAAAAGCCTAAAAACGCTAACGAAAGTTAAATAAAATAAGAAAATAAACTAATAAAAACTAAGAAAATAACTACCAAAATACCACTTATCAAGTGTGCTCGGTTTGTTCCAGGTAAAGGGAAGCCATTTCGGTTTCTTAATATTTTGGCTACTCACAAGGATTTCTTGGATATTGTGCGGCATAGTTGGGGCCTTCATGCTATTGGTTCTCAGTTGAAGGTGGTTTGGGAGAAGTTAAAATTTGTTAAGCAGGAGCTCAAGCATCTCAATATTCAGCATTTCTCGAATATTCAGGCTCATATTTAGGAGAAGCAGCAGGAGTTAGAAGATGTTCAGGTTCTTTTGGGTGTTAATCCTGGTGATTATGATCTTCAATGTAAAGAACGAATTACTTCTCTTCAGCTCAGGCACTGGAGCTCTCTTCATGAGAGTGTTCTTCGTCAAAAGTCCAGGGTTCAGTGGGTGAAGCTCGGGGATTCTAATTCTCAGTACTTCTTCTCTTTCATGAAGCAGAGGCAGAATTCAAACAGGATTGATTCACTTCTTTCTGATGATGGTCGTGTTCTTGTGGAGCCTTCGGAAGTAGAGCAGGAAGTTGTGGGATTCTATAAGCGGCTACATGGGTCTAGTGCTTCGGTGCTTCCTCATGTTGATGTTCGGGTTGTTCGGCGGGGTTCTAAGCTCAGTGATGATGCTCGGTCTCTTTTGGTCAGACAGGTTTCTTATGGAGAGATAGATGATGCTTTGGAGGCAATTGATGATTCTAAAGCCCCGGGGGTTGATGGTTTCAATGCTTTCTTCTTTAAGAAGGCATGGCCCATTCTCAGGGATGATGTTCATGGTGCTATTCAGGAGTTCTTTACTACAGGTGTTATGTCTAAGCAGTGGAACTGTACTTCTGTCACTTTGGTCCCAAAAGTTCAGAATCCTCAGTATGTGAAAGAGTATAGGCCTATTGCTTGTTGTATTGTGCTTTATAAAATTATTTCTAAGATTCTCACCTGCAGGTTGGCTAGAGTAATTGGAGATGTTGTGAATGATTCCCAAGCAGGTTTTATTCCTGGGAAGCATATTGGAGATAATATTATGTTGGCCACATAGCTCATGAAGGGGTATTCTCATAAATATATTTCTCCACGTTGTGTTGTCAAGGTAGACCTTAAAAAGGCCTATGATTCTATAGAATGGAGTTTTCTTGAGACTATGCTTTATGAGTTGGGGTTTCCTCCGCTATTTGTTAAATGGGTGATGGGTGTCGTTTCTTCGGTGTCTTACTCTATTTTGATTAATGGTTTCCCCACTGTTCCCTTTCCTGCGAGGAAGGGATTGCGGCAAGGAGATCCTATGTCTCCTTTTTTGTTTGCGATTGGCATGGAATATCTTTCTCGTTGTCTTGGTGTTTTGCACGATGATCCTAATTTTAACTTCCATCCGAGGTGTGAGAGATTGCTTCTTACTCACCTTATGTTTGCTGATGATCTTCTGTTGTTATGTAGAGCAGATCATAATTCTCTTCGGTTGCTCTTTGATGCTTTTCATAAATTCTCGACGGCTTCTGGTCTTTCTGCTAATCTTGATAAGACTGAGATTTTTTTTGGTGGCATTCCTTCTCTTGAGCAGGAGTCTTTGAGGACTCTGGTTGGGGTCTCCCAGGGGGTGTTACCTTTTAGATATCTTGGAGTTCCTCTTTCTTCTAAGAAGCTGACGGTGGCTCAATGCTCTCCTTTGGTGGCTCGGGTTACTGGTAGAGTTAGAAGTTGGGCTTCGAGGCATCTTTCATATGCGTGGCGGCTTCAACTGATCAAAAGTGTTCTTTTTGGCATACAGACCTATTAGGCGCAGATCTTCATGCTTCCTAAGAAGATCCTCTTAGATATTGAGGCGGTTTTCCGGGCTTTCTTATGGACGGGACGAGCTGATAGATGTAAGAGGGCTCTTGTTGCCTGGAAGCAGGTATGTCTCCCTAAGGTTAGTGGTGGTTGGAATGTGTTAGCTCTTACGGATTGGAACAAAGCAGCTATCTCGAAGTTGCTTTGGGACCTGGCTAGTAAGGCAAACTCTCTTTGGGTGAAATGGGTGCATAATTATTATTTCAGAAGAGGGGGATGATGGGGTTCTCCTACCCCCGCTAAGTGTTCGTGGGTGTTGAAAAAGGTGTTAAAATGTCGTGCTATGATAGATCAGCTTGGGGGGTGGAGTCAGGTTCTTCATCATGGGGTTTTTAAAATCAAACATGTTTATAGGCTTCTTCGCCCTCAGGTGCAGGTGGTTCCTTGGATGAGTCTTGTGTGTCATAATGGAGCTTCCCCAAAGAGTATCTTTATTCTTTGGTTAGCTCTTCATGATGGTTTGTTGACTAGGGATAGACTTTTCAAATGGGGTCATGTAGATGATCCGAACTGTGCTTTGTGTGGTTTGGCTGTGGAGTCTATTTCCCATTTGTTTTTCGATTGCAGTTTTTCCATGCAGGTTTGGTGGAGGTTGCTAGATGTGGTGAAATCAAGAACCCGACTCTTTTCTTTCTCGGATCTGGTTAGGTGGTTGTGCTTCATTATGAAGCGGGGCAGATGTAAGGCTAAGACCTTAGCTGTTGTTTTTACTGAGGCTGTATATGTTATATGGCTTTACATAAATAATGTAATTTTTAGAGGGTATGTAAGGTCTATTGATAGCATTGTTAGGGAGGTTATTTTCTTAGCTGCTTGTCGTTGTGATGATGCAAGTAGAAGGTTGCTAGTGATGTAAGTGTATTTAGATGTGTCCTCCCCTGTATGCTGCCAGTGATTTGTTGAGACTATGGGACCCTTCCTAGAAGGTGGTCATGGTCTTATTGTGAGGCGTTAGCATCTGGGATATGTGTAGTTTTGTGGAGTTTTGGGGGTCTGTACCTTTATTCCTTTTGGTAATAAAATTTCTCTATTTACCAAAAAAAAACACCCTTATTTTTGCTTAGATATAAATATTTTTTAGTTACAACTTATTAATAAGAATATTCAACCTTACTAAAATTTTCATAAGTTAAAGTTGTTGTACTAATCTTTTTAAAATAAAGTATATATATATGAACTGGGTTAACTTAAGGGGTGTAATAGTTAAACAATTTGACACCCAATTAACGTCAGTTCCCCATTAAGGGCATTAAGTGCATTTTGTGAATTACTCAAGGGCATTTGGTGCATTCGTAAAAATATAGGGGTACCCCATACATTTTAAAATTAGTCAGGGGTACCTAGTAAAAAAATCGTAATATTTATCTATACATATGGGCATTGTTATTCATTTTAATTAATTTCAACTTTTTCTTACAAATTATAGATTATCATTATTAAAATAAATTTTAACAATTATTTTTTAATGCTAACCTAGTTATTTATAATATGCATGTACATTCATGTTTCAAGTTGTGAACATCTTATATTGTGAAATAAATATTATAATAAATGTTGTCTTTAAGTCTGTTTAAAAGTATGAAAATTTTGTTCATTTGATTTTTTTGTTCTATTGTTTGTGCATTTGTACATATAAATATTTACTTTAATAAAATTAATATTTTTCATATACATTTGAATATTGCACAATTTCATTTGAATATAATCAAATTTTGACATTCTGCCGCCACATACCTACTTGGTGGTCCCGGTTTTATAATATCACAGTTGGTTTGAATCATAAGTATGATTGAATCATCTATTTGGTGGTCTCGATATCATGATATAACAATTGATTTGAATAACTACGAATATAAGTATTGAAGTAATCACGTACTGATCAGACACCAATCAACTTACAGATTTTGTGTGATGTTAAACATTTATAAAAAAAAAGGAAAATTTGATTCTAATAATCACACCTTTTAGTGATCTGCTCAAAGTAATCTCACATTTAAGTTATTTGAAAATACTTTAAGAAGATATATAAAAGTGGGATTATTTTGGAATAACTTAAGGATGTGATTATTTTGAGCAGATCACTAAAAGGTGAAATTATTAAATTCAATTTTTCCAAAAAAAAAAAAAAATTCAAATTTGCAAAATATCTTCAAAATCTGTATGTCAAGGTCCCTTCTCTTCTGAAGCAGGTTTTGTTGCTTTTGGAGAACATTGAGCTAATGTTATATCAGCACAAGATAATGTCCCTGACTGATCAACATCAAGTTCATGAAACTCTGTCATTACAAGTGTAACATCTTCCTCTGTTATTTTCCCCATCTCTTTCAGCTTATACAGAGCAAACTCAGCAGCACTGCAGATGAAAGCAACACAAAAAATCAGTACAAAAAAGGCCCTGTTCTCTTAGACCTAATTTCCGACAAGTACAGCTCAGCTCAGCTCAGCTCAACTCAGCTCCTGCTTATTTAAAAAATAAAACTAGTTAGCTTATTTACTTACTCAACAACACCATCATCGTCGATATCAGCAGCTTCAATATCAAGATTAGTCATACGACGAGTAAGAACACACTCAACCAAATGCTTCTGTCTCTTTTCGGAGTTTAACTCAGCAAGACAAAGGAAAAACTGCGCCACGAATACAGTTCCGATCAAAATCCACAAAACAGCAAAAATCCGGCCTCCCAAAGTACTGAAACTCGGGTATCCATAACCCAGTGTAGTGACAGTAGCACAGACACAGTAAAACGCCTCAAAAAAGCGCATCTTTTCAACAAACCTCAGAAACAAGGTTCCAACTAATATAAGCACCAAGATAATTATGGACACCAAAATACATTTATGTTGCGCCTTTTTGGACCCAATTTTCTTCATAATAGCACTAGGGCCAAGCTCTTCCCTCATATTGAACGCCTTAACAAGCAGCGCCTCTTGCTTCTCAACAAGGTAATCCGCTGCTTTGCTAAGAATCAACCCAACCAAACCTAACCCGATAAAGACATAAGCACTAGCAAAGATCTTTGCAAGGTCAGTATCGGGAGCTAAGTCTCCATACCCTGCTGTTGTCATTGTTATCACACAGAAGTAAAGAGCATCGAGTACAGAATTCGTTTTCTTACCACTGATATGGTGTCTGATCAAGTAAAAACACACGACACCCGCACTTAGATACATAACCAAGATTGCTGCGACTTTTCTGAGGCTCGGGTGAATACTCTGTAGTAGGGATTCGGGGTTGTTTGGGGAAGAAGGATCTTCGGTTGCTTGTTCAGTACTGCGGTCTCTGACTAGGGGAGCACTTCTTGCACGACGAAATCTCTTTCTCTTGGCTGCATTGTTGCTACTGCTGTTTTCTTTCGTGGGTTCGAAGGTTACTTTCAAGTTTTTAGTCGCCATCGATGATCAAGAAATTGAAGTTTTGAAATTCAGTTCAGTTCATTTCATTTCCTGGGAAATTTTAGAAATTTTGTTTGGTTAATTACAGCAGAAAATGTTTCCTTAGGGTGAACTAGATAAGCCATATCTCAACATCTTTTAATTGATGAAAAGCAGAACAGCCACTTAAATAAATACAAAAAAATAAGGCAGTTTAGCTAATACCAGCTTTTAGGACTAGAAAATTGAGGCAGATCAGCTAACAAGTTATTTAGAGCTAAAGAATTAAAGCAGTTTATCTAACACCAAATATTTAGATCTTGTGGTTGTGGCACGAACGGATGATGATTCGAACAAAATCTTTTCGCCCGTATGAATCATTGGATCTAAGAGGTTTTGCTTCCTAACAAGTCATTATTTAATCAAGGAAAACTCCAAAATGCTGCTACACATAATAATACATGTGAGGGATATCCAAAAAAACCTCTGAGATTGGATTTTTTAAGCCTTAACAGATATATATTGATCATTCATCCCTCACACTGAGTCACTAACAATATATAACCCCCCAAAAAACACTCTATCTGATGCCACACTAGAATAGCAGTGTTGTAGTAGCAGTTTTGAGACTTCAAAAAGTTGACAAATCAGGAAAAAAACAACAAGAATTTATGGCGGACTAAACAGCTAAATGTCAAGATAAACAAATTACAGAGGCTAACAAGTAATAATAGAATAAGACCTTAATAGGTAAGAAGAAAAAATAGCAACAACATACCTTAAAAAAAGAAGCATAATTATGTCCAAGGAAAATCTGAGCCTGTTGAATTCATGGATGGAATCAAAGAAAATGCAACTAAATCTATGAATGAAATAAAGAAAGAATACACAGTCCAGAGTGTAAAGTCAGATGATTACTTTAGTCAGTCACTTCAACCTAGGGATTGAATATTGTGCTCACATGTATGCCCCAATATAAATTTAAAATATATTCAACAAGTGCTTCACTTGTCAGATCTCCATACTTGCCTTAAAGTATACACTGCTTTAATTTTCTATGTCAAACTATGCATCTGTCGGCTACAGCTATTATTGTTTAATCCTGCATGAAGGAACATTTTTGTTAAAGAACAATATATTAGTTTCTTAAAGTTATGAAAATAACAAATAAGATTTTGGGAGGGCGGTGATTTCAGCACTCCACAAAACGATTTCTGCACTTCTCATCTCTCATATAAAAGTCATATAAACGCGCGTTTATATTAAAAACAGGGAGTGCGGCTTTGTTTTTTGGTAGTGCGGAAATCAATTTCCATTTTGGAATGATGAGTCTGTTCTATTCAACTTATTTTTATTTACTTGCACTTAGTTGAAAATACTAGACCGGATCTAAACCTGATTGAATTTTTTTATTTTTTTAGTATGAACAAAATAAGGTGAAAAGAACAAACCTAGCGCCCTGTTCTTTTTACAGCATTAATTTGAACTGAATTGAATAAAGCTAAATCCTAGCTCATCAGGAACTGAACTGCATTAAATTGAAATTTCGGAAATCACGTCCAAAAGAGCAAGAGCAAGACCTAGTCTTGCTAGTGAGTAAGAAAAATAATTTCGAATCAAATGCATAAATATCAATACAGAGTTCTTGATTATATTCTTGAAACAAGTATTGGGAAACTTGTATTGAAGTGGATTATTCTGGAAACAAAGAATCTCTAAAGCAGCATTAGTATTAGAATCCAATCTCATGCTTTTCCCTGTCATGAACAATATTACAGTACACATGATCCCTTACTAACATCCCAGGTAATCCTTGATTGCTTCCCATCTACTCAGATCTAAACCTGGTCTCAACCCATACAAGATTCGGTCCATTTCATACACCCGAAATATTTTACAAATTATAATCCACAATATGCTGATATGCTTCTACAATATGCTTTCTCAACAAACAGAATTGTTACAGTTTCACTCATCGTATTCGCTCTTTAAAAATAATATGCAGCTTAAATCTGAAGATAACATCATTACATGTCCTAGTTCAAGAAGATCAACTCCCATATTCTCTCAAATTTACTTCCTTCCACCTCTGGTACAAAGGTTGACAGTGAAACACAGAAAAGTACGAATCCAACTTGCCCGTTCTGTAACAAGGCATCATCTAGTTGTGTCCAGTGTCCCAGAAACAAGATCAGTTGGCAGAAGAATGATGTACTATCCTGGAAAATTCTCACGCGCATAGGCGAAGAGCCTTCCAAACTGATGAGAAAATTAGGCAAAAACATGCTGCAGAGCATGGTAAATACACCCAATGACATTTTTACAATTATGTTCTAAATATAATACCATCATAGTCGTGAAATATCATGTCCTAATTTGAAACTAATTGAAGCTACACAAAATCTTTAAAGATCACACTTACATAATTCGCCTTTATAATTCACGGTTCATCCAAAATGAGTAAAAAAAATAGCCCAAGACCAACCATAGTTCGCTTTTTTCCTATATATATAGATTAGATATGAACATAAAAGGCGAATGAGAAGTCAGAAAAGGAAATGACAATTTGTGGGAAAGAATAAGTGAAACCTGAGAGCCCATGCCCTAAGAAGTACTAAAGCATTTGGAGTTGAGTGACTTACAATATAGTTGAGATGTGATCTTGGATATTCAAAGAATTAGGACAAATCAAGTCTTAAAATATCAGAAATGCACATGTCATTGAGATCTCTCCTGATTAGAAGAATTCTGTTCTCTTGCTTGTGGAGATGATTGGGCTAGTGCTAAGTCAGATACAGATAATGTTCCCGACTGATCGACATCCAATTCTTCAAATTCTTCCATCACAGGGGATATATCTTCCTCAGTAATTTTACCCATCTCTTTAAGCTTATATAAAACAAATTCAGCAGCACTGCAAGTAAAAGAATACATAAGGTATTAACATCTCTAGGAAAAATTCAGAGAAGGTAAAATCATCAATACTTGGAGGAAGGCATCCCATACGAATGCAACTCACAACGAATTAATGTTTATTGTTGATGATAAATGTTCATTTGGTCTAATTTTCATATTTAAATTATGTTCATTAAATCTTATACTAATGTTCATTCAAATTGAACTAATGTAAATAGTATGAGTACCATCCTATTGGTACATATGTGTGTACCTTCGAATTTGTACACTAGGAAAGGACTGATGGGAAAGAGCAAAGGGAGATATTATACAAAGAAATACCATCATTTTAAATTTAAAAAATAAATTATTTTTTTGTCAATTACCCCCCTTAACTTTACAAGTTTTTGTGAGAAATTCCTTTTTTTTTTTGTATAAAACCCCTAACATTTTCAGACGTTATCAAATGCACCCCAAATGTCATATTTCTGTCAAATTAAACAAAGATTCTAAAATAGGCCCCACTTCTCCCTTATGTTTTTTTTTTTTTTTTAATAAAAACTCCCTAAAGTTTTCAGATGTTATCATATGCATCCCCAAAGTTTCTAGACATTATCATATGCATCCCCAAAGTTTTCAAATGATATCATATGCACCGCCTAAAGTTTCTAGAAATTCAATCAAGCTATACTTCAAAATTCAATCAAGATCAATTGAAGGCAAAATTCCTCCTTTAAAGCTTTAAATCATCAAGTAATGAAAGAAAAACCTCAACTAAAATCGTAAATTAAGTTTAATTTGACGGAATTATGGAATTTGGGGTGCATATGACAACGTTTGGAAACATAAGGGGGTTTTATGTCCCCAAAAAAAACATAAGAGGGTTTCTCACAAAAACTTGTAAAGTTAAGCGGGTAACTGACAAAATTTCCAAAAATAAATTAAAAGGTACACCATTGAGAATATCAATGAAACTACAAAGTTACTCCATCCGAACATTATGCAGCCCAGGGTGAGAATGTTTAACCCTTTGTTCTTCTCAATTCAAAAACAAAAAAGGGATCAAATTGGGTAAAACCAAGCCATTAAGTTCCAATAACAGCTATCCAAGTTCAATTCGTATCTAAAATAAGCTTAAATCAATTTTAAGTTAAGGGCCAATAAGTATACATAAAAAAATTTAGATCAGGGATCATTAGATGATAAAAAACAAAGAAAAAAGCAGGGTTCCACTTACTTAACAACTCCATCATCATCCATATCAGCTGCTTCAAGATCTGTATTAGTCATTTGTCGAGTAAGAACATGGCGTACAAGACTCCTTCGTCTCCTCTCAGTGTTCATCTCGGTAAGATAGAGGAAAAACTGAGCTACACATATTGTGCTCATCAGAATCCACACGATTGCAAATATACGACCGCCCTGTGATGAGAAACTGCGATCACCATATCCCAGAGTAGTGATTGTACAGCACACACAGTAAAACGCGTCTATAAAATCTAGCTCCTCGACTTGTATCAAGAAGATTGTTCCAACCATTATGAGTATCAAGAGAAAAACTGATGCCAAGATGAACTTGTATTTAGTTTTGTTTGTTTCAATTTCCTTCATAATGTCGCTTGGACCAAGATTTTGTCTCATATGCAAAGCTTTAACCATCAATGCTTCTTGCTTCTCAACAAGGAAGTCTGCTCCTTTACTAAGAATCAATCCAACCAAAGCCATGCCTAAGAAAACCAAGGCACAAGCTAGGAGCTTTCCGAGAGCACTTTGGGGTACAAGGTCACCATACCCAACTGTAGTCATTGTGACAATACAGAGATAAAGAGCATCGACTATATCATTTGTCTTTTTACCTCTAATATGATTCCTAACTAGGTAAAAGCAAATAGCACTGAAACATAGGTAAATCAATAAAAATGTGACTACTTGTATCAAGCTGGGATGCAAACTCCCAAACACGGATTCAGTTCCTCTATTACGATCAACACGGCCATCTACTTCTCCAGGTACGCGTTCAGTGAGAGGTGCGCTTTTTATCCGGCGAAATCTTCTCCTCTTGACAGCATCCTTTCGTTGGGTGGATTGAGGTATCAGGGGCTCCTTTAAGTTGTTATTGGCCATCAAACCATATCATACAGATAACGATTATTTCCTACTTTTCACCTACAAAATATCATTAGCTTAGGAACTAATTTTCTCAACCATGTAGCATAATGTATCACCATGAATACACAAATAAGGTTCTACACATAAACCAGTAGTGTTAAATGCTAAAACTCAAAGACAATTGGTGAGCAAAAAAAGTTCAATATACTAGGTTAAGAGAGATCAACTGCATTCATGATTTGTTAAAAAAAAGTTCATTGATTTCTCTCTTCATTCTCCCTCCTCCACATCATTTTACAAACCGTTACCAATTCCCTTTCTTAACCAAGAACAAATAAAAGAAATTCATACATCTTTCTCTTTCCTTTTCTCTATCTCATTCTTTCTAAAAATTAGTTCAAACATATACCATAATGATGTCTGTTTTAAATTTCCAAACATTTATGACTTTTGGTATTTTTATTTATTTTTCTAAAGTGTTTGAGATCAATAGAATTGGAGTCTTTTTTCTTCCCTATTCTCTTTTTTTCATGAGTCATAACACTAGTATATTGGTCAGTTTGTTCTCCATCAATGAACTTGTCAAAGTTCATGATTAAGAGATATATGCTTGAACCTTGCAAGTTCATAATTAAGTGATATATGCTCGAACTTTTTCCTCTTCAATGACAAAGCTCAAAACATTTTTACTCTTTCAACAATAGTACATAATAACATACTATAATTGGTCCTTTTTGACAATTAGTTGTTAATTGGTAGCTATTGTTGTCTCCATAGTTAACAACTAATTCAATCAATTAGCTACATATACGAAGTATTAGTTAAAAAAATAAATTATATTAAGGCTCACTCGGTATCACCATAGTTCTCAGTTTTTTGGTTTTGAAAGTCACATTATATATGTTGCATAAAGAACAAAAATTAGCCAAAACCTATTAAAAAAAAATTAGTGAAAACAACTTCATCTGGATATTATTTTTTTCAATAAGAAAGAAAACTAAAAACAAACAATGATAACGAACAAACCAAAAACTGAAAACTAAGAAGAATAGTCCATAGCTAATTTATTATGTAAATGAACAACGAAGAAATAGATAATCTCTATTCTTTAAGGTGAATTCTATTCAAGTTATGTGAATAGAACTAATCAGAACTTTATCTAAACTTGATTAAAACTTATTACACCTTATGTGAACTTATCTAAACGGAAACTTGTTTATTTTAGTTGAAGAGAATGCAGCCTTAATCTTTACTATTGTTTATATTGATAGTTCAATGTAAGAATTTTTCCCAACTTTGAGATAAAATAGGCACTTCGCTCTATTATTATGAGAATTCAGGGCCGCGCCATTGAATTTTGGGCCCTGTTCTCATACAAAAATATTGGGCCCCTAAATATGAAGATGAAGATGAAGAATTAATTCATGGAAATTTAAGATTTGCAATTAACGAATGATTTTTTTTAATGTGAAAATGGAATATGGAGCAATTAGTTGACATTCATTGTAGATTACGGTTAATTTGTTTTTTTCTTTCTTTGTTTTTTTATATTGGACTAAATATGAAAATGGGGCCCCTTACAATTGTGGGCCCTGTGCTATTGGTCACCTTGCACATGTGCAAGGACGGCCCTGATGAGAAACCTCTCTTGTGAAAAAATGGAAAAGGCTAAAAAGACAAAAGAAGATTAAAAGTAAAAATATTGAAACAACTTAAAATTAATTACGCCCATTGACACGTAATCTTTTAGGATGTATCCCAAAATCTAAAGGAAAAATTGATAGGTATTCTAATTTTAAGTGATTTAGTTTAAGTATTCTAATTTTAATTAATATCAAATAATCGCTTTTGGTTTATGTAGATGTCTACACTTTTGGGATTAGAGGCTTTAATTAGTTGATTGATTGATTGGTAGTTTGAATTAGCTGATTTAGCAATGTTGGTTTTCTAATTTACTTATTTTTTTTTATGGATAATTAATACTATTTGTTAGTATTGTAGGTTTAACCCTGTGTTTTCTAGTCTTGGCTTCGCCACTGGATTAACTACATAATATATGATAGTTGAGAATCTTGAGATTAATATAGTAAGAATTGTAATAGTTGAAATTGTTTATATGAATATTTCCAAATATATATAACTATTACCCTGTTAACCTAATATGTACAAAGCCCATATATTATGCACGAGCCACAGGCCAAAAACCTAGTTTCTTACGAAATAGAAATAGAAAATTCTACTAAAAATGAATTCCCAAAGCAACCGAACGAGTCTTTAGCTTTTCCAAATCTATAACCATTATCACGAAAACAGGATAAAAAGGGGAAATAAAAATCATTTTACAACGTTTTAAAAACCAAAGGTGTCGGGATCAAGCCTCAAACATGACTTTCAAAGCTCTCTCAACCAAAGACTTCAAGGCTCAATCAACTTACTTCTCAAAACCCGACAAACAAACCCCTACGAGTAATTTTTTTTCCGAACCACAAAACTTCCAAACACAATTGCCAGTGTTGAACAACACACACTATAAATACTCAGCAGTTGGGTCCCTCATCACCTAACATTTTTATACATTGAGCATTCATGTAATCATGTTATGCATTTAAAACATTATGTTTTAGTCTTAAAAGGAATTATTATTCTCGATTAATCATAATGACATTTTGATGTAATTTTGAGCAAAATCAAAGGCATAGCCAAATCAGCCATCTCCAAACAGAATCAGGATCTTCTTGATTTCCTACTTTAGATGATGACGCCTAATTTATAATAATTATAAAAAAATCCAAAAATCCTCCCTATTTTTTCCTTAATGCATGTTCAACCATTGAGTAAGGAAATGGACTCTCCCTCTCCCCTAAGAAATGGAGAGGATCCGAACTCGTAAAAACAGGGGTATGTAATCTCAAATATGGCTCAATACTTCAAATTCAAGCAATAATGAAAAAAAAAAAAGGATTCACAATTTGGCTCACTGAATCGAAATTTAAAACCATTTGAGGTTAATTTCCACAGTTCAATCAACAAAACATAATAGAGAAACAAGCATTAAATACTCAGGAACTGACAATTGAGGCAAAAAGATAACCGGAAATCAGAAATAGAAATCTTACCCAGTAAAATTGGAGTTTTGCCCAGCAATAATCTGAACTAGTTGGAATTTTTCTGGTGTGAAGTGGAGGGAGGAATTTACAGGAAAGAGAAATCAGAAATGGCAGAGAAAAAGGGAAATCCAAGGCCAAGGCTTAAAAGCACCGAATTAATATTTGATGAAAAATGGCCATGTAATGTGCAGAGTGGGGTCTGAGACTGAGTACTGGAGCTTTGTTTGTTTGGCAGCCAAAATGAGTAATCATTCATGTCGTTTTGATCACTTTACTTGTGCACAGTTGCACACTGCACCAGCACTAAAAGCTGAGTACATAGCAAGATAATTAAACTAATCACAAAAGCTTGTACATCACTCCTCCGTAGGGGGAGCTTTGATCAGCTGCTCATAGTGAGATGTGCGCCGACAAAACTTAAAACGCTCATTTTTCACTCGTAATATAGGATATGATAAAATTTGGTAAGGATATGATAACACTTTTCTAAAATATGATAACACCTTGCTAAGATATGATAATCTGAATATAAGTAATCACTTGAAGATGAGCTGAGGGTGAAAGAAAGAGGTTGGGTTGCATACAACATTCCTTTATCATATCTCAGTAAAAGTTTTATCATATCCGTACAAACTTTTATCATATCATATATTGCACCACCATCTCACACCACTAAACGACAAATTTGTGGGAAAAAAATTTGTCGTTTAGTGGTGTGAGATGGCGGCGCGATATAGGATATGATAAAATTTTGTGAGAATATGATAAAACTTTGCTGAGATATGATAAACAAATGTTGTAGGTAACCATACCTCTTTTTTTCACTCTCATTTTCAAGTGGTTGTTTATCATATCTATCAAAGTTTTATCATATCCTCGCAAAATTTTATCATATCCTAAATTGCGCCACCATCTCAAACCACTTAACGACAAATTTGTGAAAAAAAATTATCGTTTAGTGGTGTGAGATGGCGACGCTATATAAGATATGATAAATTTTTGAGAAGATATGATAAAAGAAATGTTGTATGCAGCCCTACCTCTTTTTTTCACTCTCATTTTCAAGTGGTTACGTATGTTCAGATTATCATATCTTAGTAAAGTGTTATCATATCCTTACCAAATTTTGTCATATCTTAGATTGCAAGTGAGAAATGAGAGTTTTGAGTTTATGGTGAAATTTTTTTTTTAAAAAAAAAAAGTGAATTTTTGTCTTTTAGTGGGTGTGAGAGATTCTCAATCTCTCGCCGTGAGAGACTAATCATTTCTCCCATAGGGGAGTTTGATTTTAAGAATAGGTAATGGATGGATCCGGACTACATAACTTTTTGTTCACTAAATTGGATGCAACAAGTAAATTAATTCCATATGTATTGATGGATTTTTTTTTTTTTTTTGGCAATGATGAAAAATATATTACTTTCTCCAGGTTTTTTAGATGCAACATTTTTTTCCACTCATATTAAGGAAGTGATTTTACGGTATAAGCAAGTAAATTAATCAACATAATTTTAAGATATGTCATATATAATCAATAATATCATATTTGGTTATATTAAAATTTCGTCGAAAGATTTTGTCATTTACTTCCTTATTACTATATAATCTAAAAAATCGAAGGAAGTACTCCTTAGTACTTTCATTTACTTCTTTCGTCTAAAAAAAATAATCCATTTTTTTTAATCCGTCCCCAATATTTTACTTCATTTCTTTTTTATCGTATAGACAGTAGACACTAGACACACATGTAAAAGGGCATGCATACACTTATATAACAATAATTACTTACCTAAATAACAATGCCTCAAAATTATTCCACTAAATGACAAAATAACACCTTGAAAAATATGTACAAAAAGCGTGTGACAATTGTTGAAATTTTTGTATTATGAAGGGAGTACCACAACAAGAAAATCCTCTTCGCCCGACCGCACTTACCGACCGTCAATAGATGGTCATAAATTACCGACCGTCGACGACTGAACACAGTCGGTAATTTTTTCCCCCCAAAACCAATGTTAGTCAGACCATTTACCGACCGCTCAACGGTCGGTACATTCGACTTCTAAATTTACCGACCGTTTAGCGGTCGGTAAATGGCTACAGGGTTCTGGGTTTGGTGGAAAATTTATTCCACTTAAATATACCCAACTACTGTACCAAATTACCGACCGCTTAGCGGTCGGTAAATTTACTAATCTGATTCACCGACCGCCTAGCGGTCGGTGAATCTTCTGACCCAAAATCAAAAATTGGGTCGTTGCGATTTTGAATCGCATTTCAACCAAAACACTCACAAACACTCACCCTCTCTACTCACCGGCGACAACTCCTTCACTCACAAACACTCACTCCGACGACCCTCACTCCGGCGACCACTTCTCTCCCTCCGGCGACCCTCCCTCCTCTCTTTCTCTTTCTCTCGCACAACCCCCCCCCCACCACTTCTCTCTTGCGCACAAACCTCCCCGCCGTCGACTCCCGACGCACCACTAGCACCACCACCACCGCCTCCTAGGTAATTATTGTGGTTAATTTAATTGAATTATTTTTTTTAATTGTTGTATTGAATTGAATTTTTTTTTTAATTTAGTGTTGCTTGCGCACCACCGTCTTCGCCGCCGCCGCACCACCGCCCCTCTCTCGCCGCCGCACCACCGCCCCTCTCTCGCCGCCGCACCACCGCCCCTCCTCCTAGTAAGGGTTTGATTTAATTTTTATTTTTCATTTTTTAATTTTAGGGTTTAATTTATTTAGTTTTTGTATGTATGAATGTATGTAGATTTATGTATGTATGTATGATTGTGTATATATGAATGTGTATGTAGATTATGTATGTATGTAGATTGTGTATGTATGAATGTATGTATGTATGTATGAATATATGTATATGTATGTATGTAGATTTATGTATGTATGTAGATTGTATGTGTATGTATGAATGTATGTATGTATGTATGTATGTATGAATGTATGTAGATTGTGTATGTATGAATGTATGTAGATTTAAATAGTAAGCAATTGATTTTTGGTTTTGATTTATTTTTAATGAATGAATTGAAAGAGTAAGCAATTTGTTTGGTTTCAAATGATTTAAATGATTGAATAAGTGATTGGTTTTTTTTGGTTTTGAATGAAAGATATATATCAAGAAAGAAATGATGAATGTATTTTTGTATTTGAATCAAATGTGTAATAATAGGTGTATGTATATGTATGTATGTGTTTTTTTTTAGCAAAAAATTAAAGTGTATGTATGTATGTAAGTAAGTAAGTATATATTTAATTATGTATGTATGTAAGTATGTATGTAAATATGTATTGTATTTTTCGTAAATATGACTTAAATATATATATATGTGCATTACATAAGAAAGCTTTAACAAGAATATTTAAGAACGACTTAAATAAGATAGGAGTGAAGACATTGAAGTATGTTTGAATGCTTTGAACTAAAATTTTTGTTAATGTCTTAGAATTGTATTAATCGAAATGAAAAGGAAGGAGCGTGAGTGGATGTACAAGAGAAAAGATAAGGAACACAAACTTCGTGATGAGTTCATCAAAGGGGTGAATGAGTTTGTTACCTTCTCTCAGCAGCACCCCGAGCTCAATGACAAGGACAAGATAAGATGTCCTTGTGTTCGGTGTAAGAACTTGAAGTACTTGGATGTGCCCAACGTCAAGGTACATTTGTATAAGAAGGGGTTCATTCCGAACTACTATGAATGGTTATGTCACGGTGAAAGGGTGAGTACAGAGTCCACCTCGTCTTCTACTCAGCCGAATCCTTACCGGGAAATGGTTGTCGATGCTTTTGGGGACAACGTGGACTCATCATTCGTTGAGGAGGCAACTTCGGCCGAAGAAGAACCAAATGCGGAGGCAAAAATGTTCTTCGAGTTGCTCAAGGCAGCCGAGCAGCCGTTGTATGATGGGAGCAAGATGTCTGTGTTGGAGATGGCTTCCAGAATGATCAACTTGAAGTGTGACTACAACTTGCCACTCAGGTGTGTAGACAGCATTGGGTCATTGTTCAACGATGCGCTCCCCACCTCCGAAAAAACTAAGTGTACCACCTATTATGAAACAATGAAGGTTCTGAAGGGATTAGAGCTTCCTCACGAGAAGATACACGCCTGCCCTGAAGGATGTATGTTGTTTTGGAAGGACGATGCTGAGCTTGATAAGTGTCGTCATTGCGGGTCGAATCGGTACAAGGAGACTTCGAATGAAACTTTGGTTCCCGAAAGCTTTATGGTGTACTTCCCAATAACAGCAAGATTGCAAAGAATGTTTGCAACTAGAAACATTGCTGAGGCTATGACATGGCATTGTGAGAATCGTCGAGGGCAAGGGAATATGGCTCACCCTAGTGACAGTGAAGCTTGGAAGCACTTCGACAGGACCTTTACGGACTTCGCATCCGAGCCTCGAAACGTTAGACTTGGGTTGTGCACAGATGGTTTTTCCGTTTTTGGGAAGTTTGGAAAGCAATACTCTTGTTGGCCTGTTTTAACTACACCGTACAACATGTCGCCGTCCATGTGCATGAAGAAACCTTTCATTTTCCTTTCGTTGCTTATCCCTGGGCCAAAAAATCCGAAAAACAACTTGGATGTCTACATGCAGCCTTTGATTGATGAGTTGAAGCACCTATGGTCGGTTGGGTCCTTGACTTATGACGTATCAAAGAAGCAAAATTTCAATCTTCGTGCAGCCTTATTGTGGACTATCAGTGACTTTCCAGCATACAGTATGTTGTCAGGTTGGAACACGTTTGGCAAAAAGGCGTGCCCGTATTGTATGGAGAATAGCAAGGCCTTTTGGCTAAAACATGGTGGCAAAGTATCATGGTTTGATTGCCATCGTCAATTTTTAGATTCCGATCACCCCTTTCGAAAGAATAAGACGGCTTTTTGTAAGAACAGAGTTGAAAATGACTCGGCTCCTCATATCATGTCAGGTGAGGAACTGTGGCAGTGTGTCAAGGACTTACCGCGAGCAGCAGACGGTCCTGATGCTTTGAAGGAATTGAAGAAGAAAAAAATAGGATGGGATAAGCAATCTTGTTTGTGGCAACTGCCGTATTGGAAGGATTTGCTGCTTCGGCACAACTTAGACGTGATGCATATCGAGAAGAATTTCTTCGAGCAGCTCATCCACACCGTCATGGACGTGAAAGACGAAACGTCTAACACTGTTAGTGCGAGGAAAGACATGAAGAGTGTCTGCAGGCGTCGAGAGCTGGAGCTCATTGATGATGGTAAGGGTAATGAGGTGATGCCCAAGGCGCCTTACGCACTTAATAAGGAGCAGAAGAAGGTGTTATGTGACTGGATCCGAGACTTGAGATTTCCTGATGGGTATGCTTCGAACTTGAGCCGATGTGTTGATAAAAAAAAAATAGGCTCCATGGAATGAAGAGTCACGATTGTCATGTAATTATGGAGCGGTTGTTGCCTGTTTGTCTAAGAGAGTTGCTCCCCCTTCATATTTGGAAGGCAATAACCGAAATAAGCCAATTCTTCCGTGACTTGTGTGCTCCCACTATCACGTTGAGTGAGATGGACCGCCTACATAAGAACATTGCCGAGATCTTGTGTAAGTTGGAAAAACTGTTTCCTCCGGCATTCTTTAACTCCATGGAGCACTTGCCTGTACACTTGCCACATGAAGCATATATTGGGGGTCCCGTTCAATACAGATGGATGTATCCATTCGAACGGTGAGTTATTGTAATCGTTTATACCCCTTTACTCATTTCTTCTGAATTGTGATTTACAATCCACATGTATTCTTTACTCACAGGTACCTTAACCACTTGAAACGTAAAGTGGGGAACAAGGCAAGGGTTGAAGGATCTATATGCAATGCATACCTGGCTGAGGAGATATCCAATTTCTGCTCACAGTATTTTCAATCTGAGGTTGATACCAAGTCGAGGGATTTGGGTAGAAATGCATATCATGCTGTTGAAAGCCAACATGGTGTCGATGTCCCTGAATTGTTTAGGGAGGATTGTGGTCGACCTGCATCGAGTGGTAGTAAACGTTGGTTGACAGACAAGGAGTATCTCCGACTCCATCTGTATGTCCTTGCAAATTGTGGCATACTAAGTGAGTACGAAAGGTAATTTTCTTACTTTAACTGTGTTAGATTACAAAAAAATACTAAGCGACTAACATCGAATTTGCGCACTATAATAGGCAATTTGAGGATCACATAGTAGACTCAAATCCCCAAATAAAGAGAGATGATGTCTGGATCAAATGCGAATCCCAATACCCAGGATGGTTAAGGAAACAAGTGAGGAATTTCAATCCCCTAATACCCCAATTTTATTTTATAATTACGTAAAATCATTTTACTATCTGACTCACCAATGCAAATGTAGGTTCTTCAGACACAGTCTGCCGATGACGTCACACGAGCTCTTGCGATGGGACCCTCCACAGAAGTCACAACTTGGAATCAATTCTACGTCAATGGGTACAATTTCCACACACAAAGCTATGGAAGGAACAAGTCAACCATGAATTATGGGGTCTGTGTTGAGAGTCAAGGAGGGGGTGACTACTTCGGCACTTTGGAAGAGGTGTTACAATTGTCTTACCACGGGAGTGATGCAGATTACAAGACGGTATTATTCAACTGTCGTTGGTTTGATTGTGACAAGGGCATGAACATCTATGAGAAATATAGACTTGTAGAGGTCAATCACTCTAGGACACTCTCGTGGTATGACCCCTTCATTGTCTCCTACCAAGCCAGCCAGGTTTATTATGCACCTTATCCTAGCCTTAAGAGAGACAAATTGCAGTGGTGGGCTGTGTTCAAGACCAAAGCTTGGTCAGAGGTTGATGCACCGGTGGACTCGGATGTTCTACAAGAGGCAACATCCCTTGTTCCTGTAGGTTTATGTTCTCCAGACGAGATCCCAGACTACGAGGTTATTCAGGGTGATGATGACGAATATGAGGAGGTCATTCCGAGTCTAGATGAAGACGACGATGACGGTGGACAGGAGCTTAACGATGATGAAATCGATGACATGGTTGATGATGATGACGAGGACGTTGATGACATCGGTTTGTTTCATTAGGATGTAATAATTGTAGCAATTTATTGTAATTTGAAACCAAAAACCAAATTCTTGTAAAAATTGTAATTTATTAACGGTGATTGTTTAGTTATGTTATTCATTATATTTGTGTTTGTGATTGGGGTTTGTTTTCCTAATTCATTGTATTTCTTTTAATTTACTAACAACTTTATGCAGGAAAATGTCATCAAAACGGCCTGGTGGTGCTAAGAAGAAATCTGGAGCGCAGAGTCAGGGCGAGCAACCCCAGCCCACCATTATTGGTCCTGGTGAACTTCGTCGGCGTCAGTCGTCTATGACACGGCCGTCGATTTCACCTTCCTTATCTCTGGACCACGGGGCTGCGCGTCAGCTCCAGTTTGATGCTCCATCTGCTCAGTTTCCTCCGTTTACGCGGCCTCCTCCAGTTCGGCCGCAGTTTATGCCGACACCGCGTATGCCTCAGTATGAGCCGTCTCCTTCTGGTGCTGCTGCTGAGGCTACTCCGTCTTCTCAGCCTTCTGGTGACGATGATGGTGGCGACGTTGATCCGGACGTAGCTTCGACGTCCACATTAGACCCTGATGGCCTATGGTGAGTTTTTGTTTTATTTTTTAATGTTTTAATAATTGAAATTAAGTTGTATTCATATGTTGTTTATTTAATCTTACTTTGTTTCGTGTGCAAGGTTTGACACGAGCAGTGTTGTTCGATCCATATCACACGTGATAAAGTCCTACTTCCGTGAGCCTTGGAAGAACTACACCGAGGTGGATCAGGCAACCAAGGCACATTGGTGGAACATGTGGAAGGTGATAAAGACAAACTCTGTAATAAATAGTGTTTTTTTATATATAATTTCTAACAATAACATAATTCATTGGATTTTGTCGAATGCAGAAACAGTATCGTTGGAGGCCTGAGCTCGAGGGCACAGTACGAGATGCTTATGAGAGCAAGGCTGGAAGACGCCTGAAAGACATCTTCAATGATGTGGTTCACAAGCGGAAAGATCGACCTAGCTGGCTCGGTGAGTATTGGATAGTCATTTCTAAAATTTGCTAAAATATCAATACTGCCCATCAAGTGTTAAGTTTGATTGTTTTTCATGACAGGTGATGAGATGTACAGCGCAATGAAGGATAGACTTACTGACGAGAAGTCTAAGGAGAGGTCAGCTCGGGCGAAGGTAAACAGGAGAGCTGGCAACGCTAGTGGCGCCGCCCCGGCCTCTCATTGCGCTGGATCAGTGTCGGT
Organism: Salicornia ramosissima; assembly: GCA_951394345.1. Taxonomy (NCBI): domain Eukaryota; kingdom Viridiplantae; phylum Streptophyta; class Magnoliopsida; order Caryophyllales; family Amaranthaceae; genus Salicornia; species Salicornia ramosissima. The sequence goes on along the minus strand of OX596235.1, from coordinate 49,713,733 downwards.
GATTCAGCGAGCCAAGAAATTGGCTAAGGAGCAAGGAGGGAAGTTCCCTGACGCTGCGGATGTCTTCCTTGACACTCACTTCAAAAGGCAAGAAGGCATGGAACCGCAACCAATTAGCCAGAAGGCCAAGGAAGTGATGGTAATGTTCTTTTCTTTGTTTACTTTGATGTTTAGAGCGGAATTCCGGCTTATAAGCCGATGAGTACGAATAGGATTGTTTTTTATGATTTGCATTTGATGTTTAGAGCGGAATTCCGGCTTATAAGCCGATGAGTACGAATAGGATTGTTTGTTTATTAGTTGCATTTGATGTTTATTGTTTGTCATGATTAATTACTTGACCTAAACTGCAAAAAAAAAACCCCTTGAAAGTATAATAGTGTGTTATAGGACGTGTATAAGCTTTGAAATCTAGTAATGGAACGTTACTTGACAAGTTAGGTGCGAAAATGCAAAAAAAAGCTCGAAAATGACCTAAAAAGCCAAGTTTTGACCTAAACTGGTGGTGGGGCCCTATAATCAACATAATCAACCCCTAACAAGTATAATAGGGTGTTATAGGACGTGTATAAGCTTTGAAATCTAGTAATGGAACGTTACTTGACAAGTTAGGTGCGAAAATGCAAAAAAAAGCTCGAAAATGACCTAAAAAGCCAAGTTTTGACCTAAAATGGTGGTGGGGCCCTATAATCAACATAATCAACCCCTAAAAAGTATAATAGGGTGTTATAGGACGTGTATAAGCTTTGAAATCTAGTAATGGAACGTTACTTGACAAGTTAGGTGCGAAAATGCAAAAAAAAGCTCGAAAATGACCTAAAAAGCCAAGTTTTGACCTAAAATGGTGGTGGGGCCCTATAATCAACATAATCAACCCCTAACAAGTATAATAGGGTGTTATAGGACGTGTATAAGCTTTGAAATCTAGTAATGGAACGTTACTTGACAAGTTAGGTGCGAAAATGCAAAAAAAAGCTCGAAAATGACCTAAAAAGCCAAGTTTTGACCTAAAATGGTGGTGGGGCCCTATAATCAACATAATCAACCCCTTGAAAGTATAATAGTGTGTTATAGGACGTGTATCAGCTTTGAAATCTAGTAATGGAACGTTACTTGACAAGTTAGGTGCGAAAATGCAAAAAAAAGCTCGAAAATGACCTAAAAAGCCAAGTTTTGACCTAAACTGGTGGTGGGGCCCTATAATCAACATAATCAACACCTAACAAGTATAATAGGGTGTTATAGGACGTGTATAAGCTTTGAAATCTAGTAATGGAACGTTACTTGACAAGTTAGGTGCGAAAATGCAAAAAAAAGCTCGAAAATGACCTAAAAAGCCAAGTTTTGACCTAAACTGGTGGTGGGGCCCTATAATCAACATAATCAACCCCTAACAAGTATAATAGGGTGTTATAGGACGTGTATAAGCTTTGAAATCTAGTAATGGAACGTTACTTGACAAGTTAGGTGCGAAAATGCAAAAAAAAACTCGAAAATGACCTAAAAAGCCAAGTTTTGACCTAAACTGGTGGTGGGGCCCTATAATCAACATAATCAACCCCTAACAAGTATAATAGGGTGTTATAGGACGTGTATAAGCTTTGAAATCTAGTAATGGAACGTTACTTGACAAGTTAGGTGCGAAAATGCAAAAAAAAGCTCGAAAATGACCTAAAAAGCCAAGTTTTGACCTAAAATGGTGGTGGGGCCCTATAATCAACATAATCAACCCCTTGAAAGTATAATAGTGTGTTATAGGACGTGTATAAGCTTTGAAATCTAGTAATGGAACGTTACTTGACAAGTTAGGTGCGAAAATGCAAAAAAAAGCTCGAAAATGACCTAAAAAGCCAAGTTTTGACCTAAACTGGTGGTGGGGCCCTATAATCAACATAATCAACACCTAACAAGTATAATAGGGTGTTATAGGACGTGTATAAGCTTTGAAATCTAGTAATGGAACGTTACTTGACAAGTTAGGTGCGAAAATGCAAAAAAAAGCTCGAAAATGACCTAAAAAGCCAAGTTTTGACCTAAACTGGTGGTGGGGCCCTATAATCAACATAATCAACCCCTAAAAAGTATAATAGGGTGTTATAGGACGTGTATAAGCTTTGAAATCTAGTAATGGAACGTTACTTGACAAGTTAGGTGCGAAAATGCAAAAAAAAGCTCGAAAATGACCTAAAAAGCCAAGTTTTGACCTAAACTGGTGGTGGGGCCCTATAATCAACATAATCAACCCCTAACAAGTATAATAGGGTGTTATAGGACGTGTATAAGCTTTGAAATCTAGTAATGGAACGTTACTTGACAAGTTAGGTGCGAAAATGCAAAAAAAAGCTCGAAAATGACCTAAAATGTCAAGTTTTGACCTAAAATGGTGGTGGGGCCCTATAATCAACATAATCAACCCCTAAAAAGTATAATAGGGTGTTATAGGACGTGTATAAGCTTTGAAATCTAGTAATGGAACGTTACTTGACAAGTTAGGTGCGAAAATGCAAATAAAAGCTCGAAAATGACCTAAAAAGCCAAGTTTTGACCTAAAATGGTGGTGGGGCCCTATAATCAACATAATCAACCCCTAACAAGTATAATAGGGTGTTATAGGACGTGTATAAGCTTTGAAATCTAGTAATGGAACTTTACTTGACAAGTTAGGTGCGAAAATGCAAAAAAAAGCTCGAAAATGACCTAAAAAGCCAAGTTTTGACCTAAAATGGTGGTGGGGCCCTATAATCAACATAATCAACCCCTAACAAGTATAATAGGGTGTTATAGGACGTGTATAAGCTTTGAAATCTAGTAATGGAACTAACTCCATAATTTGCAGGATCAATATAACCAGAACCTTTCCCAGTCTCAGGCTAGTGGTTCAGAGACGGACGCCAACCAGATCTTCTTTGATACGGTTGGTGGCTTCAGGAAGGGAGAGGTTCTAGGGTTCGGCAGGGAGGGCGCTTCTCTCTATTACGAGAGAACCTCGCGGAGGCGGCACGTCGGATCTTCCTATTCTCCATCGGTTTCCGCTCAATTACAACAGATGTCCCAGCGTTTGGAGGAGTCCGAGCACGCTAGGGTAGAGATGGAGCGCGCTAGGGTAGAGATGGAGCAGAGAGACAAGGAGCGGGAGGAGAGAGAAAAGGAGCGGGAGGAGAGAGAAAAGGAGCGGGAGGAGAGAGAACAGAAGCGGGAGGAGTACCTCGCCCAGTTGAAGGCGCAGATGGACGCCTTCGCGATGAGATTCGGCGATCCTTCCTTCACTCACCGAGGCCCTCCTGATGATCCGACAAACGGTTCCGGCGCTTCTGGAGCCTTCGTAGCATAGTTGTATTATATTGTTATATTACTATTATTGGATTATTAATATAAAATGCAATTTTGAAATTTTGAATTTGTTTAATTTTAATTTATTTTTATATTTTAATTTTAATTTGTTTTTGCCCTATTTTTTTAAGGTATTAAAAAAAAAAAAAAAACCAAATTACCGACCGCTCAACGGTCGGTAAATCAGTGTTCAAAATAAAGAAATGGCGCCAAAAAAGGCGGGAAAAAGTTACTTCCCGACCGCGTAACGGTCGGTAAATAACTTTTTCCCACCAAAAAAAATGGAGGGAAGAGGCGCGTACCGACCGCCTTAACGGTCGGTATTACCGACCGCCTGTCTACGCGGTCGGTAATACCGACCGTTTAGCCGGTCGGTACGCGCCTCTTCCCTCCATTTTTGACCAACTGTGTAAACGGTCGGTAGACGGTCGGTAAAATATTTTACCGACTACTATTTCACCGACCAATTTTTACCGACTACAAACGGTCGGTAAATCCAATTACCGACCACTAACGGTCGGTAACTGGCGGTCGGCCGAGTCCAATTTTGTTGTTGTGTATGTATAAGGATGAAAATCTTTAGGGGAAGATAACATATAGGTATGCGATTTATGGGGTTTAGAAGGGGATGCAAAATCATTGAGTATAATGTTCCATATCAAAATACATCAACCAAACACTTTGTGTTAGTTCTCTTCAATTTATTTCAACTTATCTGAACTTATTGATACATATTGATACTTAGGGCTTGTTTACTTCAGCTTAAATCCAGTTCAATTCAGTTGATGTATTTCCCTAAAACAAATGATGCATTGCCCTGTAAATGATTCATTTCTCTAAAATAAAGGGTGAAAATCAGTTCAAAAGCCATATAATTTTAGACGGAAAATTTTCCTCATACGAAATGCAACTCATTTTAACATATCCATTAACGAAGAGATAACGAAGTGGGCACTGATAATTACAAAAACCTAAGTTGAGGGGCATAACTTAGAAGTTTAAAAAATCATGGGCATAACTTAGAAAATCGAAAAACTCAGGGGTATAGCTTAGAAAAACCAAAAAAAAAAAAATATTACAAGCTTTCTAAACTAGGTAGTTTCTTGCAAAAATGTGTGTAAGCTAGGTAGTTTTGGACAAAATTTCCATATATCAATTATTATCATGCATGTAAAAATAAGATAAATGAAAAGACAAAATAAGTTTGAAGTAAGAAAAAAGCAAGGGGAAATCATAGAAGATTGAATTGCCATGTATCATCAAAATGTTACTTTTTCAAGGGTGAATGAGAGGTTATTTTTTTGGGTCTTTCTTTTTAAAAATCTGTAATCCCTCCATAACATAAATATTTCAACAAATATTTTTTTACACATTTTTAGGGAGTAATTTAAGGTTGTAAAGATCAAATTAATCAAAATAATTTTGATATTAATAACTTATAATCACATTCTTGCTTGTATTAAAATATTTTGATTAATTTCTTCGTTTACAGACTTAAATCACTTCCTCGAAATACGTGACAAAACAAATGTTGAAATTTTTATGTTATGGAGGGAGCAGTAGATTACAAAGATAAAACCTACGGCATCAACAAAGAAACTTATTATAATATTATCTAACTGTCTTTCTCTAGTTTCGTTTTATCTATATCTTGCTGTCTATAAAGTTTCTTCCTCTTTGCAAATAACCTTGACATATATTAGCCAAATGCAACTAAACCTATACACATTTCAAATGCAAGCAATATTAAACAAATAATAGGATCATAACAAAACCAACAAACAAACTAAAGTAAACTATTAATATAACCCCGTTCTATATCAATTCATAGATTCTAAACCCTAGAAAATAAATTAATTGTACATAATTATTGAAATAAACACGACATTAGATAAATCAAATAACATAATTAATAAAAGCTACAATAAAAATTATTAATATCATGAAAATATAGCACTTTTTAATATTATTTTATTATTATTTTTTATTAATAATTATAAATGGTTCATTAGAGAAACTAAAATATGTTAACAATTTTTTTCAACATAATTAATTGTACAAAGTATAAAATCAAATTCAAATGGTGTAGGATTTGTTTGGATTTTAGAATTTCGCTGTTAAACATCACCGAAAATGGTATATAAACGATAATAAATTACCAGATTTTGTATCTGTGTTTAGAAATATATTTAAGAAATTAGGTCACTGAAATATGTTCATTACCTTCAATAATCGAAAAAATTGGTCCCGCTGATGATGATGATGATGATGGGAGAAAGTATTATGATTCATGCTCATTAGTTAAAAAAAAACTTTCAAAAAGAGAAAAAAAAGTTTTAAAAAAAGATATTTGGAATTGTGAATTCAAAAATTTAGTGTGAAATTCAAATGTAAATTGGTAATTAATGCTAAAATTTCATTTTATAAAAGCCAATAGGAATGCAACACCCCTCATTGTATATGTTACCTACATACGGTATGAGTTGCTTTTTTCGTAGCAAACAAACTTGCAACCTTTCAGTTGTGAAGTACGCTCCAACAGCACTACGATGCAACTTAATATCCTATCAAACCATACGTTAGGCCACTTTACACGAACCTATTACAAGACTACCGAGTTGACATTATCTGTAGAAAGAGGGGGAGGGGGAAGAAAAATGAAGACCTAACCCCCTAAAGGCAAAGTATGCTCCTATTGAGTTGCTTGTGCTCCTCATATCAAACCATTCGTGAAAGGTAGGTCTATTGATTTCATTATTTCTTATTGTGCACAATGCACACCATGCACTTGTATAATATAATATTCATGTTATGCATACATAACATTTATTTACTTTTTCAACATTTAAAACATCTTTTAACAATAAATCAATCGAATTTAGAAAGGAATGTTCTAAACATAAAACATAATATAACATAAATGTTTAATTTTAATCTTGGGTGGCGGGTGTTTACAATTTTCAACAACGTGTTTTTTGTACAGCAGGCCGCACAATTTTCTAACTGTGTGGCGTGCGTGTAACTCACGTAGTGACAAATGCATCCTCATAAAAACACTTGGTAACCCCATAAAGACACTTAGTATTATCATACAAACATTTGGTAAAGCCATAAAAACACTTAGTAGCATCATATAAACATTTTGTAAACCCTACAAAATAACTTTGTAATCCCTACAAGAACCTTATAACCCTTCCCACCGAATAACTTTGTAATCCCCACAAGAGCCTTCTAACCCCCATAGAAACACTTGATAACTCCATACAAACACTTGGTGTTCCCCAATAAAATACTTGGTAACTCCCCATAGATTAGCCTTATATTGTAACCCCTCAAAAGAATCTTGTTACCCCACATATTAAGGGCGTGTTCTTTTCAACCTGACATGTTTTAACGTATTAAAACTGACTTGATTGTAACTTATTCAACCTAACTTGACATGATTAAACCTAATGAGTTCTAAGACCTGATAGATTAAGTTGAAGAAAACGCACCAGTACCCTAACTTAATTTGTAACCTCCACAAGCACTTAGTCACCCCATACAAATACTTGATAATACCATATTAACACTTAGGGCTCGTTTACATTAGCTGAGTATAGATGAACTGAACTGAATTTAATAGAGATAAACTGAACTGAACTGAATAGAGATGAAATGAACTAAATATAGTCTAAGGTAAACAAGCCCTTAATAACACCATAAAAAAACTCCAAATAAAGCCTTATAACCCGTACAGATTATCCTTGAACCCGTCTAGATTAACCCTAATATAAACTTAATAAACCCGCACCAGAACCGTATAACCCCACAGGGCCACAGATTCCTACTAAAAATTATGCTTCACATCATTTGTGAATTTTCATTTATTTCCAAGAATTCCAACAGTTGAAAACATGCTCTAAACTTCTAAAGTATAAACGTTCAATTAGTGGAAAGGTTGGAAGGTATAAATAGTTAAATACCAGGAATTCAATAACCTTTGAGTTTTTGGAAAAAAAATCTCACAGTAAGTGCGAGAAAATGGAGGGAAAGCGCTCAACTCCAAAACCCAGCGATTTGCTTCAGAAAATCAGAGGTATAATCAAAGACGCTATCATTACGGAAATTATAACTTTTCACTTCATCATAATTTAAACTCAAAGTTGTCCGATGTTTAAAAACCAAAAAATAGAGAAGGCGAAATCATCATATTCAGCACAAAATTTCTTTGTCGTCACTATTGTTTCATTTGTTCATTTTTTCAATTTTTCACTGTTGTTGTAGATTTTACTCGTTCGACTCTCGTAGATCTTTGCAGTGGCCGATCGCCAGTGATTATGATCAATAAATTCAAAACTTATTGTTCGACTTCTGCTCAAAATTGGTTCAACTTCTAATTTTCTTTTGTAATTTTCGTGTTAATTTGTTTTGAGCAATTGAAAGTGTTTGTCTGTCGAAAGATGAGATTATAATTAATGAATCGATTGAAGAAAATTTGGCATAATGCTACTTGATTAGAGCATTAGGCATGCTCAAAACGTGTTTACTTTTGATGTTTTATCTTTATATATATAGATTTGTGAAATCACAAGTGCGTGCAATTGATAGTTTAATTTATTCTTATGCGCATTACCGCTTAGTTTTTGGAGATGTTTGTTATATATGTGATTCTGATCGTTGAGCTTTTGCTTTGATTCAAAAAACTTTGATAAAATGGCATAATGCAACTTGATTGGACATAATGGAATTTTGATTTCGTTTTGGCGTTTTATTTAATATAATTTAATGGTTTACAACTTGTTTGATTCATTTTTATGAATTGTTTGAATAGAAGGAAATAAAGAATGAAAGGGAAGGGAAAGGAACAAATATCCTTGTTTGGAAAATAGGTGGGGGAAGGAAGTGAAGGATTCATTTTCCCACCTTTTCAACAAATAACTAGTGTTTTGGCCCAGGCGTTGCCCCGGGTCCAACAGTTTTATTGCTTTTATTTTACACATTTGCTCTATCTGTTAAACGGAAAGAGATAGAGACATAAAAAAGTCTAAAAGGTATAGTGCACTACTAATAAATGCGCTATAATTAATAGACCTTAGCTTTGGCATGGATGATAATCGTTGACTCTTGAAACACCAAGAACAATCCAAACAAGCTCGAATCAGTAAAATTACCCTCAATTTACATCTATCTCAAATGAATTATTAACATGATGGGAAAACGCCAACAACAAATCTAGGAATTATGATGAACAAAATAAATTGAAAATTATAAGTTGGATTGTAGATGAATTTTATGGACGACTTGAAATTCAATTAGAAAAAAAACCCATTGTATTGAAGCTAGCAAAGCATTTGTTACTATGAGCTATCACTTCATCGCCTTCTTCTATTTTTTTTTTATATATTTTTTTCTCTCTTTATTTTTCCCAAGTGATAAAACAATATGGTTATAAAGAAGCATACTTAAATCAACAAATAAACGTAGTTGAGTTGGTTACTATCTAACACTTTCATATAAAAGTTCTAGGTTCGAATCTCATTACAATTATTTCTTATGTTTTTCTAATCGAATAAATTTAAGTGATGTTGACATGACGCTTCTGCACATGTGTCACAATTGTGTCAATGCTTACGCGGCGTAATGATAGTGATTTGTGCACCTTTTAATAATTGTTATAGATTATCGGTTGAAAGTTGAAAGATTTGAAGGGACTCCAACTTCCCCTCCTCTTCCTTATCTCCCCCTTCTTCTCTCAATTGCTATCTAAACACAGGGTTAGTGTAGAGATGAAAGGACAAGGAAGGGAAGATAAAAGAAAACAAGAGAAAAAACCTTTCTTTCTCATGTTTGGTTCAAAAATTTTCTTTTTTCCCGAATTCCTCCACTTTTGGGAGGAAAGAAAGGAATTTTTTTTTGTTAAGCATTTTTTCTTTTACTTACTTTCCTCTCCTATCACTTTTCCTTCCTATTCGTATCAAAATCTTGTTTGAATCAAAATTTTATTATCAGTGATTAATGTTTTGGAATATTGAAGTTCCATACTTGGTACATAGTCGGAATGGCAGAGATTATTGATGATTATATAGAATATACTGGTATATGTTAGAAATTCTATAGTCTGAATTTGAAGTTCATGTCAAATATGAAGTAGGTTGTTATACCTATCTGGTGGTTTAACTTAATGCATTCTATATTTGGTGGTTTAACCCTGAACCGTGTTAAGCTTGAGCATGAGTAGGCTTTTGGCTCACAAAATACTATATCTTTGTTACTTTGTGCTAAGCTAAGTGTACATATGGCCTATGTTATTCGGACTCTGCTGGAAGTATCGGACAAGGATATGTGTCCAGGAGACACGACAATTTTATGGAAAATATGAATGTTTTTGGTTCAAAACGAAGTGTCCAAGTGCCATACCCAATGTATAATGAGGCTCAAGGAGCACCAAGGTGATTGAAATTCCTAGAGCCTTAGGCTCGCCTTAGTACGCCTTGGTGCGCCTCATTGAAGTGAGGCGCACCTAAGAAGGTATGGGGAAAATCTGAAAAAAAAAAAAATGGGAAAAAAGCTAAAGTGCGCCTTAGTGCGCCTCGCTTGCGCCTAGCCACAAACGCCTCGCCTTGGCCAAGTTAGGCGCCTACTGGCCTAGCGCCTTAGCGCCTAGGCACGCCTTTTCAAACACTGTTCATACCAATGTCCAAGGATTGACTGTCTGACACTGGTACTTGGGGCGAAACAAAGAGTCCGTGTAACATACATATGCTATTATACAACTGAAGTATAATTGTTTGTGGACTATGCTAGAAGTTATTCGATTAAGACAATCTTGTAGGTGGCACTCTCTTCTCTTTAAAAAAAATTTATGTGCAGATAAGTTTAAATCAGTTGTAATTGGAACTAATAAGTTAAATAAGTTTAATCAGGCCCAATCACTCCTAATAAGGTCTATTTGTTTCTTAGAATAATGGCTAATCAAGTTTGATCAGGTCAGTAAGTTCAATCAGGTTTAATCATTTCAGAATCTTTAGATAGATTTTTTTAATGTAAGTTTAAGTATAATAAGTTGATGAAAACGAACCCTTAAAGGTGTCCAAAGCATTTAATTCAGCTTTTCCCCCCAAGGGTGTTGCATTGGATTATCCAAAGACGAGGGAATGGCAATTTTGCATGGAGGGAAAGTTTTTGAGATTGTTAGAATGGTCATTTTTTCTTCTCTTGCAATGTGCAAACATATTTAAGTTGTGACATTGTTGCTTTTGAAAGTGATAGAATTTAGAAATTGTGTGATAGGTCTATAAAAGTGCAACTTATTTAGGGCACTATTTGAATAAGAAACAATAAGCTAGTCTAGAGTTCAGGTGCCTCAATAATCTAGTTCTACTATCAATTATGTTATCTTGGAATTGCCTTTGTTTTTTTTGCCAAACTATTCTTTTCCATGGAGAGTGAACATTCATGTTGCTTGGATGTTCATGTTTTCCTTCCACTGTATACACTATGCAGTTTGTGCAGCTCCAATCTGCCTGTGGGAACAGAGATACTTACTTTGCAAAGGCAACAACATGCTCATAGGATAGGTAATGTCCTTTTGTGGAACCGTGATCAATAATTATTATGGCTCCATAGGGACTGTTTCCTCCTCCCTTATCTTTTCACTTTTAGGGGTCTGGACTACCACCATCCCCCAATGTCTTTTCTTATTTGAAGATATCAGATTTTGTTATGAATTCTCATCTATTTATTTCACCTTATACTTTTTCCTGCAGATGTTCAGCTAAGGGTGTTGCTAATTGTTCAGCAACTTCTACAAGAAAACAAACATGCGTCTAAACGAGATATATACTATACATACCCATCTTTATTTTCAGGTGAGTTCCTTTTCGTCCAGACATTCTAGAAAGGAAACTTTATATACGTAGTAGAGGCTATTGTAGTTTCTCCTGATAAATTTAAATTTAAGATACTTCTGAAATAATTTTCATATTTGATTTATTTTCACTGAAACCAAAAAACACTGAAAGTTGCATTGGGAAGAAAGTTTGATGAACCCTGAAATAAGTGATCCAAAACTAGATTTAAGAGTTTCCGTATGGAAAAAACTTATTCTTCCCACCGGGTTGATTACCCACCATTAATAAAGAGCTATTGACGGCATTGATAATAGAGCTTCACTTAATATAAGTAATATTATTTAATTGCTCTATTAGTAGTGGGTTGTCAACTCGGTGGGCAGGTGTAGCAATGTCCTTTCCGTATGACTCTATCCAATATAATCCTTCAAATTGTGACAAAATAAAGATAATTGAATGTTAAATTATTCACTGCTCTGATGTTAGCATGCACATTCATTCAGAGTTTTCCACGATTCTTTTTCCTTGGAAATAATGTTGACTTGATGTGTTGAATGGAGCAATTATCAATAGTGACACTCCCAAAATTTCTGTGTAATTGTTTGTCCTTTTATTCTATCTTTTGGAAAGCTGAGTGCTACTTTCATCATCTGTGCAGATCAGTCAGTTGTAGATCGAGCAATAAATGATATATGCGTACTCCTAGAGTGTAGTCGCCACAATTTAAACATTGTGAGTACTCTCCTTTTCTTCTTTCTCCATGTTTTTACCCTTCAGAATTATACTATTTGAAACTACACTGCAGAATTTTACTATTTGAAACTTCAAGTTGCCATTATAGTGTTTAGTTATGTTTCCGGAAATAAGTTTCTGCACCGTGTTTTCATGCATCTCATTCACAATTACTCTTTTTCTATGGTATTGCTTCTTCACAAAACTTTAATTGCTGTTATTGGTCTCTGACTCTGTCTGCTCCTAATTTTTATTGGTGACAACTTGTTTAGTTGAGTACATTACCTGCAAACATGATAACATCTTTCAGCTTTGTTGTTTGTCCATGAGCAGCGAGTTGTAAATTCCAAATTTCTCGTTAGAAGTTCAGAATAATCTTTTTTTTTTTTTTTTTTCCAAAAAAAGGAAAAGAAGTGAAACCCAAAGAGTAAGTGGGAGAATACAGGCAGCTAAATAATCCGACCAAACATTAGCCAAAAGAAGTTCAGAATAATCTATGATTCCATTATCTATTTCTGAACTTTTCCACTGAAATTTATCATTTTGGGAACTTACGTTATTGCTTAATGTTGCAGGTATCTGTTGCAAAAGGGTATGTTAATACTTTGTTCATTCTTCTAGTCTAAAAGCTTTTCATTTTTTTCCTTCCTTCATTGTCCCTTTTTAGATGGGGTTCTGTATTGTTCCATTTAGGCCTTTTACACTTTCACAAAAGACGACAAATCTGATAATTTGATATAGATTGTTCTTTGAAGAAATCATGTTTTGCGGTGTTTCATTAACTGTTGCTACAATGTTATGCTGTTAGCATTTTGTGATTTTCTTTTGCTTTGATTATTGTATCTCTTTCTCAGTTTGGTGATGGGCTGGTTACGGTATACTGAAGATGGAAAGAAATTTGATTGCATTGCTAGTCCCAACACTGTAAGTGTACATGGTATGCATCAAGCTAATACATGTCCTGAATTCCTGATGTCCATTTACAGGAAGGAAATATTGAAATATTCATACTTATATGCTGTATATTTTTTGTCTGCTTCAGGCTCAACCTGTTCCTGTCCAAATCGAAGATATTCAAGATATCCGCAAATGCAATAGCTCAACTATGAGTTAAAAGATTGACATTATGATATGCTGTTTCAAATTCACATCTATGATTTTTGCCTCTGCATATTTTCTTTTTAAATATTTTCTAAGGAAAATGATATATCAAAAGCTAAAAACAGAGAAAACAAGCAATAATTATTCATTTGCTACACCGACTTGCCCGTGTTTTTGTCATTAATTCACAACTTTTTTCCATTTTGAGTAATGTATTTAATGTTTAAAATAGCATTAGCCATTTATTTTATTGAAATTATTTTTATTTTGTGCAACACTTTCAAATGATAGGCTTGTTATCAATATGTTTTTTTTTGTTCGTTTGTTTGTTTGCGAGATATATATACAATAAGAATTTCTTGACTACTTGACCAGATATCCTAAGTTTTGCTGAATACATCTTAGTGGTTGAGAAGGAGTCAGGTATTTACTTTTATATTTTCTGTAATGATTCCTTGAGTAACCATCCTTGTGAATATTAAACCTTTCTTCAAAATCTTTTTAGTTTTTCAGCGACTGGCAAATGATAAATTTTGCAGCTTCAACCGATGCATTGTTATTACGGTAATCAAGCATGCTCATTACATATTTCTTCTTAAATTGAGGTTAACTGTAGTTTTCGCAGGGACGAGGATACCCAGACGTTCCTACTAGAAGGTATCTTTTAGCCAACCGGTAGTGTGCAAAGTTGGAAGGGAATTGTCATTTCTTGATCTAAATTCTAGGGTTTACCCTCTTTATAGTGATGTTTTTCTTTTATCTTTTATGTATTCATAAATTTGCTTTTTTGTTTAGATTCTTGCGTCTCCTTTGCGAGAAGGTGTGCATTCCTGTATATTGTTTGGTGGATTGTGATCCATATGGGTTTGACATCCTGGCCACTTATCGTTTTGGCTCTCTGGTAAATAAGATCTGTAACTGGCTCAAGATATATTCTTATATAATTCATGCGTCGCATAGGCACGCTGCATGCATTGTAAAAAATGTGAAATACTTGAATGTAGACAACAGTTTTTCTTATATCTTTTTCGTAGGTCCGTCTAGATTGATATTTCCTTTTCAAAGTACTAACATATTTATTTGATTATACAAGGAAATGGCACATGATGCAGAATATCTTCGCATACCAGATATGCGCTGGATTGGGGCTTTTATATCCGACTTAGAGAAGTATGCAGTCCCTTCACAATGTCTTCTACCCTTGACTATTGAAGGTAGATAGAAATGAAGTCTATTTTTTGTTAATTAGGACTTAATATTGTCGTTCTTTTGTTTCTTTTCTAAATCCCAGAAGATTTCATCCTTTATGATTCATTTATCCCATCAGATAGGAAGAAAATTGAAGCATTGTTACAAAGGTGTTACCTGCAGCATGAGGAGCCATATTGGAGGTCTCTTTTGTCACCCCTTTTCTTTAGAGAGAACACACACACACACACACATATATGTATGTATGTATTATTAGTTATGGTTTGTCATTACTCAGTCATGTGTGTCTCAAAGTTTGCTGAAATCTAGTCCTTTTCCTTTTAAGACTGGAACTAAAGAAGATGCAGGAAAAAGGTGTGAAGTTTGAGATCGAAGCATTGTCTGTCCATGCACTTTCCTTTTTGTCAAAGCATTACTTGCCTCCAAAAATACAAGGTAAGAGCAGATGTCTATGTTTAACACTTCAATATAAATAATTATTTTAGCATTCATGAATGTTTAAAAGCTATGTTACATGGACACGTATACCCATGTCCAACATGGGTACGTGTCCAAGTGTCCGACTCGGCTAATTTGTGAAAAATTACCAAGATTTTAGCCCAAAATGAAGTGTCCAAGTGTCGTACCCATGTCCGAGTGTCAAGGATTCGACACGGGTACTTGAGGTAAAATGAAGAGTCTAGGTAACATAGTTTAAAAGTGACCTTTGCAGTAAATGTGGAATTGTAATTAAGGTGACTGCTCTATCTTAATTCTTTCCTTTATGTTTTCTCCATAAAACAATGAAATACCCCCTGAATGTAACTAATAAACTTGGAGAAATGTTTTGTTCAAGCTCCTGCACTAAATAAAGGGGTATAAAATATGTTTCTGATTTTCTTTAGTGTACTTTGCTATCATGGGTTGAAGAAGGATGTTGTCTTCCCCCGATGAATTGGGGTTTCAATTATAACAATCTTTAGCTAAGCAGCTTTTTGCATGGACTGAAAATTGGACAAATGTAACGGCACTGAAATTGTTGGCATCCATACTGTACTTGAAGGATATGTTACCTATTGGCAATTTGGCTTGTTCTCTGACTTGCATGATTGAAATGATATTTGAAGTTCTGATTTTTTTTCTTTACTTTTGAGCTAATATTAGTGTTATATGTGAATTGAACATTGCACAAATCAAACGGCACATCAAATGTTTGCTTCTATATCATGCTTGAATGATAGCTAGGGCCTAGGGAAGCTTGCTACTAATTTGTTTGTTACTTCTTGGAGTGATCTTTGCCTTGCATGATTGGAATGATTTTTGAAGATTTTTTTAAAACTTTTTCATTGTTTTTGCGGAGTGGTGGGAGGTGTTGTTTGGGTGAAAGGACTATGTGTACGAATAATTTTTGGGGGCCAATGTCTCTTCAGCCTTACGTTTTCAAACTACCTTGATGACCCATCTGCAGTAATAAATGGCAATGACTGGCAATAATTAGTAAGAATGATTGATAAGTAATACAAAGTACATAAGGAAAGTCGCATCTCACCAACCATGACCATGCGTCCATGCCTATCTACCACCACCATGAGTCTATGACCTTTCTTCGCAATATTTGATCACAATCCGTTATTAGGAAGTTAGAAGGTTGATAATACAAAGTACATAAAAAGGATGCATGTCATCAACCTTTCTTCACAATAATGGGGCAACCGTTATTCTGCTCTTTGGTCAAATTTCTGGACTAACTATGATATTCATGTGGTTAAAACTTGTTTCATGGATCCCACATATTCATTGTATCTGATGGCAAACTAATGAGAAAAGACATAATATTGATTCAAATCTTCCAAAAGCTCTTTTTAATTATTTTTTTCCCTCTCGTCTTTCTTCAGCTAAGCTAATACAGTACTTTGCTACGGAGTAGTTAAATGATTAATTGATTCAACAGAATTAACGTTAACTTTTCACTGTTCATAAATTAACTGGAAGTTAGTATTTGTTCTTAAGATTATGCTTATTTTTAATAGTTTCGTTCCTTCATCCTTTCCTCACAGATATGTCCCAAATGGCCCGTTCGATGAATGGTTGAAGTACCGTTATTCCTTGTCTCAGTTTCTGTTGCAAATATGTACAGGTGGGCAGGTGGTTGTACGGACCATTGTCTACCAAATAAGTACTGAACTTGAAGGGTTACCTCGTTTACCGTCTTCATTGTTGAACTGCAGGTTAGGCATACACATATTAGACATAAGTCTGGATCAACTTTCTATTGGCTTCACCATTGTCGTGGGGACCCAGATTTTAAGAGCTTGAAGTACATTGTGAAGCTAAACAAGACGGCAAAAGCGAAAATAATTGAGGATGTGATCGGACAAGTCTAAATATGGGATGGTTTTATCAGCCACCTATGCTATACAAAGTAAGTAGGCTAAAAATATGTCTCTCTCAACATTTTGACAAATAAATGAAATAATGCTTCCTCATGTGCTTCATGAACTGATTTCTTTCCTCCCAAATCCAAACTTCCTATGCAAATTTATTCGTGAACTATGTGTTTCATCTCACTTCTCACATGGTTCATTAATTACATGCTATGTTGTTTTGAAACACAAATGTTATAGCTGCCATTCTGCCAATACATGGTGTTTTGGGTAAAAACAATATGGTCTAGGATTTTAACTTGAGATTTAGTGAAATACAAGTTTAGCTGTTCGTGAATTAGGTTTAAGTAAACCTGCAAAAATAAACACAAGTGCATTAGCTTGGGTGGTTGAAAATGAGAAAATGCCTCTCCAATGCCAAGTTAACACTATTTTGGTTTGAGAAAACCTGCAAAATTTGTACGGGAATAATTCCAATTTTTACAAGTCTGCTCATTTTGGTCCCTATTTTGGATTAACTCAGTATAATCCAAAGTTGCACAACATCTTCTCAATTTGGTCCCAACTTTCACACGTCTGCTCATTTTGGTCCCTAATTTACCTTAAGTTACCTGATATAGCAGGTCAACAATAGCATTGAGACCAAATTAAAAAGATATTGTGAAACTTTGGATTATACTAAGTTAATCAAAAGTTGGGACCAAAATGTGCAGACGTGTGAAAGTTGAGTCTATTCCCATCATATTTTCCTTTAAAAAAAATTGTTTGACTAAACTTCGGTTCATCAATGGTCACTAATTAACTCACTATTAACGTATGACGTGTCTTGGAATTATTTACCATATTCAATTATTGAAATATAAAGTAAAATTGAGTGCCATTATTCTTCCTTTTTTTTCTTCACATTATACTGTATGTGCGAGGGTCGGCAATAATGTTTGTGGCGTATTGTTTCAAGTGAAGGAGACTTGTATTCGCTCTGCTGTAATCATTGGACTTTATGCTTAACTTACCTAACACTTAGTAGGTTTAAGTCGGCGCAAAATATGTCGAGATTCGTAAATCGTAACTTACAAGAACTTGTTTGATTGCACCAAATTTCCATAATCAAAATTTATACGAGCTCAGATAGCTAATGGTTCACCTAGGCAATTTTTTTAAAATTTTTTTTAAACAGCAAGGCTCACCTTACCGTAGTATTTCTAATTCGTATCACATTTAGGTATTGACTATTAAGTCATTTAGCTTGATTTATATCCATTTTAAGTACTGTTAAAGTAATGATTAATGTTGTCTCAGCATGCTTGTTTTCACTTGTAACCACGTGTGGCTTGCATGATGTCTACCTTGGTCTTACGAATACTACGTATATAAAGAATATATATTTAATAATGTGGGTGATAACCTTGAGCCGTCAATACTCTCTCAGACGACCACATAAGGGAACTCAATAAACCTTTTTCCACAGAGGAAATCTCGAAGGCAGTTTTCAGCATGAAGGGGCTAATATCACCGGGCCCAGATGGGACTCCACCGATCTTTTTCCATCAAAACTGGGATGTGACCAGCAGATTAGTAACTGAGGTAGTCAAGAACTTCATGCACTCAGGACATCTATTGAAAGAGATCAACAAAACTTTCATCACTCTCATCCCAAAAGAACCAGGAGCAAATCGAGTTGATAAGTTCCGCCCAATAAGCCTGTGCAATACGACTTACAAGATAATTTCTAAATGTCTTGTCAATAGGCTACAACCAATCCTACACCACCTCGTGGGGGACTTGCAAAGCGCTTTTGTTCCCGGAAGACAACTCATGGACAACTGTTTTATGGGACATGACCTTCTACTGGGTAAAACACCGGAAAAAAGGTAATAACTATGTGGCCGCCCTGAAGATAGACCTCAGTAAAGCATACGATAGGGTGAGCTGGCAGTTCCTACGCAAACTCATGCAGCAAATGCGCCTCCCAGCAACGTGCATTGACCGCATCATGGAGTGTGTGACAACAGTGTGATTCTCTGTCCTGGTTAATGGTGAACCCACCCCGCTCTTTCGTCCACAAAGAGGACTACGACAAGGTGACCCCCTGTCGCCTTACCTCTTTATCCTTGTAATGGAGACGCTTTCAAAAAACCTCGCGAAGGCTCAACAAGAAGGACGTTTGCAAGGCCTAAAAGTATCCAGGTCGGCTCCCGAGATCAACCATCTCTTCTTTGCAGATGATGCCCTTTTCTTCTTCAAGGTTAACATTTCAGCAGCACACACTCTAACCTCCTTACTGAAATCTTTTGAAATGGTGTCGGGAGAAACAATCAACCTCAATAAATCTTTCATGATATTCAGTCCTAACACCCCGAGCAAATTCACCAGAATAATAAAAAGAAATATAAAGGTTCAACATCAAGCTACCCTTGGGAACTACCTTGGTTGCCCTATGGATGTAACGGGCAAAACACAAAGGAGCTTCACCCCACTAATCCTTAAAATCAAGGAAAAAATGCTCTCGTGGAAATTCAAGAATCTTATTATCACAGGTAGAGTGATCTTGATCAATAGCGTTTTGGCAGCTATTGCCGCTCACATCTCGGGTCTATACCTCATGCCACGGGCAACTACAAGGACAATAGAGTCTATGCTCCTCCGGTTCCTGTGGGGAGGCTCTGCGGAGAAAAAACCAATCTACTGGAAAAACAAAGGAACTATCCAACTGAGTAAACATGAAGGAGGCCTCGGTTTGACAAGCGTAGATTCCTTCAATAAGGCAGCCCTCTTCAAACAAGCATGGAGGATCTACTCTAATCCGCAACTGCTTATCTCTAAGTACTTCAAGGGGAGATACAAAACAGACCCAATCCGACTGGCCCTTAGGACATCCCCCCAAAAGCGTCCTCATGGGCTGCAACAAGTCTAGTTAAAGCGTCTATGTGCTTTACTGAAGGAATTCGTCACAAAATTGGTAATGGAGAGACCATTAGAATCCAGGAAGATGTCTGGGCAGGTGATCATCTGGTGACCGTCAAGACCAATATGGCACATGACCAAGAACGCCCAAACAAAGTTGTGGACCTGTTAGATGCCAACAGCGATTGACAATGTGCAAAGATTTGGAAATACTTCAATACAGAGGACGCCCTGAGAATCATAGCAATTTATGTGAGCAAGGAAAAGGTGGATGACTCCCTCTTCTGGGCCCCAGTAGACTCTGGGGAGGTGACAATCAAATCTGCTTTAAAATTCATCACTAAGGGGACCACTGACCAGGATCAAACTGGAGTCTGGAAGATCCTATGGACCTCTTCCCTCTGGCCACGCTGGAAGCTATTCTGCTGGAGAATTCTGCAAGATATCCTTCCCACAAGAGACAATCTGAGTAAAAGAAACATTCCTACTAATGTGGATTGTGTTTTCTGCAGGTGTGCTAGGGAAACTTCAGCTCATCTCTTAAGAGACTGCCCTATATCTCAGAGAATTTGGGCAGCCAGCAACCTAGGGATCTGGGTTGATAGAAGTGGTAACATTTGTTTCAAAGTATGGCTGAAGAACATGATACATTATCTAGGAAATAAGGGTAAGGAGAATGAATGGAAATTAGCAACCCTAATTTCCATCCTATGGGCCCTTTGGATCCACAGAAATGAGATTGTCTTCAAAGAAGGACAACTAAGTCCGAACAGAATTCTTCATATCCAAAAAGAAGTCATGGACAGATGGTCTAAATCAATTCAACAAAGAGAACAGAACAAACCAAGATGCAAAAGAACTGAGAATACACCAAGAGACTGGCAGGGAGGACTACATCAATCAGGAGACCCCATAGTTGTACAAGTGGACGGTGCATGGAAGAAAACAAAATTTGGATAAAGAAATACAACAAAGGCAGCGATAGGATGGTACTTCGAAGAACCTCACAAGGTGCACTCTGGAGGAATGAAGGTGCTAGCAACTTCTGCTTTACAAGCAGAGGCCCGAGCGATGTTAAAAGGTCTCCAAGAAGCAATCCCTCTAAGTAACCACATACACATTCAAACGGACAGCACCAAGCTAATTGAAGCCCTCCACCAACCAAACAAAGCAGATATCCAGATTCAATCAATAATCAAAGATTTCAAAAGTTTGGCAAGTTCAATAACGGCTATAAGGTGTTCTAAAGTAGATAGAATTTTCATTCAAAATGCTCATGTATTAGCAATAACCTATCGAAATATGTAGTGTGCGTTTTCTCCGTTGCCAAAAAAAAAAAAAAAAACCTTGAGCCGAGCCCTATTATAAGTCATCCGAATCAATATAGTCGACACACATCTGAAAGTGGAATAATCATAAATGTATGCACTGAGTTTTGAACCCAAGATCCATAATTGAAATTTAGAGACCTTGAACATTAGGACAAGACCTCAACTTCAATACTCCATATCATTTAATTTGATTGTGCAAGAGGCTAAGTATAAACTTCTTCCGTTTGTAATTAGATATAACACTTTTGAAAAAAAAAAGGACCCATGTGATGGAGTGATAGATGTAGCCATGAATTTAAAAATGGGAGGATCTGCTTAGAATGGTGGATGTAAAGTTAGAGTATCGGACATACATTGGTGATTCTAGGAGAGGTCAGAAAGGAGGCCAGATGTACTCCCTCCGTCCACAAATAAGTGCTCCATATTGACCAAAATTGTGAGAGCTTTTTGGTCAAAATGGTGCACTTATTTATGGACAGATGGAGTAGGATATTTATCTAATCTACACAAAGCGGTACTTGTGCATGTATGGTGGAACGACCATATCCTGGCGTTCAACTAAGCAAACTTTAACGGATACTTTCTCAAATCATGCGGAGTTGATTGCATTACATGAGGCAGGAAGAAAAGTCTGCCTGGCTTAGGTCTTTAATACATCATATACACGAATCTTTGGCAATTGGCATGGCGTCAATTAAGGAAAATCCAACGATAATATTTAAAGATAACACTGCTTGCATCCGTTAGGTTAAGGAAGGATATATCAAAAGTGATAAAAATTAAACACATATTGCCCAAATTTTTCTCTACCCACACCACAAAAAAAGGTAAAATTAATGTTCAACAAATTCACTCTGATGAAAACTTAGCAGACTGTTTACAAAAACATTACCTACAACAATATATAATAATTACCAAATTCATACATGATGTTGGAATGTGCCATATGAAAGATTTATGCTAATTGAAGAGAAAGGATAAAATGTGGCTGTTTCTTTCACCTAAGCTATAAATGGTTCTTGCTCAAAATGTTTTTCCTTAAATTTATTGAGGGACAATTTTGCAAAGAATGTAAAAGGTATAAATTCAAGGAGGAGTGTTCCTTTCATATAACACTTTACATTGTACGACTATGGTATATTCCTTGATGCATGGGTAACTCATCACTACAAGATCAATTAGGTTTCACTTTTAAGTTCAATCCTCATAATAAACGAGTTCACCCAATAATTCATTAATAGTATTCTTAATTTTTAATTAGCATCAATTAATAGTATATTACTATATTTCTATACTCCATACTATTGTATAGGCCACAACAACAACCTATAATAGATGTGAAGATTATCGGCCACAATGTTCAAAATTTAATATATCTTCAATCTTGATATATAGTAATTAATAACTAACTACATTTGAATTTTAAGGTTTTGGATAAAAGACTAAATTTTAAGCCATTACAAGTTACAACCAACTAAATAGCAAGATAAAACAACTATAATCAAATATAAGAATCAATGTCAATCCTTCAAAAATTCTAAAAAGAATGAATGTCAAATTTTATGTTAGCATGTCAACTCAATTTGAACTAATTAAATTTAATTGCAACGTAATTATTTGATGGGTTAGATGGGTTGAAATCGGGTTGAATATTTCAACTTGACCATTAAATTAAATGTGTTGGGTTAGACAAACGCATTTAGCTAAATGAATTGAAAATTATCATTAGATTCGATTCCGGTTAATTTATTGGATTGGATACAATTTTACGACCCCTACTTTAAGCAAAGTCGAGTAAAGTGCAAGTTCGCATTTGAACTTGGAGTGGCAAATAAATTATACTTTATAGGTTATACTTATTAACAGAATTTTAGTTCTTTATCATTGGGAAAGGCTGGATTAAAATCCTTAGTGGTTGAGATGTTTTCCTTTATTTTTTTTTGGGCAAAGGAGGTTTCCCTTGTGTTTTTTCAAAAAAAAAAAAAAAAAAAAAAGAAGTTTCCCTTGTATTAATCCCTGTCTCTCTTTTAATCAGCCTTGTCCAATGCACCTCGACATATTTCTAAATTTCGCGAAAATATCATAAGGAGTCACAAAACTACATACAATTCATTGCTCTTTTTGTAGTTGATTCTTATTTTAACAAATAGGTATGTAAAAGTTGGAGAACGGGTGAGAAGAATATAAGTAATCTAAGATCGACAATTTAACAAGACCGGCTTGTAATCGGGTTTCAAATCCCTTAACTCTTAGGCCAAATTCTATCTAATCCGATTATTTGATTACATGTATGTTTAAAATCAATTTTGTCTTTCAGCAAATTCAACATATTATTTCTTATCATTTTTTTCTTGCAAATTTTAAATCATTTTTTTGGTGATTTACAAATTTTAAAATATGCAAAGAATAATAATTTTCGGCATTTGGGTGCATCTAATTTATAGCTAGGGTTTGCTATTTTGCTAACCCAATAATGTTTGAGTAATAGGCTTAGTAAAACGCAGTAAGAAATATTTATAAGCATATATGGATGAAGTTAGGAATTTGTCTTAAATAAGTGGTATAGGGCTTGTAAGGTGACTTTGATGCTGGGTTGAAAGGATAGAAACAAGTGTAACTCATATGAATAGAGGTTTTGGAGAACATTTCTTTCTTGCCTAATCGGTACAAGTTTTTCAATTTATTTTTTTTGGAAAGAATTGGATAGAGGCCTCTAATCCACATTTTGGGAACTTTTTATCCTTTTGATGGCAATTAAAGTATGGTGATTAACTCAACTAGCCTAACCTCGTTTTGAATATGGTTGGCAAGTCGATAGGGTTGACCATGATTAATATCAAAATTTACCATACCTTACATTGCATCTTTATCCTAAAAGTTTGGAACCCTAATGGAGTATTTGGTATTCAAGATTTTATTTGTGTTTCAAGCTCTCATTTTTTCAGAAAGCTAACCATATCACAGATTATGTTGCTTCTTTAGGGCATTGATCC
Source organism: Salicornia ramosissima (assembly GCA_951394345.1). Classification (NCBI taxonomy): domain Eukaryota; kingdom Viridiplantae; phylum Streptophyta; class Magnoliopsida; order Caryophyllales; family Amaranthaceae; genus Salicornia; species Salicornia ramosissima. The sequence continues at coordinate 49,689,938 of OX596235.1, read as the reverse complement.
TCTACTCATATTGATATATATCTATTTATGGATGCTAAGTTTTCTTTATGGATGCTAAGTTTTCTTTCTTTATATGTACAGATAGGTCAGGTTGTTTCATCGAGATAAACACACTAATTCATTTTTTTTTGTATACATTTAATTTTGTGTACACTAAATTAGTGTGCCACATATTAACTGTTACCCTAAAATTCATAAATGTTACCGCTTGATAAAATCATACAAATTGAGTAAGGGAAACTTTTATGGTTATAACTTATATGGGTAACTTAATGATATTTTTTTTTATCTTAGCTATTGTCCGTTGTACACTAATTTAGTGCACACCTATATATTTTAGAAATTGTGTTTGTTTTTTTGTTTGTTATTCTTTTGGAAAATACAACAAGTATTTTGTAGTTGTAGCATCAGCATTAAAATTTCAATCAATGAAACAAACATAGTTTTTTTTTTTTTTTTTATCATGTGCACTTAGGATAAATACGAGAATTATACTTAATTTGTAACATATTAATCGCAATGATTTGATATTTTCTCTCTTTATTTTATGTCAAATCGTTAAACTTATCATGTTCCGGAGGGAGTAGAAAAGTATGTACTATAAAACTTTCGTAAAGAGAATAATTACTGGATCAATAATAGTAGTTGTGTAAATATCATTAGAAACCTGTTTGATCGATTGATCGATACTGAATTTGTTTTTGACTGAATACAAATGAATGGATACCGACCGCTACCGAAAACATTTTCGATCTGTTTTACGCATAGCGAAACCGATCAGTTCTAAACCTCTTTAAAACTTGAACCCATTTTTGAGCTGTCATTATTATACTGAGACTGACCGCTGCCGAACCTATTTTCGACCTACTAAGAACCTATTTTAGACCGATTGTTATTTATCGAACATGTTTTGGACCGATTGTGTTTTACCGAATATGTATTGTATAGAACCTGTTTTGAAACGACCCATTTTAAATCGACATGTTTACATGCTTTCCAACTTGCTAGAAACTAGTAAATTTTATATAAATTAATTAAATTAAAACGACGATGACGATGATGAAAATAATAATGATTATTATTGTTATTGTTATTATTATTATTATTATTATTAGGGTAATGCTATATTAGAGGCGGCAAACGATTCGTTTGGGTTGGGTATGGGTCGGGCTGATTGGGATCGGGTCGATTCGGGTTCAAGAACTTTTAGTTTGGGTCGGGTTCGAGTCGAGTTGGATTTTGATTTTCCTCAAATGGTATAATAATAATCAAAATTACATATATTAATGATCGGATCATTCGGGTCGGGACGGATCGGGTCAAATTCATGTCATTAATATCATATGAAATTAGATATGTTTCGGGTCTCGGGTCAAGTCACTTTTGCCACCTCTAGCTATGTAAAAGGCATTATTATACTTCCTAAAATAGAAATATTTTGTAAATTCATGACAAAATTACGCGCAGATCAATATAATAAATGCTTACTTTTATCAAATATTACCATTTAGCTCCTTATTTATAACCTTTAAGAACTACTTGTATGTTTATTGTTTTTCCTATTGTTATAACTTTCAACTTATATCAAATAGTTCCAAAAAAAAAACTTATATCAAGTAGTAAAATCTACAAATCAATTCCATTTGTAGTTTCAGTGACTAGTTTGGTGGGAAAGTTGTTTATTAAACAAAATTGACTACTATTTGTTTGCTTGTGGTTTGTATTTTTATAAAATTATTATTATTATTATTGCCATTTTTGATAGACCGGTGTCCGATCCATTGCTCTTTTTTAATAGACTTGAATGTGTGTGATTTCTCAAAGATGATTGAAAAGGAAGTGCATGTGCCTACATATTGTAATTTTGTTGTTGTTGTCAATTAGCCTTTCTTAAAATAAGTAAGGCTTGATTGTTGATTTTGAGTGTGATTTGAATCATAAATATTTGACGAATCAAATAGATTCTACTCGATTATACTTTTCCTGACACATAAATCGTTATGTCAAAGTGGGTGCATAATTTGAATACTGTAATAAGCTAAAAGTGTATACTACGTATTTTTTTTAAAAAATATACAAAAGTGCTTTCTCATGTTCGTTGTTTTGTTCCTATTATCTGTAATGGGATATATTCTTAAATATTATTGTCATTTATATGTCATTTATAATCTTACCATAAATAAGTTAGTTAAATTGACTATATTACCATTGTTTTTTCCATTAAAATCTTAAAGTATCTATGGCACTTATTTTTCTACGATATTTTCAATACATTTTTTAGGAGTGATTAGTATTTTGTTTTTGTTTTGTATTCTACTTTGAGGAGCGAGTGCAATAATGTTTGAATCTTACCACTTTAATTACTTCTCTATCCTAAACAGATCAAAATCCTTTGTGACAAAATTTTGTGCCACAATATGTTCCTTCAATTCCATTGATCCTAAATATCTTCTAATCATCTTTAAAATTTGTTATTCTTCAGAAGAAATAACTAACATGGATTTTTAAAATATATTCTTCCCTAGAATGCAATTTTTGACACCAAATTGTGTCACATTACTCACATATGATTTTAATCCCTCCTAAAAGATACCATTTTCTTATTTTTGCAAAATACTCCAAGTAAGAACCTCAAAAGAGAACGACCGGAATAGGTAAACCAAGGTATATCAACAAATTTACTAACTTTACATATACTAATTACTATCCATGATCTACATAGAAAAGCATCATTACTTTCCAAAAAAAAAAAAAGGAAAGCATGAGTGCTAATTAAAAAAAAAAAAAAAAAGAAACTTCCATGCCAAATCAATACAATGGAGAAAGCCCATAAGAAGGAAATAAATAAACTATGTATAACTTACAATGCTCTATTATACATCCGGATGTACGTAGAGCTATGTGCATTCAAGGTGTTTTATTGCTCATTTTAATTTTTAAAACTAACTTTAAAATGAGTATAATTACCCTTGTATGTACAATATATCCCGAATGGATATAAGAATTTCTATATAACTTATACCCAGGTCATATATTCAAACTTTTTTTGGTGTTGGCGGGGACGAGAATCAATCTCGGAATCTCCTAGAATAGGAGTGAATCTCTAACCACCTTAGCTATCCCTCTATATTCAATTTGTAAACAAACTCAAAAAACAATAAGTTGTTGTTGAGCTTCAATTCTAAGATCTTCCTTCATCTTTCTTATGAAATCATCAAATTTTCTATTTAATTCCTCTGTACTCATCCTTGCAATTGCTTCTTGTTCCTCTTCATCTTCTACAACTTTGCTGTAACTCTGTTTCTCATCATAAAACAGAACATCAGAATCTCCCATCATCATATACTCTTTTTCATCATTACTAATCACATCATATTCTTCTTCCTTTACTTCTTCATATATGTTCTGATAAATCACATGTTTCTTCTTTACATCTTCTTCTTCTTGCATTATTAACTCTTTTATTTCTGTTCTGTTATCTTCATCTTTATCTTCATCTTCATCGGACTGCAAACAACGCAGCCTGTACGTCCTGTACATGAACTCGTGATCGAGGGTGGTGTCGGGGAGGGGTGGTGGACAGGTGTCGGTCGTGTGACCGGAGTACTTAGCAATAAACACCAGAATCCCATTGCATAGCAAGAATATGTACTTCTTGTCTCTTGAAATGGAGAATATTTGGGATGATAATGTGGATAAGTAGGAGTTGAAAGAAGGGTAGAAAGTTGGGTGTAAAAATAAGGAGAAAACAGAGAAAGATATAGCTATTTGGATCACCCTTTTTAGAAACTGGTATAAAAAACAAGATGATGATGAAAAGTGGTGCATGTTTTGAAGGTTTTGTTCTTGTTGATGCATTTTTTTTGGGGTTTATATTTGGTGTCTTGTAATGTAATGTAAAGGGGGGATATAATAATATAAGTATAAGAAGGGAGGTTTTGTGGAATGAATTGAAGTAGTCTGAACTTGGAAGATTTGGTTGTAGACCCTGAATTTTTAGTTACTTTTACTTCCCTTTTATAGGGGGAGCAAAAGGCCTTTGGATGTGTGTGAATTAACAAAATTGCCCCTTTTGTTTCATGGGATGTGGATTGTGGAGTGGCTTTTTCTTGGATTCATGTGATGTAAGATTTCTATGTCATATGATGTGGGGCTTTTAGAATTTACTTATAAGCTATTTGGTATGTGTTTTTTTAGGTTTGGAAATGGACTCACATAGCCTTTTTTAAAAAAAAAAAATTGTTTGTTTGGTTAAAGAAGTAAGGTAAAAATTACCATTTTATAAGAATAGCTATTTACGTCTAATTATTTTCACTTTAACAGGTACGGAAATAATTACAGAAGATGACCCAAACTGTTGGAATATTGGTGGAAGATAAGAGGCAAACTTCAGAATATTCGTGGATTATTCAAGGTTCGGAATAATAACAGAAAATGGCCCAAACTTCGGAATATTATTTGCAATTTTTCGCAAAAAATATTGTTTGCCTCCTTACGCGCAAATAGCCTTTTTTTCCAATTGTTTGTTTGGTTAGAGAAGTAAGGTAAAAATTACCGTTTTATAAGAATAACTATATACACCTAAGGGCTTGTTCTCTTCAACTTTTTTTATCAGGTCCCAGAACTAATCAGGTTTAAGCAGATTAGGTTATGTTCAATAAGTTATAATCATGTCAAGTTTAATCAGGTGAGATCGGGCCAGGTCAGATCAGGTCAACAAAACACATATCTTTTCTTTAACAGCTAAGGGAACAAAAAGTATTGTTTGCCTCCATAAACGCAAAAGCTAATAATTTAGCTATATGCTACAAGAAGAAGAGGAAAAGAAACTAGTGAAACAGACGCCCTTAATTTTTCTTATTTAAATCTTATATGTTCCAATTTATTTATTCTCATTATATGAAATACCCTTTTTTTTTACTATAAATTTTAGAACTATCTTTAATTATGCCTTAATGTTTACTGCCCTTAAAAGGGTTGCTTTCCAGATACATGATTGAAGTTGGGCATTCATTTTAGACGTAGGCTCACGAGACAACAAAAGTTAATGAAGATCGTCCCGCGTTATGTTTTTTTTTTTTGGGAGAAAAAGGTAAAGAAGTGAAAATTTCACAAAGTGATATTATGAGTTGTCTAGTGCTAAGAAATAAGATAACTTAGCATCCAAAAACGAATGGATGTCAATGTGCGTTGGGGTCCAATATTCGAGGGATTCAATATAATTCGTTGTATGATTGCCTAAACGGAAGATGTGAGCAGAATTGAAGGTTGTAAAGCTTCTGAGAATAGAGCGAATGTCGTCCAGAAGAAACTAGATTTTCCAAAGGTGGTTGAATTTACCTTGTAAAACATCGATAAAGATAGTTATCACCTTCAACAAAAATGAAAGTCAGTTTATGTTGTCTGGCTAATAAAAGACCATTCTGAAGATGCATCAGCACCTAGCAAGTAGGGCGTTCCCCAAATTGACGAGAATATGAATGAAAGTAATCACTACTTGATGTTTTTATCTGATCTGGACGCCCCTTCCCTTATTAAAAAAAATAAATAAATTTAACCACCACCACCATGGTGGTGGTGGTAGCGACGGTGGTGGTCGAGGTCATGGCGTGGTGTCTGACGTCGTTGTATATTGTTGGGGCATCTGATCTGGACGCCCCTGCCATGGTTGGGGCGTCTGATCTGGACGCCCCTTCCCTTATTAAAAAAAAAATTTAACCATCACCATGGTGGTGGTGGTGGCGGCAGCGGTGGTGGTCGAGGTCATGGCGTGGTGTCCGACGACGTTGTATATTTAATCTATGTTGTTGTGGTGTAATTCTAAATCAAGGGCAATTTTTTCTTTTTACTTTTGGTTGTGGGCGATTTTAAGTAATATGCGGGCGACGTTTAGCAACCCACATATTGGGATCCATTGGAGTTTTCTTATTTTCCTTTTTCTTTGTTAGCTTTCACATCATCAATGTACTTTTGTGGATTATGACAATAATTATTATTTTATGTTCAATTAAAGGAATACCTCCCGTCAAAAAAATAAATAAAATTAAGGGAATACCTCCATTTATTATCTATATTATAGTACTTTGTATAAGCCATGCGCTATGAAGTCCCACTTGAAAAAGTCTATGTTACCCACAAAGATTTTTAAAAATTTATATATCATCACTTCAAATTATTAAGGAAAGTTCTTATAATTTTTTAATTTTTTAAATGAAAATATTTCAAAATATATAATTTGTAAAAATAAAATAAAAATACCAAAATTAGTATTTTTGAATTCGCTATAAATAGACACTTATATATATTGATATAGTTAATGACATAAAACTTTACCTTTTGATTACTGTATAAATTTTATAGCTAATATAGAACAATGAATGAATTTTTTTGTTTATTATTGTAGGATGGCCTGATAAAAGAGATTAGTTTTGTTTATGAGTATGTTAATGACTAATGAGTGTGAATTTGACAAATATCATTGAATTCTTCTTTTTAATTTTGCTTAATAATTTGTTGCTCATTTTCAATTGCTTCTAATCACTTTTTATATATCTAAATATCTTCTAATAGTTGAATCTTAATTTATAAAAGATAAAAGTATGTTCGATAAATACTCTTAATTAATAATACATTATAAATCATGTTTTTCGATGAGGTAAAATGATTGGGAAGTCATCACACGCATAATATGCATAAAAGTTTTATCTCCATTATATAAGCCAATTAAGGGGGGCTATGGTGTCCCTCTTATAAAAAGACTATATAACCCTTTTTATTAAAAAATCATTAATTTTTTTTATTCTTTTATCGATTTAAAACTTTGCATATATAATAAGAGAAAATCAAGATCGTTTTATCCAATAAAAAAAAAGATCCTTATAAAAAAACTTACTTAAAAACCCATGCAAAAAAAAAAAAAAAAAATTACAATTAGAAGATGATCTGCCATAAGATAAGCAAATTCAATTCAAATAATTATAATGCAATAAATACAATTTTTTTTACCTAAATATTCAATAGAAATCTCAAAGACAATTCATAAAAGTATCGAGATATACAAGTGTATAATCTCATCAATTTCAAAGAAAAATAAAATTTTCCATACTGACGTATCTATAGGTCATGGACTTATGGGTTTGGCTAATAAAATATGATAACGCTCAATTTACATTTGTTTTCTAGTGAGAAAGTGCATTATATAGTATAGATATATAGATGATGGTTGAATTTTTTTAGTCTATTAGATTATGTACTTGGGCCTTTTTTTTTTATAAAACTTATCTAAAATTGAATTAAATTTGTATGAACTGAACAGAATTAGAGTAAGCAGGAGTTAGAAGTAAACTGAAATAAACTTGTATAAATTAAACTGAATTGAAATTTCATAAATTTAAATAAAAAAAAAGTTTAACTCCTAAAGATCAAAGAAAAAGAAGGGCAAGTTTTGAGCTTACCTTCTCTTTAACACTAATTTTTCCCTTTTAAAGTCACCATATAGTACTAGGTTTTGCTAACACATGTAAGATTATTAGGAATACTTATGCTGTCTTTTAGGAAAAGGGCCGCGTAAATACAAGTTTTTGATTAATTAGTTTCCCTGTTTTTTTAACTTCACTTCAAAATCTAGGAGCTCAAACTCCAATTATGCATTTTATTACACTCATTCACAATTTCAAATACAAGTTTGTCACACTTCAAATGGAATATGACAACTCACAATCTCACAATCTTCCTTAATAGGCTTCAACTATACAATACATAGTGGTACATAGCTTCCTTGATGCAAATGTATTTATATGTAGGAGGTTGGAATTCTAGCGCAGTGAGGCTGGAGTGCACCTTGCAACTGAGAGGTTGTGACTTGTGAGTTCTATTCTCATCAAACCTCACTTCCTCAATAAATATAAGGGCAATACTGACTCGACATTTCTATGAGAGAAGCCGTATGCTGGGACCAGTAACCTTATTTGTTAATAAAAAGGGTAAAACTAGTTTTTCAGAATGTACGTAACCTAACATTTAAGAATTCCATTGCTAATATTACAAAATGTTTGTACTTCCTCCGTTTCGAAATAAACGCAACAATTTCTATATTAGGAAGTTTCAAAATAAATGCAACAATTTTAATCTTTCCATTTTTGTAATTCTTTTCTTCCTATCTCTCACATCATCACATACCCCACTTTCTCTCTCTATCCCTTTTACTCTCACAACAAAAAATGGACTAGGAGTCCATGCCATCCAATTTGTTGCGTTTTTTTCGAAACGGAGGAAGTATAATAACCAATTATGCATAGTGTCGAAATATGTCTCGTGTCGAGCCTGGTCACTGCTAAAAAATTAAAAGGAAGGCTTGTGTCCGACCCATACCCCCATGCCTTCATGGTCTATTTCATGCAACCTACGTGCTAGCTCATGTGTTGACCCACTTGTCGGTGAGTCGGTGACTGATGAGCCAACCCATATGCAGACCGATCTAAGTTTTACAGTTGTGTAAAATTATCAATTACGGAGTAATTAGCATAGAATTGAACACAATTGTTTCACTTTTATACGATTTTAGCAATATTAGCAGATTTTACCGCCACGTAACATTCTCATCGACATTCTCATCAAAAAGTAACATTAAGAATCATCGTCCCGAATACACGCTTCAAAACCTGCTTCTCTAGGAAGACACAAGACTCTAAACTACTACTATTGTTCATTACAACACTAGGATTACATTGACATACACTAGATGCATAAAGATTTTGATATAATGCAATTCCTACTTTCAATTAAGCTTTTAATTAGAGCCACATTAGTTCTAATTGTACAGCATTGACAAGTGACATCACACCTAATCAAGTTTTTGGCTATCATGTACTTACTAATTAAAGTATTGATTCAGAATTCTATGGTCCACAACCCTTCTAATAACTTACCAGATCATTCATATAAGAACAAGCACGAATTCCATCATTTTTTCTGCCAAATTAAAGATGATAGTTTATTTAATATAAGCTGTTTTTTTTTTTTTTTCAAGTTTATGGGCAAATAATCAAATTTCAGGTGTTAAGGGCTTGTTTACTTCAGATTATATTCAGTTCAGTTCAGTTCATCTCTATTCAGTTCAGTTCATCGCTATTTAGTTCAATTAATACAATTCTATTCAGTTCAATTCAGTTCATCTCTATTCATCTAATGTAAACGAGGCCTAATTAGTGAAGATTCTTGCTCTATATTCTTATCCAAAAAATAATCTATTTGTAGTCCTGCACGTGGAATGTTTTACACTTTTTTCTGCTCTACCTATACGTCTTGTACATTTGGCTAAATTTCAAACTCTTTGCTTCTTTTTTTGGGAGTGTTATTTGCTATACATAAAATTGTGCTCTTAGAAAGTTGATATAATATGTTAAATGCTCATCTCAATCAAAAATTTTAGTTGATGGTTGAGGCCCAAGATTATATTATATATTCTATTATTATATTACTCTCTCAACCTTTAATTATTTTTTGCTACACATTTCTTAAATTGGTATGTACCGCAAGTTCACTTTGAAAGTTTTATTGTTTCTAGGTTTATCTACATAAAGAGAATTTTAATTATGATGTATCTAGCTTGATTCGTCTCATTATGTAATTTTAAAAATACCCATCAGGTTTTGCAAATTCTCGGATGTAGTTATTTTTTTTTTAAGGTTTCTTATGTGTATCCACCAATTAATATAACTTATTCATTCATAGCCTGATTGTTATCTCATGGTTAACTCTCCATTAATAATATGTTTAAAGTTGTTAAAAAAGAGAAAAAGGAAAAAGAATCCCTCCAAATTCTACACACCCCTATCACGTGCTATTTAAAACACAATCTCTAATTTCATTTTCTCATCTTCTTGTATATTTTTTTTTGTTTTTAAGAAAGTGGATACATCTGAGAATTCGCAAAACTTAGCTTGATGGGTATTTTTAAGAAAAAAACCAATTTTTTAACATCTTTAAACATAGCCTTAACATAGAGTTAACCACGATATAGCAATCAGACTATGAATTGAATGAATAAATTGTGTTAATTGGTGGGTACACATAAGAAACTCTAGAAAAAGTGGGTACATCCGAAAATTTGCAAAACTTGGTAGATATTTTCAAGAAAAACCTTTTTTTATTATATGTAGTTTAAAATATTTTGAATTGAAGTTGTGTTTTGGCCGATGTGAAAAAATTGATGTAGTAGTATCTGGAATGCCTTTATTTATTTTTTATTTTTTTTGGCAACGTTTCTTTATACTGTTAAAGTACTCATCATTGATCATTGGCTTGACGGTTTGATCTGTTGGATTTTAGCATTCCCAACCCAATTACTTTCTAGCAAATCAGAAGGTCGGTAAACTTATTTTGTGGCTATTAATTGCAGTTCAATGTAGCCCTACCTAGTTCAATTTAGTCTATTTTTTCAATTAAATTTTCATTTTTTTTTTAAAATTCAATTGAAATTAATTGTAGCTCCTAAAAGTTTTATGGCTTGATTAACATTTTTTTGTAGGCTTAGATGTTGGTTGGAACGAGGGTTAATTTGGCACGGCATACGTTGGGCTCGACCCAAAACAAGTCTGCTAGTGGCACGACAAAGCCTGAGAGATATATTAATGGTCGTAGATGGTACATGGACAACATTTTTAAATTCTTGGACGAGCACAACGAGTTGACCTATGTGTTTGTCCAAACATTATACGAGTAAAATTGATCAATTGTTATATTATGGACCTAGGTCCATTTAGCTGTATGTACACTCTCTTCATTTTCAGTCGTAAGACCATTTATATGTAGAGAACATTCATTTACAATGCTAATTGGTCATTGCTGCCTTTTAATGTTTGGTTTATTTTATAATAACATGCACATTCATTTACAAACACTAAATCTTGTATTCTATGCTAACACTCTGCTAATCAAATGCTTGCTTAAACAACCATTTTATTGTTGAAATTTATACATAATCATTTGATTGTACAAAATTATATGTCGTCAAATGCTTATATTATTACAATTTGAAAGACTATCAATTTAGGTAATAACTATATATATTACTCACACACTTTGTTTCACCTGAAATACTCGTGTCAGATTTTTGACACTTGAATTGGGGTATGTAAGACACTTAGCTTGGGCACTTCATTTCAAGGTAAGATTACGAAAAATATTCACAGAATTCCCGATTTAGACATTATATATAGTGTTGCTTTCGGTAGTTTTCAAGTGTGTCTGTAATACCCCGAAATTTCGGGATATTTTAAATTTTTTCTTAATTAATTAATTATATAATTAATTAATTATTTAATTGATTATTATTTAATTAATTATTAAATTGGTTGTAGCAATCTAATTATTTCACCTTGACCTTACTTTAGCCCAATCATCAAACCTGAGCCCAAACTTTTTATCTTGTTTTGCTAAATAGGGCCAAAGCCCAAACCCTTGTTTTGTTAAACCCACGACCCCCTTATTAATTTCTTTTATCTATCCTTTTCTATCCTATTCTATTTACAACCTAAACTAGTAATCTATATCTATTTTTGACCCTTCCTAAAAATCTGATTTTTATCCTCCATCTAATTGTTTTATTTTATTCTTTCAACCTAAAATACTAAACTATACCTATTTTAATCCTAAACTACAAATAAAAACTAAACTACAAATAAAAAGTACAAATAAAACTCCTCCTTTTCCCCACACAAATACTTCCTTCACTTTATCAATTCAAACACCTTCATCAAAGAAAGTTCAACCTTTAGCCTTTAAAGATTGAACCATTCACCATCAATATTAGGTAATTGGATTGCTTTTACTTAATCTTTAGGATAGATTAGTTTCATAGTTTTTAGAATATGGTTTGGAATTGTTTAGAACAATGTAGGATTGCTTAGAATTATGTAGAATATGTTTCGTATTGATTGTTTGCCTTGAATGAGGAATGTCGAGTGGTGCTATGATATTATCTTGATAATCTTGTGAAATCTTGATGAATCTTTATATCTTTTAATTAATTTTATGCTTAAATTAATTTATTTAATTGTATGTTTATATTGAATAATTGTATGGAAATTGTCTAATCTTGATCTTGATTTATTTTCTTGAATGTCGAGTGACTCATATAATATTGGGGTGAATTTGCAATATTTTCTTGAATTAAAATGATAATCGATCTTGGCTATTCAATTGTTCAATTAAAGTCTTAAATTAAAAAGAATATTTTTGTTCTTGTTGTTCTAAATTGTCGAGTCACTTAGAATAATTTTAGGGAGTTTCTTTACTGTTTTATTATGAATCATGATTTATTTCGTGGCAACATTCGTCCTTTTATTTCTTATAATAATTTAATCTTTCAAACCGATAAAACTGTCCAGATTTAGTTTACGAACTATTCAAGAAACTTAATCAATTCGGATGGCTACGAAATTTTAGGTGGAAGTCAGTAATATTCTTTTACAGCTTTTTTTAAATTTTCGCAATTTTTAAAGTTCGTTTGATATGGCAGAAAAATCTGAAACTGATTTCAGCCTAATCTGATTTGTTAGTTATAAAATCCCTTAAAAATAGTAAATGACGTTATTTTTGGATGAAATTGATGCACGTTAAACCTTGACCCATGTTTAACTCCAATCAAAATTTCCAGATTATTTGATACCTTTAGACGGTCGATCTTAATTTAATTCTTTAAATCAGATTGTGTAAAATAGTGTGATTGAATTATTAAAACATGTTATTATTAATTCTTGAAATGTTCTTATATATCTTGGCCCTATAATTGCCATATGATATTATACAGTTAAAGGATTAACTTTTGATCTTGTTCTTGATTAATCTTGATGTCTTGAGGTTGTTGCATAATTTATGTATTAATTAGGTTAATTTATTTAATTATTGATAAAGGTATTTAATTAATTTAAAGTGTTAATTTTGGTATTATTTCTCCAAAATGTCGAGTGATGTGAAATACGGAAAATAGGATTTTTATCATGTTTTAGGTAACTTATGTAGCTAATTGTCATTTTATATGATTTATTGAAATGTTTATATGATGATATGATGAATTTATTTAATTATTATTTTTAGATTAAAATGTCGTGTGGTCTCATATTTTATTTGATCCATTTTAGTTTAATTTTTGACTTACAATATTATTAAAAGGTAATTTTAGGAAGCATTATAATTATTATAATTAAAGGAATTAATAGGGATAAGTTGCAATACGAAAGAAAGTAACAACATAATTATTACCATTAAAAGGAATTAATAGGGATAAGTCGCAATATGAAGGAAAGTAATAATATGAATAAAGGAAGGGTTATGGGTAAAATATGACAAGATAAGTATTTCAGGGGAAGGTTTCCTTTGTATATGTGTATAGTATGAATTTTGTGTATTTGTGACTGCATGGTATACGTATATTGTATGTATTTCTAACCGTATTTTGCAGGTATTTTATACGTATTGTATACATATTGTTATACGTACTTTGTACGTATTTCGTATGTATTTTTGTACGTATTTTTGTACGTATTCCATATGTATTGTTTGTACGTATTCCGTATGTATTTTTGTACGTATTTTTGTACGTATTCCGTATGTATTTTTGTACTTATTTTCGTACGCATTCCGTATGTATTTTTGTACGTATTTCCAAGTATTTCTGCATTATTTTTCCGCATGATGTTGGTCATTTTCGAGTGGTATAAGTTTAGTTTGGAGTTTGAGTCAAGTTAAGATGAACAAGATTGGATTAGAAGTTAAGCTATGACGATAAGGAATTGAATTGAGGATTGGAATAGAACAGAACAAAATTGAATTGAATTGAAAAGATGATTAACTATGAAGTGACCACCTATCTAGTGGCTCATGTGCCATGAACATAGGTATAGTCGAAGCCACTGTCCTATCTTTGGATTGGGGACAGTTTTTGATCCCAGTGCTTGGGGAGTAGATCCTTGTGGTTGACCCGGCATGGGTAAGGAAAGTTGGGGGGAGTAGATCTTCGTGGTTGACCTCTTACGAGCATATGACTGGTCACGGATTAGCACCTGATTGGGAAAGAACAGAAAAGAAGAGTCGTTGATGAGGATTAGAAGACTAGAATTGGTTGAGCTGAGCTGAAGGTCTTTTTAAGGATGACTTGTATGATTGTTTTCCGCTACGTACTTGATGTGATTGCTTGTTGACTTCTTTGCATGATGACTTGTTCGACAGTTCAGATGATCTGTTCTGATTATTATGTTTCTAATTGTGTTCTACTGATTAAGTAGAACAATCTAATTACTCACCACTGACTGTGGACCCCCCATTCTATTTCAGGTACAGGTGGTGATTGAGCTTAGACTACGTATGGGCTGGGATTGTGAGCTAGCCAGCTTAGAAGTGACCCGATGACTAGTTTAGATTATGTTTATTTGATTTAGTAGTCTATTCTTTATTTTGTAATAGTAAAGGATATTGGTTTGATATTTATTTTGGGATTATCTAACAGTTTTTAATGAATAATATGATTAAGTTTTAGAGCTTCCGCAGTAGTTTATGAACCTAACTTTGAAGTTTTAGAAGTTAATGATCTGTGATTGTTGTTTTCTCCGAAAACAACGCTGCTAAATTACGGGTCGTTACAGTGTCACTCTACACCAATTTAATCAATTTAGACTTTGGATCATATATAGTTTACAAGACATTAGCAATTTAGGTAACATACCCCCTAATTACTAATAAATCCCTTTGGCACTAATTTGCACATTTTGGATCTTATTTACAGTTTGATAGAGTATAAAACCAATTCTTGCACTTCAAGCATTCAACCATCAACGTAACAGATCAGCTAATTAAAGATTAAGCTAGTGATTGAAGCCAGGTAAAATGCCATGCGTTTAGCACTAGATTTTTGTAGTGATTTATGATTGTTTTGCAAAGTGGTAACAATGAAGTTTGTACGTGCGCAGAATAATATAACCTATATCATTATACATTACATGATTGAATATGCACATGAATGGGGTGCCCTGGAGTTGAAAATAATTTTCCCTGGAAGATCTTATGCCACCCCTTTTTTTAACAAATAATTGTTTTATTATTTGTCTTCTTTTGTGATTTTTTAGATACTATTATTGATTTTGACTACCAATCTACATGTATGTATTCTTTAAGGGATTGATTTTCTGAAGAAATTTAGGTGCATTTTTACTATACATACTTTAATGGATATATGCATCTAAACTTTAGTTAATTGGTTCAGTTTAGGTCCTAATAAGCCTACAAATTAACTTATTTTACGTCTTTCCGTCCCAAAAAATGCTCCATTTACTTTTTCACATCTCCCAAAACACGACTTAAAAAATTAATATATCTAATTATATATAACAAAAATTATAAAAAATATATATTTGGAAAATATATTCCGAGATGAATCAAACGAGTTTCCACATGAATATATTTTTCGTTGCCTATTTAAAATTAAAGAGAGTCAAAGTTACAAGAGGTCGGAATAGTGCTTATAGTCAAAACAGAGCATTCTTTTTATTAAAAAAAAAAAAACAAATGGAGTAATTAAATTCAGTTTAGCTCATATAAGAGCGAACAGGCCAGCCTCGTAACATTATCTTGTTCAAGTTGCTGTCTTGTTGAGTTAGTTTTTATAGTTTATAGAAATGTACGTCAAGATGAAACTGCTATCAATGTAAAGAACTGGTCATTTTATAAAGGTTATTTCTTGTTGTTTAAATAGTTTTTCTGTTATAATTTTCAAATGCTTCAAATAATACATGAGACGAATTTTCTTCTGTTTTTACCCTTGTATATCCATCGAAATTGCCCTTTGCTATCAAACATTGCATAAGCACCGTAGACATATAAAATTTGTATCATGTAACGTCATTTAGGTTTGCTCCATAAAAGATCAAATGTAGACTTAAATTTAAATTAAAAAAAAAATGGGTCATAAAATTATTAATTTGGGCTTATATAATTAATTACATGAGTCCGTTTTAATTATTTTGAGAAATATGAAGTCCAGGTTATATAAGTAAAAGTTTGGGCTTAAAAATCAAAGGAAAACAGAAGATTTATGACTATAAAGCCCAAAAGATTAGGTCATTTCTAAAACGCTAGTGAGAATAATACTTTATAAATAGAGCATCCTCCTCACTTTTAAACTGTTGTCAGATTCAGAAACATTCAACTCAAACTACGTAAAAAGAAATGAAAATTCCCTCTCATAAACAAGAAAGTAGAAGACAATTTTTCCTCTTTCAAAGGACACTACAAAAAACTCACACAACGAGGGCAGCTTATCATGATTAAAGAGGGCAATATGAGTATTGTTTTAGTTAATGATGCCTACAAGGGCAATTATTTTTGCACTCATTGATATTAACAATGAAGAAAATATGATTATTTTGCCCTCTTAGACTTTTAAAACTTTGTCCTATTTGACAATAAATAAAGTGTTTAAATCAAGGAAAACAAAATTTATTGCCTTTGTTGATATCAATGAAGGCAATTTTGTTTGCCCTTTTTGAATTGAATCGAAGAGGGCAAAACATTTAAAATTGGCTTTGAAACCTAATACAACGGGGCTACAAGGGCAACATGAGGGCAATACTAAAATTGTCATTATAATCTAAGACAAATTTTGTATCAAATAGGGCAATTTTAATTGTCTTTCTGGAAAACCGAGTAATTAAGTCATTGAATTCTCCACCATTCAAGCCTCCGTTCTATGTAGACAGCAAATCCTACCTTGAACAAGAACATTGAAGGCCTCACTCAAGTCAAAGAAACATAAGGAGGGGGTACAAAATTGTAGCTAACAAAAATGGTTGTATTTCAAGAGTATTGGTAGTGCTGACAAAAACTGACACAGTGACACGACACAATAACACTATACGAAATTATCAACTTTAGGTGGATGACTTAGACATGTTTAAGTAAACATATTGATATGACACAATACACTTATTAAATAGGTCGAATTTTGGCCTTTTAAATCAAGGTGCTTCACTTCGTTTTTGTATGCAAATTGACACGAACACGACAGAACACAGTCGGTTTGCTAGCTGCGCACTAGGAGTTAGTGGTATTGTAGTCTATTTGTCTCTTCTTGTATTCCTGCTGCTGCTGCTGCTGCGAAGAGCGAAGCGGGAAAACGAATTAGAAAAAGGTCAGCAATTGCAGCTAACTTACTCCAATTATTGCATGCGGCTCCACCATAGGTGTTCCTTTTTTTTTTAGGTTGAACTGAGTCGGGAACAAGTTCGAAAATGAATACGGATACAGGGACTGAAAACAATAAATCTAAAAAATAATGTTAATGGGCACGACCAATTATAACATGAAGAATCGGAATCGTCTGATCTCCAGTACGGAGACGAATAATCAGATTCGAGGATGGCTACTTATATGAAGGTCTTGCTGTTGAATTTGATTGAATATTAGAAACGGGTCTGAACAACCCAATATGGAAGAGAAGAGTTAGGTTACTTACAAGTCATAGGAACTTCCATCCTAAAACCAATTGGTAATAGGAGAAGTAACTCCTAGACTTATAAGTTAGTTTAGTATCTCCTCATCTTTCGACGTGGGACACTCATTAGTGCATTATATGGGGTTCAACACTTGCATAGTGTACTAATGAAATTGATTTTTAATTTGTTGTGGTGGGGTTGGGGTGGGCAAAGAGGAATTACGTGTTAAACGGGGTGAGATTTACAAAACTTTTTGAAACCAATTAATTAATTTTGTCATTGTTTGTTTGGAGAAACATTCATTCACACAATTTAACTCTTTAAGTCTTACTTAGCATGTTAAAAGAATAATCAGTGATTATTTTTTATTCTACTTGTTTTTTTTTTTTTTTGCAATTGTGTTTTGTGTATATAAATAACCTAAAAATGTATGTAGCTTTTACCTTTAGGCTCCGTTTGTTTTGATGGAAAACATTTTCCCGGAAAATGATTTTCCTCCCTCTTTTCATTTTCCTTTGTTTGTTTTGGAAAGGGATGGAAAACAATTTTCCTTGAGATGGAAAATGTAACTTTGGGAAAGGAAAATAATTTTCCTTTTGTGGAGAAGGAATGTCACATTTTCCTTCCTACTCCCTACTTCCCCCTTATTCACTCCTCCCATCTTTCCTTCATTTCTATTTCATGTTTTCTTTATTTCACAAGTTTTCCTCTAATCAAACAAACAAAGGAAAACTTTGTTTACATCTATGTTTTCCATTGAAAATTGTTTTCCTTAGAAAATGATTTTCCATGAAAATTGTTTTCCTTCAAAACAAACAGAGCCTTAATCTTTAGTTTATCTTCTCTCGAGTATATATAATCATGGGGTTATAATTGTTGCTTGATTTGAGTATAAGATGTAAACACTTAGGGTTTGTTCGACATAAGTGCAATTTTTAATAGATATAATAATAATTAACAATTGACTTTTGACACCATTCAACTGAGTTACTTTGACCATTATAGATATTGGTAGTAGGAATTGGCTTGACATAAACTTTGCAAATATGTATACATTTTTTAAGGTTTATACAATAATAGAGATTATCAGTCATACTTGTATTTCGACATGTAATAAAGTAAGGAATAAAATATTAGATCAACCTACTATCGAAAACATTATAATTTTGAAAACAAATAACAGAATACTACAAACCACTTTTTCGAATATCTTTTTTTGGGTTTTTTGCAGTTAAAAAACAAAAAATAAAAAAAAATAAAAAAATAAAACTATAAACGATCACAAACATGCCATATATATAAGTTAGTAAGAAACTTGGTTATATAGAATGGTAAACTATAATAAACCATGAACTAGGATAGTAATATAAACTGTCTAGAATTAATTGTCAAATAGATATAGTGTATAATCCTAATTATTCTCAACTACTCCCTCCGTTCCCATTTTTTTGTCCTGTTTGACTTTACACACATGTCAATGCATTTGTTTGACCTTAAATATCTTTTGTTGTATATGTGTAAAAATTATAATAATCTGCTATTAATTAATAACGGAGTCATTGAGATGAATCAAACAAGACCTCACATTACTATATTATGTTTTATATGTTGAGAGTAATTTAGAAAATTCTTCGACCTTATGAATAGTGTCAAGATTACATATAGGACAAACAAATGGGAACGGAGGGAGTAGTATATATATAATTATGTAACATACCAACGTTGTCTTGGTCTAGTGGTGCCAGGGGCTAGACTTGGTAGGGAAAAACCACGGTTCGATCCCACGCAAGCACGTTGGGAGAAGTTTAAAACCTTAACCTCAGGACACACTCCGAATCTGGATTAGCCCAAATGGGTGAACCGGGTGGGTACACCAATATATATATATATATATATAATTATGTAACATTAAACATGGTCTATATATAATATAATGCCACATTATATATATAAGCAAATGCATGTAATTAAAAAACCTTATTTAGTTAATTAATTTTCAAATACAAGTAATAAATGATTTGGGGTTCGATCAGAGTTGATTAGGCCATAAAAATGCACCCATAGCAAACTTCCTCTTTGATTGGAGACTTCCCTTGATGTGATGAACTAGTCCATATTGCTTCAGAAGGATATCCAACTTCCATTCCTCCATTTTATCGTAATCTTCCTTGTTATATCGCGGGTAATGAAGGGGCATTTCAAAATTATTGCTACCTCCATTATTCTCTTTCGCTTGTAATACCTCCTTTTGGACCATTTTTTGAGGAGTGAATTGAAATATATTATCTATGGGGTTTGAGATATGATATACTATATGAATGTGATGCATTAATTATATATATAAACCAAGAAATAAAGATCATATATAAAAGTATCAAATTTTTGTAAATATATATTGGGTTAAGGTATATATATTACTTGCACGCATCAAAACCTCTCAATGCTATTTTTTTAGGTTTTACATAATCTCGTGTCAGACTGTCTGAGATCGATCTAATAGAATTTTTAGCTCAAATTATTATTATTATTTGTTTTGTTTAACTCTATTACTTTTTGCATGGTTTGTTACATATATACGATTTGTATAAAAAGTTATTTAGTGGGGATTACCGGCTACAATAGGTCAACAGATAAGTCGGACTATTTTTGGCAAATTTGCATAATAGTTGGGCCCACTCTGGGATAATCAATTGTTCGGACTGATATGGACAGATGGCAAATAGTATGGCCTAGTGGTGCCAATTTTGCCTTAAGAATATCAGTTGTAACTTGTAAGGCCATTAATGATTTCAGAGAGTTAGTGCATTGTATTATTGGAAAACTTATACTTAGCATTTTTGTGTTGAAGATATTGAGTTGTGACTGATGATTATTTGCTATTTTGATTAACCTAGAATTAGGGTAATCAATGCATTCAAGCACTTTCAAAATATTAAATGATATAGCTTATTTTGTTTGTGTGATTGGATTGTTAGCGTTTGTTTGCGTCAGAATTTCAACTCTTCTATGCATCAGTTGAGATTTCTTAGGCTTAGGTGTAACTGATTGACAACCCTATTTTCAACAATTTCATTTTCCTTTTTCATCGGTCCTGAATTATTTGCTCTATTTTAATATATAGATCACCTTAAAACTACACCACCACCTTAAAACTACTCCACTAGATGAAAAAATACCAACACTACTTTAAAATTCGCATTAAAAGTAAACAATGTTTTTGTTTTTTTTTGAGACAGAGGGCCGGAGCATCATTTTTAATTTTTTTTATAGCTTTTAAGATGTGCAAATCATAATAATGGAGATGATGAGATGAAAATCAAAGTGTCATTCAATGAATTCAAGTGGTAGTCGAAATGTCGAGTCTACGACACTAATATTAAAGTCAAATTGAAGCTACGTACATACATACATACTACATTAGGAAAACTAGCCAACAACACAGTTTCGAAGTGCATTATTTGAATATTTACCTAGTAATCACCTGATCGGCTGTATGCTTTCATTCCGCTTTTTTTTTTTTCAGGTTTCAATATTTTAAAATGATTGTAATATATTTCACTACTTTTTTTTATTCCTCATGTAACATATACATATATTAGGTTGAAGGAATAAAGATTAGGTTTTAATGGTTTTGCCAAATCAAATCTTGAAAGTAGTTGTGTAGTGCATTTCCAAAGATATTTCAATAATAATGTTACAGTACAAAGACAATCAAGAAGCAAATTATTAGTCCCATTATTTGAATGATTTAATTTACTTTAGAAATTAGATCTTTTTTTGTGGAAAAAAGAAAAGGGAAGCAAGCAAACAATAGGGGTAACAGTTTAGAAGAATGTTTTGTGCAATCAGATTGCTGTAGAAAATTGTTAGTATCATATTTGTCCAAAATAATTTGACTTTTTTGGTCTCTTGCTTTATGGTAGGAACCAATCATTGGCTAATACCTTTTTTTTTAAATAATGCGTGTGATACTAGTTCTTAAACTGGACCCTACTGCAGGTAATCCGATCCAATTTAACCAACATACACTTCAGAAAGGCGAAGATAATTAATGAATCTCACAAATGCGTGCGATAAGGTTCGAATCAAGGACCTCAAACTTAGCATTCGTAAGACTTAATCAGTAGGCTGAGATTCGTACTTCATCAAATCCCTAATACCTATTGCTTGAAACCAATCAATACATGAATCTAGTGCTAAAAATACTCTTTGGTGTGTATTTTAAGAGTCTACAGTTACCCAAAAAAAAAAAAACTAGAGGAGGGTGTGTAAAGGAATTCCAAAGGTTCAAATAATTCCCTAAAATGCTCAAATTGCCCCTTTATTTGTCAAGGAAAACTGCACTATAATACCTTGTGCCTTGATTTTTTGACACCAGAAGCTATACATGTACCTTCACTACAAAATAAAAAAAAATTAGCAACGGAATTTGCAACGGAATAATAATTCTATCGTAAATTTGAGACGGATTTTAGAAAAATCGTCTTAAAACCAAAGACGGAATAGAGAATTTTTCGTCTCAAAAAATTGGCGACACCTACTATGGAGATGGATGGGGAAAATCCATCTCAAATAGTGATTTTGAGACGGATTTTACCCATACGTCTCCATAAAAGGTGTTGCAAATTTTTTGAGACGAATAACTCACTAATCCACCTTAAATTTGCTCAAATTTGAGCTGAATTTCTTTCGTTTTGAGACAATTTTTTTTAATATATCTCAAATTTGGGATGGAATTACAATTTCGTGTCTAGTTTCATTTATTTTGTAGTGCTTGTCACAGATGAACATGCAACACACATTATATTGCCTTTTTTTCAATTTTGATTAAGAGGAATAGGGATAAGGTGATTCATTATAATAATAAGCCGTTTGACATTTACGATTAACCTTAAATAAATCTAAATTTTGAATACAATCTTTGAACATCATTACATTAATGACATCATTTCTGAATCGTTCCTGCTTAAATTACATTGAAACCGAAAACTCAATATTTTAGTTATTTGTGAATTGAACTAGGTTAAATCTTATCAAAACATACCAACCATATTAAAACTACTCCACACTTATCTCTATGTTAAAACTGATAAAGTTGTTTGATTTGGATGATACATGCTTGGTTGATTCAAGTCGGGTTAAGGGTCTTTCGATATTAGATCACGTTAGATTCGAGTTATTGTCAATTATTCCTTAGTTTTTTAAGGTAATCAATATCTCTATGGCATAGGTTTGTTCAAATCTTACCAACACCACGGCATGCAATTGCTCACTTCACGCCCATACCATGGAATAGAGGTGCTCAAATCATATGGAATATACTCAATTCAAGCATGTGTCTCCAAAGAAACAAAAAAAAAAAAAAAATGAAGTGTCAATCCAATCATTCAGGTTGGGTACGAATCAAGTTGATTTGAGTAAACTTATAATCAGAATATACGACTTTTGGTATCAGGTCAAATCAAGTTGGAATCAAGTTAAACTTTAATCATTGTCTTACAAATCTACAATATATACAGTAGTAATTAATATTACATAAATTAACTTTCGGATAATTCAGGTCGGATCGATTTTGAGTACGGTAAAATCTATCAAGTAATTTCAAGCAGGTTTCAAATTGAATATGATTCATGTTCCTATCCCTAAATACAACCCCCGACTCAAGGATCAAGCTGGTTCTATTAGTGGTGGTCATAGCAACCGCGGTGGACAGATCACTGGTAGTGGGAGTGGAGATGGTGTATCAATGCTTAATGGAAGGAGACGCCATAAACTTTTTTAAACAAAAGGGTATTTTGAAAAATTCCATCGTAAAACAAATGGTGACACATAATTTCAGGCGATAAATAGTAATCTACTCCCTCCGTCCAAATTTACTTTTTCACATATCTCAAGACACCACTTTAAATTAAAATATCTTTAACTACTTAAAATAAAAAAAAATTATAAAAATTATATATTTGAAAAGTACATGTTGAGACGAATTAAATTAGATCAATCATGACTGCTTCTCCTTACATAAGTAAAGGTTCACAAGTGAGCGATACCCAAAGCCAAAATGGAGTAACTAAATTGGGACAGAGGGAGTAGTTCTTAAAAAATATGCTATGTTTATGTTTTAGAAAATGTTTGATTGCATATTGTACTTTGAGATGCCCCTAATTAAATCAACCCACTAAACACTATCATCTTTACATAATGCCACATTCACACTTCATGACATGCTATAGAGCATTGATAGTTAGTCACCAACACTCTGCAAAAGTTCTGTACAGAATGGGCAAAGCTTCCTAAGACTGGCTTTTTCAAGCTACCTCCATCAGCAGCTTGTTACCTCATGTATAACAGTCTTAGGATGTAGAGGATACATTGAAACATTACTCGGCAAGCACTTAAACACCTGCAGGCAACTACGCAATATATCTTCAATAAAAGCAAATGGTGTAGACGATCTTCCTTCTATGATGCTTTTCGAATGCGGAAATGATCTCATCTATACTATCCTCCCATGATTCACTCTCTTCAATCTGCATCCCAAAATGCTTAATAGTAAGAAGTTGAAAACACAAATTTCACATGATTTCCTAATAAAGATCATCAATTCGGAACTTTAGTAATTGGATTCATTGTATTGTATAGAGTTAAGGCCCTATTTGTCTGGACTGAATTTAATCTACACTGAACTAATTGAACTGAATTGAATAAAACTAAACTAAATTCTACACTAATCAGGAGATGAGCTGCAATTTCAAAAATTAAGTCCTTAAGAACAAGGCCTGCGTCCTTTAATAGACAATAAGGGTTATACATATGATTTTCCTTGAATAGAAATTTCATGTTTGGGAAAAAAAGGAAAATGATATAGGTATAAGATGGTTAAAATAGAAATAAAAGGTTGAATTAAGCATTTATTGCCTCAAATGATGTGTAAATTTGTACTGAATTTCTAAATAGTCTCCATTTTAAGAAATATATTTAATACTTATATATAGCCCTCTACATATAACATTACCCAAAAAAAATATACATGGGGTAAGAAATACGGAGTAAAACTATAAAGTTCTTGCAATATTTTTGACAACCAAACAGCAGATTTCGACTTTCTAGGAAGCTTAACTACCTGTCTAAATCTATATGAACCAAACAACCACTTAGCTTTAAATTGTGGGAGGACTTTGTGGTAAAGATATGACCAGAACTGACAAATGAGAAATTAAAGTGTAAGTTTTTACTAGTAAAAGAAAACCAAAAATGAATATGAGGTAGCTTATAGTAGAAAGCAACACATATAAAGTTACATGATCTGCACAGCTAACAAAAAATTAATCCTAATTATGAAGTCTGCCTCTCTCACCCCTTAATAAAAGAGAAGGGCCAAAAAAAAGGATAATTAAGCTTTCGCACTAGGGTGGAGAGATATCAATCAATCAAAGTCTTATTCCCATAAGTGGGGTCGGCTACATGAACCAAAGTGATTATCCCGGGTGGTCGTCCAAAAAAATTTTCCTCCTCCACCCCCTAGGGCAAATGATACTTAGAAAATAAGACAAATGAATAAAACAAAGCAATGGAGCAAACCTCTTGGCATAGATCTAGTGTAAGGCGACCGCCAACTGCTGCTTCCTCATGATTGTCTTTTACCTCGAGGTTGATAATGGCAACAGGTTTCATATGTACATGCTCACGACTGTAAAGATCTGTCCAACAGTTGATAAATACAACGAGTAGACAAGTTACAGGCGAAAGCTTGAACATGAAAGTAGCGAAAGAAAATTTGAAAAGAAAACAAAAAAACAATGATATGTTATGAAAGAGACAATCAAAGTGGTTCATTGGTATACATTTACAAGGATGATATCATGATAATCTATAACCTTAAGTTCAATATTTATTAAAAAGATCCCAAATTATTTTAGCAAGGAAATTTTCACAAGGTACCCTTATGATTTTAAAATCTTAACGTGGTACCCAACAAAATTTCAATTTTCACCCGCTACCCCTAAGGTTTGAGAATAATTCATAATCAAGGCATTTGCTAAATATTGCGAATTTTTTGTTAGTACTAATACCAAATTATGATCATATTTGACATGACACCCTAAGGTGTAAAAATCTTTGAGTAATGGAGTATCATGTGAAATAATATAGTCAAACTATGGTACTTAAAACCCAAAAAGTTAATGATGGTTGTTGTTTACCTTGATTATAAATTAGGAAAAATTCATATAAATAATCCGAACTAATAGACGTCTTCCAATATTAATCCCAACTATTAGTTATTACAGTATAATCCAAACTTTGGGGGTTGTTTTATGATATTAGTCCATTGACTTAGTTAACCAATTGTAATCGGTCACCAATTCATAAAGTATTCGTTATCTTTCCTCTTTCCCTATTTATTGTACTTGATTATACCTTCCTCCCTTTCTACGAAGGAAATCGGAGCCGGTCGAAAGTTAGTATGGTCTAATATCATAAAACTACCCCCATAGTTTGGATTATAGTGTAATAACCTATAGTTGGAATTAATATTGGAAGACCTCCAATAGTTGGGATTATTCATATGAATTTTTCCAATAAATTATTATCAAACCTCAGCGGTACCGTGTGAAAATTGAAAGTTTGTTGTGTACCACGTAAATTATTATTATTATTTAAATAAAATAAATAAAAAACAAAGGGGTAACTAGGTCTGTTTAATGGGGCAGGGGCCCATTTAAAACCCTGACCCGGCCCATTAAAAAATTTTGTGACCCAACCCTTCTTAAAAATGGGGCGGGTTCTAAAAGGGTCAACAAATTAAAGGGTCCAAGTGGATCGGGGCGGGCTTTTAACGGGCCTGCTGAATCTGAGCACCGTCTTTCTACTTTTTCAATCTTCTCTTTCTCTGTACTCAGCAATCATATCTACTGTCTAGTACTACTAGTATCTACCTTTCTATCTCCAACCATACACCACCCCCTTGTATGATACAAAGTAATAATTAATCGAGTCTTTTTTAAGTAGTCTGTAATGGAGCTTATTCTTAAAAAAAATTAATCATTTCTCTTGTTTAAATTTGCATTCAAAAATAATGTCACAGTGCTACTGTTGTTCTTCTTCACTCTTTCCTCATTGTTGGTTGTGAATTAATGTAAGCTTGACATTAATTTAATTCATTACTGTAATATTTTGATGCATAACACTGACTTCTTATAATGTTCTTGGAAATCCGGGCCAGGCCGGGTCAAATAGGGTCTGGCCCGGCCTGACCCACCGAAAATGAAGTTTGGCCCGGCCCAGCCCGTAAAATATCCGACCCGCCCCATTGAACAGGCATAGGGGTAACCCATGAAAAATCCCTTTTAGTAATGACATATGTATGCCAAGGTAAGTGTCAATTTGAAAAAGAAAAAAAAAGCAATCATTCTTCAATTTATAGCTTATGTCTAACCTATTTTCCTTAAGGTGCAAAGGTGTGCCTTAATAAAGGCACTCTGAGTCTGAGGCACGTGCTTCTGGTAGGTGGCTGAGTCTCGCCTAGTTAAAGTCCATTTACCAAAGCCCGAGAGCAAGGCGCGGTTTTGTTAAAACTAAGTCTAAGACAGATGTGGTCTCTGATTAAACCTTTTTAAGTTTTGATACTGTAATGAGCTCCAGTATTACATAAAGGCTGCCAATGCTCAATGTCAAGGTACAAGCTTCCTTATGCATCTACTAATATTCAATCAGTGTTGTATCTTCTAGCAACTAGATATATCTTTCTCAATAGTTTGGAATTTTGGATTCATAATAATGAGGAAGTGGTGACTGGTAAGATTGCCAATAGCATCTAGTTGGCTGATGTGAATTACTTTAGTTCTATGCAGAAAGACCTATAACTACCCAAAAGGACTAAGCTATTATAAATCTCACTAGTCACTACATCAGAGATAAGAATGAAAATCCTGCAGAGTAATGTCCAATGTTGATGATGGCTTAGGTCTTTGAATCTGTAATATAGAATTCATAGTACGATTCCTAAACTACAATGGATGTCTATGAACCACCACTCTACTGCTCCCTTCAACCACTGGGAAGCTTTTTATAAAGTTAAAAAAAAAAAAAATCTCGTCAAAGCAACTGAATGACCAGTTTAAGGCCCAGCTCTTTTGGACTGCATTGAACTGAACTGAATAAAACTAAATCCTAGACTCAACAAGAGCTGAACTCAACTGAATGCATTGAACTGAACACAATAAAATTAAATCCTAGACTCAACAAGAGCTAAACTCAACTGAATTTGTCCGAACTGAAATTTCGAATGAAAGCCAAAAGAACAGGGCCTAAATGTCTCAAAGGATAATCCATACAAACTTGAGATTAGTAATTCTAGTATGTGATATTGAAGCATATTAGTCTCATTCTTAATAGATGAACAAACAAAGCCTTCCTACAGTTGTGAGATACATAACATATTTATCTAGAAGCAAATGGAGATACATTCCTCAATCAAGCACCAAATCATGGACATCAGCTACGACCATTCGGGACACCAAGAAGGAGATTGGGTGCTGCACTTTGGACAACATTCTTGTTCAGATGTTTGTTTTTCACCCTTTTTTCCTACACAACACCCTTTTTTCTAATTCATTTATCTTTCATATAGACCTCCTATTTCATAATATTACACCTTAGTGGGGATCTTTCATATATTGTTATTGTTCTTGCACCCAAGTTGATAATTTTTTATAACTAATTACATGTTAAGAGACACAAGGACATACTTAAATTGCATCATGCATTTATTTTGATGATTTATAAAATAACTGAATTGATATTTCTAATATGCAACAATTCATGCTAAACAGGTACAACTCAATAATCATAATGGGAATCAATGACATGTGATTATGATCACTCTTACAACTAAAATGAAACAAAACATCATTCCTTCCCCTTGAAGCAATATGATAGACAAAAAATTCAAAACCAAAGATCATGCAACGCACAAAAATGTAGCGTGTAACAAAGTTCACAAAAGTTGAGATCATTATGCTTGGAGCAAAATGATATTATCAATATTCTATACTATTATAACGAGAAACAAAAGGCTTCCATTAACATCTTGAAAGTGTTCAAATAAACTTACCTTCAACAACCATATCAAAAACCTTTTCTTCAAATGTAAGCACCACATCAAAAGGACCATCTACAGCATTTTCTTGCCAGCGTTGAGGAGCAAGCTTGACAGATATATTCCGCTTTAACATAGGCAATATGCCATTACGCTTGTACATAAGTAAATGTTAAGGTAATAAACCAAACTCGAGGAGGAAAAAAAGGGGGAAACAAGGAGGCACCCAAGAAGGGAAAAATGTTAATCTAACAATCCAACTTGAAAGATTTAGCTACATTCTCACAAAACGTAACTAAAGATATTACGGATATAAATTATGCATTGACATGCATGAAAATGAAAACTTTGAGATTAATATGGAGCAAAAGGAGTAAAAAACAAGCATGGACTTCAAATTGTATGAAAGAGTATAACCTTCAAAAAGAAACCTCAACACTCCAAATGGCATTCTATTTCCATCAAACAAATCCAAAAACAGCTATAACCATTATCCATTCATTAATCACAAACAAAAATGAGCAAGAAAAATAACACCAAAGTCCATCCAACTCTTCTTGAACTTCACCAAAGTTACCATAAAAATATGGTAAAAGGCATAATAACCATAAACAATTAGCTCCCAAAAAAACTACCTCAAACCAAACAATCTACAACAAAAACCAAAACACATTTCAAAAGCTCAATAAATTGTAGTTGCCAAATAATTTGAAGGATACAAATCAGGGTCTTTGCGGCGTAGCTCCTCAAACATTTGCTTATAAGGAGTACCAAAGTCATATACATTGGGATCTCTAATAGTGGGTCCAGGAAGCTTAACATGGGCACCCGTACCATAGGATGAGACATCAAACCCTTGTTTTTTTAACAAGAAATGAGCTTCCATGCTTCTATTTTGATTCGAAGAACACACCATTGCATACTTCAACTTCATTTTCTGTCCTTTTTTTACCCAGAAATCCCAACTGGGAAAGTTGCAATTGTTTTCGGGGTTTTTTTTTTCTCTTGGAATAAAAAAAAAAAAAAAAAAAAAAAAAAAAAAAAAAAAAAATTGATCTTCTACAATCAAACAATTGAAATGCAAGTATCGATAAATTATCACCCAGATACAAAAAAAACACTAAAATGGATTGTTTAAAAGTTTAATCGTGAGTAGAGAAAAGGCACAAGTGGTACGCGAAACTTCAAAGTAAGTGCAATAATGAGTAGATAAAATTGCAATCAAGAATTGGGATGGAAGTAAAGAAGATGAAAGAAAGAAAGAGAACGTACAATACCTCGATGATGATTGATGAAGCAGAGTTATGGATTATCACTGCCGGCACAGCGGAGAGATGAACCGGATATAAATAATATAATAATGTTTGGGGTACAAGGTCATGAACCGAACAAGGAATTATATATATATTGGCTTCAAATTTTGGGTCAAAACTAATTTAACTGAATTGAAGCAGCTAAAATCAAAGCTAACTCAAATTGAAAGTGAATTGAACTAAATGAAAATGTAACAGAAAAATATTGAAATGAACTAACTTGAATTTGAAACCAATTGAAACCGAACTTAACTGCTAAAAATATCTAAAAATAACAGTACTGAAACTAAATTGAAAACCGAGTATCTAAAATTAACTGAATTGAAAAGACGGTAAGTGAAACTAACTGAAATTTAAAATGACCTGAAATTCATTTAATCTGAACATTACTGATCTGAACAGAAATTGAACTGAATCGAAATATTATAGAACTAAAACTAAAATGAATCAAAACTGAAAATGGTATGATCCGAATTGTTTTGAAACTGAACCAAAACTGAACTGAAAAAAAAATCCGAACATTAACTGAAATCAAAACTGATATTTATTTTTTTTTGAAGAAAAAGGTTGACTATTATTGAATATGATTTAACCGAACTGAAAATGAAAATAAACTGAAACTGCTTACATAAAAAATTTATACAATCATATGAATATGATGAATTGATAATAACATGACGGGGAGTGATTTTGGCACTCCTCAATGTTACTATTCATGTGAGAGGGGTAGGAGTGCCAAAATCAAATTGGGAAGTGCCAAAATCATTTCCCTAAACTGACTTGTGAATTATTGGAGTGGTTATATATTTACAATGCTTCTATACGACACCAATGTAAAATGGGACTCTCAACCAATAAGAAACAAGCAAACTATTTGGGCTTTGGGGAAAATACCCTCTAAATCATACTAATATAAGTATAACTTGAGTCAAAATATACATACACATTAGAACATACATTTAATAACAACATCATATTATTTAAATATGAAATAATTGTAATACCCCGTATTGCTAGACATTTATGTATGTATTTTTATACATATTTTTATACACGTGTATAAGTATTTTATACACCTAAATAAATATTTTATATATTTTATTAGTTAACGTTAACGAAATGGTTTAAAGTAAGTATTTATAAAAAATAGTATTATTTGAGTATTTAGATAATTCATTTATATTTGAAAAGAAATTTTATAAGACCGTTTGAAATAATATTCAAGGTTTTAATTATCAATTTTAGGCGTCGTTTATAAAATAAAACTTTTCAGTTTGAAAAAGGGTAAAAGTTTTACTTCCACTGTCGCAAGCCAAACCGAGCGGAAAACCCGAATTAGACTCAAGCTATATTTATACCTGTAGCATAAACTAAAATAGGTCAAAATCCTAAATCAGAAAGAGAAAGAAAAAAAAAAACAAAAACCCACTCACCCTCTCTCTCCTCCCTCTCATTTCACGTGGAATTCAAAAAGGAAATTAAAAAGTACTAAATGGACAAAAAAAATTACTAAATGCACAAATCACTTCTATCATTAATTGGATGTCATTTACCTTATTACCCTTGTTTTATTCCATTACATCGTTTCATACTTTTTTACTTTGAAATTCATTTCAAAAACCACAAGTACCAATTGACTGAAGAAGTTTAACCTCAATGATGGTAAATTTTCAAACCCAAATCCAATCAACAAAAGAACTTCAACTCTAAATCACGAAAGAACTTCAACTCAAATGAAATCCAACTTTAATTCAACCTTAATTCAACAACTCATTTCAACTCCAAACTACTAATGCGTTCAATTGGATACTAAATGTCGGTATATAGTATCACAAGTCTACCGGAAAATTTTCCGGTAGTATTATAGGACTACTGGAAAAACTTTCCGATAGTTTTACAAGACAACCAGAAAAAATTTCTAGTAGTTTCACAAGACTACCGGAAAATCGTAGTATTACAAGACTATCGAATTTTTTTTATGGCCACCGAAATAAATGTTAACAAAGAAAATGAGAAAAAATACCGTAAAATAATCATCTTGATAACTTTCATTGTCATCCATATCCACACACAAATTGATGCAACCACAAGAGCATTTAGTGTTGTAGAAATATTTTGCAACTTTATAAAATTATTAATTAGAAGAAGGGTTTAGGGTTTTATTTTTTATAACAAGGGTAAATTAGGAAATAATGTTTTTAATTATTTCAAGTATTTTGTGCATTTAGTAAAAATTCATTGTGCATTTAGCACCCTTTAAAAATAATAATAATAATAAAAATAACTCGTAAAACACGAGGAAGAAAGGAAAGAAGAGTACGAACAACAACACAAAGCAGGCCAGCACCACCGGAGGACTG
This sequence comes from Salicornia ramosissima, assembly GCA_951394345.1. Lineage (NCBI taxonomy): Eukaryota > Viridiplantae > Streptophyta > Magnoliopsida > Caryophyllales > Amaranthaceae > Salicornia > Salicornia ramosissima. Next base: position 49,657,684 of record OX596235.1, on the reverse strand, counting down.
CCGCAACCGCCGCCTGGAGCCCGTTGCCGTCTGCTACCGCCGTCCGGCTGCCGCGTCTGCCCCTTTGTGTTAGGTATATTTAAAAAAAACAAAAAAAAACTTTTCTCTCTTTTCAATTTCTTTTATTTCTTGTTTTAAATCTTGTTTTATTAGTTCAAATATGAAGTTGTATTATGATTTTTGTATGTTTTAATCATGGATTTGGATAGGTTTTGATTGATTTAAATTCTGATTTTTATTTTTGTTAGGGTAAAAATTTCAGATTTGAAAAGAGGTTTAAAAACTCAAATAAACATTTATGACGGATGTATTTTTGTGATTTTTTTATGTATCGATTTGTTTATAATGAAGTAGGGTTTGAACTACAGTATAACATTTTTATGATTTGAAAAGTGAGTTTATGATGTTTTAAGGGTGCTTAAATAAGTCATAATATTCTGAAATTTTAATTAAAATATTATATTCAATGTTTTCTTAGTATTTTTGGGGTAGAATTATACCCAGCGTGTTGTCAGATCTTTTTATGCGAATTTGGGACTTTAAACATTTATTTTGTGGGTTTAAAAAGGTTTTTATATTGCTGTGATTTTTGGAAAAGTAGTTTAATTTCAAAGATTCTAATTGTTAGTTGAGTATAAGGGTTTCCGGTAGTGTTAGGAACCTATCGGGTGTTGATGGAATTTTAAAAATTGATTTTCGGGATGTTTCGGAAGGGTTTAAAATATTTTATCAAGGCTGGAATTTTTGAATAATCACGTCTACGTGATGTTTTATTTATTTATTTAACGTCGGGTTGATATTTTAATTAGAGGGGACAAATATGAAGTTTTTGAATTAAAGGGAAATGTTAAAAGTAATTTATATAAAAAAAAAATATTTATTTAGAGGCTGAAATATTGTAATATGTACTTAGGGTAGTTGTGGTGTTGAAAGGATATTAATTAGCCCCAATGTCTAATTGTAGGGAACTTTGAGTTCGGAGAATTTCGTTAATTGTGGCTTGTCGAGTGTATTATACCATGTACGTATGTACTCAGTAAACTGTCTGCATGTAGTAGCATGCCTAGGACATGATTGGAACTGTGATGACTGAGTGTATGCTATATCTGTGATTGTGGAAAGGGAAAATTTATATTGTTACAATATGTTGTCCTGAATTGCTTATTTTATCACGGTTTGGAATATAAGTTCAATTATAAATTATCTTACCACTTAATGTGGGGCCAGGGGTCATTAATATCATGTGGGGCCAGGTGGCACTAATATTATTTTACCACCATCATGTGGGGCCAGGTGGTATTAAGGAATTTAATAACTATGTGACCGCTAAATAAAAGATAAATAAACCTGCAACTGTGTGATTTGAATTATGATTGTTTGTGTTGTAGATTTTTAGAGAAACAAAATAAAACCCGACTTCTCTTAATAACAATGTAAATCATGTAAAGTGAAACGAGATTCACACCAAAACTCTTGGAACATATATACCTTGAGTATGTACAATGGGGGAGCTTATGCTCCTATCAAGAGGTACGAGACGTCGTTCACTCTTGTTTTATTTTCTTTTATTTTGGGGATCTCACCCACCTTTCGGTGGATATTCCCACTCAGATCGTAACCGAGTGCGTGGCCAGGTGGCAGCCATGGCAGGCAACTTTCTTTATATTTTATTTTTGGGAGCCCGTTCAATGTGAATCCAATCTCCTAATAAAATTAAATAGTTAGTAATTATTCCACCATTATTTAATCTGATCACTATCTTTTCTTTGTCTACTTTTTAAGTCCATAGTCCTGGTTCGGTTACATTGAGTTATTTATTTATTTATTTATTTCTCGCCATGTTGTATATATGTGTAGACACCTAAAAGTGTCTCCCCAATTAAGGGTCTAATGATTGTAATATACCTATCGTCAATTGGTCCGAATTTCTGAAAAGGCCTGAGAATTGCTTGTTTTGAACTTTGACCCATTTTTAGACCAAACTCGATCCTTTATAATTAACGCTAAACCTTTTTAAGCCATGCCCAAATTTAAACCTTTTAACCAAGCCCAAATCTTTTAGTCCAAATAAACCAAAACTAACATTACTAAATTTTTAATAATAATAATAATAATATTAATAATAACAACAACTAGATTAGTAAACTAACTAAATAATTACTAAACTAATCCACTCAAGATCATCACACCATATATATCTTGTTCACAATCTTCTACATCACATACCATAATCTCTATATCTCTAATATCATTTCTAATCACCCTTCCAACTCATGTAATATCAACCATATCACACCATATCACCCATATCATCACCATTACCATTATTCTATCACCATGCTTCCCATATTTATCATCCAATATCTCATCATATCAACCATATCTCATCCATATCTTCCATCAAATCTCATCATACCCTACATAATCATCTCCATATCAAGCTCTTACCTTATTCTATCTCATCACATGCTGCCATATCCTTCTTGATTTTCTTCTTGAACCTTCCAATCCCACTATATATACCTCCTCCCATTTGTTTAAAGTCATAATTAAGATACTAGAAAACCATCATAGCACCACCAAGAAGCCACAACATACTAACAAGTCATAGCAACACCTACACCCTTCTTCCCCAAGCAACAACAGCCACAAAAGCAAGAATAACCAGCCACACAAAAACCGAAAAACAACCTCGAAACAAGTGATTCAAAAGCCTTGATGATTCCGTTTCGACCACGGCGATTTCGGTATAATTTATGAGGACTCAATCTCTTTATAATCATATATGTATTTGATTTCATAATTCATTAAAGTACTAATCAGTTTATTCATGATTGTAGCAAGTTATAGTTTGATGTTTTGTTTCATTTTCTCGGTTTTGTTCTGAGCAGTAACTTTGATGAATTTTCCAGAGCTATTGGGAATGAGTTACGATCTGTGCGAGTACTCATTTTCGAGATTGTTATGTCTAGTTTCAAGGAAACATATTTCAAAAAATTTAAGAAAATTCCTTCTGGGCGTTTTATGGGATCGAACGCAACCTGGTCATGAACTCGTTGTTCAGATTTTTTATTTCTAGTTTTGTTTCTCTGACTTTGTTGAATTTTTCAAGACTATTGGTGATGAATTAGAAGTCCCATGAATATCCATTTTGAAGCTTATTATGTCTACTTTTACTGAAAAATATGAAATAAATTTTATAAAATTTTCTTCTAGATGTTTTCTGGGTTCGAACAGAGCACGGTCAGTCTTGCTGTTTTCAGTTTCGTTTGTCTGACTTTGCTGAATTTTACAGGATTGATCGAAACTAATTAGTGGTCGTGTGAGTAGTCGTTTTGAAGCTTATTGTTTCTAGTTTTATGGAAAAATACTAGAAAAAAATTTAAAAATAATTTTGCAGGTGATTTTCTGGTCCGAAGCCAGGTTGGTCAGTGCTGGTTGCATATGACTTGATTAATTTTCTTAGTTTTTTTTTGTTTTATTTTTGTTAGTTTTTTATTTGATAGTATTTGACTTGATTTTATTTCATATGATCTCATTTTATTCTATCTCTTATGATTTTATTTCATTTCATTTGATTTAATTCTATCTTACCAATATTATGGACATATTTTATTTTATCTTATGTATATATTTTTTTTAACTTTGGACCAATTTGATCTTAGGGGCTTTTAATAAGGATCTAATCAAAGTGGTCACTATAATTAGTCTTAGTCTGCAAATAATTCAAACCCACTAGTAATATGCGTTATTTAGGATAAAACTGAGATATCTATGTATTCGGGATTAATAATAATTTGACCACAAAAAGAGACCTAGTAGAGACCGCTTACAGGCGGGCGGGCCCAATGCACGATTGGCCCGTAACCTGTCCCCGAACCCATACTCTGGTGCACGACCATATGGGGCCAATTGCTCCTGGCATTGGTACTTCTTCGTTGTCCGTGGACCGTATAAAACGCACGGTGGCAACTCCTACTAGTCCGTATTCACATACGCCGTTAACGAGCATTCCAACAACTCGTGAGACGTAGGCGGACGGAAACGACCCCTACAATATGTACTCAGCTTTTCGCTGACTACGTGTGCATTTTTGTGTGTGTGTTATCCACCTTTCTTTCTTGGTGGGTCTGCGACGATCCATTATTTCACTCGGAAATTTGGGGGAGCAGATTATACAGGTAGAAATTAGATGACGATGGAACCCTGATTTCACTTGCATCATCTGGGGTTTATGGGAGTGATCGATTGTATTTATTTCTATTACTCGCTACTCTTTATTTTAAGTTTCATTACCTTAAAAGTAATGTTAATTGTTTCTTAAAAAATCTTGGGTTCTCCTCATTTTTATTTTTAGTTTTTAGTGAAGTGCCACTAATGGTTCCAAATTGTAAGGTTTTAAATAATATTATTAAGTCTTTTTTAAACACTATACTTTTGGTTTTAGTTTTTCTTCCGTTGCAAATTTCTGAGTTAACTGAAACGTTTTCACACGTGGCGGTAATACTTTGGAATTTTTTTTTCAAATATATTTTATGTCCTAATTTTGAATAATATTTAGAGTTTTTACATAAGGAATTTTCAGGGTATTATAATAACTTTTGACTGTTTTCATGAGTCGTGTACCTGACTTTTCTATGGATCACACTAGGATAACATCTGTCTTTTTACGTTTATTTTATGACTAAATATATTAATTATCTAATTATTGATTGTACTATACTCATTTTTAAATTATGGTATATGATGTCTAAATTTTGAATTTTGATGAATTATTAGATCTGAAACATTATTTTAAGGTGGAGAGAACGCACCTAGCAATGCAATCATATTATGTATAAATAGGTAGACGGTGACTTGACATATTATGAAATGAAGATAATCCTCAAGTAAATGTTTCAATTTTCAATTGTTAAAAGAAACCAATCAATAATTAAAAAATTTCAAATCAAAAGATTAATTATGATTAAGTATGTTCTTTAGTATGCTTAGATTCAGCATCATTTGATTTTATTTTGAGAAGGTATTGTGTCAAACCGGTCTGACAGTAACGTTTCTGTCAGACCAATCCACTGGACCTAGACACATATTGTTGAATCTGGACACATATGTGTTTAACCTGGACACATGGTGTTAAATCTGGACATGTATTGGTAGACCTGGACACATTTGTAAACCTGGAAACAGAACTGGACACAATTGAAACCTAGACACAATTTGTAAACCTGGACAAATGTGAACAAACATGGACAAATCTGGACACACGTGGACATGTAAACCTGGACAAATATGAACAAACCTGGACAAATCTAGACAAACATGGACAAACCTGGAAAAATATGAACACACCTGGACAAACCTGGATACATAATGTTAACCCAGGATACCTATTTGTAAACCTGTATACATATTGTTTAAACATGGACACATATTGTAAAACATAGACACATTTTGTAACTAACTTGGATAAAATATTTTTTTTTGCATTTTGAGGCCTTTAGAGGCCTCGTTTGGCGATTTCCGGTGGCCAAATCCCCTTCGAGCATTTGTAGTTGCGTTCGTCTCTAAAAGTTAATCAATTTCGACATATTATATGCCCCGATCTGACACCCAAGCGCAAAGTTATAGCCTCCCAAAATTTTTCACTATTATAATTGGTTATATGGGTCAGCCGTCTGACCCAATACTTTCACTTTTATTTTTTATGCTTATAAGTACTAGGACGAAGAAAATAAAGTACAAGCAAAAAGCTAAAAAAAAAAAACGTTAAATTAAAATCCTATTTAAAACTAAACAAAAATTGATCATTAGGAGCAACACCAAGCTCGTCTTCCACCAGAATTTTATTCATCTCTTTAGGAGCAAACTGTTAAATCATTAGTTTAATATATTGATAGACCCTACATCAGCAAGCCAATGTGCAACCTTGTTACCTTCCCTAAATATATGTTTAAAACGAACTTCTCATTGAGCGTCATCAACCATCTTCTTGTTGAATTTAAGTAACAAAGCATATCATATTCACCTGCATGCTCTTTGTTTTCCTGAAAATAATTCACTACTGCTTGGCTATCAATTTGCACCTCCAGTTTGTTAATTCCCAACTCTTTTAGCCATTTTTAGACCTTAGATTACAGCTTTAATCTCAACCTTAAAGGCTACACAATTACCAATTTTAGCTGTAAAAGTCGAGACAAATCTCCCTCTCCCGTCATGGTTAATACCACCACCTGCTAGCCCCGGATAACCTTTAGCCGCCCCATCTGTGTTAAGCATCACTTGATTATGATTGAGTGACTTCATTACAATTGAGTGACTTTAATTTAATTTACTTACTTCATTACAATTTCATTTAGAGAATGTATTCTGTTAGATCAGTCCGACATAAGCTTACTGTCACACCAGCCCAACTGGACCTGGACACATGTTATTGAACCTGAACACATGTTGTTAAACCTGGACAAGTATTGTTAGCCCTGGACACATATTTGTAAACCTGAACACAAATTTGTAAATCTGAAAATATATTTGTAAACCTGGACACATGTTGTTGAACCTGGACACATAGTATTAAATCTGGACACATAGTATTGAACCTGGACACATATTGTTGAACCTGGACATAAATTTGTAAACCTGATGAAACTTATTGAACCTGAAAACATATTGTTTACCCTGGACACATGGACCTGAACACATATTGTAAAATCTGGACACATATTATTGAATCTGGACACATATTATTGAACCTGGACACGTATTGTTGAGCCTGGACATAAATTTGTAAACCTGATGAAACTTATTGAACATGGAAACATATTGTTTACCCTGGACACAGATTGTTATATCTGGACATATATTATTAAACCTGGACATATATTATTGAACCTGGACACGTTTTGTTGAGCCTGGACATAAAAAAAATACAAGTGTTGGACGGTCCGACGGTCGGACCGTCCGACACAATACTTTCACTTTCATTTAATACGTTAAAAGTTGCTTGTCCCTTAAATATACGTTTAAAATCATAGATCGTATTTTTTATAAAGTTATCTACACAAAAATATTTTCTTATCAAATTATTTATTGATTGTTCATACTATAATCTATATTGATCGTAATATTTTATTTTTTTTTTGAATGGGAGGGTTGACTAACATTAAATACGAGAAATATCATAGTACATCACATCAGAGATCCACTGAGAGAACTCATCAAACCACACCTCATTACTAAAGGATGTCATCGCCCATCTAGAAAGATGGTGAGCAACCTCGTTACACTCCCTATAGCAGAAATTAAAAGAAACAGACTCAAAACAACTTAACAAAAAAATAATATCATCTACCACTAACTGGACTAGGCTATTCCTAGTTGTTTCCTTACGAATATCTTTGATTATTACTTGAGCATCACCTTCAAACATGACCTTTTTCCATCCTAGATCCCGAGCTAGTTCCACGGCATGCTTGGGTGCTGCTACCTCCGCTAGTTCTGGATCCCACTGCTGCCATATAGTTTTTGAGCACGCCATCTTGATCGTACCCTCAACATCACGAGCCACGACACCAATACCCATCTTATCTTCACCTCTTCTAGCGGCAGCATCAAAATTAACTTTTAGAAAATCTGGTGGTGGGGTGGTTCATCTAGCATCCCTCCTTTCGTTGTTGCTCCTATTCTGGTCGGAAGACAACATAGCAGATCGATAATCCTGTAGAAGATCACAACACCTTCTAAAAGCCAACTCCGCTGTAATGGCTTTTCTCTCAAAAAGGAGCTCATTACGACATTGCCAAAGCTGCCAGGCCACAGTGACGAAAAGACCATGCTTCTCCACCACGATATTATCAAACACCCAAGCGAGCCATTCCCGGAAGGAGGAAACATCAGGCCACTGAATTTCCTCCCCGAAGAGCTTCCACACTTCAACATTAGCTTCACAATCTTTCAAAGCATGCATGATAGATTCCTCATGAGGGCATCTCGGACATCTATTCTCCAAAACCACCTTTTTATGCGATAGATTCCTCATGAGGGCATGATTGATCGTAATATAATAAAAGTAAATCATATCGAGTTTCCAAGTGTATTTGTTAGTAGGAAGTTATCATACAAATTTCTACCATCTATCATCATATCATACTATGTGTTATTTGAATATCATATTATAGATAAAGTGAACCATACTACAGATAATATTGTTTCGGGTGATTTTTAATATATTAGGCGAGGGCTAACTAAAATAATGTTACAAACTTTGTTAAGTGTAAATATGAAATAAATATGGTAAATAAACAAGAAACTAAGAGGAGAGAAATAATAATATTAATAACATTTGATTGCAATTAATCAAATATGATTAAATATTAATGACAATTAAGGACTTTTACATTTTTTTTTGTTGTCTTGTCAAATCAATAAATCTAATCTTTCTAATCAGTCATGAATACATATATACAAGAACCTTTTATAAAACTTTCTCATTCTTTCAATGTGGGATTATGTAGTTTTGGTTTTGCTCAACTTTAGTTCTCAACTTGTTCCTTCAACCAATTGCCACGTGGACCTCTAAGGGAGTTGCCACGTGGACCAGTGTGGTACTGCCATGCATGCTTGTAGAATGACGCCACGTGTCATCTGGTGGTGTTTCTTGATGGGCTTCCTGTGCTTGATTCTTGGGCTTTGTGCTTGATTGGGCCTCATGTATTTTTCTTGTTGGGTCATACCATTATTTAGGGTTATTTTTTAGCCTGTAACAAATACGAATTAAATTGTTGGCATTATTATGATACGATAGATAATATGAAACGTTTGGTCATGATATTATATGAATATCAATATCATACTATTTGATATAAATTCGTATTTTACTTAATTTGCTTTATGAAATCAATGTTATTATACTTCATCTCAATATGAAATACTTGAGTCTAACTTATAACTTCAATTTAATTAATTTCAATACAACTTTAAGTTCATTTCATCATCTTTAAACTGTTATGAAGTTATATGCACAAAAATATTTCATTATCAAATTATTTATAAAATTTCCATAATATAATCTATATTGATCATACTTTACTAAAAGTAAATCATATCAAATCCGCAAGTGTATTTGTTAGTAAGAAGTTATCATACAATTAAGTTCCTAGTATTTATCATCATATCATACTATATTTTATTTGAATCATACTATAGATAACGGCTAAAATTTTGTATTTGAAAAAACGGAATTGAAACTAACCGAATCCATAAGAAATATTAGGGCCGAGCAACAGTTCCGGGTACCCACCTATGGAATCGGACCCGGTTAGAAACCGACGGATAATTACCCAGAACCGGTTCAACTGGTTCTGGTTCCGGTTCCGGATCCAAAAGTTACTACCCGGTCACAACTGGTTCCGGTTCTAAGAATTTTGGACCAGGTACCCGGTGGGTACCCGGTTGTAACGGTTCCAATTCCAAGTACCCAGTACTGGACCCGTCTCCAATGGGTACCCAATACCTGACCTGGTTGAATTAGGTTTTATAATTTTATCCAATGGTAAATAGTGAAGTATTGAAGTGACTAATGACTAAACCAAAATATAATAAGCCTAATATTTTTTTTTCATTCAAAATTTGTATGTTTATGATTTTATGTAAACTTGTATGTAATGTGTGTGAACTCGTGTTTATGAATTTACCATTCGGGTACCCGGTTTTACTCACCACTAATAAATATTATTAAAAGGCGTTCCTCGCGCCGTATTACGCCATGTAGGCGCCTAGTCATCATGCTCTGTCATCTTATTGCGTCATGTAAGATGCCCACGTGGCTTTCTCTAAAGCTTATTCGCCACGTAAGCATCACCACATCATTTTAATAATATAAATAAATTATGCTTAGATTATGATTTGAACCTATTACCTCTTAGGATTCAAGATCACACACTTACCTTCTCAACCAACTTTTATTAATGTTTTAAATTGACACATAACATTATATATTCCTCTCCTTTACTAATTATAACTAAATCATAGCTTGAGTTTTTTTAAATGAATTTCACAAGGGTAAGATAGAATCACATAATATTAGCTTATCTATTCAAAATTTGTATCCGATAAAAAAGAACAAAATTAATGGAAACTGAATAGAAATTAATAATTGTTATAAAATTTTAATCTGAAATGACTTGAACTGAAGTTAACCAATCCGAAATAACTGAAAGCAAAACTAAACTTAAATGTCTACATTTTGAACCGAACAACACTCAATTGAATTTTTAGTTTTTTTGGTTAAAATGAACAATTAACTGAAATTGAATTGAACTAAAATACATCCGTACAAAAGACTGAACTAAAAAAAATTATTTGAAACTAATTTAACCTAAAATACCTAAACTGATTGGTTAAAATAAAAAATGAACGTCTTTTCCATCTAACACATTAAGGAGCTAATTAAGATTATAGTTCTATAATAATTTCACTTGATCCATGCACATTAAATTGATGCCTAAATTATGTTAATTGAAAGTTGGCTCGAGTATAATTTTGATCCGGTGCATAGTTTGGTCTTGTGTGGGCTAGGTTGGGTGAGAGATAGGTTAGATGCAAAGCAGATCCATGGCGTATCACTATCAACACGGCTGTGTCGGCCCAACATGATGACTATAGGAGAGTGCTATTTTATTTTATTTTGTATTTTTGTATTTTAAGGAATTATATTCCTTTTTCTTTGTATTTTCCTTTTCTCTCCTTTTATTTCCTTTTTATTAGGCTTCTTTATAAATCCCTAAACTCTCTCCATTTTGGAAAATTTTCTGCAATTGCAAATACTACTGTAATCTTTGATTTCCTTTGAATGAAGATGCTTTGAGATTCCTTTATGGTATCAGAGCTTATCTCAATTTTGAGATTTAATTTTCTTCATTTCGAAGCTTAATTCGTACCTAAAACCATGAGTGAAAGTGCAGAATCTTCAATTTCTGCATCTAATGCGAACTCCTATACTCTCGATCCATTTTTCATTTCGAACTCAGATAACCCTAATTCTTCATTGGTGAAGGTGCTCTTCAATGGCAACAATTACAATCGTTGGAGTCGTGGTGTGAGAAGAGCGCTCGGTGCCAAAAACAAAGAAGGCTTCATCAATGGCGTGATTAAGGAACCTAAGGAGAACGATAAAGACTTCGAGAAGTGGAAATGTGCAGATTATATGGTGAGTTGTTGGATCTTGAGCTCCATGAATAGCGACATAGCTGAGGACTTTGAGTCTGTTGCTACCTCCACACAACTATGGCGAGAACTTGCGGAGAGATTTGGACAGAGTAATGGTCCGCTTATCTACCAATTGAAGAAGGATATTCAAGATTTGAAGCAAGAGAATCTCACCTTACTTTCATATTTCAACAAAATCAAAAAATTGTGGGATCAATTGAAGGATCTTCGACAATTGCCAATATGTGTGTGTGGAGCTATGAAGAATTTCACTTGTGGCCTTTTCAAGAGACTTGGAGATTTTGAAGAGGAAGAAAAATTACATCAATTTCTGTTAGGGCTAAACACAGGTTATGATAATGCGGTGGACAACGTTCTAACTATGGAACCACTTCCTACAATTAATCATGCTTATTCAATTGTGCAGAAAATTGAAAAGAAAATGGAAATTTCTGGTAATAATCAAGAGCTTCCTGCTGACAGTAGTGCTATGTCTAGCCAAAGATCTGGAAAAGGTGGTTCCAAGCAAGGTGCCACAAGTAAGAAAGATTGGAAGAAAGAAAAATTGGACAGATTTTGCACTCATTGCAAAATGAAGGGACATAATGTCGAACAATGCTTCAAGATAGTTGGCTATCCGGATTGGTACAATGCTCTCAAGAATTCTAAAGGTGAGAAGAAATTTGCTGCAAATACAAAGTCTGATACGCCTATTGATGATGTTGATGAAGAGATTGCTTCTGGGATCAATACTGTTGTCTTGAACACTATTCGACAAGAGGTAAAGAAGGCAATGGCTGATCAAAGCAAGTTGGATGTGGCTGCCAATTACAGTGCTGTGAACTTTTCTGGTATAGCTACTTCCTATTTAAATTTTGCCTTTTCAAATCTTGCTATGCATCATGTTTGGATTATTGATTCAGGTGCTTCTGATCACATGATTTATGATGAGGATCTTTTTGTTGATAAAAGATTTTTAGATAAACCAATTAAAGTTGGTCTTCCAGATAATAGTGTGAAATTGGTTCATACTATTGGTACTGTGCAAATTAATAACAAACTTAAACTTCAAAATGTTATGCTAGTTGAAGGTTTTAGGCATAATTTGTTATCAGTTGGACAATTACTTAAGGATAATAATGTTAAAATTCAATTTACTAAAGATATATTTTTGTTATTTTCAGGACCAATCTAATGGAGATGTGATTGGTTATGCTAGAAAAGAGGGAGGGTTATATTGCATTCATGCTGATATTCCTCAAGCTAAACCTGCAGGTTTGATGAATAAATATGTTTGCAATTCTAGTATTGTCAATTAACATATTGATTCCACTCAAACTTCTAGTAGTGAGATGAATAAAAATTCTGTTAAAAATGATCTTCACCTTTTACATACTAGAATGGGACATGTTTCATTATCTAAGATGAAGCATATTGATTTGTGTAATTGTAAAGGCACTACTAGATAAATGGGCAAAGGCGACGCTAAATAACCGTGGCCTTAGGCTCAATCACACTTGCTATAGACCTAAGGCCACGGTGAATTGGGCGTTGCCTTTGTTGGCGTGGCCTTAGACCTAAGGCCACGGTCAAGAAGCCTAAGGCCACACTTCTTTTTACCACTGTGGCCTTAGATCTAAGGCTACGGTTGTTTGATGATATGGCCACACTTACTTTTACCTGTGGCCTTAGCTCTAAAGCAATGGTAATTAACACCTAAGGCAACGGTTAATTACATTTAAAATAATAATCATAATAATACATTTTTTTATATCCATTAATTAATTATTAATAGTAATAATTAAACATCAATGTTTTAAAAAAAATAATTTGATCATCATAGATCAATAAATACATTAATATATATTAAATTAATAATAACAAATTAAGAGGTTAATTACATAATACAAAGTACACTAATTCAATCAACATTTATGGATCAATAAATACATAATATAAGCACCAAAAGTGGCATACCATCACTAAATACATAATACGTATGTCATTCCTCCAATTACTCCATTAATGTCATGAACTTCCTCTGATCTTCACCATTATGTCATTCCTCCAATTACTCCATTAATGTCATCATCTTCCTCTTCACCATTTTCTTCAACATAATCATGAAGCTATATGCATATATAGATTGAAATACAAAATCATGCCAAAACAACTCTAGCACCAGAAGCTAGACCAACCAAACAGCAGCGCCAATACACTGTCCAGCCACCAGATCAGCATAAGCCCCCACCCATAAATAACATTAGACCAATAGCCATGCTAGCTAGAACCGACCACCGCTCGGAAGCAGGACTGGGGAGCAAAAGAGATAGGCTGCTCCACAACTAGCACCTGAACAAAGCAATAGATATTTCAACTCTATATTTTAGTGGACTACATCAAAAGAAAATTCATACAGAATACATTCAGACTCAAAATAACCCAAATTAGCTCCTTAATGTTTACAAAAAAAACATCACCATATTAGTTTGTATTTTTACTGCATATTTGATCATGAATTCATGATTGTTGTTGCTCTGTTTCATTACTTTTAGATACACTACAACTGCTACTTTCAGCTTACCGGCTTATCTCTAAAGTCAAGCATTGTGTACTAAAAGAACAGACAAAAATGACATTGTGTATGCATCAAAACCAAGATAGGAATCAAGGCTAAAAATAAACAAAAACGATTGTCCATCCCTTCCCTTAATATCATCTTCAATTAGAAACAAGAAGTGACTAGCTAGAGTCTCGATATTGTAGTACCTTAGTACCTCAAGTGACCTTTAGATTTTGTAGAAGCTCCGAGTGTAACCTGTAAATTCAAAATCAAGATGATATGAACTCCACTACCTTTTGATATATAAATGTATATAAGTTTAAGTTGATAGTCCATGAAGTTACTTGTTCCATATTCTCAGTTAGAATAGAAATTGCTGATTTTGGCAGCCAGGTTTTGGTCTATTAAAAAAATCTGTGATTCTAAGTTTGTTTGAAAAGATGTTCAGAGTTGTTCCTGCATCTGAAATAATAGGTTGTTTGAAAAGATGTTGAGACTTCACAACTGATTGTTACATGATACTATAATAGGCATTGAGCAAGAACAACCCTAATAACTTTTTTTTTTTTTTTTTTTTTTTGTAAAAACTCGAAAATTTCGAGAAGAAAATACCCAAATTTCCAAAATAAATTACTCAAAAAACCAAATCATAATTTCCAGAAGTGAAATCGAATCTTAGGAAACCTAAAATACAAATGCCAAAAAATAAATATTGCCTTAGCATATGCTTCAATGGAGGAAGAGAAACTTGTCTCTGTTGAAGCAGAAGAAGAAAAAAAATCAAATTAATGCTGAAAAATCATTAAGATGTAATGAAAATGACAGAGAAAGATCAGCCCCCCAATTAAACGATCAAATTGAATATGTAATCTACCTATAAAACCCTAACCCAAACAAAGAAAACCCCCAAAACAAAAATCAAATCGAACAAATTTGATACCCTAAAATAAAAATCAACTTAAAAACCTGATGTGATCCAAGCTGACGTGGCTGACATGGATGAACTGGCAGCAGTAGTGGGGAATGAAGAGTGTGAGCTAGCTGCAGCAGGAGGAAATATGTGCGCATGAAATTGTCTTTTATTCAAATTATTGTCTTTTTTATTTATGTCCTTTAATTATGTATTTTTGTCCTTTTTTGCAGTAGGGAGAATAATTATCATGCATATTGTGATTGTACTATGTACTGTGAATGTTGGTGATCCCTATAAAGATCACACAACCTCTAAATGAAAGGCTGTCCAGAAAATTCCACAAAAACTCTCTCTCTCTGTATTCATTTCTCTCTATTTTCTCTGAATATTCATTGGAATTCTTCCTTTAAGATCACCCTTCTTTCTAACTTGGTTGATCTTCAGGGGAACTCTGATGAGATTCCACCCAATTTAGGGGTCAATCTGAGCAACTGCACCAGTGGTATCAGAGCAAGGTTATCCTTGGCAGCAATAGTGATGACTCGTGAGTAAGAAGCAGCAATGATGGGTGAGCTGCAAAAAATGGAAGCTGAACTTAAAGCTATGCTTGATGATCAGAATGCTAAAATTCTTGAGCAGCATAATAAGATTAATGAAACCTGTCAAACTTATGGCCTTAATATTGACAAAAATGCTAAGTCTATCTCTGAACTTAATGATTTAATATTGCGTTTATCTTGTCAAATCACTAAGCTAGTATCTGAGAAGTCTAATGAAGAACCTGAGGTAAATAAACCTGAGGACAGTGGCAACAGTAATAACAATCTAGGGCATCACACTTTTTCCTCTAGGCTCACTAAAGTAGAGTTCCCAAAGTTTGGGGGAGATGACCTTAAATCATGGTTGCATAGATGTTCACAATTTTTTGAGCTGGATAAGGTGAGTGACTCTAAAAAATTAAGGTTAGCTGCCATTCATTTGGAGGGGAAAGCTTTGTTGTGGCACCAAGCCTTCATGAAAAACAAAGGGGGTGTAAACCCGACTTGGGAAGAGTATGTGAAGGCCATTACAGCCAGGTTTGGCAAGCCATATGATGACCCTATGTCAGAACTGAAGGCCTTGAGACAAAATGGCTCTGTGCAGGACTATCATGAAGCATTTGATGCCATAGCCAGTAGGTTGGATTTGTCTGATGAACATCTTCTTAGTTGCTACTTGGAAGGGTTGGATCTTAGCATCAGGTTGAATGTAAGAATGTTCACTCCTAAGACCCTTCAACAGGCTCTCTGTTTAGCCAAATTACAGGAGGCTGCTGATAAGGCTAAAAAGACCAAGCAAACACCTTTACTTTCTACCCCACCACCAAGCAAAGCCATAATACCCTATCACCAAAGATGGAACAACAATGGTTCCACTGGGTCTAGACAACCATGGAGAAATAGCCCACCCCCAACACCAACCAACACATCCACCTCAAAAATCCCTACACAACCAACCCACCATAACAAAAGAACCTACACTCCAACTGAATTCAATGAACGAAGGGCAAAAGGGTTATGTTTTTGGTGTGATGAACAGTTTACACCAGGACATAAGTGTCAAGGAAAAAAACCTCAAGTGTATCAGCTACAGTTCAGTGAAGAGGAAGATATAGCAGAGGAGGAAGAGATCCAGGAGCTTATGGAAGAACCAGAGGGTGTGGTGACACAATATGCTGAATTGACTGTAAGTATGCAAGCCTTGGAAGGGGTGGAAGCTTACCAAACCATGAGGTTCAAAGTGTGTCATGGGAAAAAAACACTACAATTATTACTTGACAGTGGTAGCACTCATAATTTCATAGATGCCAACCTCGTCTTGAAGTTAGACTGCCATGTAGAGGAAATCAAACCCATGTGGGTAAGAGTGGCTGATGGAGGTCAGCTCAGATGCCACTCCATGATCAGAGATTTCAATTGGAAAATGCAAGGATGTGAGTTCAGAGCAGATGTATACCTGCTACCCTTAAGTGGTTGTGATGTAGTTCTAGAGGTCCAATGGTTCTCTACATTGGGCCCTATAAGCTGGGACTTCAAAGAATTGGTGATGAAGTTCAGGTATCAAGGGAAGAAGGTCACATTGAGGGGCTCTAAACCTAAAACACTTAGGGAAATACAGCCCAAGAAGCTGGACAGAATTTTGGAAGGAGCAGCTGAACTATCTATGGTTGAAGTCTTTTCAACTGAAGGGAATTGGACTCCAATAACGCAACTCGTGTCACTTGATCAAGGACAGGACAAGCAATTGTCAAGGGTACTAGACCATTACTCTCAGGTTTTCTCTGAACCTAAGGGGCTGCCTCCACTGAGGGAGGGTGTAGACCACTAGATCCCTCTCAAAGAAGGAACCAATGCTATCGGTCTCAGGCCCTACAGATACTCTGCAGACCAGAAGAATGTGATTGAAGACCTAGTTCAGGAGCTGATGGACCAAGGGGTCATTAGGCACAGTACAAGCCCATTTGCTTCCCCTGTGGTTCTAGTAAAAAAGAAGGATGGAGGGTGGCGTATGTGTGTGGATTATAGATCTCTCAACAAGGCCACAATCAAAGACAAGTTTCCAATCCCTGTTATAGAGGAGCTTTTGGATGAGCTACATGGTTCATGCTATTTTTCTAAGGTGGATCTCAAGTCTGGTTATCACCAGGTGAGAATGCATTCATGAGACATTCACAAAACAGCCTTCACAACTCATGTGGGTCATTATGAATACTTGGTGATGCCATTTGGGTTAACAAATGCCCCCTCAACATTTCAGGCTCTTATGAATCAAGTATTCAAGCCATATCTCAGGAAGTTCGTTCTGGTTTTCTTTGATGATGTGCTGATTTACAGTTCATCTTGGGAGCAACACTGGGAACATATGGACAAGGTGTTACAGCTGATGGAGAGAAATTGTCTACATGCTAACAAGAAAAAATGCAAATTTGGAGCTAATGATATAAGTTACCTTGGCCACATCATATCAGCAGCTGGGGTTTCCACTGAACCTGAAAAGGTACAGGCCATTCAGAGCTGGCCACCACCTGTAACTCTCAAACAACTAAGAGGATTTCTGGGATTAACTGGGTACTACAGGAGATTTGTAGAGGGATATGGAAAAATTTGCAGACCCCTGACTGAGTTGCTAAAAAAGAATTCCTTCGACTGGGGAAAAGAGGCACAACAGGCCTTTGAAGATTTAAAAATCAAGATGTCATCTCCTCCTGTACTAGCCTCACCCAACTTCTCCTTACCATTTCTGGTAGAAACAGATGCCTCTGGGAAAGGATTGGGGGTTGTCCTAATGCAGAAAGGGCATCCAATTGCTTACATTAGCAAAGCCTTGGCGGAGAAACACCTTGGATTGTCAGCCTATGAGAAAGAACTACTAGCCATTGTCTTTGCAGTAAAGAAATGGCATCATTACCTTATCATGAGACCTTTCATTATTAAATCAGACCAACAGAGCCTAAAGTACTTACTAGATCACAAACTTGCCACCCCCTTTCAGCAAAAGTGGTTGTCAAAATTAGCAGGTTATGACTATGTGGTGGAGTATAAGAGGGAAAGTGAGAATAGGGTGGCTGATGCACTCTCAAGGTTGCCTAGTGGGCAAATTCACGCCCTATTGGTGTCCACACTACATTCTGATCTCATGAAGGAAGTGCAGCAGACTTAGCAGCAAGATCCCAACATGCAGCAAGTGATCAGGGACTTACAGCAAAACCCTCAATCCCATCCTAACTTCTCTTGGAAGGAAGAACAATTAAGAAGAAAAGGGAAATTGGTAATTGGGGGAAATGAAAGCCTAAAACAGAAACTTCTACAGTGGATGCATGACTCCAGCTCTGGAGGTCATTCTGGGGTATATGCCACCTACCAGAGTGTTATTCCTGTAGGAACACGGCAAGAGGGGGGTGAATTGCTGTGAGGAACTTATAGCACAGATTTTCGTCAGAATTAAAAACCTAAAGGAACTTTGAGAAAAACGAAATATAAAGAGACAAATTTCAACGAGAAAAACTTCCTGGCCCACGGAAGAAAAACTCCACTTTTATATAAAGGCCTTGTAAACTATTACAATCCTAAACTTCTCTCGGACCTCGTGAGTTCCTGTAGGAACTTACGATTCTATTCTCTTTCTCTCTTTCTTTTTCCTTTCTCTTTCTCACGTCTCTTTCTTCTCTGTTCTCTCTAAGTGCTCACACACTTCTCTTTTCTTTTTCTCAAATACAACTCAAAATAATAACTCTAGTATATTGAAATGCATATAAGAAACTGGATTGGAACTATGGAACTTTTTGAAACAAAACTCATAAAATATAAATCTGAAAGTATGCTCTTGTTGTGTGTCCAAAAATTCAGAATTATATGTGTATATATGTGTGAATGGTTATTACAATTTCTTGAAGAAAAAGCCTAATTAACCACCCCACACTACCACTCTCACGTCCACCACTCTCACACACCCCACTAATTTTGACTCACTAATTAAACAACCCACTAACCTAATTTTTTACCCAAAAAATCAGAAATAACAAGTTAAGTAACTTACTTAAAAATTAGCTTTAAAAAAAATAAAAAATAAAAAACGGTTTTTTTTTTTTATTATTTTTCCGAATTTTCTTTTTTTTTTTTTATGTTTAAATTAATTTTTATAACAATAACAAACCTAATAAATAATCAGAATTAATAAATAACCAACCTAGTCCTAAAAACTAGGAAACTAACTTGACTACTAACTAATTCAAAATTTACTTACTAACTACTCCTAAAATTAAGGGAGCACAATTTCAGTCATCTTTTGAACATTTTAAATAAATTAAAACAGTCAAAAGGTTGTTTAAACTGATCCTAAAAAGTAGCAAAAGTCATGGACCATAATAACCAACTGACTTGACACAAGTTCCTCTAGGAACATGACCCAAAGTTCCTCTGACAGACACGACTAAGTTCCAACCAGACTTAAATTGTAATGACCCGACTTTTTGAGACATGTCGATTGACAAAGGGAAATCGACAAACGGATCACTACCAACTTAAATAACAATAAATCGGGTTATTTGAATTAATAAATTAACCTTTATTAAATAAACTACCAACTGTCCAAAATAAACCAGTAAATGTTATTACATATATGGTCTTAAAATGCTGTCCCAACATGCTGGGTTCATAAAATAAACTAAATGAATGTCTTTAATCATAAATCATCTAGGAGGATTAACTATCTAAGGCCCTTAGCAACTCAAGCCCATCCACGAAAGCCCGATTATTCAGCAGCGGCTTCACCTGAAACTGAGGGGGGGGTCCACCGTCAGTGGCGAGTAACTAGGCTGTCCCATTTAATCGAGGGACCACCAAACACATAATAGCATAGAAATTCACATAAAAACTATACAGAAACTTAATACATGCCTTTATATAAATGTACAAAAATGCGTATAAAAATACGTATAAAAATACGTATAAAAGTACGTATAAAAATACGTAACAAATACACCTGCAGAAATACGGTTAGAAATACGTATTGTCTACGTACATTGTACGTACAACCGCCCCTGCATTATACGGTTAGAATACGTACAAATACACACCCATCAATCATATACTTACATACAAACAACAATACGAATTCATACACAGCGGAAGTCTTAGAATACCCAAATACTTATACTTATATTATTATCTCAAGATCTTAACTTATGCTATACCCATAATATATTATACTTTAATATTTCATATTCCTACTTATCATATTCTTTCTATATATATATATATATCGTATCTTATCATAAATGATCATATCTTATCTTTCTTATCATATCATATCATATCTTACGAAATCATCATATCACATCATCTTATGATTTCATCATATCAAGTCATATCTTATGATCTCATCGTATCATATCATCTTTGTTGGACCGGTCACTATAACTCGTTGTGGATCTCGTGTTTCACCACAACCTTCCTAGAACATGCCGGGGTGAGCTCGTGTACTCAACCCGTAGCGGAACTCGTGTTTCACCACTAAGCCTAAGCTATGGCCATAACTCCTAGTAGCGGCTCGTGTACCACTACCAGACGACTACATATCCTAAGACCCAGAACTACTCGGGGGAACTCAGCCTGACTACTCGGGTCATCAGGTGTGCTCGTCCCATTGAGCAGTGGCCTCGACTTAACCCAGTCTAACTACTCGAGTCATTAGGTGGGCGTCCATATTGTATCTTATATCTTCATTTAATTTAATTCATATCATGTATTGGGAAAATACTAGGTGACCGTAATAGGAAATGTAATGTTCGGAGTCCCAGGAAAGGGAGGTGCGGCACGTATATTGGCCACCTTAAATACCAAGCCTTTCCTAGCCAGAGACCGAAACATAACATGTATAGTTATTACTCTGTTTCCTTTCTTATCCCTAGTAATATCTTATGCATCTTTAAACCTTATATTATACTATCCTTAGTATATATCATATACTTATAACCTATCCTTTCGGATACTAACCTTAATATTACTACTAATATTATTAATATTAATTATAATAGCACCCGAAATTCTATGTTATTATTACTAATATTATTCGGTCCTTTTAATAATAATAATGGTTATGTTATTGTTTACCCTTCACTTTACAACTTATCCCTGATAATTATTTTGTCCGTAACTTTTATCATTAATTATTCCTAAATTAATAATAATCCAAAATTAACCTAAAATTGACTAATTCTATTTGTTCCACACGGTAATCTCAAATTTATAACAATAATTAATCAAATTCTTTAATTTAATTTAATTAATCCATTTAATTACTAAATTACCAAAATAAGTTGAAAACTCTATTTTTCCTAAATTTTCTACCACTCGACAGTTTCATGATTTTTAACCAAAAAATCAATTAATTTATGTAAAAATCAATCTACATCAATTAACCAAATTAAATAAACAATTATCATAAAAATCATACTTAACATCAAATAACAAGATTAAATTCAAGAATAAGATTAAAATAACATGCTTTTAAAAAAAATTAAAGAAACATATCAAGAACATGTACATATACTCGAAAATCATCAAGAATTATTCAAGATACTAAATCATAAATTTCATTCAATAATTCGAACCATATATATATATCATAGATTAATTCATGAAATTTTAATTATCAAAACAAGCATAAATCATACATGGAAATCAAGAAAAATTCATGAAAATAAACCAAGAAAATCATACATACTACTCGACATATATATATAAAAACAACATTAAGTTCCTACAATTTTCATGATACAGTTCCTAATTAACTATGTGTTTTTCTACCCTTTAATTAAATGAAATAGCGAAGTTACCTGGATTCGCTTTTAATTCCAAAATACAAGAACAAAATTCACTCTTTTTGGTGAATAACTACACGGCACACCAAGAGAAAGAAGAGAGAAAAAGAAAACAATTTTGTTAGGGTTCTTGAGGCAATAGGACAAATGATGATTATTGGGTCCTTTTTAAAGAAGGAAGGCAAAGAACAAAACCCTAATTTTTTTTGAAGGAGGGTGCCGTGGGATTGGGAGTACAAAGGGGAATGGTTGAGCAAGTTTAGCTAGGTTGTTTAACAATAGTTGAATAGGTTAAAATCAATTAATTAATTAATTTAATTATCCAAAATCTATAATTAATATTAATTAATCAAATCAACATTAATGTTGGCCCAATTTAAAAGAGAGAACCGGCCATGGTAACAAGAGAAAGGGAATTGGGTCTTTGGCCCAATTTGAAGAAAAGATTGGACTAGGTTTTAATAAATTAAATTAAATAACTAATCTAATTAATTAAATAACTTAATTATCAAATAAATCCAAAGAAATTAAAATGGACCAAATTGAAAGTAGGGGCCGGCCAAGTGGTATAAAAGAGAAGAATTGGGTCATTGGCCCAAATTTAGAATAAAGGATAGGAAATAAGTTAAAACAGTCCAAAAATAATGGGCCTTTTGGACTTAGAATTAAGACATATCATTAATAACCGCGAAATTTTCTGGCCCAAAATTCCGGGTCGTTACATAAATGCATTAATATACTTACATTTACCCTAGAACATTATATTATAACATTCATGGATGCTTCTCTTCTCTTCAACAAGTAATTCGTTGGAATACTTGAAGTTCTTCTCATGTTCCTTGCTGAATTCTCTTCAGGAACTTCTCTGATTTCTCTGTAGAAACTTGACAGCAACATCTTTGATTCATAATTCGAACCTTCACTTGAATCACCATCTTGTTTCTTCAAATGATTGAATCTTCATGTTTGAATCTTCAATGCTTATTTATCTTCAAGATCTAAAATTCAACAAGAACTCAAAGATACTTATTAGTAACTAAGTTTGAGGTTTATGTCATCATCAAAACATAAAGAGGAATATGTCAACACAGAGGCTTAGAGGGGTGTTCTATTGGCAGGGCATGAAAAAAGATGTGGCTACATATGTGAAGAAATGTCAAGTGTGCCAGAAATGCAAATATGATAACTCAGCATACCCAGGCTTGCTCCAACCTTTGCCATTACCAGAGGAAGTTTGGGAAGATATCAGCATGGATTTTATTGAGGGGCTACCAAAATCAAGAGGCAAAGAGGTCATATTAGTGGTGATAGATAGGCTCAGCAAGTATGGACATTTTATAGCCCTGTCTCATCCTTTCACTGCCCTGACTGTAGCCCAGGCCTTCTTAGATCACATCTACAGGCTACATGGGTTTCCTAAATCTATAGTTACTGACAGGGACAAGGTTTTTATTAGCCAATTTTGGAAGGAATTCATCAAATTGCAGGGGGTCGCACACCACCTTTCTACTGCCTACCACCCACAAACAGATGGGCAGACAGAAGTTCTTAACAGGTGCTTAGAGACTTACCTCAGATGTATGTGCACTGAGGTTCCTGGGATTGGGAGAAATGGCTGCCTCTAGCTGAGTTCTGGTACAATACCACCTTTCATACAAGTGCCCAAAAGACCCCTTTTGAGATACTCTACAACCAACCAACACCCTTACACAGACCCTACTTAGAACAAGCAAGCAATGTGGAAGCTGTGGATAGAAGCTTGCACAAAAGGGAACAAACCATTGAGGTGCTTAAACATCACTTGAAGAGAGCTCAGAACAGGATGAAGCAGCTAGCAGATAAACACAGAACAGAAAGGGCATTCACCATTGGGGAATGGGTGTATCTTAAACTCTAGCCCTATAAACAACAATCAGTGGAGCATAGGAGTAATAAAAAATTGGCAGCCAAGTATTATGGTCCTTATAGGGTCCTAAGGAAAGCTGGGGAGGTTGCTTACACACTAGAACTTCCAATGGGTTCTAAAATTCACCCAACCTTTCATGTATCTCAACTAAAAAAACACCATGGTGAAGCACCCCTGGCTGTCCCCACTGCCCCAATCATTGACCCAGATGGCAGCACTACCAAACACCCACTAACTGTGATCAACAAAAGAAGCATTAAGAGGCACAAACATGCTGTAGTGCAATGGTTAATCCACTGGTCTGGTCA
This sequence comes from Salicornia ramosissima, assembly GCA_951394345.1. Lineage (NCBI taxonomy): Eukaryota > Viridiplantae > Streptophyta > Magnoliopsida > Caryophyllales > Amaranthaceae > Salicornia > Salicornia ramosissima. Next base: position 49,633,432 of record OX596235.1, on the reverse strand, counting down.
AGGTCCTGAAGAGGCCACATGGGAGGACGTTGAAGCAATTGAACAACAATTCCCTGTTTTTGATCCTTGGGGTCAAGGATCTTCTGAAGGAGGGGCTATTGATGTGATCCAAGCTGACGTGGCTGACATGGATGAGCTGGCAGCAGTAGTGGGGAATGAAGAGTGTGAGCTAGCTGCAGCAGGAGGAAATATGTGTGCATGAAATTGTCTTTTATTCAAATTATTGTCTTTTTTATTTATGTCCTTTAATTATGTATTTCTGTCCTTTTTTGCAGTAGGGAGAATAATTATCATGCATATTGTGATTGTACTATGTACTGTGAATGTTGGTGATCCCTATAAAGATCACACAACCTCTAAATGAAAGGCTGTCCAGAAAATTCCACAAAAACTCTCTCTCTCTCTCTGTGTTCTTTTCTCTCTATTTTCTCTGAATATTCAATGGAATTCTTCCTTCAAGATCACCCTTCTTTCTAACTTGGTTGATCTTCATGGGAACTCTGATCAGATTCCACCCAATTTAGGGGTCAATCTGAGCAACTGCACCAAAACCTAGCCCACATCAAAAATAGAAATTTACCTCATATATATCAGATCGATTGTGAAGTTGCATCAATGAAGGTGATCAGACAAAGCACGAAATCCAATTCGATGAGAAACTTCGTACACGCTTCAATGGAGAACGAGGGATGATGAGGCGATGCTAGTGATGGCGATGGTCATGGCCGGTGATTGTGATAGTGATGAAATGGGAGAAGAAGCACAAATGAGCTGCGAAGAACTCTAGGGTTTGAGTGTGATACAAATGGGGTGAGTGATTGTATAGGCGGAGGGAGGTAGAGTAATTTCACGTAAGCAGCACGGGAGGAAGTTACTCGCATATTTTTCTAATTTTTTAGCGTTATATTGTCTATATATTACAGTATTACTCCTGCTAACCGTGGCCTTAGGTGTTTATTTATTTAATTTACCAAGAAACCGTGGCCTGAGGGTAGTTTAATGCAACATATGAAACTCTAAGGCCACAGTTTTGTTTTAACCGTTGCTATAGGTGTGTTTTAACCGTGGCTTTAGGCCTATTGCGACGGTTAAAAATTAACCGTTGATATAGGTTAATTTTAGCATTGCTAAAGGCCCATTATTCTAGTAGGGATAACTGAATACAATTGCAACATTTGTCTCCTTTCCAAACTCCACAAATTGCCTTTTAAGGTTAGTACTAATAGAGCTCATTCTTGTTTTGATCTTATTCATATTGATCTATGGGGACCTTATAGAATTAAGTCCATTAGTGGAGCAAGTTATTTCTTGACCATTGTTGATGATCATAGTAGAAGTACTTGGACTTTTTTATTGAATAATAAAATGCAAGTTTTTCAAATTTTATCAAATTTTATTAACATGGTTTTTAATCAATTTTGCAAAAAGATAAAAGCTATAAGATCTGATAATGGAACTGAATTTATTCAAGGACAATGTTTAAAACTTTTTGGTGAAAAATGCATTATACATCAGAAAAGTGCTGTTGGTGTTCCTCAACAAAATGGAAGAGTAGAGAGGTAACATAAACATCTTCTTGAAGTTGCTAGGTCTTTTAGGCTACAAGAAAATTTACCTAAAAAATTTTGGGGGGATTGTTTATTGACTGCTACTTATATTATCAATAAGATTCCTACCAAAGTTTTAGGATGAAAATTCTTGCTCAGGACCCTAAATTCCATAAACGAACTAAGCATCTGAGGAGGGATGTTCATTACATAAAAGAGCAAGTGGACTCTGGATTCATCTACACCAAACACGTCTCTAGTCATCATCAACTTGCTGACATTCTAACTAAGCCTCTTGCTAGTTTGCAACACCATTCTATTTGTGCCAAACTTGGAATTATTTCTGCTTCCAAGCTTGAGGGGAGGATATAGGAGAGTGCTATTTTATTTTATTTTGTATTTTTGTATTTTAAGGAATTATATTCCTTTTTCTTTGTATTTTTCTTTTCTCTCCTTTTATTTCCTTTTTATTAGGCTTCTTTATAAATCCCTAAACTCTCTCCGTTTTGGAAAATTTTCTGCAATTGCAAATACTACTCTAATCTTTGATTTCCTTTGAATGAAGATGCTTTGAGATTCCTTTAATGACCTTGTCATTATTATTTGACACGCCCATGTCATTGCTAGGTCCGAATTTCAGTTGCATTCTGTGTGCTACTATCTTGAGCAACACGCCTGTGTCACTTCCACGCCCTTCAATTTGGCTACATATTTTTCTTCCACATTTGGGGCTTAATTAGTGGTAATATTGTTGTGAAGGATACTAACTACTAAGTAGAATTTTATCTTAAACATATATTGTCTAATATTGTTGTTGTGGTGTTAACCACCGTACTCTCAAATATATTATAGTGAGTTCGTCTCTGGACATCGGGTCTGTGGTTTTCCCTTGTTTAAGAGGGTTTCACTTAAAAATATTACGGAGTATGTCTTTTTTCATAATTTATTTTTCTTCCTATCGTTATTATTTTAAGTTGTTACTCAATTCCCAACATTGGCAACCCTCTTAGACACATAGGATTCAAATAAATAAATTGTAATATATTAGAGAAGGATCAACTATTATATTAAAATTAATGTATTAACGCCCCTAAAAAAAGTATTAACTATTGATGCATAAGGGACAAATAAAAATCCAATTTTAACAGGATTGTCAACCCTTACGGTCCGTTTGGTTGTTGGTAACAAATTTTGATAATGATAATGAATTTTAAGTGTAATTTGTTAAGGAAAAACTTCATAATCCCTATGAAAAACATAGTTTTCATTCCCAAACTTGAAATTTCTTCTTTTTTTCCAATACCATCCATTACCATGGGAGAGGTTGATATTAAATGAGTGTATATTTGTGAAGAAAATTAGATAAATTTGAGTTAAACTAGCACCACCATGAGAATTAATTTTGGTTTCCTTTTCAATTACCACCATTTATAATCGGTTACTAAACAGGCCGTTACTGTTATCCAATCACTAAAAGGCTGAGTATACTTCAGTGATTACACCCTTATATGTAATCTCTTTAATCAAAGTCATTACTGGACGGTTCTTCGTTTAATCCTTTTGTACATATTCGGTGTATTGGCGTGGATGTTAACTAGTTTTACTCAACAACAACTAGTTTTACTCCACAACAAAAGCTCTCAATATTTATGATGAATCTTAAATTTTTACTTAATTAATTATTGTTTTAACATACTTTCTCTGTCTGAAATAGATGCAACGTTTTGATCAAATTTGTGAGAGTTTGTTGGTCAACACGTTGCGAGTATTATAGAACGGAGGAAGTACAACGTTACGTCTACAACTTAAAATACAAACATCAACCAAAAGATACATCACAATCAACTTCATGTATATAACTTCGTGCAAGTGAGGAATCGAGCATGACACAGTGGTAAAAGCCATGCACCCAAGGAGTGATGACCCGAGATCAAGACTTCAACCTTCTCTCCCTCCCCCGGCCAGCGCCCTAGGGGCCCACTGTGGGTACCCTAGGACCATCGTACCCTTGGACAATGCCAGCTTGATAATCAAGTGATAGGAACCATGTGATGGAGCCAAATGTACGTACCTTATTGTGTTAAAAAAAAAAAAAAAAAAAACTTAGTGCAAGAATTATCATATACTTCCTCTGCTCCATATTAGTTACAACAATTTAACCAAAAGCTCTCACATATTTGGTCAAAGTGTTGCAATTATTTTGGAGCAGGGGAAGTAGCAATTATTTAAAATCTTAAAACATACCATTATATTAATTATTTTAAAAAATCTATAGCTATCAAAATGAGAATCCTATTAAAGTTGATGAGGCCACAAGAAAGTGCCAATAGCAAACCCCCTCTTCTCATCAAGGCTACACTTGAGATGGCAATCAAGTCCATATTGCTTTAGTAGCATATCAATCCTCCACTCCTCCATTTTCATGTAATCTTCCTTGGTGTATCTTGGATAATGAAGAGGCACTTGATCAAAATCTTTCTTCATATAATTATTATTAGGGTTTTCAGTATTGGAATAATTTTTGCCTTCATTATTATTGGTGCTCTGATTTGGGGGTTCAATGGTTTGTGTTATGAAATGGGGTAATACAAATACATAATTTGCTACCCAATTCATTGCCATTTCTCTAGGAAATATGAAGTTTTTGAGAGATGGGTATTAAACCAATCTATAGAGGAATACATAGAGTATAGGCCCTTATTTATACTAGGAGATGACTTTCTTGAGTTGTAAGTAATGTGATAATATATGATGTAATCCGTGATGAATTTTATTACAAGTCCCTTTTTTTTTTTAATAATTTGTATGTGATCAGTGGTTATGAATTAATAGCAAGTCTTCCGTGAAATTGACTTTTGTGATTAGAGTTTAGAGGTTAAAGTTTAGAGTTTGTGGTTAGATGGTTACTTTTTATTAAGAGGATGTGACTGCTGATTTATATAGTTGATTGTTTAAAGGTGTTTGGTAACACATAGCTGAATGCTTAGAGTTTTGTTGTGTAAAATGACATTTATGGATATTTAAAAATAACTTGTTAGGTTTTAATAGGTTTAAATATGTGGACAAATTAGTCAATTAATATTTCTCTCTCCAAAACTCTGAAGAAAAAGCTGCTCAACCCAACTTTTTCTAAAGAGAGTTTTAATCAGAGTTTCTGGTACAAAACTCTCTTTCAAACTCTGTTTTACCAAACACCTAAATTAGAGTTTTGATTGGTCAAAACTCTAAACTCTTTTCAAAACTCTAAACTCTTATCAAAACTCTCTTAACCAAACAAAGCCTTACGGTCTGTTAGCATAATTATTATTTTTTTGAAAATTACACTATTCATCTAAGTTACTTTGACCATTATTAATTATAGTTTGTGTGCAAGTTAAAATATAGTCATGGAGATCTGGTTGGATTTATCTCAGCATACACTTTCCAAAAGTTATATTTTTTTCAAGTTTATATATATTTTTTAGTATAAAAACATACTCAGATACTCTGTAAGTCTGTAACTTTTATGCAAAGCTTAATTAATGATGTAAAATGTTATACTCGATAACTTTTTAGCTAACAATGTGTTTTTGGTGCAGCAGGTTGCACCATTATTAAATGGTGCAACGCGCTTTGTAAAAACAAACAGAGGGTTACAAAAAATAACTTTGCAACCTACAAAATAATTTTATAACCCTAACAACAACTTTGTAATTCGAAGAATAACTTTATAACCCTCACAAAATAACCTTGTAACCCCAATAATAACTTTGTAACCCTTAAAATAACTTTGTAATCTCTTACAATAACCTTGTAACCCCCACTTTTGTAACCCCCATCAAAGATGTTTGTAACTCCTCTCTTAAAATAATTTTATAGCCCCTCACAAGAACCTTGTAACTCTCACAATAACTTTATAAACCCTTTTTATATGCTGGCCGCACAATTTTTAAGCCATACAGTTGGTTGCATATAAGAATTTGTGTTTATGAGATCATCAAATTATTTCAGGCGGTTTTGTGTGTGCCCATCTTAACAGAAAGTAAAGGTGTATCAAATTAATTGACGATTGCGTGTGAATAACGGTGGCTACTTGATGTTCACATATTATTGCATTGCAACTGATTTCAGCATCTTTCTAAGTAGTTCACATGCATGCTATGAATTCTAAATTTCTTGTTAGAGATTATTACCAGCAACTTATGCAAGTTCATATGAGCTCTCGCCAACTGTCATAGTAATCAAAAGGTTTCTGAATCTGTATAAATTTCTGTACCGTATGGGTGCATGTACGTCCACCGCCATTACAATATTATAAAATAGTCCAATCGAGCTGAGCAGCGCAGCTCGAGAGCTATTCGAGCTCGACTCGATCAAAGTTTAACTCAATTTGGCTCATGCTCGCTCGAATTAGCTCGAAACTCGATAATTTTACAAATTAATCAATAATTTTATATGTCAATTCATTGAAAATAATTTAATATAATAAATATAGAAAAATTTGTTTCACTTAATATAATAAATTAATACACTTTAAGAATAAACAATTAATTTTCTTTAAAAAATTGAAATTCAATAGATCCAAAACATTAAACGAGCAACTTGTTATCAACTCGAGCTTGACTCGAAATCTAACGAGCACAAGTCGAGCAACCCCCAGCTCGAGACCGTCTCGCTCGATAAGCACCCCTAAGTCCAACTATGAACACGTGTCATCTACTTATTAGCATACAGGTAAACAAACTGAAAGCCGGTTTTATAAGGTCAGTCACTCACATATCGCCACGTGTAGGTTGTGCGTTCAAGCCCATCCCGGTAATTTTGTAAGTAAAACCTAGATAATTAAATGTTGGTACTTTAATGGCTTGTTTTGTTGTTGATAAAAAAAATGTGGCAATGTTAATAGATTTAAAAATGTAATTATGTTAACTATGAACCTTATAATTCCTAGAAAATTAAAATATTTTAATTCCTAAGTTTGAATTTTCTTCATATTTTCTATTACCATCCATTATCTTTAGGGAGGGTGGTATACTGGTATTGGATGTGAATAAATATTTGCAAAGAAAATTAGATAAATTAAAGTCAAACTAACACTACCATGGGAATGAATATTGATTTTTTATCCAAATTTACATATAAATTCATTCTTAGTACTAGCATTTATGACCGATTATCAAATGTACCTTAACAGCCCGTTTGATAGCCGGCCATAAATGAAGGAAATGGGAATGAATTTCTAACTAGATTTGGAAGGAAAATAAAAATTCATTCTCATGGTGGTGCTACCTTAACTAATCAAAATAAGTGCAACACAAATGGAACACAATAAGTGAGACAAAAGATTTGAGTCCATCCACTAGTTATCCATAATACACTCTCTATACATCATTCTTGATAAACCTCTTACTGACTTGAGCGTCAAAAGACCGTTCCCAAGAATATCTTCGATGCTAGCTGTGTGTTCATCTTGCAGGCTTGCGTGCAGTTGAACATAAGGTCCCTAACTATCAATTTCAAAATAATTAACACCGTGGTCTATGGGGACATATTAGTTTATAATACGATTGATAAAACACTCTGATCGATCAGCCATGGACGAAGCTCAACACCAAGGGATGCCTTAGAAAGATGAGAAAGAAAAACAACCACAATCAACTACCAGATAACACAAAAACTGACTAACAACCAGATTCCACCCCAAACACCACATGGGTTTGAGGCACTTCTTAAGTTCAATATTGAACAACTAAAAAGTATGGTAGAGATACCTGTTGCCTTGGTAGGCACTGTTAAACTACATATCAAAAGCCAAACAACCCATTATGAGGCCCGCTCCAACACAAAAGCAATATTAGCTCATTCTCCGATAAAGAGTATGAAGAGTTTTAAGACAACGTAGACACTCGTAGTTGAGGCCCAGGAATATGTTAAAAGTATTATCTTAATTAAAAGCTTAAGCTGATAGTTGAGGCCATAAAGATGTTATATACTCTATCAGACACAAATTCAAATAGAGTGAAAGTAGAATTTAGAGGAAATGATGAAAAAAAATTGTTACTCATCTTGGCTAGAAAGAAAATGAAGAACAATATCATTCAACCAAGCTTTGAAAATCATGGTCTATATACACACCAAAACATATTTAGACTAGGAACCGGCCGACACAAGATGGGGGTTTGGAAGTAAGGTCATCCCCAGGAGGAACCCACAGAGAAAATCAAAATTCTAACATCCCACTATGATGGTACCACAAACCCTGAGGCCTGAGCACCACATCTCAGATCAGTCTATGAATGGCATATGTAACTGTATGTATACAATTACAACCAATTGTGAGTGGTATAGGGTTTTCGATATCACCCTCGAGCTTGATTGAGACGATTTTAGGCAACACTATATTTCAATTGAATGAGCCTTCCTCCAAGTTCTAAACATATTTCGTCTATAACCAAAAAAAAAAAAAAACCAATAAAAAAGAAGACAACGGATGATAGGAGAGCTCATGGCCTCATGGGGTATCAAGTAGGAGTATGAGAGCCTGCAACACTACCTCGCAAGGTTCAATACTTACATTAATATATGAGCACTACAACAATAAGCATGATTTAGCAACAAAAAAAAGCACCTAGTTTATAATCCGTTGCTATTTTGAAATTGTTGCTAATATTGTTTAGCGACAAATTAAAAAATCTTATAACTTATAAGTTGTTGCAGTTTATAGTTTAAGTGTTTAACCAATGTTTGAGATGATTTGATTTAAGTTAGTTCACTTAGTTCTTAAGTCTAATGCATGAGTTGTATTCTGGTAATAAAATCAATATGGAATTCGTGATTAGTTATGCATGATTATTTATGGTATGGGTACAGAGTAAGCTGCCTAAGTGGTGCTATTGCTTAGGTTTTGCCCTATTAGTTAATCTGATTCTAGTCAAATTACTACTCTTTACATGGAGGAAACCTGTTTTAATCAAGTTAAAACTGAATTAAGGTTTTCTTAATCTTCTTCTTAAGTTTTATGGGAACGTTGGTGAGGATCCCCATAGACACTTAACAGAATTCATTGTTGTGTGCTCTACTATGAAACCTGAAGGCATCGATCAAAATCATATTAGAATGCATGTTTTTCCATTTTCCTTGTATTATTTAGCTAAAGATTGGTTGTATTGTCTTTCTTCTGGTTCTATTATGTCTTGGGAGGCCATATAAATAACTTTACTTAAAAAATTCTTTCCTACTAGTCGTATTATTAGATCCATTAAAATAGATATTTGTAGTATTAGACAACATAATTCCGATCACTTTACGGGTAGGGTTGTTTCTGATGGTGTGCAAAGAGACCAACCGTAGCCCCATCATGAATATGTCCACAAATTTTTAAATTTTCTAATATTTCTTATTAAAAATGTTTTTTCCTTTCTTATCACTTTTTAAATAATCTAAACTTTAGAACGTTTGTTTATTAAAATTGTATATTGTTACTTAAATTATAAACAATGTATTAATTTCCTTAATTTTATATAAAGGCATGATTTTAATTTTTAGAACCATGCCTAAAAATTTTGCGGGACGACCCTGTTTATAAGTATTGAGAACGGTTTAAAAAGTTATGTGTTTCTTGTCTCCAACATCAAATTAGCGATCAACTCTTAATTCAATACTGGTTTGTTGTCTAATGAGTAATTATAGACAAATGATTGATACAGTTAGTGGTGGTGCCCTAGTAGATAAAACACCAACTCAAGCTAGGAATTTAATCTCTAACATGGCTCAAAATACTCAATAACATAGTTTGTCAAAAGAGTCAATGAGATAGATCTAAGTGGTGTTAAATCTCAATTGCAAGAAAATACTCAACAAGTTGCTTCTTCAAGTCGGGCAAGCCTCGGTAGTATGAGAAAAATCAGAACAAATACCACATACTCTAGCCTTAGATTCAATACTAACAAGTTTAGACACTAAAGTGGTTAAAGAAGCAATTTGTTGAGCATTTTCATGCAATTGAGATTTAACACCACTTAAACATGTCTCATTCACTCTTTTGACATTATTTCTAGTAGTATGTTCTTGAGCATTTTGAGGCATGTTAGAAATTAAATTCCTAGTTTGAGTTGGTATTTTATCTACTAGGGCACCACCACTAGTTGCATCAATCATTCCTCTATCATAAGAGGACAAAACTCATAGAAGTATTGGATTAAGAGCCGATCACTAATTTGATGTTGGAGACAAGAAGCATATAAATTTTAAACCATTCACAATACTCATAAAGTGATTCAGAATTATGTTGCCTAATACCACAAATGTCTTTTCTAATGGATCCAATACGACTAGCGGGAAAGAAGTTTTCAAGAAAAATTGTTTGTAGGGTCTCCCAAATCATAATGGAACCAGAAGAAAGAGAATACAACCAATCTTTAGCTAAATCATACAAGGAAAATGGAAAAGCATGCAACTAATATGATTTTGATCGATGTTTTCAAGTTTCATAGTAGAACACACAACAATGAATTTATTTTAAGTGTCTATGGGGATCCTCACTTGTGTTCCCACAAAACTTAGGAAGAAGATTAAGAAAACCTGAATTCAGTTTTATTGGTTTTTCCAAGGTAGGAAAAACAATGCACAATGGCTCATCATCAAGCTTTGGAGCTCCTAATTCTTTCAATGTCCTCCCTGCCATGATAGAGAATGTCTCCTCACCTTCTTGATCCGATCCTTCAGTAAATGTTTGCAAAAGCTCCTCCGGTATAAGGGAGTTTAGAAACCCTCTTATGCGTTGAAGTCTAGCCTTGGTATTGGAATCGTTCATAACCCTGACAAAAATTAAACATATTAAATATTTAGTTAGCAATCTATATTATTTAAAAACAAAATACAGTGGAATAGCAACATGCAAACTAATAATTTCAGGTGAAGTAGTAAAGCAATAACATATTGGATAGTAGCCTAATTGCACAGTTAATTTATTTGGGCAGAATTTCACAGTACACTTTTAAGAGCAAGTTTTGTTCTATTTTATGTCTTTAATATGAAAATGAGACTAATACTTGCAAAAAGTTGGCCAAGGAAACAAGTGATAGACCCGTTATTATTACTTTAATTTGAGCGAAAACAGAACAAATACCGTCAGAAGCGACAAGTGTGAACCATGACATATAATGCGTATAAACTAAAGTTATTGAGTTCAATCCCAGTTACTCTCTAAAGAAAAAAAAATGCCCATCCATTTAACTCTTTAAATTTTAAAACGAGTGCATTCAAGCAGCATTTCTGTTTAGCAACTAAAATTAAAGACATGCAGTTCTCTGATTTCCAAATTGTTGGTGTATATTCGGTTTTCATTTGAAAGGGGAAGAAATAAGATATAAAATTAAGCCTCACTTTCCTATCTTTTCAATTACATCAAATTTCAACTTGAATAAAACTATACCTGGCAAATCGGTCGATCAGGTCAGTCAGTATTATTAAATGCTTTTTCAGTCAAAAATAGGATTCCGTCAAAAATGGGCTTTAAATTCTACTTTTCAAGTTTGTTCGAATGGGTCATTCGGTCAGTACTGGGTCAGTCAGTGTTATTTTCGGGTTGATTTTCGGTCGGGTTTATTTTTGCCATGTATAATTAAAACAGATTTCCTCCATGTAAAGAGTAGCAATTTGACTAAAAATCAGATTAGCTAATAAGGTAGAACCTAAACAATAGCACCATTTAGGGTCCGTTTACTAGAGTGAAAAACGTTTTCCCTGAAAACAGTTTTCCTATTTTACATAGTTTACTTTGGGTGAACAAATAAAATGTAAAACTTTGGGTGAAAACTCATTTTACACCCTATTGGAAACATTTTCCTCCAAATTTGGGAGTAAACTTATTTTCCAAGAAAATAAACATTGGAAAACTTCTATGAAAATGAGTTTTCCAACGTAAAATGTTCTTTATGGAAAATCATTTTACATCGAAAATGTTTTACACCGAAAATGACCGATAACCTGTCAAGCACATTAGGCAATTATTACTTATTAGCTAGTGATCTAACCTTTATATTACCTTATGCTATCTATGTCATCCTAATTCCAGACATACTACATTAGTTCATCTACCTGTAACCTGTTAATAAATATAACAGTAAATTTTAAGCACCAAAGAATATGGGTAGTTAAGCAATGCAACTGGGAAATATTTATAAGCTTGTCTAGCTAGTCAACAAAAATTTCAGAACCACATTGCATAACTCTAAAATCACACTGCATAGTTTGAAAAAAATGATCTATTCTAAATATATTTTTTTAGAACCACTTAGGCAGCTTACTCTGTAATCAGGCCATAGATAATCATGCAGAACCAATCACGAATTCCATATTGATTTTAGTACCAGAATACAACTCATGCATTAGACTTAAGAACTAAGAGAACTAACTTAATCATCTCAAACATTGGTCAAATTATAAACTGCAGCAACTTATAAGTTATAGATTCTTTAATATATAATCTAGTTTAGTATTTGAGCATCTTCGACATTAATGCTCATTCTCCGAATTTATCGTACTAAGCTCTTCTATGCAATGTATGAGATTGCCTACAATTACCAAAATCTAATTTACTAGTTCATATGATAAGCAGAGTAGCAGGCTGATGTTATAATTTGATTACCTGATTTTAATCAGCCTAAAGGCAACTTCCCAAATATCCAATATGCATAAGAACTTAGAAGTATTATTTACTTTGATGCAAGGAGTAATCTAAAAGAAAAAAAGTTAGCAATGAGCATTTGAATATCAAAAGCCATTTCTCAATTAGCATTCCAAATTTCCATGATATCATCATCACTAAACCTATGAAATATGGATAAGGATTGTCCTGCATCACTGTAAATTAACAACTCACAGTCCCTCAACTAAGAAAATGCAGACTCCATAAAATCAATTCGTATGATGACCTATATTATAAAATAAATAAAATTATAGTGCAGGTTGGAAAAAAAAAGGTTAAACTTTTACTCTTAGAAATTAAACATTATCTCCCGGCATCGGCACCAAAATTTAGTGGGCGTCGTTTAACAGTTTAACTAAACTAGTAAAATGGCAAGAAGGGTCAATCCCACAGAGACATACAAAGTAGTTAACTTTCTAATTCAAAGTTCAACTTATTGGAAACTAAAGTAATATTTACATTATTCACAATATTTAGATTGAACTAGTAATTAAAACAAACAAGAATAAAACTACTAATATTAATCTATTATTTACAAATTCCATTATAGACCAATTCCATCATAGATTGTTTACTCATAATTAGGCTGCCTTGTTGCAATTGACGACACTTTAATAATTAACTTAGCACTTAGATTGGTGAATTATAGCCGCAATCAACTCTTTATCTTGCTCGCTAATAACATAGACAAATTCCATCCTAATAAACTGGTTTTATTAGCACAAATTATACACTATACACTACCAAAATGACCCACTGACTCTATTAATCTCCGTTCGCTTTCCCTATATGTTTTGCTATTAAACGCTGCAACTAATAGTCATATAGCATAACTCGATTACTCTAAACAAGACTAATTGCGTCCAATTAAAAGTAAAGAGATCAAAGTTTCATAAAACAAAGGACAGTATAAATGAAGTAAATGCTAAAATTCATAATTAAATTGAATCAACTCAGCGTTAAATCCATCAGACTCAAATCAAATTACGAATAAATTCAGATAGAAACAAATCCAATGATAAGAACAAACTAATTGAGAGTAAGAGGAGAACAAACTCATGAATATAGGACTGAATTAATGCAGCGGCTGCCCTCGATTCGCCTACAATTCAAAAATACACCCTCAAACTTGATCAATTGTTCGATCTCAGACGAAACCCCTAGTTCTCTCCAACCTCACGAACTCTGTATATTTCGTGTGTGTTTTTTAGGAAAGAAATTAGGGTACATATATTTATACCCAAACTCTCTGAACTGATTCTCGTTTTTCTCTCATGATATCTTCATTTGATAGCGATATTCTCGGTGGAGAAGATAAAGGAAGGAGCTGTTGGTGTTGCTCTGTTACTGAGTGTCATGTTGTTCCCTGAAAAAATCTATTTTGCCCTCTAAGAAATTTTAAAAATTCAATTAGCATAACTCCTCACTATTAATAAAAGTTATTATAATTTTTTAACTTTTTTAAATGAAAATATTACAAGATATAAAATTCGTTAAAATAAAATAGAAACAACAAAATTTATATTTTTGAATTATCTATAAATAGACACCCATATTAATATAGTTTGTCACATGAAAATTTTATCTTTTGATTATCGTAAGAATTTGATAACTGATAGAATGTTGTAAATAAACTTTTCTTTTGTTCATTGTTGGAGGGTGGTCGAATAAAAGGAAAAAAAATGTTTATAATTATGTGAATGAATGTGAATTTGAATATATTTCAATTTCTCAAACACATCACATTCGTTTTTTTTTTTGTTTGTTGAACAAATTAAAAGATATATTTAAAATATCATCGCACGCTAAGCGTGCATATAAGAGCAACTACAATGGCAAACTACAACTACTTGTAGCTTTGTATGCCACATCATATTTTCAAAATACAATATTTTTAAGCTACAACATCTTCCATTGGAAAACTACAACTACTTTTTGCTATCACATTTCCAAGAACATGTGGGGTCCACATGAAGATGGAGAAACCTTGTTGCTTTGTGGAGCAACATAGCTCCCACAAGCTACAAGTTAAATTTTACTCCAACAATAAAACTAGTAGCTCCAAGTTTCTCAAATTTGCAAGCAAGTCCCTCAAGAACACCAATGGAGATGCTCTAAGGCTAGTAAATGTATGGTCTAATGGATTAGAAACAAATAAGAGGGCAAAAGGTAATGCATAATTGCATAGCGTTACCTTTACTATTTGATATCACTAATGACACATATATGATTATCATTCTGAAACGGTAATTGTTAGCCGTGTAATTGGCTTCACAGAAGACATGGGAAGAAAAAGAGGCCGCAAAATCTCAAAGAATGGAGCCGATGTCATCCATAAACAGCTGGATTTCCGAAGGATAAAAATTACCCTAAAAAACACGGCTTCATTCTTCAATCTTCATACATACGTATAACTTACAGGACAGTAAGCCACTTTATATTCTCCCTTCACCTTCTCCCACCAACCACCAGAAAATTTTCAATCTCTTATGAAGTTCTATTTTCAATAAAAATAGTGAATTCACTTATTAAAATTTAATTTCAGTGATCAATTATAAAGCTACTACGAAATTAACAAGGAGAAAACTAACACTAATGGAATTCTATTATGTAAAATTATATCTCCTATGAAATTAAGTGTTTTTTTAGGTGAAAACTATATTATGTTAATTAATTGTGATTTTAGGAGAATAAAATTGTATTTCGTAAATTTAGATTTCCTACGAAATTGATGAGAAAACTAAAACTAAAATTATACTTCATTTGCTACATGTTAATCGTAATGTCATTTCCACGCTTGCTAATGCATTATTTATAATTGAAATATATTTATCTACGTTTTGCCCAAATTATAAAAATTAGATCATAATAAAGTACAAATGGAGACATTTCCAAAGAGATCCAACATGACTAGATTTTTTTATATGTATAAAGCACAAAAGTTAATTATATAAATGTTTGTGAATATTGCTAAATTTCGAACGTTGCAATTATATAGTAGTGGAGTATGTAAAAATTATTACGGAGTATGAAATTGACAAGAAGAAAATATGGTACTACAACAATTTGAGGATCACAGATTTCTAGACATTTTTTATAGCGAATAATTAGGAAAAGTGAGGGATAATTAAAGAATTGGGTAGAGGAAGTAGAGACATTTAACAAATTAGTAAGGGCATTTTTGTCTTTTCTATCGATAAAGTTTACCATGTAAGGAAAAAAAATGTTACATTCATTTTGAAACATCCTAAAATAAAAAATATTGTGTTTTTTGTTGGAACGGTTGAAGTATTTGATTGACTCAACCAATCATATCCATTCTATTTTTTTTAAGGAGATCATCATAGGTATTCTGATATTTTAGGAATTAAGTATTATTTCCTATAACTTTTACATATATAAAATTTATAGGTTTTCTATAACTTTTGCCCATTTTTCTTTCACTTTTCATAGTGAGATTTGATATAATTACAGTGATGAGACCTGTCTCACCAATAAATTTGTATGTAATATACTCCCTATGTTCCCTTTTATTTGCAACATTTACTTTTTCACATCTCCCAACACACAACTTTAAATAAAAATATCTTTAAATACATATAATAAAAAAATTATAAAAACTATATATAAAAAAAGTACACATCGAGCCGAATCAAACGAGATCTCGTTTGACTATATTTTTTCTTATGTGTATAAAATTAGAGAGAGTCAAAGTTACCCATTAAATAGTGAGAAATGTCAAATTGTTGAAAAAAAAAAGGACGGAGAGAGTAACATTTTACTTGTTCAATTTAATAGGTTGACCTAGTTGACCATACATCATGACCAAATCATCATGTAATTTCTTGGAAGGCATATAAAAGGTGATATATAGAAATATAATTAAAAGATTAGTCCCAACTTGCAAACACATATATTATTTGTACTAGTCTTTCCAAACTTTCCCTATCATTGTACTACCAAAAACACCCTAAACTTTTCTTTATCACATTATGACACTAATCTTCTTTCAACACTACACTAATGACTAATCCCCACTTTACAAAGATTAGTACTTCCTCCGTCCCTCTTTTTTTGCAACAATAGGACTTTTGTCACTATTCATTGGTTAATTTTGACTCTCTCTAATTTTATATACATAAGAAAAAATATAGTCAAATAGGATCTCGTTTGATTCGGCTCGATGTATACTTTATTAATTTATAATTTTTTATTACATGTATTTAAAAATATTTTTTTTAAAGTTGTATGTTAGAAAATTTGAAAAAGTAAATATTACAAACAGAAGGGGATAGTACCATTTTATTTCTCTTCTTTAATATACTCTGTTACTTTTTGCAGTACAAAAATAAACACCCAAATGGCCAAAATCCAACTTATAAAATCTCAATCAATCTCTTTCTCTCTCCTACTCTCTATAATGTCTTACAAGAACTCCAACTTTCTCTTTCTAATTACCACCACCACAACCCTCATAACAATAATCCCCTGTATCTCAGCACACAGTGGACATGCTGATCCTGATTCATCATCACCAGCTGATCAACCAAATCTCAAGGAAAAATCACTGATTCTTGTAAAAATATGGTGTTTGATAATCATATTCATGGGGACTTTCATAGGGGGAATTTCCCCTTACTTTTTGAAATGGAATGATGCATTTCTGGTGTTGGGAACACAATTTGCAGGTGGGGTTTTTCTGGGTACTGCTCTGATGCATTTTTTGAGTGATGCAAATGAAACATTCCAAGATTTGAGTGATAAACAATACCCTTTTGTGTTTATGCTTGCTTGTTCTGGGTATTTGCTTACTATGCTTGCTGATTGTGTTATAATGTATGTTTATACAAAGGGTAGTAGTACTCAAGATTCTCACTCTACTAACAATAATTATGGACTTGAAGGTATGATTTATATAATTATATATATGATGATCCTTTAGTACCTATATACATGAAAATTCTAGTGCAGTCTTATGGCTACAGACTATCGTAGTGGATGATTAGGATTACATGATTTTTATTTATTTTTAATTTCTAAATCTAATTAAAAATATTTTTATAATAATTTTATTATATTTTTTTTATTATAGAAATAATTTCTGGTTTTTCATAAAATCAGTTTTTATTCTTGAAAAAATAGAAATTGTTTTTCTAAAATAAGAAATTTAATTAAAGTATTTTAAAAAGGATTTTAAATTAGATTTAGGAATAAAAAATAAATCAAAAATCGTGCGATCATAGTCATCCACTACGGTAGTCAGTAGTCATAAGACTACGCTAGAATCATCTACCTCCGTATCATATTAGTTGCAACGATTTGACATTTTTTCGTTGTATATCGAGTATTAGTTGAAACTAATAAGATACAGAGGTAGTAATAAATGATTTATTTGAATTTTGTAAGTTTTTTAATGTTTGGATAGAATTGTTGTAAGGTAATGTAGGTATAAAATTATGAGTCAAGCCATGGTCTAATATTTGCATATGCTTTTGTGATTACAGAGGGTCTTCCTAACCAGAAAGCCAACCACCATTCCACCAACTCAGCACTTCAGGTAAATAACTTGAGTTCAAAACTTGAGTTCAAAGTTTTCCCTATTTGATCATTGCAAAATTGCAAATACAAAGTAACATCTCTATTTATTTAAATTACTAGCAAGCCTCTCACTAACGGTCTAACGGATTAATTTATTTTTTTTCCTAAAAAAATGTAATTTTTTGGCATAAAATTATAATTTTTGTTTTAATATATATAAAGCATAGTTATGTACAAATTCGTAAATTTATAATAAAAATTTACAATTTTTAGTTAAAATAAAGTAAAGATATAATCTCAGGACAACATACCAAAGGTTATATAAAAGCATATATAAATTTTTATTTTTATATATATATATATATATATATAAATGTTTAGAAGTGAAACAAACATTGATAAGTTAGTAAAAAAAAAAAGAAAAGAATAAGACAAAGTTTTTATTCCGAAAAAATATAATAATAATAGGACAAAGTTAAATGGTAAATATTTGTATTTGTTGAAACGGCACAACAAGAGAATTAGTCATATATCATAATGTCATATATATTACATCCGTTTCATATTATTTATAATAATACGATATTTTTACTCTTTAGTTAATATCAAATTGTTGCAAATAATGTGAAGTTTGTGACGGAAGCAGTAGAAGCAACTAGGTATATTTTGCTATCGGATAGAGTAGTACCTGCTCCATATTTGCTAATAACTCTAGGTGCACCTAATAAGCTGTATGGTTGAGTGGTCGACCATATTTTGACTTTTAGACTCAAACTCATTGATTTTTGGCCGTTTATTTTTCAAGATGGTTATTGAGTAATTATCTGTAATATTAAAAAAATATATATAATAATGATAATAATAATAATAATAATAATAATAATAATAATAATAATTGTCCCGACAAGTCTTAGCGTCTTCGAAAGTGGTTGTTATCCCTGGTGTTTTGTGTGGTGGTTACCTGCACAGATGAATAGACGGTGAGCTGACCCCAGGGTGTTTCCGGGGAAAGACCCTCCGATACTTAAGTCAGCAATGAAATTCAATTCGAGAGAGAGAGTTTGTGAGTGAAAAAATGTGTACCTTTTAATGATGAGATCATTCCCTATTTATAGAGAATGGTTTAATACCCTGCTGGCCTCTCTTGAGGTTGGCAGGGACACGTGTCTCATTGGGACTGGACATGTAGATCGTGTGCTCAGAGTTAGTTATAATTTTGAGTGGGTCGCCACGTGTAAGTCCTTCATAGGTTGAGTTAGTTAGTTTGTTAGTGAGTGGGGCGTGTGCACTTGAGTGGTGTCCTAAATGGGCACCACGTGGGATACTGGGCCCACAGCTAAAAGATTCCCTTTGGTTTCTAGCTGCCGCCAGTTAGGGCCAACAGCTCACAGGTCCGACAACACTAGGATGGCATCACTGGTGTTAGTTATAGGCTGGCAGTCGTGACCTCTGGGAGCCGGCACCGATAGGTGCTGGCTGTTGACATCTTGGCAGGGACTTCAGTAGGGTGGACCTGCCGGTGTACCAGTAGGCCCTCATACAATGATAATAATAAATAAAATAGACCCACAAATTTGTTTTAATGAGACTTTTCCCGTCAAAAAAAGGTTAAGCAAACAAAAAAATCTTGGATGCCACATTCTTACAATAACTTATCGTGAAGCTATAATTACTTTGTTTTTTTCAAATGGCTCGTGGTAGTAATGCCCTATTCTTCTATACTTAATCCTCCATAAATTCAATTCAGTTTAATTTTTACTAAGTTTAGAATTTAGTTTAATTTAATTCATTTCAAATTAATTCAATCCAAAATACTACCTCCGTTTCTTATTATTTGCAACGATGTGACATAAAGTAGAGAGGAAAAGTGTCAAATCGTTGCAAATAATAAGAAACGGATGTAGTAATATATATGGTCTCAATATTTTGTTCTCAATTTGATCCAAATTAATTCATTTCAAATTAAAAATTTGATCCGAGGGTGCAAACTCTTCTACTAATTAGACATGAATCTTATGTGAATCGGACTTATTATAAATATATGAACTTATTAGACCTGATTCAAAATTATTAAACTAATAGAACTTAGGCTCCTTTTGTTTTTGGATGAAAACATTTTCCTTCGTCCTATTCATTTTCCTTTGTTTTAATAGTAAGGGTCTCAATGTTAAAAAAATTCTCTTTTGAAAAGGAAAACTATTTTCCTTTTCTAATCAATGTATGCCACATTTTCCATTCTACCTATTACTTTTGTTTTGTTCTCTACTCCCATTTTCATTCATTTTTTCTTCGATTTTCTATTTCTCTTTATCCTTCAATTGAACATAGTTTTCAGTCGGAAAAAACGAAGCCTTAATTGAACTTGGCTAGACATAATCATAATAACACATCTCACAAACTCTTATATACATAAGGTGTACACTAATTTAATCTGTAGTGGATATAAAGTTACATCAAATATATTTTTTTTAAATTAACCCTCAATAAAGATACTGTAAGGGTAATCTTAAATACTTGTAGGGTATCTCTTTTGTTATAAACTAACAGAATTTTCTATATAGTACCCTCAAGTACACGTTTAGTTATTTTTCTTAGAGCTTAGTTTTGTATGCTTGACAATTTAATTTATGTGGAAACAAAATATTTTTAATTTGTCAATTTGGCCTTTGAGAGCTCCATCTGAAGTTAAAATTGTTGAACAACGACAAAAAATGCATCATTTTACGTGCTAATTTAGTATATATCCGATATATATATATATATATATATATATATATATATAAAATAAATTCTTTCTTATAAGAACATAACACTTGGGAACAAGGCTTTTGATATTGTTGTTGTATAAGAACATAACAATTGGACCTTATTGAATTTATTAGACCTGAAATCTTATATGATCTTATCTGAATAGAAACTTACTTTTTTAAGCTGACGAGAACGCACCCACCCGACCTATGTAACACTATACTAACATAGACATGGATGCAAAAACAGGGTCATGGTACCACAAACCACTTTGCAAATGCAAAAATAGCAACAGCAAGCTCCCTAGGAGACACCATCCTGTTAATAACAGCCTTATGCTTCCACTCAGTATTTGAAGGCATAGCAATTGGAGTATCCAAAACCAAACCAGATGCATGGAAAGCTCTTTGGACCATTTCTCTACACAAAATCTTTGCTGCAATCGCCATGGCAATCGCCCTCCTCCGCATGATCCCCGACAGGCCGTTCCTGTCGTGTGCAACCTACGCGTTTGCGTTTGCCATATCAAGCCCGGTCGGGGTCACCATCGGGATCATCATCGACCAAACGGCTCAAGGCCGAGTAGCCGATTGGATATTTGCTGTGTCCATGGGGTTAGCTACTGGGGTGTTTGTGTATGTTTCAATTAACCATTTATTGGCTAAGGGCTATTCTCCTAATAACAAAGTTGGGGTTAATACTCCTTTCTACAGATTTTTGGCTGTTGTTTTAGGAGTTGGGGTGATTGCTGTGGTTATGATTTGGGATACTTGATAGTGTTTTTTTATACTACATTTTTCTTGGGGGTGTTTTATAGCGTAATTTTTCTATATTCTTTAGAGCATATCCATGTTTTTCTTAGAGCATTCAACTGCAAATATATGACATAAACACTTCTTTCCTTGTTCTATTTATGTGTTAATGATTTAATGGATTGTTAAACATCGCCTCATAATTACTATTTATCGCCCCAATTTTTAAATGAAATAACGACATTGTCCTTGAGTTAAAATAAGAGCACAATAATCCTTATTACTTGGACAACGGTCCTAGAAACCAACTATAGGGGGCTCACTGGCACAAGCAGTGCTAGTACAACCCACGTTGCAAGCCTACATGCCTCATGCCATAGCCAGTCATGCCTATAATAGGCCAAGAAATAATTGTGTTGTGTCAGGCTTATTTCAAGTTTTAAAAAAAATAAGGTTCCTGCTCCCCAACCCATGTATCACACCATGCTAGTTCGTGCGTTATATTTATATACTACCTCCGTATCGCAATACTCGCTACATAAGTATGCAATACGGACTCCTAGGCAAAAAATGCATTTAAAGAGAGAGAAAGAGTAAAAAAATGAATAATTAAGTAGATCCACAACAAAAGTAAATTAAAAAAAAAAACTTCACATGGGTAATTTTTCACTAAATATAGTAAAAAAATATTTGTTGCAAGTATTGTGTTACAACCTAAAATGGTAAAAGTTGCGAGTATTGCGATACGAAAGTAGTACATACGTGTGTATAATGATTTTACTCATAAGTCATAATGTGCATGACTAACACACATGGGTGACTCACCATGACCGTGCCATACTTGTGCTAAAATTTTAAAATGTTGTCCATGCACGACAAACCGTATCAACATGCCTCTTGTGCATGTCATACCACTAGCAGGCTAGTGCTTGACCGAGCCTAATTCGTGCCAACCTAACTAGTGCCAGCCTAACTCATGCCCAGGTCTAGCACCAACAAAAGCACCATCAACATTAAGTCTAGTTTTCTTGTTAGAAGATTCAAT
Source organism: Salicornia ramosissima (assembly GCA_951394345.1). NCBI lineage: Eukaryota > Viridiplantae > Streptophyta > Magnoliopsida > Caryophyllales > Amaranthaceae > Salicornia > Salicornia ramosissima. Next base: position 49,611,115 of record OX596235.1, on the reverse strand, counting down.
CTAATTTGTTCTGTAATCAAATCATCAGACTTCAAAAAATAGCAATACTAAATAATTATATGAACATATTAAATTGAAAAGAAAAAAAAAAAAAAGTCACTTGCAAGTTAAGATTAGATAATTACAATGATAGTGCCAAAGTTGCAGATTCTTGAAGCAAATAGACTGGGAGTTAAGTAGGCAAGAACTTATCAGTTGTCTTATCTCAATCAACTTCTAATCAATTTTATAGTATTTAAAAAGAAATCTGCTGTCTCTTTCCCTTATTTGCAATGGTGTCAAAATAAGCCTCAAAATCACTCAAGTATTAGAACACATATTTGTAGACAATCATGTAACAAGATACTAAAATAATAAGATAAAATGCATATAACAATAAGACAAAATCCATATGACTTTCAACTTGCCTTAGCATTCCTTTTACCTAACGGTTCGTTTGGTACTCGGTTATAAATCATGGTAATGAGAATGAATTTATAACTAAATTTTGAAGGAAAATCAAAATCCATTCCCATGATGCTATCTTAGCTCCAATTTATCTAATTTTCTTCACAAATATCCATTCCCATCAAAACCACCTTCCCAAATGGTTTTAGATGGGAATGAAAAATGAGAAGAAAATTGAAGCTTGGGAATGAAAATTTATTTTCCATGGAGATTATAAGGTTCCTCCTTAACAAAATTACACTATATATTCATTACCATTACCACAATTTATTACCAACAACCAAACAGGCCGTGTGTTCTATTATTTTTTTCCCAGATTTTTTGTTTTACTCTCCATTAAAATAATTAACAAATCTCATAATATATTTACCATCTGGTTATTAGTTTATTTCCTTCTAATTCTCCAATATAGTTTCTCACATTGATTTTTTAAGCAAAGACATCACATTGGTTAATGGCATTTGTTGTAATTTTGAGTAAAAATTAGGGGTAGATATGTCCAGCCACGTAAAATTATAGGGTATTTTGGAAATTTATTTTACACAAATTACAAAATTGTCATTTGATATCTTGGCTAGAAATATCAATAGATCAATGTGAGAAACTGAGAATTTCCCAATACACGATCCCCGACTTCAATTGCCAAAGAAATTACAAAAATGCTGACAAACATCATTGCCTCAAGTAAATCAATTCTTTCTGCGAGAATGAAAAGTTAAATATCCCGCCTTAAGGAAGAATCTGGTTACAAGTAAATATGATCAACAATATTGGCTCAAGAACTATTAGAATCAGTAATATCAAAGTCTGGTACTAAACAGTCCTTAAAAGTTTATTAAGGACACTCCAAACAAAAATAGTAAGATGTTTCTCAGGTCTTGTTCCGACTAACCTTGAAGCTGGAGATTCAATAGCTTTGTTCACTTGATTAGCATAATAACAATGCGAGTATACAATTGAATCTTGTAGTGAGGCCTGTGAAATAAGTGTGTCGAGATGAGCAAAATCTGGAAAAATCTACACCTCTGCATGAAGAAGCTTGTCGAAACAGACTGCTACAATCACAGGACCAGCGAGATCTCCAGCCGCACAGCCTGTGGAATTCAACGGCTCCAAAGTTAATTCTATGTGAGCTTTTATGCATGGATTCTAGAGAGTGCATGCAAACTTTTAGGCCCTATTTTCAGTTATTCATATAGCCACATTTTCACTACATTCAATTGCCTTTAAAAAAATCTTAGTTTTAATGGCTCAAGGCGCACAGAGGTGCAAATGATCTTGGAGCCTAGGCGCAAGGTGTAGGTGCGCACTTATTTTAGGCGAGATGCTTTTTTTTGTATTTAATATTAATTAAAAGATATGAAGCAATTGGATTTACAAGAGATTGAGGCTCTCGACCGTGCGGGGTGGAGGAGGAAAATCTATGTGACGACCTCTCGAAATAATTTAGTTCATGTAGCCGACCCCACTTATGGGAATAAGGCTTTGATTGATTGATTGACTGAATATTCATTAAAAGATACCTAATAATTTTAGCAATGATTGATGTGAAGTGAGTAAGTCGCAAATTTAAAGAAATTTTGACTCAATATATGCTATTTTCTTTAAAGCGCAAAGTTGCACCTCACTAAAGGCACCTTGAGGCGAACAAGGCGCCCACCTCTCGTAGGTGGATGTAACTTTTAGTTTAAAGCCCATTTCCCAGAGTGTGGGAGCGAGGCACACTTTGTAGACCTAAGGACAAAATTGCACTTTTCTAATGAATATACAATTCTCAAATGTGCAGGACATTTTGTATGTTTGAAAAGACGTTTCATGAAATGGTAGGGTGTGACTATAAATTATTGTAGTCGTATAACTAGGCAGCAGTTTAATGGAAAACCTAGTATACAGCTGGTAGGAAGTTGCATGAAATTAAAAGATTTTAACTTCTGACTTTACGATAGAAATAAGGAACTTAAACCAGGAAGAGCTACAACTAGGGTTTTTTCGTAGGACTTACCAATCCATTGACCAAGTGAAGGACGTATCATTGTCGAACCAAGACCTGCCCCGATGGCAGCAAAGACTAATGATGCACTGCACTTGAGAGTCACAGCATATATCTTCCTAAGAAGAAGCTGGAATTCCTCTGTTGTATTTACTTCTTCTATTTCGTCTTTGGAGGTAATTAGATGAGAGAGGGTTCTATAGATGTCGATTCCAACTTGAACAATCCAAGATGCTGTCACTCCAAGACAATGAGCTGCTCCAATTGTAAAACAAAACCACCCACAAGCAAGGGAAAATGAGAAAAGAAAGGTCAAAAGCACAACAGAGTCAATTTAAGTCGTAATAAACCCCAAAATAAGACATCAAGTAAAACCCTTGGGACCTAAAGTAAGTGCAAGACTTCGGAATGAAAGATCCACCTCTGAAAGTTGTTTTTGTAACAGCACAGAAGTAAACAGTTGTCGGCATCCCACGCTGTGCCTTACGCATGGCAGATTTAGGAGCATCTACAAAATTAATTCATATCCATCAATAACTTGCTGGTGTCAAACTGTCAATAAATGTTCTTTATCTTTTTCTTGCTTTATAAATATTTTTCAAAATACGACATACCTTTGAGAAGCTTCCATGCCATTCGTTGAGAGAAATAAGAGACTGCTAGTTTTTCCAATACCCTTCTAGTGGTAATGACAGTACTCTAAAATACAAGGTAAAACATAGGGTCTTAGTGCTACAAGAAAAGACCAAAAATGAGCAATAAAAAAAAACTCATTTACAATAAAACATATTCTCAGAAGTCAAGAGATCAGGGAGGAAAAAAAAAAAAAAACAAAGCTTTTCGAATATATCTGAACTTCTGAAGCATAACACACAATTCAAAGGGGGGCGCATGAACGCACACGCAAACAGGAACACAAACATGCTTTCACACATAAATGCATACACACTGTCTCACAGATAGAGATAAGGTTAAGGACCAAATTATAAACCAGCAACATATGCACTGCTGTTCTACACAAGAAAAGGCTAACAAAGATTCATCTCATCATATAAAAGTAAAGATAAGGTATTGAGTCAAACTAGTTTGACCATAACTTATGGTGAGACACTGAGACCACTCCTAATTTGAAGAGTCACGTGACTAATTTTTTAGTAGTTTTAGGAGTCAGGTGACTTATTTTAAAAGTAAGCTGATTGATTTCTAAATTCGACTATTCGGCTAATAAAGTCAGCCTAGTCATGTGACTAATTTTAGGAAATGAGTGTCAAATGACTAGTTTTATGGGTCAGTTGACTAATTTTAAAAGTCAGTTGATTAATTTCTAAAATCAACTATTCAATTACTAAAGTCAGGTGACTAATTTCACGAATCCAGTGACTGATTTTAGGAGTCAGCTGACTAATTTTAAAAGTTCGTTGATTAATTTCTAAAGGAAACTACTCAATTTCTTAATTCAGGTGACTAACTTCAGGAGTCCGGTGTTCAAAGAAGTTTTAGAGTCAGGCTAGTATTCGAATTGCTCACAACAGCGTCTGACTCTGATTCTGACTACATTCAAATTGATTGCCTGACTCCAATATAAATATGCAAAAGGAAGCAAGGAGGGAAGAGGTTGTCTAGACAATGATGGGTTTGCAATTGCAGAATTCTTCTCTCAGAAGCTTCCTGTGTATTGGTGGATATAGGTTGCCTTCCAGTTGACGAGGAAAGGTATTTTTTTGCCGTCAGCTTAGTTTATTCTGTTTGCAAACGACCAGCTAACCACAACAAATATGTTTTCTTTTAGAGGCATGCAACATGTATTGTTCGGACATTGTTCAAAGATCAGACCTTGCTGATATTGTACTCTGTTAATCCAATCATTGTTCGAACATTAGCAAACCTTGTGATCAGACTATTTGAACTTCAGATTTAAAAGTGGCCCTATCAAATAATCCGATGATGATGACGATAATGTTCGATCAAATAATTGAAGACGATAATGTTCGAATCAAATAATTTGATGACGATAATGTTCGAATCAGATAATTTGATGACGATAATGTTCGAATCAAAAAATTTGATGACGATTGATGACATTTGATAAGATTATTTTAACTTTAGATTTAAAGGTGACCTGATCAAATATTTTGATGACAATGAAGATGATATTCGATCAATAAATCTGTCAACGATGATGACGTTCGATCAGATTGAATGCATTCAAATGGACAAAGTTTAGACTTAAGAGAAGAACAAGATGACAATGATGCTTGTGCAGGCTTAACTCAAAAATCTGAACTATTAAAAGTTGCAATATTATTTGAGTTAGTGCTCGGATCAAATTATTTGGGTTAGACTGAATGACCCAATACTTTCACAAAAGTAAATGGATGTATTTGTATGTTGCTATAGAATTAAAATCGCATATAAGATGCAAAATGAAGAGAATGAAAAACCCATATACACATTTACAGAAGCACCAATAGACAAAATCTTTAACAGTAAGCTAAAGACTCTGACTGCAGCAGCAGGTTTAGTTACTGTCACGGACCATGAAATGACAGTATATTGAAGCTAACCTTGTAAGTGAGGTTTATAAGAAGAAAGAAGGATAAGGGAGGAGCGACGAAAACAATAAGGGTACATTACTTATTCTTTTATGCTTTTTAAAGGTGACCTGTGCCGGGAGAGGGGGGAGGGGGTTGTCACACGGAGCCCAGGAACAAGGGAAAAAACAACAAAATTTTCACCTAGTCCTTGGCTGTACTAGCTGAATACTTCAGCAGAAAGTCGAAGTGGAAAGAACCAATTTAATCTTAACATATAGTCATATCATGCTTAAAACTCTCGCCTGAAATATGAGTAAAAGTGACCAAAACTGATATATTATTATGGCACTCCAGCTAATGGCTCTCACTGAGAGGAAGTAAAAAAAATAATAATAATAAAAAGGTTATGAATTTTAACTAAGGAAAAATTCAACTGAAAGATCATGTGAAATTACGTAGGCCAACTAAAGTAATTCATTGAGAAGCTAAGCTAGATCATTGCAAAGTTGCAAACCCTTGGACTTATGTGGCTAAACATAAAATTAATGCACATCCAATGGTTGAAACCTCTATGAGTTATGTTGCTAGGTTTAAGACAAGGGCAATTTAGGTATTTTATCATAATCTAAATATTAGGAGCTTCTAGAATGTTAGAGTAGTTAGCTAGGTTTTCTATATAAATACACCTAAGGAGAACGAAAGGGGGCATGTTGATGAATGAAGATGAGAATTATATTTTGTTTTGCAGATTAGTTTGTAATTTAGTGGGAGTGTAAGCTACTCAAAAAGTTGTGTTCACCATTTGAATATCATCGGGACATCTCCACTTTGTCTTACTGTTTTATTTCCATTATTTCTTAGTGTTCTGCTTAGATTATTACTTTCTGATTATTGTTGCTGTGAGGTTGCTGTGTTGCTGTTCTGTTATTGTGCAGTGGTGTGTGTGAGAATAGGAGATGGCAGGTGGTCTATTATAATATCATCATTAAGGGAATGAGGAGAGAAATCCCGGATGAAAATATTAAAATACCTTTCAAATCAACATTCATTAGCCACATAAAAAAAATGGAAAAAGAATACGGAAATAACTGAGGCAAAATGGCAAATACCACAAACCTCTCGGGCAGTCTGCTTTACTGACTTGCGGAAGGGAGTAACCAAGTCTAGAGGTTTCTCATCAGCTAGAAAATCTTCATCATCATCTTCCAATGCAGCACGAGGCTCCAAAAGTGGTAAATAATACATCAAAAATGATCTTAAGGCTGTGAGAGCAAACGTTCTCAAATGGAAGGCAGAGAAGAGTGATTTTAGCTCAACATTATATACTTTTCCAGTGTAGTACAGGGAATCAGGTTCAAAACCACCTTTAGAAGTGCCATATACCTCAGAAATATGTTCATCAAGACCCTTAGAGAATTGACCCTCATTCCATGTTGGAGCAGCATCGCAATAAGCAATTCTATCATTACTGCAGATTATTGTATGCAATAATTAGGTGAAGAACCTATAGAAAATAGGTATGCTAAGTACAACAGTCCATCAAAAATAATCAGCCAAACAAAAACAAATAATTTCACACCAAGTATATAACTATAATTGGACCAGCAATGACTAGAAAAACATTCTAACAATAAGATGCATCAACAAAGAAACAAGAGGGAATTGCAATCTGTCTCTCATTATACACAACCAAGCAATTATAGATGCTTTCTTTCAACAATTCCACCAATTTCTACTTTATATTTGAGCAATTTGGCATCCTCTATAGTGACATTAAATCCAAATCTTCAGCCCCGGAAAACTAGGCATTAGACTCTTAAGATGAGATTTATTGCTCGAGGGTCAAGGCTTGCTTTGTTGAAGCAGAAATGCTGCAAGTCACATGCCCACACCCATTAACTGTTCTCAAATGAAGCTTACTAGCTGAAATACATGGTGAGATATGGCTGATAGTCCGATTAAATCGTAATAAAATTTTTTCATCTCCGGCATTTCAAACAATGATATGACAATACCAGGAATGTTTATTTGTACCATACCACCTTACATGGTTGAAACTTGAGTAGTTGAGGCTTAGAAACAATATTTTTCAAGATAGGAATAATTTCAAACAAGCCAATGAGAAAGATTATTTTTTAAGCTGAATAAGCTGAACCCTGTTTTACACTGATCAAGGCTTTGCCTAATTCATAACTATGTCGTAATGTTTTAGCGATGCACAATGACATTTCCGTAATTTTGCAAGCCAAAATCACGGGAATTGATATTGGCACACAATATTTTGATAAAGGCACTCCTTCTAATACCTTTCACATATGTATTTTTGCTTATAGAAGTTGTGCCAATATCAAAATTAGTTGTGCCAATATCATTTCCCCAAAATCACCTCTCTATGTGGGACATGTGTCATATGTATCTGCTTCTATTTACAAAATTGTCATTGTTCATTGTTTACAAATACAGCAAAGTTATGAATTAGGGATTAGCCTGCTGAAACCCATCATATATCCCAATTCAATTGAAATAATACCACTGTTTCATTTTATCCACCATAAAATAGTACAATTTACTTAAAGAAAAACAATAATTTACTTACAGAAAAACATAAAAACAACAATTTACTAAAAGAAAAACAAACATAAAGCATCAATTAACAAAAATCCATTGTGATCCCATATTTATTTAGTTATTTTTTTTACATTATAGAATTCAGAAATAGCAAAAGGATAGGGGGTGAAGGGGAGAAGAGAGAAAAATACCTTCCAAGAAAAGCCCTGAAGCCAAAAGGATAAGAGGCAAGAACAGATGCAGCAGCACCTGAAACTGCAACTTTAGCTGAAAATGAACCAAATGAATGCAAATAGTGTTGTGAATAAAAGTTGGGATTCTTTCTCAATAGATCTAATATTACAGCAATTCCTGACATTATTTATGAACCTTTTTTGATTTGATCTCAAAACCCCAGCAAACCCCAAATTCAATACAATTTGAATTGATAAATATCCCACAAAAACAAAGTGTCCAAACAAGGAGATGTTATTAAAGACTGAAACTTAGGCACTTAATTTAGGGGATTTTGAAAGAGTAACAATTATGCAAATGAGGAAGAAGAAGAGCTATGAGACAGTGTCAAAGAGTAAACTGGGTCATCTTGGTGAAAAATACAGAAATTGAGGGGGGGGAGACGAATAGAAAAAACGATATTGGATTTTGTTCCAATTTATGAGTTGAAGGGTTTAAAGAAGAGAACACTAATCAATTAAAATTAAGATATGAGACGGCTTTTCTAACGCTTGTCGTTTAAATTTTCAGTCTTCCTCTTTATTAGTGTACTTTCCTGCACAAGTGAACTATCAGTCTATCAGCAACTGTACTATTAACTTTTTTTTTGTGAATGAAAGTAAAAAAAGTTAACTAATTCTTCTATCAAACCATTAGACAACTTCACCGGAAATTACTTAGAGCATAAGGTTTATATGATAAGTTTATGTGGGAAGTGGGAACGGTGCTATAAATAATCATATAATAATTAGACAACTAGTTAACGACTATATTATAATTGGGACCTGAATATTGATGGAAGACGGAAAAGTGATAAGAAAGTTTAGTGTCGCGGACAGGGATATTTACGTGGCCGCGCCAAGTTCATTCCCTTCTGCGAACATGAGAAGAGAGCAAAAGAGGAAGACAGTCAGACACGGGTCGCGCCCGCACCGTGGTGTGTGGCGCGCCCGCGTGCTATGCTCTAGCAGTTTCTTTCGCCACAGTTTTTTTAACTTTCAACGTATGGTTTGGGTATACTTGAGCGGTTATGCTTGTGTGGATACATCTCTCGATTGATGTTATTCAGGAAATACACAAGAGAGAGAAGTACATAACTTAAGATATTTTCTCTTAACATGAAAAAGCAAGATCAACATCTTTCTCTAAATAATTCTCATACATTGTGACATCATTTATAGAGCATAAACCTTGTTGTTCATTAATTCTTCGTTGTATCTCAAAGATAACTTTCGATAAACCCGTGCTCCATTGATTTGGGTCGGAATATTGTCTTTAGGAAAGTGATTCACGCCTCGAAGGTTTTTAATTTGTGAAATTATCTTTGTGTTCATACCCTTGTTTATCAAATTACAATCAAATTTTATCAACAAAATTATTTTTTAAGTTACAAATTCTGTCAAATCATTTGACGGTCTAATAGAGTATGAATCATATTGATTGATTGCCTCATTGAAAATGCTAACTATAACCTGTTGGTCTACATATGAGATGTAATAAGTAAAATGAAAATTTTGCCATTAACCACCTAATAAGTACCAAAAGTTGTGAACAGCTACCATAATTTTTTCTTTTTTTAAAATTTAACTACCAATTAAGTGCCAAAAAGTTGCAAATCACCACCCATTTTTAACACTGTTAACTTAAATTACAATTAAACTTTAATTAAACCACTTAAGTCTTAATTAAACCTTAATTAATCTTAATTAACACTTTTTATTTTTTTTAAAAAAAAAAGAAAACAAATCTGGAAAATTAGAAGAAAAAAAACCCTCAGCCACCCCTCCCCCTACCCCAGATTTTCCAGATTTTCTTTTTATTTTTCTATTTTTTTAATAAAAAATGTTAATTAAGATTAATTAAGGTTTAATTAAGATTTAAGTGGTTTAATTAAGGTTTAATTGTGATTTAAGTTAACGGTGTTAAAAATGGGTGGTGGTTTGCAACTTTTTGGCACTTAATTGGTAGTTAAATTTTTATAAAAAAAAATAAATTATGGTAATTGTTCACACCTTTTGGTACTTATTAGGTAGTTAGTGGCAAATTTTTCTAAGTAAAAATATTAACTAAAACCAAGCATCAATTACACCAAACTAAATACCCTTTTAGAAAATATTAAATCTAACCCTAAGGGTTGTATATAACCTTATCGTAATCTATATATTAATTTAAGAGTTAATTTTTATGAGAAGCCTCCAAACCCCTAATAATGGAGGTCTCTTATTAATCCTAATTTAATATAGTCTAATTATTTATAAGGGATTGTTTAGTTGTTAGAGGGGAAAGAGAATCACTTTAGGAATGAGAATGAGGGAGAATAGAATGTAAAATTGTTAGATTTAGTTAGTTGTTTGGTTAAAAACTGAATGGATTTTGCCTCCATCACACCACCAACCTAACCCAAACAAGGGTCCATCACCACCGACCCACCCTCGCCCATCCTCACCAGCACACCATCGACCACCCTCGCCCTAACCCTAACCCTCGAAAACAAAAAAAAAAATCTACTTTTTTTGTGACAAGGGTCGACAAGGGTGGGTCAGCGCTAGAGAAGGGTGGGGGAGGGGTGGTGGGTGGTTAGGGTTTCGTGGGTTTAGGGGTCGTGGATGGGTTTTGTGGGGTTTGTAGGTGGGCGTGGGACTGGGACAAGGGCGGGCGAGGATCTGTCAGCATAGCGAGGGGTGGGGGAGGGGAGGTGGGTGGGGTTTTGTGGATTTTTTTTTGTGGTTAGGGTTTTTTAAGTTTAGGGTTTGTGGTGGCTGGGTGGGGCGAGTGTGGGTGGTTAGGCTAGGTGGCGAGGTGGGTGGGGCGAAGGTGGTTGGGTGGGTGGCGAGGTGGGTGGCTGGGCTGGGTGGTGAGGTGGGTGGGGCTAAGGTGGCTGGTTTGGTGGCTAGGTGGGTGGATGAGTGATAGGGAATGAGTTTTGTATTCCTAGTAAATACTAGAGGTGGAAAAGGATAATTCAAAAACTTAAAATAGAGAAAAGGAATGCAAAATAATAAAAGCAAACATGGGTAAGGAAAAAATGGGCTTCTATTATTCCATTACCCTTTTTCCTCTCCACCCGACAAAACACCCTCTAAAAGAAAAGAACAAAAAAAAACTACCAACAGTAAATTAGATATACTTCCTCCATTCCAAAAAAACGCAACAGTCAACATTTTGCACTATTCACATTATATACTTTGACCAAGTTTTGAGCTTTATACATAATAAAAAAAACATAGTCAAGTGGGATCTTGTTAGATTCTTTTTGTAAAATACTATCTTAATATCAACTTTTTATAATTTTTAAATATTCATAATTACAGTTATTAAGGGTCAAAGTAGTGTCTCAGCATGCGTGAAATGTTGACTGTTGCATTTTTTTTGGAACGGAGGAAGTATTTCATTATAATGTTTCTAATCTTTCAAAATATAATGTATACATGTTTTTTAAATTAATAAATTATTTCGGTGCATAAGCCCCAATTCTATACACTAATCTATATTGATCTGTATAACATCTATAAAATTATGGCCACAAGACACTAAATAAAATATTTCTAAAAAAAGACATTAAACAAAATGACATTTCATATATACTGATCTGTGTAAGACAAAATATATTTTCATTTTTTATATTTTCGATCACCAGCATTTAATTAGTGGCTCTATATTTTTCGAATGCTACGGAGCTGTGTGATTCTGCATAATAAAGCTAAAAATTTGGAAAAGTGGTGGTTCGAGAGGTGTAGATTGGTTACTGACAATGGCGTAGCCACCGTGGGGACATGGGGGACCACCGCCCCCCAACTTTTTATATAAAAAAATCTAGTTCAAAAACAAAAAAAAATTACCGACCGGTCGGTTGGTATTTTTTTTACATTATTTATTTTATGCTTCTTTTCTATTGTGTTTGCATGTTTCATATCAAGGTTGTTATAAAGTCAATATTGATTAGAAAATTTTACAGAGCTTAAACCTTGATTTCTATAAGTATTAGACAATTAGCTACTTTTTGTTGCTACCAATTTATCCTTACATTGCTACCACGGTCCACGGGTGTACATTGTGCAGTCAAATTCAAACCTGAATATTTTAATTTATTTAATTTGATTGTGTATTTTAGTCTGATTTTTATTTAATTTTCTGATTTTTGACCTGAGTTTGTAATTTCTAGTTTTATATTTTAACTTCACTTTGATTCATTCTAATTTTGATTTTTTTGAGGTTTTAAGTTATGGCCGAGTCTAATTTTTTTTGTTTCTAATTTTTGCGTTTTTAGTTTGATTTTTCAATATTTGTATTATTTTCTAATTATTTAAGGTAGTGTTTGGATATGTGGAATTCATTTCAAATTGGTGAATTCAATTTTTGAAATTGAAATGTTTCAATTCAAATGACAATTATTTGTTTGGGTGTTTTTAGAATTTGAAATGACATGGTTTTGTTTAGTATTTGAAATACACAACATTTGCTTGTTAAGCATTTGGGTTAGGAATTGGGCCAAATCCAATTACAAATTTTTTTACTTGCCAAACATGTAATTTGGCCCAAATCCATCATTTCAAATCAAATTCTTGTATCCAAACATAGCATTAGGTTTTTTAGCTTGGATTGGTGCCTTGTTGGATTAACTTGGTTGTTTTAGTTTGATTTTGGATGTGAATTTTTTATTTGATTTTATCCTAATGTTCGACGTAAGTACTCATACCCTCATTTTTAAATCCTGGATTTGTCACTGTTGAATTACGTCCGAAATTGTATACCTGAATTATTTTAGTTAAATTATCTACTCCGTCCCCCCATGTTTAAAAAGCTGGTTACGCCAATGCCAACCATAGCGTCCTTTCGAACAATAAGGGAAAGATTGTGATCAAATGGATAATACTAATGGTGTGTTTGATTCAACTTATATAAGCACTCTTGTGCTTATTTTCAGAAAATTCAGATCAGATCACATCAGACCAGATCAGAAAAATTTAGATCAGATCAAAAAATATCATATCAGACCAGACCAAATCAGATCAGATCAACATTTTGTTATTTGTTCCTTATAACTCAATTAATAATATTTCTCTTAACAAATAATAATGAATAGTGTTATATAATTATAATATTATGCATATACTAATGATTAATTATATTTATTGATGACAAAAAAATTGAATTGTTGTGATATTTTAGCTTATATTTTGGAAGTAATACTATAGCTATAAAAAAAATACTACCAATTTTGAAGGATAATATTAATTATTTACGTAATTTTTTATTTGAAAGAAAATTATTTATTATCTATCTATACTATATACTAAAACAAAATGTTGCTGACATCATCCTCACCTAAAAATGTACACATGTCAATTTATCAATCAAAATTTTCCCTCCAAAAATGTTTATGACATCATCTTCTTGTTTTTTTCTTTTCCTTAGCATTTAACATACTTTGAAAATTTAAATATCAATAACTCCATTCTTCCATTTTCCATATGCAATTAATTAATAACCAATATAATGTTTCTAATATCATAATATTTTCATTATTTTGCCAATTTTCAAATCATTTAGAATTTATACTAAAATATTTTTATATTATATACTCTGTATTTGTTTTCAATTGACTTATAATCTAACAAAATTTCAAATTTATCATATGTTATTTGATAAAATCGTGCATAGCACGGGACTAATTTAGTATACATAATACACAATACACAATGATGACATTAATTATTAAAAATATATACATTTTTATTTTTATTTTTATTTTCATTATTTTTATTTTTATTTTTTATTTTTATTTTTATTTTTATTTTTATTTTTATTTTTATTTTTACATGTATTTTAATTTTATTTTTTTAATTTTTTTATTTTTAGTTTTATTTTTTATTTTTTTCATTTTTTTATTTCTATTACTATTTTTTTTTATTACTACTTTTATTTCTATTTTAAACAATATTAGATTTACATTTATAATAATGTACAATTAAATTTCACCAAAGATCAGATCAGATCAGATAAAAAAAGATCAGATTAGATCAGATCAGAAAATTTCGTACGAATCAAACGTACCCTAAAAGGTCATATTGTGATAATTATGTCCTAGATGACTAGATTGGCTAGATAGTCTACTACAAAATTAGCTTTTCTATATATTTTTTTTGTGTACCCACCCGGTTCACCCTTTGGGCTAATCCGGATTCGGAGCGCGTCCTGGGGTTAAGGTTTTAAACTCCTCCCAATGTGTTTGCGGGGGATCGAACCGTAGTTCCCCCTACCAAATCTAGCCCCTGGCACCACTAGACCAAAACAACGTTGGTAAGTTAGCTTTTCTATAAATGTGCTGAATTGAGTGAAATGATCATAAAATATGTTATAAAATAATGTTAAAATTGAGAAAGTATCACATATCCTAAAAGTATCTGTAACGACCCGTAATTTAGCAGCGTTGTTTTCGGAGAAAACAACAATCACAGATCATTAACTTCTAAAACTTCAAAGTTAGGTTCATAAACTACAGCGGAAGCTCTAAAACTTAATCATATTATTCATTAAAAACTGTTAGATAATCCCAAAATAAATATCAAACCAATATCCTTTACTATTACAAAATAAAGAATAAACTACTAAATCAAATAAACATAATCTAAACTAGTCATCGGGTCACTTCTAAGCTGGCTAGCTCACAATCCCAGCCCATACGTAGCCTAAACTCAAGCACCACCTGTACCTGAAATAGAATAGGGGGTCCATAGTCAGTGGGGAGTAATTAGATTGTTCTACTTAATTAGTAGAACACAATTAGAAACATAATAATCAGAACAGATCATCTGAACTGTCGAACAAGTCATCATGCAAAGAAGTCAACAAGCAATCACATCAAGTATGCAGCGGAAAACAATCATACAAGTCATCCTTAACAAGACCTTCAGCTCAGCTCAACCAATTCTAGACTTCTAATCCTCATCAACGACTCTTCTTTTCTGTTCTTTCCCAATCAGGTGCTAATCCGTGACCAGTCATATGCTCGTAAGAGGTCAACCACGAAGATCTACTCCCCCCAACTTTCCTTGCTCATGCCGGGTCAACCACAAGGATCTACTCCCCAAGCACTGGGATCAAGAACTGTCCCCAATCCGAAGATAAGACAGTGGCTTCGACTATACCTATGTTCATGGCACATGAACCACTAGATAGGTGGTCACTTCATAGTTAATCATCTTTTCAATTCAATTCAATTCTGTTTTGTTCTATTCCAATCCTCAATTCAATTCCTTATCGTCATAGCTTAACTTCTAATCCAATCTTGTTCATCTTAACTTGACTCAAACTCCAAATTAAACTTATACCACTCGAAAATGACCAACATCATGCAAAAAAAAATAATGCAGAAATACATGGAAATACGTACAAAAATACATACGGAATGCGTACGAAAATACGTACAAAATACATACGAAATACGTACAAAAATATGTACAAAAATACATACGGAATACGTACAAAAATACATACGGAATACGTACAAAAATACGTACAAAAATACATACGGAATACGTACAGAATACGTACAAAGTACGTATAACAATACGTATACAATACGTATAAAATACCTGCAAAATACGGTTAGAAAGACATACAATATACGTATACCATACAGTCACAAATACACGAAATTCATACTGTACACATATACAAAGGAAACCTTCCCCTGAAATACTTATCTTGTCATATTTTACCCATAACCCTTCCTTTATTCATATTATTACTTTCCTTCATATTGCGACTTATCCCTATTAATTCCTTTTAATGGTAATAATTATGTTGTTACTTTCCTTCGTATTGCAACTTATCCCTATTAATTCCTTTAATTATAATAATTATAATGCTTCCTAAAATTACCTTTTAATAATATTGTAAGTCAAAAGTTAAACTAAAATGGATCAAATAAAATATGAGACCACACAACATTTTAATCTAAAAATAATAATTAAATAAATTCATCATATCATCATATAAACATTTCAATAAATCATATAAAATGACAATTAGCTACATAAGTTACCTAAAACATGATAAAAATCCTATTTTCCATATTTCACATCACTCGACATTTTGGAGAAATAATACCAAAATTAACACTTTAAATTAATTAAATACCTTTATCAATAATTAAATAAATTAACCTAATAAATAAATAAATTATGCAACAACATCAAGACATCAAGATTAATCAAGAACAAGATCAAAAGTTAATACTTTAACTGTATAACATCACACGGCAATTATAGGGCCAAGATATATCAAGAACATTTCAAGAATTAATAATAACATGTTTTAATAATTCAATCACCCTATTTTACACAATCTGATTTTTAAAGATTTAAATTAAGAACAACCGTCTAAGGGTCTCGAATAATCTGGAAATTTTTATGGAAGCTAAATATAGGTTCAAGGTTTAACGTGCATAAATTTCGTTCAAAAATAACGTCCTTTACTATTTTTGAGGAATTTTATAACTAACAAATCAGATTAGGCTGTAATCAGTTTCAGATTTTTCTGCCATAGAAAACGAACTTTAAAAATTACGAAAATTTAACACAAGTTGTAAAACACTATTACTGACTTCCACCTAAAATTTCGTAGCCATCCAAATTGATTAAGTATCTTAATAAATTCGTAAACTAAATCTGGACAGTTTTACCGGTTTGAAAGATTAAATTTTATTATAAGAAATAAAAGGACGAATTTTGCCACGAAATAAATCATGATTCATAATGAAACAGTAAAGAAACTCCCTAAAATTATTCTAAGTGACTCGAAAATTTTAGAACAACAAGAACAAAAATATTCTTTTTAATTTAAGACTTTAATTAATAATTTAAATAATCAAGATTCATCAAATTTACATAAAGAAATCAAGAAAATAACATCATAATATTCATCATATAATTCGAAAAATTTCAATCCTAAACATGATACTAATTCTAAGCAATCCTACATTGTTCTAAACAATTCCAAACCATATTCTAAAAACTATGAAACTAATCTATCCTAAAGATTAAGTAAAAGCAATCCAATTACCTTTGAAGGAGAGATATGATTCGAAAATATCAAGGCCACACGGTTTCTTGAAGTTTCTTTAAGCTTTTGTTGCAATCTTTGAGTTCTTGAAATCAATAGAAAATGTTTAGGAGTTTTTAGGGAATTTTTGTGATCGATTCTTGGAAGGGAAAATAATTAAAACAATTGTTGAACCCCAAAAAATGAAGGTTGGCCATGTGACATGGGAGGTAATAGGGTTTAGGGTTCCTAAAGTTTAGTAGTGAAAATAGGACAACAAAGGTGGGTTTTGGAATGGGTCAAAAGTAGTTATAATAATTAATAAAATTAGTTAACAAATTAAATAAATCCATTAGGAGAAAAATATATGGGCTCGGGTTTAGTAAGACAGAATAAATAGATTTAGGTCATGATCCAAAATAACTGGACTGCTACAAATAAAGTTAATAATTAATTAAATAATAATCAACTAAATAGCCCATTAATTATATATTTAATTAATTATAAAAAAAAATTAAAATATCCCGAATTTTCGGGGCATTACAGTATCGATATCAAATCGGTATCTAGTATGGATATGACTAAGGGTGTGTTCTCTTCAACTTATTAGATTTCAATTTATCTGAACTAAACTTATCTGAATTTATTTAACTTATTAAAACTTATTGGAACTTATTAGACCTGATTGGAAGTTATTAGAACTTATTAGACCTTATTAAACCTGGTTGAAACTTATTGGGACTTATTAAACTTGATTGGAAGAAAAAAAATAATAACAATAATAATAATAATTTTTCCAAAAATAATAATAATAATAATAATCCAAAAAAAGCAATGTTTTACACATTTGAACGGTTGAACCTATGTTCTTTTTTATTGTTGAATTACGTTATAGGATAAAATTAATATAATTCAATCTCTCATTCTTATTTTATAATATAAAAAAAATTTAATTTAATTCAACCTAACTCTGAGTGAGCTTCTCTAAAAAGAATTACTCCATCCATCCAAAAAAATTGTTCCATTTTTTTCACATCTCTCAATACAAAACTTTAAAAAAAATCTTAAGTTATACTTCACAAGAAAAAATTATACAAATTATATATTTAAAAAGTATGTATCGAGACGAATCAATGAGATCCGCATGACTATGTTTTCCTTAACATATATATAAAATTTAAAAAAGTCAGAATTTAAAAGGTGAATAGTGTTTACAGTCAATATGGAGCAGTTTTTATGGAACAGATGGAGTATAAAATAAGAATGATGGAATAAAATTGGTTTATGTAATGTAGAAGTGATTTAAGTTAATTATTTTTATTTAATCAATGATTTTTAAAAATAAAGCTGATTGGAACTTATTATACCTAATTGAAACTTATTAAAACTTATTAGACTTGATTGAAACTTATTTGAACTTATTAACCCTGGTTGGAAATTATTAGGTTTGATTGAAATTTATTAGCTTTGATTAAAACTTATTAGACCTGATATACTTTATTAGAATTTATCTGAACCTGAGTCATATTATTTTGCGGAATTACAGTGAAGAGAACACACCCTAACTTAAAAAAATATCAGTGCTACCTAGGGTAGTGATATAAATGATTAAATAATTAAATAAACAACGTAAACATTTTGTACGGTGAAAAAAAAGGAGACAAAAAGAGTAATAGGTGAGCAATGCCAAGTTCCTAATTGCTAGA
The DNA here is from genome assembly GCA_951394345.1 of Salicornia ramosissima. Taxonomy (NCBI): domain Eukaryota; kingdom Viridiplantae; phylum Streptophyta; class Magnoliopsida; order Caryophyllales; family Amaranthaceae; genus Salicornia; species Salicornia ramosissima. The sequence continues at coordinate 49,592,612 of OX596235.1, read as the reverse complement.
AATTATATCTAACAGTAACATTAAATATAATTTTGAGCAACTTCAAAGGATAAAAATTTAGAACACCAATGTTTTTTAGAATATAATCTCAACAAAATTGACATTTTAAATGTTTGTTACGTAGATGGCTCCTGGGCAATAATCTGATGCTTCTTTGGTTTTGTGATTTGTATTTTGTGAATTCATTCAAAGTCATTACCGCCCACTTCCAGCCTTCTCTTTGCCCACATGTCCACAACGATGTAACGATTAATCTTCCTTTCAAAACCCCATTGTTCTACTCATAATTCAATCAAAATTCCTTAATGAAACCTAAATTAATCCTCGTTTTATCGAACCCAAAATCGCTACATTGATCATATAAACTAAAATGAAAAGTATTTAGTTTGGGCCTTGGGGTGGCTTCGAGAAGAAGTATTTCGTTCAAATTAGGGTTTCTTCTTACTGTTAAGTGTTAATTAATAATCACAGATTACAATGGAGGATCTCAACAAAGTCTGGGATACCCGAGCACTTAAAAGAAAGCCTCAACAAGATGAAGCAAAGCGAATTCTCGAGCGCATTGCTAAGCAGGTTCAACCCATTATGCGCAAACATAAATGGCGAGTTAAAGTTCTATCTGAAATGTAGTATGTATCCTGTATCTTCCTCTTGTTCCATTTTCGGACTGCCCTTGTCAATAATGCTGAAAATTTAAAAAAAGGGTTGATAGATTTTTGGGAAATATGTGATTCTACCTTATGTTAATTTGGGTTCAAGTGGTAAAATTAAGGTGATTGCTTTCTTTTGGATATCAGTGAATGAATTTTAATTTTGGGTTCAAATGTTGATAGCTTATGTTTATCCTTTTTTTTTTTAAATTGTTGTAGCACATGTGATTTTTCTGGGGATTGTTGGGTTGCTTATTGTTTCAAATTTTCAGTTCACCTGGGCTGTGCATTCAATATGATTCACAAAACGAAATGTTTCAAAATGCGGTGGAAGTTGTTATTTTTCTAAAGGATTATTATATAAGGTCATTGATTATGATATTTGAAAGGAGCAAAGACGTTACATTGGGTCTCAACCATCTAAAGGGGTGTTTGGTATGAACTTAGGAATGAAAATGAAATCGAAACAATCAGAAAGTGAAATGGTAATATAAAATGACTCCTTTATTTGTTATTTGGTATAACTAAGAATATTGAATGGAAATAAATTAGAGAGGAAAGAATTTGTTTCCACAAGGTACAATGATGGTAATAGTTTCCATTAGATAAAGGTACGCGTTTCCAATGTCTTATGTCAAACAATAGGTAATGGAAATGCTATTTAGTTATTTGATTCCATTCCCAACATTGAAAAATAACAATATGGAGTACCAAACACGCGCTGAGTACTAAGATCATGTTAGTTGCAAGTTAATAGTTACAACATTTTCCAACAAAGATAGAATACATTAGTTGCAACAAATGTTTTTTTCATGTCGTTTCTTGCTTTCTTTCTTCTCATTACATTTTTTTTTCTTTCTATCCATGTAACACTCATAATCGTATTTTCTGAGTCCATGTTGAGTAGTTTATTGCAGCTAATATGTTATGGAGGCAGTATTTGTTGTAGTGCTTATTAATCACTCGATTTTGTCCCGTTGTGTCTAATTCCTGAGAATTGTGTCTAATGGCCTAAAATTAAGCTCATTTTCTGGTTTGCAGTCCCAAGAGGAGGGAACTTCTGGGATTAAATGTAGGACGTGGGATAGAGGTGAAGTTGAGGCTTCGGAGACCTGATCGGGAATCAGAGTTCTTCTCATTTAATGAAGTGCTTGATACAATGCTTCATGAACTTTGCCACAATGCTCATGGTCCTCATAATGCCAGCTTCTATAAGCTATGGGATGAACTTAGAAAGGTTAGCAGCATTTTAAATTGCATAGTGTTGAGTTATATGACACTTTGTTTGAGCTTGTAGAGTGTTTGTTTTTTAGATTAAATGTGTGAAACTGTGAATGTTTGGATTAACAATTTACTAAATGAACACAGAGGTTCATGCATCATGATTTTAACTCAATTATGCTTAGTTATGACTTATGAGATACTGATACTCCATATGTAGTATGATATTATTATTGGAAAATTACTTTTTATAACTCAACCTTATGGCGATTCCATTTTGATAACCCAACCTTTGGATTATTCTATATCAACCCAATCGGCCAACCTTTGGATTTTCCATATTAACCCAACCCGGTCAACCTTTATGCCTTTTTTTTTAAATGTCCTAAGTTACCTATTACCTTAGCAAGTTGACATTTTTTTTTAAATATTGAAATGCTCAAGTGATTAAAAAGATTAAAAAAAAAAAAAACACTTGAAAAAACTCAAGAATTTATTTTTTTCGTAACGGATTTATCTTTTTTTCCCTTGTAATGTTTTAGTATAATTTTTTTCTTTATTTTCTTGGAATTTACATGCAATAATAGGACAATTACAATTTGGGTCCACAAAATTGGGCATAAAGCTTGGGTTAATAGGGAATAATCCAAAGGTTGGGTTATGAAAAGTTTTTTTTCCTATTATTTTAAGGGAACTGCAAATCCCTTTAGGATGGATAAACATGAATATTTATTTCACCAGATGTTTTTTTCACCAATATATGCAGGAATGTGAGGAATTGATGACCAAGGGAATAATGGGCACAGGGGGAGGATTTGATGCTCCTGGAAGACGTTTAGGGGGTGTCTCTCGTCAGCCACCTCTTTCTTCCCTCCGCAAAACAGCTCTTGCTTCTGCTGAAAATAGAAAACGGCTTAATTCCCTTCTACCTTCTGGACCTTTACGGCTTGGTGGAGATAAAAACATAATGTCCGCATTAAGTCCCGTCCAAGCTGCTGCCATGGCAGCTGAGAGGAGACTACAGGATGAGATATGGTGTGCTTCAGTCTCAGGTGCTGTTGATGTTGAAGAAGAATTGGATACCAATCCCTTAGAAACCATAGAAATTTCCATGTCTGGTGCTGCTAGTGCCAGTTCAAAAGATGTTGCAGCTGCTAGTGCCAGTTCAAAAGATGCTGGAGCTGCAGTATCTCGGAAAAGGCCTCAAAGTGTTGACATTACTAATTTTATTGATTTAAGCAACAATGTAAATTCTTCCTCTCTTGATGTTCGTAGTGCAAAATCCAGTAAAAAATCGATTGAATCCTGCGCCACTTCATCTGTAGACACTTCAGCCTCAGGGTTGACTGTTAATCACACCTCAGAGAACAAATGTGGAGAGTCTGTCATGTGGACTTGCGAAGCATGCACACTATTGAATCCTGTGAGTGACTTCTTATTTTCTAGTATCAGCGTTTTTGCTTTTGAAATCATACATCTTGGTAAATGTTGTAACCTCATGTTTGCTTATTATTCCTTATTTGGTCCACTCATCCTGTTAAAATGGTTTTCTTCTGCTGCACACTAGCTCCGGGCCACCACGTGGCTGGAGTTCTTGGCTTTCGAGAGGCCAAGTTCTCTCCTAATCTATCTTTTGAGTGGACAAATTCACTCCTAAAAAGTTATTAAACTCTTATTAATTCCAACATATGAAATATTACACACAAGGCCCTGTTCTATAGGACTGAGAAAACATGAACTTAAATTAAATTAACTTAACTTAAATTAACTGAATTTAAATTAAATTAAATTAAATTAACTGAACTTAAATTAAATTAAATTAAATTATATTTTAATTTTAATTTTAATTTTAATTTTAATTTTAATTTTAATTTTAATTTTAATTTTAATTTTAATTTTAATTTTAATTTTAATTTTAATTTTAATTTTAATTTTAATTTTAATTTTAATTTTAATTTTAATTTTAATTTTAATTTTAATTTTAATTTTAATTTTAATTTTAATTTTAATTTTAATTTTAATTTTAATTTTAATTTTAATTTCAAAGTAAACCCTAAAACCTTCATTTTCACCGTCGGAAAATCTTCGTCGAAAAACTCGGCCGAATAATCACCGCCGGAAAAGTCACTCCAAAAACCGTCGTCGAAAAAGTCGTCCCGAAAATCGTCGCCGGAAAAGTAGACCGAATAATCAACGCCGGAAAAGTCAATCCGAAAATCGTCGTCGGAAAAGTCGTCCCGAAAAACCGTCGCTGAAAAACTCAGCCTGAAAATCGTCGCCGAAAAAGTCAGCCGAATAATCACCGTCGGAAAATCAGTCCAAAAACCGTTGTCGGAAAAGTCGTCCCGAAAAATCGTCACCGAAAAACTCGGCCTGAAAATCGATGTCGGAAAAGTCGGCCGAATAATCAACACCGGAAAATCCATCCAAAAACTGTCGTCGGAAAAGTCGTCCCGAAAATCGTCGTCAAAAAACTCAGCCTGAAAATCATCACCGGAAAATTAATCCGAAAATCGTCGCCGAAAAACGCGGCTTGAAAATCGTCGGTGGAAACGTCGGCCGAATAATTACCGCCGAAAATTCGTCCGAAAACTGTCGTCGGAAAAGTCGTCCCGAAAATCGTCGCTGAAAAATTCGGCCGAATAATCACCGCCGGAAAAGTCAGTCCGAAAACCGTCGTCCCGAAAACCGTCGCCGAAAAACTCGTCCCGAAAATCATCGTCGGAAAAGTCGGCCGAATAATCAACGCCGGAAAAGTCAGTCCGAAAACCGTCGTTGGAAAATGTCGAGCAGAAAAACGATGCCCGAAACTAATAATAATAATAATAATAATAATAATAATAATAATAATGATGATGATGATGATGATAATGAAATAAACTTAAATTAAATTGAATTAAATTAAATTAATTGAACTTAAATTAAATTAAATTAACTGAACTTAAATGAAATGAAATTAAATTAAGTCAATAGAAGTTCTAAAGAACAGGGCCTAATCCCTTATTTATAGACTAATGACAACTCTAAAACTAACAAACTACTAAAAAACAATTATTAAAAGACGAAACTACTCTTATTACTAAAATACAACAATATAACAAAAACGTCATTTTTATTATAATTAGCTAGTGTATAGCAATACCATCCTCCCAAAATTCCACCTTGTCCCCAAGGTGGAAAGAAAGAAAAATGGTCGATGAGGGTCTGATACGTATGACGCATGAGTTGTCGAAATCCATTTGGAGTCATGGGTGCTACTATATCGAAGTCAGACTTGGGTTTGCATGAGGGGTTAGGAATGTTGGGTTGAAATTTTGGTGGGCTAGTAATGTAAGAGAAATAAGGATTAAAAATTGTGGGCCCAAAATTAAGATTGAAACTCCTTGCATATGTCCACCCATTCATTCTTGAAATAATGGGTTCATTAAAAATAATACTGGGCTGAAGATTGAGAGGCCCAAGATCTTGCACTACTCCCCCCAACACAATTAGGCCATCTTGAAGTTTGTAATCTTTTTTCAGAATTTCCTTTACTCTATACCCCTCCAAAACTAGGGTTTTCTCCCAAACTCTTCTCCTCCACTGCCCTACCGAGCTACCTCCACCAGATCCACTACCATGACAGCCTCCGTCAGTCCTTCTTGGGTTGTCGTCCCTGCCGCCTCGCCCCCCATCACTGGTGGCCCACGTTTTCCCCAAAGGTCGCCCCACCACCCCATGCTGCGAACTTTGTTGGGGTCGCACCTTCGCAGTTCTTCCTACGCCCTCCTCACCGTAGCCGCCGATGAAAGGCTGGCCTCGCAACTTGTCTCGGTCATTGCCGACCTTGCTCAAGGAGGATCGAACTTCTTCTTGGACGATTTTTTGGCTTGTTCGAATTTCTTGAATTTGAAACCCTAATTCTTCTCTTGCATCTTTTAGGGTTTCACCTATCTCCAGTCGCCCCCCTCCACTCGACGCGCCGCCGCCCCCTGCGCCGCGGCCGACGTCCCATGCTTGGACCCGAACCCCTATGGCCGCTTGAGATTCATACCCCCACTCTTGAAATCTCTCCATCGCAGCCCTTGATTCCACTCGTGCTCCTGGGGTTTCGAATCTCTTCACTCGTCCCCTTCTAGTGGGTGCGCCACCTTCGTCCTGCGGCCGTCCCCCAGCCGCATCAGGCCCTTCTTTTTCTTTCTCTTTATTTTGAGGGCTGATTCGTGCTAACTGAGCGAAGACCTCGACCCTAAATCGTTTTTGTTCTTCTTGATACTTCAAGAATCCCTCCATGAGTTGTTGTAAAGAGGGTCGTACCCTGGTCGTCTGATCCGCCAGTGTCAACTTCAAAGTAGCTAATTCTGACTCTAAACCACCCATATCGCTGCCCAGAATTGCCCGCTCTGATACCAAGTTTGCTGCACACTAGCTCCGGACCACCACGTGGCTGGAGTTCTTGGCTTTCGAGAGGCCAAGTTCTCTCCTAATCTGTCTTTTGAGTGGACAAATTCACTCCTGAAAAGTTATTAAACTCTTATTAATTCCAACATATGAAATATTATACACACTAATCCCGTATTTATAGACTAATGACAACTCTAAAACTAATTATTAAAAGACTAAACTACCCTTATTACTAAAATACAACAAAATAACAAAAATGCCATTATTATTATAATTAGCTAGTGTATAGCATCTTCTCAATGCTATTAACCATAACTATTTTTGTGGTTTCCGATTTATCTTCTTTAATACTTCTTTCATTTCATATTAACTAGTTTGTATCCCGTGCAATGCACAAGATTATATAATATAAAAAATAAAAACATGAGTTCATATCAGAGAAAAAATTATAAGTAAAATTTAGTAAAATAAAGGCTGAAAATTAATTGAAGACAAAAAATGATGAGATTGTAACTAAAGATCTATTTTCCATTGAACATGCTTTTGTATTAATTATTACTGATTTTCATTAACAACCATCAATTCATGTTATAGATTAGTGGTTAAAGCAACCTATATGAATCACTGAATCAGGAGGTCTTGGGTTTGAGACTTGATCTATTAGTTTTTAAGATACAGAAGCAAAATGTTACAATGCTTTGTCAATCACATTTCAAAACAAAGTTGGAGGATCCATGTGACGAAGTTTAACGAAAGACGATGCCTTTTAATAATATATGTAGGTAGAAAAATTGTTACACATTTCAAAGAAGTTGTGAAAGGGATAGAGAAGAGATATACATAGAACTAGAACTCATTACTATAGGTAACGTGAAACTTTCAATTAAGATTTAAGAAAATGTAGCAATTAATATGGAAAAGAGGAAGTGTATACTGGCATTGTTATTTATTATGTGCAACACTTGACTTTTTCACTAATCATTTTGTTCACTTTGATCAAGATTTAATAATTTATACACAAAGAAAAGCATAGTCAAGTGAAATCTCATTAGATTTTCTCGTTAAATACTTTCATAATACGAGTATAAACTTTTTGTAATCTTTACTTGATGTGTCTATGAGATAGTAGAAAATAAATGGTCAAAGTAATGCATCGGCGTCTGTAAAAGTTTTGCTGTCCACATAATAAATAAGAAACGGGTATAGTTTGTCAACCCATGCAAACATAATGAAATTAAGTTGCCATACTAGTTCTGCTATCTTGTTGTATTCATTGATGCTAATGGTGGAAATTTTGCAGCCATTGGCTCTGGTATGTGAGGCTTGTGAAACCTTGAAACCGAAAGACGTATCAATGAAGTACAAATTCTGGTCTTGTAAATTCTGTACTTTAGAGAATAGCATACACCTGGAAAAATGTTCAGCATGTGGTGAATGGAGATATTCACACGGTCCTCCATTGTCGACTTTGCCTCCAAATCTAGGAACTTGATAAGGTATAGTTTAAGTTGGCTTCATTTCTTCAGCTGCTAAACTTAAGCTGTTTAACTCAGCTTTGCTTATGAGTTTGTCTTTTCAGGACTCATGCCTGATGATAGTTCAAGGGATGTGATTGAAAAACTAGGAATATTTTTTGGTACTTGTAAATTGATTCCATTAAGCCTGTATTGAATGAAAAACCTAGTTGTTGTTATCATGTAATTCATGAAATACAATGGAGTTGGCTGGGAACAAGAAAAGTATGTTGCACAAGGGAGTAACTTGCAATTATTTTTTGCCACAAATAGTAACTTGCAATTATTTCATGGTATGGATGGAGTATTACCCTTGTAAGTTTTGCATTAAATAATTATCCACCAAGATGTATTAAAAATGTTTTGGAATGTAAAAAAACTTCAAATAAAAAATCTTACTAATGTAATTTAAAATTTGATTACATCACGTCAAAGTTATTACCTTTAATTAAAATTTAAAATTTGATCACATAACGACTATGTGTAAAGATCATACTACAAACAATTTGTTCATTAGATATCATTTTTGCATGTTTTTGCATGTTTCATTATTGTAAAAGTACTCCATTTGTTCAGATTTAAATGTTCTATTTGCTTTTTGGGTGATTTTTTTGGAAGGATTCAAGTGTTCTCTTTTAGTGAATATGTGCAAAGGTAAAAATATAAATATGATAAAATTAGTAAATAAATTATGGATATGTAAGGATAAAAACGTAAATAAAAATGTGGCCCATATTACTAAAAAAAGGAGCAAATAAGTATAGATGGACAAAAAAAGGAAATTGAGCAATTATTTATGGACGTATGGAGTAACAAATTTTTGCTATGCACTACAAGTTCTTTGTTTCAATAAATTTAAGAAGGCTTTAGAATATTTAATGGCTTAAAAAAAGAAATTTGGTTATGAAATTTACTTATTTTAATCAAGAGGCCAACATCAATAATTTTGGATAATTCTAAGTCATTGTACACTAATTTAATATATACTTGATGTCTTGGTGTATACATGATATTTTCTTGAAGATTAATTAATTAATTCAATTTGTATTTCCTATTAATTTTTGCTACCAAGTGATCAGATCAATAACAAAATTGACAACATGCCTAGTAAGAACAATTTTTAGGTTAAATCAAATTTATATTGATAATAGGTTGAATGTCAATCAATTTAGGGTAGATTTTCTTCACCTTTAAAAAAGATTCAAGTGTAATGAGTTCAAATAAGTTCAGTTCAAGTGTAATAGGTTTTAATAAGTTCAGATAAATTCAGGTCTAATAAGTTAGAGTGATACTTTAAAAAAAGTTTTAGGTTTAATAAGTTCAAATAAGTCCAATTCAAATTTAATAAGTTCCAATAAATCAAAATAAGTTAAAATCTAATATGTTGAAGAGAAATAGAGAACACACCCTAATCTTTGATTTTTTAGGTCAAACAGATATTTCGGGTATTTGAATTTATAAAATTTGTATACCATAGTTTTCAATTATCCAATCAAAAATATTTAAAGAATTAAAAAAATCATATCAGATATCTAAAGTTAATGGATCAGAGCAATCAAATCTTATAGAGATGAATAAATGCATTAGGACTTTAACCGCATGCTTTCTACTACTCGAAGGAACTTCCAGTTTTTTACAGGCAATAGTATACAGCTTTGCAAAAGTTGGAGAAGTTAACAAAACTAACTTGAACTATTACAAGTTTAAAATTGTAGATATTCATTCACTCAAGTCTGACCCATTGGGTTTGCATTCGCAACCATTGACATCCGCTGATTCTTGCAGGTCCTGGAAGAAGAAAACAATGTTAGGCACTATTTAATTTGAACTGAACTGAATTTAGCAAAATCCTAAACTCGTCAAGAATTGAACTGAACTAAAATTTAAAAAATTACGTTCAAAGAGAATTAGAGATTATGTATGTGGTAATTTGGAACAAGAGAAGGAAAAGATCCTATTTGTTTAGTGAGTCAATCTTAAAGTAGATTGAAAATTTCTTCCTACACCTGAGTGCATGGTGATCACCATGCACATGCTCTTAAAATAAAACATTTATGTTAAGCATTTAGAACATTTATGTTATTCATTTAGAACATTTATGTTATTCATTTAGAACATTCATGTGATGCTTTTAAAACACTTCCTATAAGGTTAAGTGGTCTAAATACAAAACATTGGATGTTCCAAAAGTTCAATATGGTAGTTTCGTTTCAAATATAGATGCATGATATTTATGATGCACCTGGGTGCACAATTCACAGATTAAAAGTAGATTAGTGACTTGAGCAGTTCTTACCCAAGGCCTTTAGAGCTTAACTTCTACATCAACACCAGCAGGCAGATCAAGCTGCATCAATGAATCAATTGTCTGGGCAGTTGGGTACAATATATCAATGAGGCGTTGATGAGTTCGGATCTCGAAGTGGAACCGAGCATCTTTGTGCACATGGGGTGACTTGAGTACACAGTGTACCCTCTTCTTTGTTGGCAATGGCACAGGCCCCATTGTTTTTGCATTTGACGTCCTTGCAGCATCCATTATTTGTTTGCAAGAGTCCTCTATCAAGGGAACCCAATAGGACCTCAGCTTAATTCTTATTTTCTGCTTTGGAGCCATCTGAAAGTGCAAATAAAAGTAAACTTATCATAAAATTCTTTGTATTAGCAATGAACCAAATAATTAAAGAATTAATTTCTGAATTTAATTATTTTCAGAATTTAACTAGGTTATTTTGTTTTTATTTATCTTAACAATTGTCCTTGTTAATTGTATTTTGGTTTATAGTCCTTTAGGTACTTTTTGTACTTGGATATGGACAAAATAGGTTAAGAGAGTAGTATATATATTAGGAAGTGGGGAGAATAGAGTTATGCAGAGAATTATTTTGGTAAACTTGGGCATTTTGAGACTTGTGACCTAAAGTTACTAATTGGAGATTTGCAACCTAAGTTGCTAAACTATCTTTGTATTTAATCTTTCTAAGTTCAAGTATTCAAATATTAATATAAATCTTTCATTATTTGCACGGTTAATTGCTGTTGGTATTCGTACTTTGGTTAGCTCTCATCGTATTGACTGTGAAAGCCAGATTTAGGGCTTCGAAGTTGGCAGTGCATAGTAGAACTCTAATAAGATCATATACTCCTAATTTTTAATTTATATTTCCAAGCTGAAAGCATGCCAGAAAGCTGGAGTAAGGGAAGGAAGATTATCACAATGGAAGCCTCTTAAACTTGCTACTTGTTATTTGCTAATTCAGAAAGGTATTTTCAGTGTACAAATGTGATCTTCCAACACCAATTTTTACATCAGTTGAACTCCATAATAACCCAGATGGGTTAGAATAAAAGACAAGGAGAGGGGTTTACAGCATAAATGGAAGTACTGAACTGATAGTATGTCCGAGGCAAATGTTTTAGTGCATAGAGGTGATCACGGGCCGGGCTGGACCGAGGGCCCAAACGGAGTCTGGTATCTTGGGTCGAGCCAACAGGCTGAGGACAAAAATTGTGCATAACTTTGTAACCATACCATTGAAGAAGATGTCCTTCAATTGCATCTATTTTTGAAGTCTGGAAAGGAAGGTCCCCTGCAGTAGAATTAGGCTAGCTGTTTTCATTTTCCCCTCCTTTTTTGAATTGATGATGCAAAAATTTTTGAGTTTCTCCAAAGGAACAGTTAGCTTAAAGCCTCAAGTGCACTTCTGGTTACTCAATACAGAATTGCGACATTCTATGGGCTTATTTGATAAGGTACTAAGGTAGTTCTCTACTAAGCATATCTTTTGTATTTGAAGATCCATATTTTATACAGAAAAGGACTCCTGATTAAAGATGCTATCTCATATCTATGTCTTCCTCAAGATATCAATGATTAGCTCATAAGGAAAAAGTCAGAAAAAAGGCCAATCTCAACTTTGAAAGATATGCCACAGTTCTTGCACATACAGAAAGCTATGAAACATTAGATCTCTAAGTTTAACTCCGAATAGCTCATTTGGTAAGTGGTAAGTAGGTAACAAACAAAAGAAATGGAAGCACTACCATCAATACTATTAAAGCCTTAAACCCTAAACACATGTTAGCAGATAAGAAACCTTTTTTTATAAGGAATATTGATATCAAACTTGTCTTTATAAAGTTACACATGATATTATCTCCATTCAACTCTACCAAATGATTTTTCCTGAAGAACTGTCAAATTTAAAGAAATCTCCCCAGGCAACACTGCAGTGATGTAATGATGCATTAAGTAAAACCCTAAACAAAACTTAATGTATAAAACATGAACGGTCCTCCGTTTGGTTACCGACTTACCAGCATTAAAAGGTGGTGTGGGAATAGGTTTATATATAATTTTGCAAGGAAAGTAGGGTGACAATGTCCAAGGGAGTGTATCCTCATCCCTAACCAAATACTTTTCTACCTAAATTTTCATTCCCTTCCAATTCCAACTTATAAAGTGGTAATGGTAACTAATAAAAATTAAAGAAGGATTATAGATTTTGGGGATAGATCTGCATCCCATGAATTCAATTGAAAATTCGTTACCATTACCACCGTTTAGTACCAACAACCCAACAGGTTTGCACACGCGATTGGTCATTGGATAACATCCCACAGGTTACTACCCTTAGACTATTCCTTTCTTCTCTATACCAACCTTAGTCCTCCATGCAACCTAGCAAAACATATACTCCATAACATCAAGAATAGCATAGCAATAAAGGGAAGAAAAGCTGAATACCTGATCAGAGTCAGCAGCAATGCTGAGTTTGGAAGTCTCAGAGTCCTCCTACACAACAGCAAATAGCAACCATAAGAAAACAAGCATCAACCCAATTCATATCTTTACAATATTACTTATCAAACTAAGAGAGAATCATCTTCAATCTCACAAATCATCTTACAATCACACAATGTCAAACCTAAAGATACACCTATCTCCAAATTTAGAGAATACCACTCAAATCATGTTTTACAACAAGAACTTGTTTTAAACTAAGGCAGACAAGTTATTCTTCTGATAGCTCCCACCTTAAGCTTAAAACTCAAAATGATAAAAACACACACAAAAACGAACCAATTTTTTTTCTTCCGTTAATCCATTTCATCATACACAACAGCAGAACCTCAAAAATTTGAGTTCATTTAAAAATTAAGCATAATTCACCCCCTACAACAAACTTATGAACCAAATTATTTCCTCATTATATACCAAAACTAAGAAATTCAGAGCATGTAATGTTTTCAAGAACAAAATTGAATTTCACCACAATTTACAAAAGTTCAAAATGGGAGTTCGTGAATAAACAACAACAACAACAACAACAACAATTGCTATAACTTGATGCAGTGAAAAGTAACCTCAAATGATTCTGAAGAAGTTTCCTGAGATTCCAAAGCTTCAGGAGTAGCAAAAGTTTTGAAATTAGAGAAAGTAGGTGATTGTTGAGAATGAGTTAGGGTTCTTCGGAGGTTTAAATGAGAAGGGAAAGAGAGAGTGGAAAAGTCGTGTTTGATTGAGGAAGAAGAAGCATTGCGAAGAGGTAGAGGAGATAATACAGCAGCAGAAATTGAAGATGTAGCCATTGTTGTCACTCAAACACGCCTCTATTTCTTTCTCTTCTCTTCTTCACTTGGTTCTTTAGCCTATACTGTTTTTTTTTTTAAGATTATGTTATCCAAATGTGGTTTTTTTTTTAATTGATCATGAGGCGATGTTCTTTCTCTACTTAAAAGCTAAAGTAATCAGATCATATCAGATCAGATTAGATCAGACAAACTCAAATCAGATCAGATTATATCACACATTATTACTCTTTATTATTATTATTATTAATAACTTCGAGCATCGTTTTTCCGTTCGACATTTTCCGACGACGGTTTTCGAACGAGTTTTCCGGTGACGGTTTTCGGGACGACTTTTCCGACGACGGTTTTCGGACTGACTTTTCTGGCGGTGATTATTCGGCCGACTTTTCCGGCGGTGATTATATATTCGTCTGACTTTTCCGCCGACGATTTTCAAGCCGAGTTTTTCGGCGACGATTTTCGGGACGACTTTTTCGACAACGATTTTCGGACTGACTTTTCCGGCGGTGATTATTCGGCCGACTTTTCCGGCGACGATTTTCAGGACAAGTTTTTCGGCGACGGTTATCAGAATGACTTTTCCGACGACGGTTTTTGGACTGAATTTTCCGGTTGGTGATTATTCGGTCGACTTTTCCGGCGATGATTTTCAAGCCGAGTTTTTCGGCGACGGTTTTCGGACTAACTTTTCCGACGATGATCATTCGGCCAACTTTTCCAGCGACGGCTTTCAGGCCGAGTTTTTCGGCGACGGTTTTTGGAATGACTTTTCCGGCGGTGATTATTCGGTCGACTTTTTCGGTGACGGTTTGCTCAAATTTTTTGGCGGTGATTATTACTACTACTACTACTATTATTAGTAGTAGTATTAATATTATTATTTGAAGTTTTGAAGTTTTGGAGTGAGATTGAATGAAGAGGTGAAATGAAATGGGCTATCATAATAATAATTATAATATTCATAATTATAATAATAATTATTATATTAATTATTATTAATAATAATAATTATTATTATTTTAGTAAATATAATCATGTATTACATTTCTCATAAAAAAATAAGTATTACAATTATAAAAATAAAAAAAATAAAAAAAAAAATAAAAAAAAAATAAATATAAATAAAAATAAAAATAAAAATAAAAATAAAAATAAAAAATAAAATAAAAATCAATTCAAATCAGATTAGATCAGATCAGACAGATCAGATTAGATCAGATCAGATCAGACCAGATCAGTCCTAAAGAACAGAGCAATTTTATTTTTATTTTTATTTTTTTGGAAATAACTGTCTTCTCAAAAAAATAAAGAAAATACTCCCTCCATTTTTTTTTTTATTTACACACTTAGAGTTTTTTATCAAAGTTAAGAAATTGATTGGGGGTAAAGTTGTATAAAAAGTAAGCCAGAAAAGAGGTTAATTTTATTAAAGTTAGTCAAGACTCGAGATTAAATATAGGAGAATAAACGTAGGAAAATAAATGTAAGAAAAGTTAAATTAAAACAAACATTCAAAAAGAAAGTAGGTAAATTAAAAAAAAAAAAAACAGAAGGAGTATTGCTAATGAGCACTGCATACCCGAGAAAATAAATAAGCATATAAACATGGGAAAGGGTAGAGTTACTCACAGTGTAAGTGGCCCTAAGTTACACAATACATGGCTTAATCTTATTGGCTCAACAAATATGGGTCCATTTCATATTTCAAGTAACATTTCAAATTTTCATTTTAAAATTCAAACACCAATTTTGAATTTGAAATTCAAACTTCTCTCCTCTCTCATATTAATTACATTTATACAATTAATTGAGATTTATGTTTTTGAATAATTTAATTTTCAGATTTATTTTATGGATTAAAATTATTTTCAGATTTATGTATTGGAATAAAATTATTTTCAGACCCAGTACCGACCGTGGAGCTACCGACGGCGAAGCCACTGACGGCCATGCCACCGACGACGACTTTACCGACTGTACCAATAGTACTGACCGTGGAACCACCGACGACAAAGCCACTGACGCCGTCATTTTCACCACCGTCAAGGGACGGTTTCAGGCAGGGGACCAAATCTTCTTTTTGGTATGGCTAAATAATGAACACCATCATCATCAACCTATTCTTCTTCCTCAACTATCTCTTCATCTGCAGATTGGTTTTTGGATTATAAACAATTTTAAAAAAAATATGAATGTAATTTTAGTACAGGGTGATTGAGATGATGGAAGTCGAGTTTATTCTTGTTTTTGTTCTATTATAAAATTATGCGAGGTAAAGCCCAGTTTCATTCTTTTTATATATTTTTGATCCGATATAGTTAATAATTATCCTATAATAATATAGATGGAAATGCATTCTATTACCCAAATATAGCATAGATATAATAATTATTACGAAATCAAAATTGCGTATGAAACAACAATGTACATGAAATATATATCAGTTCGTTATACTACCTTAGTTTCGTATTATTTGCAACAGTCAATATTTTACACTATTCATCTTATGTACTTTGACCAAGATTTGAGCGTTACTCGTAATAAAAAATATAGTTAAATGGTATCTCGTTGGATTCGTCTTAACATTTAATTTTCAAATATGTTACAAATTCAAGTTGTTTGAATTTATGTTACAAACCACTATATTCTTTTATTTGTGTTTTGATCAAATTATTGGCCAACAAATTATTATCGATTTAATGAGCTGTTTATTGGGCCCAACAACAATATTTGAACATAGGCTGATGTTATATGATTTAACTATGTCCTTAAAATATTTTGCTTATTATAAAGAGCCTTGTAAAGATTAAGTTAACTTCTATAAGCTTGTATAAAACAAAGACTGATCTTAAAAAAAATATTAAAATACAAAATTTAGGCCTGAAGTTGTTTGAACCAAACCAACATATAATAAAAATAGAAACATAAAATGAGCAGTTTATTTGGCCCAACAACATTATCTGTACATGGGCTGATGGTGTTGGACCCAAAACCAACTTCAATTATATGCGTTTTAAATTTTAAACAACTTTAATATTCTATAAATATCATATTGATCCTTTAAAATATAAAATGATATAATATAATTTAACTACAGATGATTTCGAATAAAATGAACTAATGTAAACAAATAGGATAGATTTATAATTTGTTTTTGCAAATTAGGGAGATTGAAGTTGCGTTGAATGGAATGCAATATGTTGAGAAATATGCAATGCAGTTAAAAAAAGGAATATTAATCTACAATTTAAAAATAAACCAGTAATTTGTTATATAAAACTAAACAAAAACATAAATAGTATTTCAACACAAAATGTATCAAAACACAATAACACAAAATGTATCACAACACAATAACACAAATAGTAATTTGTACTACAAAAAAAAACACAAATTTTATAAAATTTTTAACTAAAATAAGAAATGTTTTCATATACTAGTTTGAGTCTGAATCATCAGTGGAAGAGTTTTCATCATGGTGTTCGGTAGAAATAATCGGTGGAGGAGGACTTGGAATTCTAGTCGCACGAGGCCATTGTGGTTTGGGTTGCAGCTTTCATCTCATCAAGGAATTGAAATGAGGAATAACCATTCCCCATTCCCTGCAAGTAGCCATGCATCTAATAAGCTCCTAGCTGGTCGGTCAAGAATTTCCAGATATGCGCCATGATGCTCTCGTTATACGCCACCACATTTTCAGTCAGCATAGGATGGCTCTTACAAAACTTGTAGTAGCTATTTTTCTCCATTTTTTCTCCCAGCCGCGCAATTTCTTCTTTTCAGCTTTAACCGATTGAAAACAATCACAGACCAAGGGGTAATCTTCAAGCTCCTGCAATATTAAGGAATAAGTATTACATACATGTGATTTTAATAATTCAGATATGGACGTATACTGAAGCAAATGAATTTACTTCAACTAGCTATCAAAAGTTTCCAACAATCCATATATATTTATCTTATGACTAATGAGAATAAAAAAATTTCTAACAATACATATATGATCCTATATTAAGTAATATAATCCTATGTAATCTGACAACTAAAAAACACGCAAGATTAAGATTCAATAGGGTTGTACAAATAACTAAAATCCTAAAATTTCCTAAAAGTTCCTATATTTATTAATAAAATGGTCCTACCATGTGCATGTATTTTAAGTAAGGTTAATTGTTAAAAAAATTCATGAATCAATTATACGTAAGAAAATAAAAAAACCATACCTTTGTTTTTTTTTTTTGTACTTTTTTTTTATGATCCTTCCGACGGTTCATATATTGTGAACCCTGTCCTTTTTTGTGTTTTTTTAACCACTTCCACGTCTTCGTAGTCTTCCTCTGGAATCATAATTCCCTTTCCCTTCTCTTTTCTCTGCCAAAAAGGAGATACAATATTACACTAAAATTTTATGCACAATAATTGTTACATTGTTAGTGTACTTGTCTAATGGTTAAACAAACAAGACTAAAAAATCTGTTAGAAAAAATGGTAACCTGTTCCTCAAATGACTTCATTTCTTGTTTACATCTTTGTCCTTACTTTACATGAAATGTTAAAATAATTTTTAGGATCATTCATTCACAATACCATCAAGGCTGAATAATATTTTTAGGATAATTTAAAGTTTTTTTACAATAGTAATATGAAGGGTCATGTTGAATACTATTTTTAGGATCAATTTTTGAAAAATAAAAAAAGGTATGTGAAGGGTCATATTGTATAAAATTAAAAGGATCGCATTTATTGAAAAAGGAAAGAAACAGTATTAATGTCGCGTGTGCATTGAGATTATTAATAGTAAAAGAGGAATGTAAGAGTTACGTAGTACAACAGAGTTCATCTTCTTCATTTCATCATCACCATGAATGTTTTACGAAGTATTTGAGAAACCACAATTATCAACATAATGAAATAGATCAGTAATTCACAATCCATTACACCAAAAATAAATTAATTACTTATCAAAAAATCATCATAAGATTGATTGAACCAAAATTTCATTTCACAAAATTTCATTTCATTTCAAATACTTGCAAAATTCCATTTGGTTAAAACCATTAGCAACTTACGAAAAATCATCTATAATGAAATGCATGCAAAATTGCATTTCACTAATGAAAATCAACAACTTAATAGAATTCAAGAATACAATGAAGCATGCAAATTTCAGGAATAGATTGAACAGAGCATGATAATTTTTAAAATTTATATGCAAATTGTAAAAATTGAAATAATATACCTTTTGCCTTGAATTCTGAAGGTCATGGTTGTGCTTATCTTCGTTCTCCAGGTTGAATTTCAGGTTTTTACTTAAAGAAAAGAAAAACTTAGAACAGAGAATTAGTTATTGAAGAGACTAAAATATGAAAGTGTATTTTGGTTTAGTGCTTGATATATATTATTGTTAGCAATGAAAAGAACTTACAGTGGTGTAAGTGGTGGAAGTGGGGGTAGTGGAGAAGTGGGAAGTTAAGCTGTGCAAGTTAAATACTACGTTGTAATATAATAGATCAAAATTTTAATTTGCATCCTATGTTTTATTAGGATGATATTTGGTTAAGGATTATCTATGTTTTATTACAATCATATTGTATACATTTCGTATTTTAATTTGCATCCTATAAATACTGCGTTCTAATATAATTGATCAAAATTTTATAAAGAGAACCTGTGCAATTGTGAAAATTCTTCTATAGTCGTCGAAATAACGACCACCAAAGTGAAAATAATGTAGGCCGTTGATTTTTTTATGTTAATTAAAATAATTTTGATAATTAGATTTGACTTTTATTATAAATAAAAATATACATACTTTTAATAATTTTTTTTTGTAATGTTAATTAATTTTTACTATATTTAGATTTTCTTATTTTAAAAATTACATTAAAAATGTTAAATTAATTTAGATTAACCCAATAAAATTACAAATGAAATAATGTTACATTAAAACAATATACAATGTTTATTTTATTTAAAAAGTCAAATCTAATTACTAAATAAAATATTTTTGACTTTGGCTGTCGTTTTTCAACGACTATAGAAGAAACATCCGTGCAAATGACGTTTATATTTACTAATTGATATATTATTAATATATTAGGTCAATTTAAATATGACAATAAAACAACATACCATATTATCTAAATATCGAGTGTAAATTTTTTAATTAAAATAAAATAAAATATGCAACAAAGAAAGAAAGATGTTTATAAATGACAAATTGTACAAATTGAACATCATAACCCGCCAACACGACCCGAAGTCGACATAAAATTAATGAGTTTGGGTCAATGATTTCGATACGTTTAATATAAACGGGTTGATGATACAAGACCCGTTTATTAAACGGGTCGGGTTTGGGTTGAGATGTGTGAACCCTTTTAATTAAATGACTCGGCATGAACTCGTCACGACACGACACGTTTACAACCTTTATAAAATTGAACATGATAAGAACGTACAATTGATTTTGGTTGATAAGTAAATTTTTGATGATTGATGTTATTTGAGGATCAAATTCCTATTTGTAAGATCATATTATTTTTAACTACATATAAGAATTCGTATGTATCAAGGTTGGTGTCCAGTTTGATAATTATTTTTAATTTGAGTTTTGAAATTCAAAATTAAATATTCCCCCCATTTTTTATATAACTAATTATCCTCCCTCTCACATGCTGTAGTTCTTTGTTTTAATAAGATATTCTCTGGTTTTTGCTTCTCTTCTTTTGAAACTTTCAATATCTAAGCATTATAATTTATTTAGAATTAAAATGTCTGCAAGAAGTGAGGGTTCAGTAGGAAGTGAACCAAGAGGTTTGTGCCGTTGTGGAATTCCCCCTGTTGAGCTTGTGTCTTGGACATCCATGAATCCTGGTAGGAGGTTCGTACGATGCAAATACTACATTCTGACGGGTCAAAGAAGTAGTTCTAGTGGAAGAAATGGATGCAATTACTGGAGATGGATAGATGAAGGAAACAATCAGTGGCAAACTGATCAGATTAATACACTTTTGAGTGTGAAAACAAAGTTGCAAAATGAGGTTAAGTCTTGGAAATACAAGTTTTCATGTTTAGAAATTGAAAAACAAGTAGTAATGGATGAGCTGAAAAGAAGAAAAAGAAGGAAAATGTAAAGATTGAAAAAGAAAACCAGCACAATGGGATTTGGTTTCATGTGATTGTATCTGTCATAATCTCAGTTGGTATTATGAAGTTATTTATATAAATTTATTAGTATGTAAAATTTACGTGTAGGTTGTATTATGAAGAACAATATTTTACAACTTGAATTTTGTTGTTCTTTATGTAACCGTAATTGATGAAGTGAAATAAATTTATTTTATGTTTAAGTTGTTTTTATTATATCTTCAAAGCAATTCCAATTGCATTTCAACTAAAATTTTAAATTTTACTCACCGTTTGGATAAAAAAATGGACAATTGATCGTGGTACATCATAATATTAGGATCATTTATGCTTTATTTAGATAACATGTTGACATATGATTTTTTTAAGATATAATTATTTGTGATCTTAGAATTTGTTTTTTGATCTAACAAATTAACATTATGTGAATATATTGTTATAGGAAAAAACATTACAAATTCAAATTAAGTGCTTGTAGAACATATAATTTGTATTAATAATGTAGAAAAATGTAAGACAAACAATTTTTTTAGATAAAATGTACAAATGCAAATATTTTATTACATTGTATGAACTATACAAAAATACAAAATTTTAAAACCATCAAATTTGGTCTAAGCGTGAAACTCCTTGTTATTCTTCATCCTTATATCCTGAAAACCCAAAAAAAAAAAAGTGGACTCAGTCATGAAACAAAATCAGAAAAATAGACATAGTCAAAAGAAAAGTTTAAACCCCCAAAAAAAAGTTTTAAAAACTCAGATAAAATTTTGAACAAAAATTAAAAACCAAAATAAAAACAAAAAATTGTGGATTGAAATCCCAAAATATACCAAATCAAGATAAACCCCCATTAAAAAACCAAAGTCCTAAAAAAAAAAGAAAAAGAAAAACTCCAATAACAGAAAAACTACAACATAATGAAGAAAAAAATGAATCGAACCCAGTACTTTAAAAAAATGAAAGATAGAAGCTTCAATTTTTAATTCTTCAGCTTCTCTGATTTTTGGATTGTAGTCCAACTGTTCGACTCTTCAAGTGCCTGGAAAAGAAAAGTCATAAGAATCTAGTACTGAACATAATTAAAACAAAAAACGAAAACTAAATTAAAATTAAATAAAATCAAACCTTAAAAAAATTGAATATCAAACTTGAAAAACTGAAGTTGCTTCCTTCAAAAAAAAAGAAAAATTGAAGTTGCTTGAAGAGAATACAAAGAACAATTGAACAAACGGCTGTCTTATTTTTTAATTTTAGGAAGTGAACGGCTCAAATTAATTAACCATGGATCTAAAGGTTAGGATTAGTGATCCATGTGCTTTTGATCGTAGGGCTGATATTGTAGTTCATATTAATCTAAAGGTTAGGATTAGTGATCCATGTGCTTTTAATCCTATGGCTGATATTGGAATTCATACTAATCTAAAGGTTAAGATTAGTGATCCATGTGCTTTTAATCCTAGGGCTAATATTGGAATTCATTCTAAACTAAAGGTTAAGATTAGTGATCCATGTGCTTTTGATCCTATGGCTGAGATATGACTACAAAAAAAATAAAAATTGGAGGGCTTTTAATGAGTAATCCATATGTTTTTATAAAATATGTATTAGTATAATGACAATAATGTAGTTATCACTTAAAAAAATAACATAGTTATTAAACTTATGATTAATTAATAATTTACATATATGAAAGAATTGATGATAGACTATGATGATGATAACGACGACAAGAAGGATGATGGATGATGATGACAATGGTTGATGATGATAAGCTATAATCGTGTAGTATTGTTTCAAATGGACTACCGATGCATTGATTATGATGATGGATGACTATGATGAATAGGTTGATTGTTATGATATATTATGTTGATGATTATGACGAGGAGAAGGATAGTGGATGTTAATGATGATGATGTTAATGAGGATGATTCATGAAGACGAATAATAATCATGTAATATTATTTATGATGATCTACTGATACTTTGATTAAGATGACCAATGACTATGATGGGTGATGATGACTAATTTTATCTGTGTAGTATTGCTCCTGATGAAGTATTGATACATTGATTGTGGTGACCGATGACTATGATCTATAGGTTGTTAGTTACAACTGATTTTGATGTTCTTAAGGATGAGGAGGAAGGGAATGGATTATGATGATGATGATTCTGGATGATCATGATGATTGATGATCGTGTAGTATTGTTTTTGATGAAATACTGATACATTTATTATGATTGACTATGACTATGATGAATTTTTAGGATATTGATGATTGGCTATGTTGTTGTTGATGATTAGGAGGAGGATAATGGATGATGATGATGATGGATGATGACGACGAATGATTATTGATCGTATAGTATTATTTATGAAGAATTACTGATACATTGTTTGTGATGATCAATGACTTTGATGAATAGTTTGTTAGTGATTGCCCATTTGTATTTAATATTGTGATTTAGGATTTAGGGGTTAGGTTTTAAGAAAGAGGGTTTAGGAAAGAGGGTTTAAAGTTTAGGAAAGGGGGTTTAGGAAGGAGGGTTTATGGGAGGAGGGTTTAAGAAAGAGGGTTATTGAAAAGTTGAATTAATGATCCGTAACTTTAATATATGATCCTTTGTGTAACTGTTGTTCATTAAACTATTAAGTATATGTGTTTCACGCTGTATGAAACTTATTGGTATTTATTTAGGTGTTGAACCATGTTTTGATTTGAATGATGACAAACCAGTTCTCTATACTTGATATCTATGTATAATTGTATATGAACAGGTTGAATCAAGTGAGGACTCATCAAGGCAATCATGAAGGCCTTGAAATACTTGAAGATCAGAAGCCAAGAGCTTGGAGCCTTTTATTTTTATATTTCTAGGATCTTCATGTAAAATAGGCTTAGGAAAATATTCTTATTGTTTTTAAGTAAAGAGCAAAAAGACCTTAAGTTTACATCCAGTAAAGAGAACAGCCCAAGAACAAGCTAAGAACAGGCACAAAACAAGCTTGGAACAGTTCCCTTTGCCAGACGTAAAATTAGTAGTACTGAGACCACTGTGGGAACAGACCTCAGTATTACGCACGTGATCCGTACAGATTTTCGAGTTCAAAAATCATTTTGAAAATTATTTGAAAAATTTGGATCACTTGTACTTTGGAAATCTGCTAAATTGATTTGCAAAATCAGCTCATTAAATGCAATGTACTTGTTGAACTTTTGGGTATTAACCGTTGCAAACAGCGGTAGGACACAAAGGTCTGGAACAGGTAACTGTACACTTGTGTCAGCTGATCTTTTTGCAAAATTTAGGGGAGCTTCCAGCACACTTCTAGGGAACGGTTTTCCTTGTCTATATAAACAATCTTTGCAAAAAACCCTAGATGACTTTTGCTCTCTAAAGAAAACAAAGTAATATTTTCTGAGAGTCTATCCTTAGTCCAAAACTATCTCCATATCCATCTTTTAAGAGAAAAACTTACGGAGATTCAAGTTTGTAATATCTGAACCACTTAGAGGGAAGTGGTTGGGGAGTGTTCTGTGAACACTGAGTGAACTGTTAGAGTTAACAGTTGGGGAATTAAGTGTTACATAGTTGTAGCACTTAATTGAGTGTGTAACCTTGTTATTATTCTGAGTTGATTAATAATATTGGTGAGAGAGTGGAGGACGTATGCTTGTTTAGAAGCCGAACCTCGTTAAATCTTGGTGTCCTTACTCTTTGCTTACTGTTCTCTCGTTGTTCTCACAAAAGCATAAACAAAACTTGAAAACGATTGAAAAAAACACACATACTCAATTCAACCCCCCCCCCCTTCTTGAGTATACATTGAACTAACATTAGGATCATTTATTTGAACATTAATGTAGATTTATTTAGCGTTGGACGTGAAGTTTTTTTTTTTTTTTTATATATTTCTTTGTCCCCTTTAGAATTAGGATAATTTATTTAGTTTCATTTATCATTAATCAGTAATATTGAGCTAAATTTTTTTCCCGTTTTTTTAAATATCCATTTAGTGTGATTTTTTGTTGGTTTTTTGTCCTACTTATTAATCTTTGCTACCTATGACACATATTCAATCAACACTACTATAAATACACATAATTTTTTCTACCTTGGACACTAAAATAAGTCAATTGCAAATTGAAGAAACAATGGAGGATATTTTTTTAGGTGAGATACTTCCAAAGGTTAATGGAATCTTTGATTTGATCAAGTGCCAAACCTTAAGTATAGAGTGTGCACGATTAGTTGGTGAGAGGATTAACAAGAACATCAATGTCGACTGGATTGCTCTTGAGAAGGTTTTCTCACAGCCTATTCTTGAATTATGCAATGTGGTGCATAATAATTTTATTGAGTTTATAGAATGTCCTCATTTAGGGTGGAGTGTTCATATTCGTCAAACAATGTTCTTGGAAGCTAAGGAATATTTGATCAATACTTACGGAGGTCAAGTGAAGCATGAAGAGCTTAATTTCCCGTTTATATTTAAAATTAGGAATAATGGAAATATAACAGTTGTAGATTTGTTTTAATTTTATTTAACAAAATGTTTACATGTGATTTTATTTTTTTAAATGATGAAAACAATCTTTCTTTTGTAGAAGTAAGCTTTATGATTTTAATGATGAAATGTATATTTTTGTATGTTAAAGATTTATGAAGATATATTTATTTGCTCCGTAACCTAATTTAATTTTCTGAAAAATGTAATTTAGAAATAAGTTTTTGCTATGTATATTCAACACGTACGAGATCAAAAAACATTTAGTAGTATGAACAAACATATAAGAAGAAGTAATTATCGTTTGGAATGCGAAGAAAAAGCGAGCAGTAATTAATGTAGTTGTATTTATCGTTTGGAATGCGAAGAAATGTATTTATTTAAAAAATTAATTACGTACAATTGTATTAATTAGGTTGTCGCTGGGCAAAATAATTTTTTTCATCTTTTTCTTGCCATTTTCTAATAATCTATGAAATACTATTTAAAACGAAATGATACTAAAATGAAGTTGTGTTATTTTAATTAGATTATTCTCTATAAAATCTATAAGATTGAAAAAGTTGTTTCTTGTCTTAAAAAATTAGTATCATTAGAATTAGGGGTGATTATCGACTAATGTAATTTTAATTTGTTTTAATTTTTAATTTTTATAACGTTTATAGGGACATGTTTGGACTCAAATAGCACATAAACCGATCTTATTTGGGCTGAATAGACTAGCCTGAAATGAACTTGTTGACCCTAATGGACCCGATATATGATTGTTTCTTGTCTTACAAAAATTAGTATCATTAGAATTAGGGGTGATTATCGAATAAATTAATTTTATTTTTTTTAATTTGTAATTTTCATAACGTTTATAGGGACATATTTGGAATCAAATAGCACATAAGCCGATCTTATTTGGGCTGAATAGACTAGCCTAAAACGAACTTGTTGACCCTCATGGACTCGATAAATGATTGTTTCTTGTCTTAAAAATTACTATCATTAGTTTTAGGGGTGATTATCGAATAAGGTAATTTTAATTTGTTTTAATTTGAAATTTTTATAACGTTTATAGGGACATATTTGGAACCAAATAGCACATAAGCCGAACTTATTTGGGCTGGATAGACTAGCCTAAAACGAACCTGTTGACCCTCATGGACCCGATATATGATTGTTTCTTGTCTTAAAAATTAGTATCATTAGAATTAAGGGTGATTATCGAACGTGCCGAGCCCGAACTCTGCTTAGCTCGGGTCATGTTCATTTAAATCTAGTGTAATTCGAGCCGAGCTCAAACTTTGACGAGCCGAGCCATAATCGAGCCGAGCTTGAACAATCGTTGACCGAACCCCTTATCGAACTGTTCACAAACAGTTTCACCCAATCTTATTCTTAGTTTATACGTGTTCTCTATTATAAATTTTTTGAAGATGTTTTTTTTTTTTTTTAATATTTAACAATAAGACTATTATTTTATTGATATATATAATTACTAGAATATTTAAATTTATTTATATAACATAATATAATATTTATATATATAGACAGTTAATCGAGCCTTTTCACGAGCTTTTCGAGTCTAGCTTGGCTTAACTCAAGCTTGGCTTGTTAACGTTTCGAGCCGAAGTTGAATTCGAACATTGCTAAAACGAGTCGAGCATTAACCGAGCTTTCACCGAGCCGAGCAAGAACTTTTCGCGAACAGGCTAAGCACATTATCACCCCTAATTAGAATTAACCAATTGTAACGCCCCAAATTTTGGGCTATTTTCTTTGTAATTATTTTTATTTTGTGCAAGGTCTAAATTTATTTGGACTATTTTTATTGCTTGAATGTGACTATTTTATTTTATAGTTTATTATTTCTTTTATTTTATTTTACTTTAATTAATTAGAATTTTATTTCTTAATTTTCTAATTAGTTAATTAAGTTTGGGCCAAGTGCGAATTTAAACATGATTAGTCATGCTTAAGTGCAATTAGCCCAAATGAACTTAGAAGCCCATTTGAGCAAGCCCATAGCCGCCCCCCCCCCCCCCCCCCTCTTATGTTAAGTGGCTTGGTTTTGCCACTTGCCTTGCATTCACACCTTAACTAACTTTTATAAATAGAAGTAGTAGTAAGGCTTGAGGATCATTTGTCATTTGATCATTCTTTGCTACATTTAAACACAAAACACTCTCTCCATCCTTGCCATTCACTCTACACGCCTATTTTGACTAAGTAGTCCCCATTCCTTGTTCATCCATCTTTTCCAACCCAAACTTAAAGATTCATATTCCATTGATCTTTAAGTAACTAAGAAACACATTAGCCTTCATTTCCTTATTCAAGACTTGGGTTTTTGGGTTTCGTTTCGAGTTTTGTTCGTGGGGTTCGAAGAATGGTCGTGCGTGGCGCCTTGCGTGGTGGTTCGTGGTTGGCCGTGCGTTGGAGCCCATGAATGGTGGCCGTGTGTGGAGGTGCATGGTGTTCGAAGTATGGTGCCGTGTTGAAGCCATGTTTGGCCGTGTGTTTTGGGCCGTGGATAACGAGTTTGGGCAGTGGGTTTTTGTGGTTTTAACGCTCAAAGTTTGCTTAGGTAACATACTTTCTTATCCTAATTTGTATACTATGTTCATAGGGTAGATTAAGTGATCAAATTGGGATAGTTTGATGATGGTTATGGGCTATGTTATGCGTGTATATTGGGTCGAGTTGGGGTGATGTTTTTGTGATATTCATGTCTTAATTCTATGTGTTATATGATTTATTATGATTAATTTCATATTGATTATGTTTAAGTTTAATTTCATGAAGTTTTGATGATTGTAAGATGATGAATTATTGTTGAACTTTGATGATGTTGAGCGTGTATTTTGATGGTGTTCATGATGATGGTTCTTGATGATTCTTTATGAGTTCTTTATGGTTTCTATATGAATCTTGATGAGTTCTTTATGAATCTTGATGAGTTCTTTATGAATCTTGATAAGTTCTTTATGAATCTTGATGAGTTCTTTACGAGTTCTTGGTTGAGTCTTAAATTCTTGAAGTATCTTAATTATGAATGATGATTCTTGGTTTCTTTATCATGATTATGTAGTCTTAAGTGTAGATTATATAGTCTTGGTTAAAGAAAGTTAAGATAAGTTTGAAGAAAGTTAAAAGAGGTTCAAAGAAAGTTAAAGAAAGTAAATAAAGTTAAAGAAATGATTAAGATTGATTAAAGAAGTGGTATTGATTATGGTTAGACTCAAGAAAAGGCGAAAGAAGCAATCTTGAGAATAACAATGATGGTTTACATGTTAGTCTTAAGTCAAGGCGTAAGATGCAACTTAAGATTAACTAAGAATGCAAATAAAAGATTAAAGATTAGCTTGATTTTACTATTAGACGCCTAACCTTAGAGTAAGATTCTAAGGCTTGGGTTAAGACGCTGCCCCTATCCTATCCGCGGTATTGGGATAGTTGGAGATCCTGTTAGTTCAATGTATAGTCAAGAAGAGGGGGGGGGGGGGTTGAATTGATTATGTGTGTTTTTTCAATCGTTTTCAAGGTTTGTTTATCTTTTTGTGAGAACAACGAAAGAACAGTAAGTAAAGAGTAGAGACACAAATTTAACGAGGTTCGGCTTCTAAACAAGCCTACGTCCTCCACTCTCTCACCAATATTATTAATCAACTCAGAATAATAACAAGGTTACACACTCAATTAAATGCTACAACTATGTAACACTTAATTCCCCAACTGTTAACTCTAACAGTTCACTCAGTGTTCACAGAACACTCCCCAACCACTTCCCTCTAAGTGGTTCAAATATTACAAACTTAAATCTCCATAAGTTTTTCTTTAAAAGATGGATATGGAGATAGTTTTGGACTAAGGATAGACTCTTAGAAAATATGACTTGGTTTTCTTTGGAGAGCAAAAGTCTTCTAGGGTTTTTTGCAAAGATTGTTTATATAGGCAAGGAAAACCGTCCCCTAGAAGTGTGCTGGAAGCTCCCCTAAATTGTGCAAAAAGATCAGCTGACACAAGTGTACAGTTACCTGTTTCAGACCTTTGTATCCTTCCACTATATGTAGTGGTTAATACCCAAAAGTCCAACAAGTACATTGCATTTAATGAGCTGATTTGGTGTATCAATTTAGCAGATTTCCAAAACACAAGTGATCCAAATGTTTCAAATAAAATTTCAAAATGATTTTGAACTCAAAAATCTGTACGGATCACGTGCGTAATACTGAGGTCTGTTCCCACAGTGGTCTCAGTACTACTAAGTCTACATCTGGTAAAGGGAACTGTTCCAAGCTTGTTCTTTGCCTGTTCTCTTTACTGGATGTACACTTAAAGTCTTTTTGCTCTTTACTTAAAAACACTAAGAATATTTTCCTAAGCCTATTTTACAAGAAGATCCTAGAAATATAAAAAATAAATAGCTCCATGCTCTTGGCTTCTGATCTTCAAGTATCTCAAGGCCTTCATGGTTGCCTTGATGAGTCCTCACTTGATTTAACCTGTTCATATACAAATATACATAGACATCAAGTATAGAGGACTGGTTTGTCATCATTCAAATCAAACATGGTTCAACAATTTCCCCCTGAGAACAGTAACCAATTATTTCAAAATAAAATAACTGTTTAGAGGAACTGGTCTTGCACTGTGCCTGTAGTCAGATTCATAATCTCAGAGAATAAAAAAAATACATAACAGGCTAAAGCACAATTAGACTGATTACAATGGTCAGTCACTCATCACATTACTCAATTTATTTTTGAGTTTCAGCATTAAACCTGTAACCTGCAAGACTTATCAGTTATCAAATGTAGCAAGAGAAATTTCAATTTCACTTGGAAGAATTCTTCCAGTTGGGATGGATAGGAGCACTTGATCTGAATTCAAGATACTCCTAGGCAAAAAGCTGGGCCATCTCTTAACAAGTTCTGAACCTTGTTCAAGTTGCTACACTTGATACTAGGAACTTCACCTGTCCTATTCCCCCTTTTGGCATCATCAAATGACAAAAACAATCACAACACAAAAATTAGGATAAGGCAACAAGTAAAGTCATAAGCATAATATTAACACAGCATTCTAGAGATGTTGTCCCAAATGTGAGTACCTGCAGCTCACAATCCTAAGTGTTCAAGTGCACCCAGAAGTTAAGAAAATATACAGACCAGGACCATTCTGCAGAGAAATTGTTTAGCAGAAATGGTCAAAAACTAAAGATAGAAATTGTTCAGAGAAGCCAGAGAAATTAAAGTTTGAAAGCAATGTTAGTAGGGAAAGGAGGTAGGCTAAGAAGAAGTGGAGTCAGCATCATCATCAGAATCCTCAGTAGAATCCTCATCCTCTTTTTCTGCACTCTGCTCCTGCTGCTTCTTCTTGACTTGGGCAATGATGGGAACTGGTCTTGGAGTGGTCTTGGGCTTGAAGTTGGAAGAGGAGGCAAGTTTTTCTTCATGGGAGTCCAGTCGTGCTGATATGTTCTTTATAGATCCATCCAGAGAAGTGCACAGAGCATTGACACTAGCCATCATCTGTTGCAGTAATTCCCCATGTGTTTGCACCTGTTTGGACAGTGACCCAGTAGCTTCCTCAGATCTGGAACTGCTTGTTCTTCTTACCCCTGTGGTCCTCTCTTCATCCCTCATTTTCAGCATACCACCCTCAAAGGTCATCCCCTTCTGACCTAGGATCTGGTTGGTGAGGACAAACATTTTCTTGACCTCACCACTCAGATGAACCTTTCTACTTTGGAAAACCAAAGTAAGCCAGGCACCATAGGGTAGAGAGTGGTTGGACCTTTCCAGAATGCTAACCATGTGAGTCAGCATGAGACCAGGGAGACTCAACTTAATTTTCTCATAGAGACAGTAAATGATTACAGCATCCATCTTCCTAACATCCATTCTGCCCTGAGCCCTAGGGAGCACTATCTTAGAGGCAATTGTATGGAACAGCCTCATTACTGGTTCCCTTAGTTGGCCAATAACATAGCCAACACTATCATGTGGAGAACCAGTAAAGAGAGTGGTCTGTATGTGTTCTGTACTGACCTCAGGAATAGTTGGCCAGTTGTCCTTGGAATAATCACAGAACCCACCTCTTGGCACATCTAGTACCTCCCATAGAATCTTCTTTGAAAGAGTGATGTCGACCCCCTCGACCTCACTCCAGACTTTCCCTTTTTCTAACTTTCCCAGCTTTGAGTAAAATTCTTCAACACAAGTTTCAAAAACATCTAGCCTCTTATCAAATAGCCCTTCCCAGCCCTGGAACTCTATGGCCTCTTTAAACTCCTCTAAAAATGGTTGACTCATCCAAGACTTAGGACATGCAAAATCAAATAAGACACCCCTACCACTTAGTTCATACAGTGGTTCAGAAGTGGTCTTACCTTTCTTCTTGGCAGGAGTCTCGTCAGAGGTAGAGGCAGCTTTCCTCTTCTTTTCTGCTGGAAGTTTGGTTGCAGGCTTGGGGCTCTCGGAGGCTTTTCCCTTCTTGGCAACACTTTTCACCCTTTTCTTCTTTTCATCCTTCTTCCCTTCAGGAACCATCTCAGCAGGTTCCTTTTTAATCTCTTCCTTACAGACCCTTGTCCTCAAGGGCCTAGTTCTCTTTCCTGTTTCCTTTTCCCCTTGCACAACCCCTGTGATCTCGACATCCATGTCCTGAACATGAGTGTCATCATCCTGCTTTTCTGTTTCTTCCTTTTCAACTTCCTTCTCTTCAGTGCTGGGCACTGTTTTCTGTGTGGTTTGAGGTGATGGTGTAGGTGTTTTCTGTGGTTGTGAAGAAGGTGATGGGGTTGTTTCCTTTTGTGGTGGAGAGGGTGGTGGAGTTTTGGATTTTGGTGGTGATGGCGATTTTTGTGGAAGGGAAGAGATAGTAGTTTGTGGAGATGGTTGTTTAGGTGATGGAGGGGGTGAAGGCTTAGATGGTGATTTAGTTTTCTGAGGTTGAGATGGTGAAGATTTTGGTGAAGATGGTGGTAATGATTTAGGGCTTGGTGGAGGAGTAGATTTCTCATCGGGCTTGCATGTAGCCTTAGATTCAGCAATTGTTTCTGTTGTGACTTGGTCCTTTACTTCTTCTTGCTTCTCTTCTGCTTGGTGGTGTTCAGCAACCACAGCAGTGTTTGATTCCTTCTCAACTTTGGAGGGTGTGAAACTAGGAGATTGGCTTAGTCCATGGCTTTTCTTCTTTGCAACCTTGTTCTTCTTTCTTCCCATTTTGATTTGATCAGCAGATTTGATGAAGGAGAGAGAGAAACTGAATTCGAGTTCTTGAAGAGGATTTTGAGGATGGTGCTTAGGGTTTGAGAGAGAAGATTAATTTGAGAAAGAGAGACAATTAGAGTGAGAAAACAATCTGAAAGAGTGAATTAAAATGATGACAAAAGGCAGTTATTAGAACAGTTAAGGTAGAAGTTACTTTACACTGTTCACAACGGTCATGTGTCAGAACAATTAAATCCTCAAATTCAAAGTTGAGGGTTCAACAATAAACTGACATAACCGTTGTAAGGGACTGGTCTGACGATGGTCTGACGCTGATCTGTATATATTAAAAACTTAAGGCATCTTTCAGTTAGGCAACTTAGAGACACCACACATTGGAACAACATCAACATAAGAATTTTGAGACCACTTGCATAAATGACATTTAAGAGTTAACCAGCCCTGCTTATTTACACTAATGATAAAAAAGTCAAACACAACCAAAAAGAGAAAGATAAGTCCTAAGGAACTAGGATCTAATCCTTACCATACCAAGTAATGTGCGGAGTTTGACAAACACTTCCCTGCTTAGGGGTTTAGTGAAAATATCAGCCAGTTGTTCTTCAGATCTGCAAAATTCAAGATTCACATTCCCTTTTTCAACATTGTCTCTGAGAAAATGATGTCTAATTTCAATATGTTTGGTTTTAGAGTGCTGGACAGGATTTTTAGAAATGTTTATAGCACTGGTGTTATCACACAATATGGGAACACTTCCGGAACAGACCCCAAAATCCTTAAGTTGTGTCTTTATCCAAAGCAATTGAGCACAGCACAAAGCAGCAGCTATGTACTCTGATTCAGCTGTGGATAAAGCCACTGAATTTTGTTTCTTAGATCCCCATGAAATGAGACAAGAACCTAAGAAGTGAGCCATTCCTGAAGTGCTCTTCCTGTCCACACTAAAACCAGCATAGTCAGCATCAGTGTATCCTAAAAGATCAAAATTACTTCCCTTTGGATACCATAAGCACATGTCCTCTGTACCACTTAGGTACCTAAAAATTCTCTTAACAGCTTTTAGATGAGACTCTTTTGGGTTGCTTTGAAATCCTGCACACAACCCAACTGAGAACACTATGTCTGGTCTACTAACTGTTAAGTAGAGAAGTGAGCCAATCATACCTCTGTATAACTTATCCTCAACATCCTTTCCTTTCTCATCTAGGCTCAATTTAGAAGAGGTAGGAATAGGTGTGTCATAGGACTTGCTATCTTGCAGACCATATCTCTTGAGCAGCTCCTTGAGATACTTTTGTTGGTGGATCATGATTCCATTATCCACTTGCTTGATTTGAAGCCCTAGGAAGAAACCAAGTTCTCCCATCATGCTCATCTCAAATTCACTCTTCATTAGGTGTAACGACCCGACTCGCTTAAATCGGCGCGGAAGAAACCGACGAGTCAAGTAGTTATAAAACTAAACTCAACACTTAGAAAATAATACTAATACCTCAAAATATTATTACACCATAAATGTACAATAACCCACAATCTTGTACAAACTAAATCCAAAAATCAAATGAACTGAAACCAAAAGTCAAGAGTAACTCTAACCACATGCTAGAGTCTTATACAACAAATGTATATCATAAATCCTGAAACAACGTCTAACAAGTCTAATGCTAAGAAACAACTGAAATAAACCATAGAAAGCACACAAAGCGCCGCTCGCCCAACCCCAAGGCTAAGCAAGAGTATCATCGTCAGATGTACCTGAAAAACACAACATATCCACCATCAGTGGCGAGCAACATAACTGACTCACCCTAACGGGAATACACAAGTACATAGCAATAATCAAATAACATCACACATACAATCCTCGAAGACACGAGACAACCTCAAGCTCGTAATCCAAAAATCAATCTCACCACTCGACATCATCAATATACGACATCTCTATACTCAAATCTAACTCAGGTGCAATCATTCTAGTTCTAGACCGGACTAGGCTCGTACGGAAGCATCTTACGCAACCGAACTTCTACTATGTCAGGACCGGGCATAAGCCATACACCCAAATCCCACGAACCCAATCAATCTGGGAAATCGTGTCCCTAATCCCCAATCATTTTGAGCGTACTAGGAATAACATAGTGAGACTCCAAAACTATTCCGATACCGCGGACGGAAATAGTGGCAACGTCTTAACCCAAAACTAAGCATAAGCCATACACAAAGTCAAGGGCGTCTAGAAAAGAAATCAAGCTAAAGGTCTCATCATATCATCATCATTTCATCGAAGTTAATTAAAAACAAGAATACGCCATACTCTTGAAATTAATAACCAAAACATCGAAGTTAACCCAAGAACTGCCTATAGCCATGATCTTGAGACTAACCAAACATCATATCAACAATCTTTACTCAATTCTTTAATCATCACAACTCAAATCTTTAACTTTCAAGATCCTTTCTAACACTTTCTTTAACTTTCAAGAACTCAAACAACCTCAAAAAGAACTCTAAAGAACTTCATCAACATCCTCAAAGAACTCATCTATGACTCAAAGAACTCATCAAGAACACATTCAAGATTAAAGAACTCAATCGAGAACTTCATTCAAGATTCAAGAACTCATAAAAACTCAAAATACCACACGCATGAAACCCATATATCACACGACATTTTCAATCATTTTTAATCAAAATTCAACAAAAATCAAACCCAATCACCATGAGTTCCAAAATATCATAAAAATACCTTAAAACATGAAAACCACCATTAAAATCATCATTTGATACTTCAAAATCAGAATTAAAGATTAACTTCAAAAATCATGAACAATCATCAATAATTCACCAAACATGCATTTAATCAAAGCTATAAACATAGTGTTACCAATTAAGTTGAGTTAGTATGTTACCTTGTTGAAGATTAACACACAAATTCAACACACAATTGCAGTCCAAGAACTCAACCCACGCACGGCACACACACGGCCTGCACACGGCTGCACCACCACTCGAACACGAACACACCCACACGAGTGCACCACCACACGGCACTGCTGCACGGTTCCTTTGCACCACCCAGGCTCGACACGGCCTGCACGACCACCACGGCTTCACACGAACACCCTTACACGAACACAAACCCACTAATAAACCCGGAAACAACCCAACAAGTGATCTTGGTTGAAACAATGTGTTTAGGATTGTGTTTAGGATGCTTAAAGATCAATGGTGTTTGAATCTTTAAGTTTTGGGCAAGGAAAGATGATGAACAAATGGAGGTTCAATCACCAAAAGTGGCGTGAGAAATGGAAAGAGTAGAGAGTGTTTATGTGCTTGGCAAGTTGATGTCAAGGTAGAAATGGCAAAATGAGTAAAGGGGCCTTACTAACTCTCATATAAATAGAGTTAGTTAAGGTGTGAACACAAGGCAAGTGGCAAGCCTTGCCATGCCTTTGTAGAACCGGCCAAGAGAAGCAAAATGGGCCTTGTGATCCATTGGACTAAAATACTAAATTTACATGACTAATCATGCAAACACCGGCAGCTTGTGAAGTTCAAGACCGGCGGTATGGAACTGGCAGCATGCAAGGTCCAAGACCGGCAGTAAAGAACTGCCAGCTTGCAAGCTCCAAGACCGGCAGTATAGAACTGCCAGCTTGCAAGCTCCAAGACCGGCAGTATAGAACTGCCAGCTTGCAAGGTTCAAGACCGGCAGTAAAGAAGACCAAACCGGCAGCTTGAAGCCTCGTCTTTAAAACTGGCAGCTTCATCTTGAAGTCTCAATTGGGCCAATTAATAAAATAATAACTAAAATAAATAATAAAAACTAAGAAATAAAACATTTCGATTAAATCGAAATTATTCATATTAAAATAAATAGTTCAAAATAAATTTTGAACTAGCAAATAAACACATAATTATACATATAAATACCGGCAAGAATACCGATAAAAATCTGGGTCATTACAACCTCCCCTCCTTAAAGAAATTTCGTCCCGAAATTTCAAGGTGCGGGAGACTGCTCCCCATCGAAAAGCTCGGGGTACTTCTGCCGCATAGACGCTTCCGTCTCCCAAGTCGCTTCTTCATGGTGCTGATTTCTCCACAACACCTTAACAAGCGGTACCTGCTTACGCCGCAGGGTTCTCTCCTCCCGATCCAAGATCTGGACGGGTCGCTCCTCATAAGTCAGATTCGGCTCGATTACGACCGGATCCACTGAGATTACATGAGTAGGATCATGGACATATTTCCTTAGCTGAGAAACGTGAAATACGTCATGAACATTAGCCAAGCCAGGTGGTAATGCCAATCGATAAGCCACTTCCCCAACTCGTTCTAATATCTCGTAAGGTCCCACATACTTCGGTCGAAGTTTACCCTTTTGACCAAAGCGTACAACTCCCTTGAAAGGTGAAACCTTAAGCAAGACTTTGTCACCTACTTCAAAAGCCAGTGGCCTACGTCGATTATCGGCGTAAGATTTCTGACGACTCTGAGCGGCCTGCATCTTAGACCGAATGACTCGAACCCTCTCGATAGTATCGCGTACCATCTCAGGTCCTAAAGCCACAGAATCACTAATATCATTCCAGCAAATCGGACTCCTACATTTCCTGCCATACAGGGCCTCGTACGGAGCCATTTCAATGCTAGAGTGATAACTGTTATTATAGGAGAACTCTATCAAGCATAGCATACGTACCCAAGACTGGTGATACTCCAGAGTGCATGCTCGAAGCATATCCTCCAAAGTCTGGATGGTCCTCTTAGTCTGACCATCAGTCGCCGCATGAAAAGCGGTGCTCAACTTCAATTTCGTCCCAAAGGCTTCCTGAACTGATTTCCAGAAACGAGATAGAAACCTCGGATCTCGATCAGAAACAATCTCCCTCGGAACTCCGTGAAGTCGGATTATGTCCTGAGTATACGCCTCAGCTAGACGCTCCATCGACCAGGTCATTTTCATCGGAATGAATCTAGCGACCTTAGTCAACCTATCACAATGACCCAAATAGCATTCAAGCCATTGCAAGTGGGTAAGCCCACTACAAAGTCCATAGAAACAGACTCAAACTTCCAGGTCGGAATAGGTAGTGGCTGCAACAGACCTCCTGGTCTCTGATGCTCAATCTTGACCTTCTGACAGGTCAGACACCGAGCAACAAATTCTGCGACATCCCTTTTCATCTTAGGCCACCAGAACTGGCCTTTAAGATCCTGGTAAAGCTTATTACCACCGGGATGAACAGAATAAGGCGAGTTATGTGCCTCGGACATGATCCTGTTCCTAAAATCAGAACAGTCCGGTACACACCATCTCCCTCGAAAGCGCATAACACCATCAGAAGGGATCTCGAAACCTACGGCTTTACCTTGCCGTATAGCCTCTCGAATCCTAGCAAACTGTGGGTCGTTCTGCTGACCCTCGCGTAGTTCCTGAATTAAATCAGGCTCGGCACTCATCGATGTCAGACGAAGTCTGACGGAACCACGGCTTCTACTGAAGCTCAAGCGATGTTTGCGGCTTAGCGCATCTGCAACCAAATTCGCTTTGCCCTCGCAATAGTTGAGCGTCAGGTCGTAGTCCTTAATCAACTCAAGCCACCGCCTCTGCCTCATATTGAGGTCTTTCTGAGTGAAGATGTACTTGAGACTCTTATGATCCGTGAATACTCTACACGAACCACCATAGAGATAGTGCCTCCATATTTTCAACGCGAACACTACAGCTGCTAACTCCAAGTCATGCGTAGGATAGTTACGCTCGTGCACCTTCAGCTGTCTCGATGCGTAAGCGATGACCTTCCCACCCTGCATGAGCACACAACCTAGGCCACTCTTCGAAGCATCACTATAGACTTCGAAGCCCTCTTCATCGTTTGGAAGAGTAAGAATCGGAGCAGAGACTAATCTCTGTTTCAACTCCTGAAATGCTTGCTCGCAAGCTTCTGTCCAAACGAATCGAACCTCCTTTTGCAGGAGACTAGACATCGGTCTAGCTATTTTGGAGAAGTCCTGGACGAATCGTCGATAGTATCCAGCCAAACCCAGAAAACTACGAACCTCTGCCACATTTGTCGGGCTACTCCAATCTACCACAGCCTTAATCTTAGCTGGGTCTACTTTAATGCCCTCTTTGCTAATCACATGACCTAGGAAGGCTACTTCGCGAAGCCAGAACTCACACTTGGAGAGTTTCGCGAACCACTTATGACTCCTCAATATCTCGAGTACCATCCGGAGATGTTCCGTATGCTCGGACTCATCTCTAGAATAGATCAAGATATCATCTATAAATACTACGACGCACTTGTCGAGTAAGTGGTGAAACGTCCGGTTCATCTGGTCCATGAACACGGCTGGCGCATTAGTGAGGCCAAAGGGCATCACCTCGAACTCGTAATGGCCGTATCTAGTACGAAAAGCAGTTTTCGGGATGTCTTCTTTCTTGACTGGAATCTGATGATATCCAGACCGAAGATCTATCTTTGAAAACACTCCTGCTCCTCGCAATTGATCAAACAGGTCCTCAATCCTAGGCAATGGGTACTTATTCTTGATAGTCACCCGATTCAACTCTCGGTAGTCTATGCACAGGCGCATACTACCATCTTTCTTCTTCACGAAGAGCACAGGAGCTCCCCATGGAGAAACACTCGGCCTAATGAAGCCCTTATCGATCAAATCCTGGAGTTGTGTCTTTAACTCCAATAACTCAGACGGTGCCATCCGGTACGGTGCCTTCGAGATCGGCGCTGTCCCGGGTACCAAGTCGATATGAAACTCGACGTCGCGCTCCGGTGGAACGCCTGGTAGCTCGTCAGGAAATACGTCTCTGAAATCCCTCGCTACAGGTATATCGTCCAACAGAGACTCATTAGTCAAGTCTCGTACCTGACATAAATACACCATATCGCCCTTCTGGCGATGCTTCCTCATTTTCAAGGCAGAGATTACCTTTACTCCTTTCTTAAGGACGAACCCAGAGTAGGTAACTCGGTTGCC
The DNA here is from genome assembly GCA_951394345.1 of Salicornia ramosissima. Classification (NCBI taxonomy): domain Eukaryota; kingdom Viridiplantae; phylum Streptophyta; class Magnoliopsida; order Caryophyllales; family Amaranthaceae; genus Salicornia; species Salicornia ramosissima. The sequence goes on along the minus strand of OX596235.1, from coordinate 49,553,350 downwards.
CTGAGATCCTCGGAATGTCACTGACTGATCTCGGCAGCGAATGATTGCTCGATACCTCGATAGCCAGTCCATACCAAGTATAACGTCGAACTCCATCAGCGGGAACTCTTTCAGATCTGCCGTCGCTTGCTCCCCTGCTATCACGATGGACACTCCTCGGAACTCTCGCTGACAAGTAAAATCCTCTCCTGAAGGGAGAGTAATAATTGAACTAACAGGAAGGCTGCCTCGAAGATTAGACCTCGAGACGAAACTACTAGCCACAAAAGACACAGTAGCACCAGAATCAAAAAGGACTAAAGCTAACACACCAGAGACAAGAAATCTACCTGATACAACGTCGGGCTGAACCTCGGCCTCTGCCTCGGTCATACAGTAGACTCGGTTCTTCACCGGAGTCTTTGTCGGTGCTGGAAGCTGCTTAACCTCTGAATCTGGCCTCTTCTCGGGACAAACTGTCGACTTGTGGCCTACCTTGCCACAAGTGAAGCAAGTGATCGGAGAACCGTCGCACTTCTTCCCTGGATGGAAGTCTCTGCCACAGCCTCGACAACTCGAACCACCATTACCCTTATGCGAACTCGTGGTCGGAGGGGTACTGCTAGGTGCGCTGAAACGGGGCTTCTTAAACGAAGCTGTAGTCGCCGGAACCGGAGCTCTCTTCTTGCTCGAATCTTCCTCAGAAATCGATGACTGTATCTCGAGTGCTACCTCGTAAGCCTGCTGGAACGTAGCCGCTCCACTGCTGATCACATGAACTCGGATCCTCGGATCTAGCTTTTTGATGTAGCGCTTGACCCGATCCTTCTCTGACGGAATTACCGACGTAGCGAACCTCGACAGCTCGGTAAATCGATCTGTGTACGCCTGGACAGACATCTTACCCTGTGAGAGAGTAAGGAACTCCTCCTGTTTCTGCCACCGCAACTCGTCGGGGTAGAAACGCTCTTGGACCTTATCGATAAAATCGGTCCAAGACATCGCATGCAACGGCTGGTACGCATCCTTCGCTAACGTCCACCAGTTATCAGCCTCCCCACGTAAATAGTATGCGGCGATCAGCACCCTCTCGTGATCGGGGCAAAACGTCGCGTCGAAGAGCTTCCCCATCTCGCGGATCCAGCTCTCCAAGGTAGTGGGGTCGGCAACCCCGTCGTAAGTCGGAGGTCGATGACGAGCGATACGATCGAATGTCGACTGCATATTCGGCGGTTGACGACTATGGTGCGCCAAGGTAAGGATCGCCTCCTCGAGTGCCCGCAACCTCTGTCGTCCAGTACTCGACCGGCGAGGTGTAGACATGCTGAAACGCATCACAACAACAAACATAACAGAGATAGCAAGTCAGTAAAATACCCCACCAAAACATACTAGAATTAAGAGGAAAAGGAGAAAAATAGAAAGAATCCTATCCCGGTCTTTCTACCCAACTCTTCTCCCTTCACATAAATCCTGGAATTTGGTTCAATCACTCGGGAAAAATAAAGCTCTCATCTTCCGGGTTTAACTCAAATCCTAGAAAACTTCATTTAAACCTATTCGGCTCTGATACCAACTGTAACGACCCGACTCGCTTAAATCGGCGCGGAAGAAACCGACGAGTCAAGTAGTTATAAAACTAAACTCAACACTTAGAAAATAATACTAATACCTCAAAATATTATTACACCATAAATGTACAATAACCCACAATCTTGTACAAACTAAATCCAAAAATCAAATGAACTGAAACCAAAAGTCAAGAGTAACTCTAACCACATGCTAGAGTCTTATACAACAAATGTATATCATAAATCCTGAAACAACGTCTAACAAGTCTAATGCTAAGAAACAACTGAAATAAACCATAGAAAGCACACAAAGCGCCGCTCGCCCAACCCCAAGGCTAAGCAAGAGTATCATCGTCAGATGTACCTGAAAAACACAACATATCCACCATCAGTGGCGAGCAACATAACTGACTCACCCTAACGGGAATACACAAGTACATAGCAATAATCAAATAACATCACTCATACAATCCTCGAAGACACGAGACAACCTCAAGCTCGTAATCCAAAAATCAATCTCACCACTCGACATCATCAATATACGACATCTCTATACTTAAATCTAACTCAGGTGCAATCATTCTAGTTCTAGACCGGACTAGGCTCGTACGGAAGCATCTTACGCAACCGAACTTCTACTATGTCAGGACCGAGCATAAGCCATACACCCAAATCCCACGAACCCAATCAATCTGGGAAATCGTGTCCCTAATCCCCAATCATTTTGAGCGTACTAGGAATAACATAGTGAGACTCCAAAACTATTCCGATACCGCGGACGGAAATAGTGGCAACGTCTTAACCCAAAACTAAGCATAAGCCATACACAAAGTCAAGGGCGTCTAGAAAAGAAATCAAGCTAAAGGTCTCATCATATCATCATCATTTCATCGAAGTTAATTAAAAACAAGAATACGCCATACTCTTGAAATTAATAACCAAAACATCGAAGTTAACCCAAGAACTGCCTATAGCCATGATCTTGAGACTAACCAAACATCATATCAACAATCTTTACTCAATTCTTTAATCATCACAACTCAAATCTTTAACTTTCAAGATCCTTTCTAACACTTTCTTTAACTTTCAAGAACTCAAACAACCTCAAAAAGAACTCTAAAGAACTTCATCAACATCCTCAAAGAACTCATCTATGACTCAAAGAACTCATCAAGAACACATTCAAGATTAAAGAACTCAATCGAGAACTTCATTCAAGATTCAAGAACTCATAAAAACTCAAAATACCACACGCATGAAACCCATATATCACACGACATTTTCAATCATTTTTAATCAAAATTCAACAAAAATCAAACCCAATCACCATGAGTTCCAAAATATCATAAAAATACCTTAAAACATGAAAACCACCATTAAAATCATCATTTGATACTTCAAAATCAGAATTAAAGATTAACTTCAAAAATCATGAACAATCATCAATAATTCACCAAACATGCATTTAATCAAAGCTATAAACATAGTGTTACCAATTAAGTTGAGTTAGTATGTTACCTTGTTGAAGATTAACACACAAATTCAACACACAATTGCAGTCCAAGAACTCAACCCACGCACGGCACACACACGGCCTGCACACGGCTGCACCACCACTCGAACACGAACACACCCACACGAGTGCACCACCACACGGCACTGCTGCACGGTTCCTTTGCACCACCCAGGCTCGACACGGCCTGCACGACCACCACGGCTTCACACGAACACCCTTACACGAACACAAACCCACTAATAAACCCGGAAACAACCCAACAAGTGATCTTGGTTGAAACAATGTGTTTAGGATTGTGTTTAGGATGCTTAAAGATCAATGGTGTTTGAATCTTTAAGTTTTGGGCAAGGAAAGATGATGAACAAATGGAGGTTCAATCACCAAAAGTGGCGTGAGAAATGGAAAGAGTAGAGAGTGTTTATGTGCTTGGCAAGTTGATGTCAAGGTAGAAATGGCAAAATGAGTAAAGGGGCCTTACTAACTCTCATATAAATAGAGTTAGTTAAGGTGTGAACACAAGGCAAGTGGCAAGCCTTGCCATGCCTTTGTAGAACCGGCCAAGAGAAGCAAAATGGGCCTTGTGATCCATTGGACTAAAATACTAAATTTACATGACTAATCATGCAAACACCGGCAGCTTGTGAAGTTCAAGACCGGCGGTATGGAACTGGCAGCATGCAAGGTCCAAGACCGGCAGTAAAGAACTGCCAGCTTGCAAGCTCCAAGACCGGCAGTATAGAACTGCCAGCTTGCAAGCTCCAAGACCGGCAGTATAGAACTGCCAGCTTGCAAGGTTCAAGACCGGCAGTAAAGAAGACCAAACCGGCAGCTTGAAGCCTCGTCTTTAAAACTGGCAGCTTCATCTTGAAGTCTCAATTGGGCCAATTAATAAAATAATAACTAAAATAAATAATAAAAACTAAGAAATAAAACATTTCGATTAAATCGAAATTATTCATATTAAAATAAATAGTTCAAAATAAATTTTGAACTAGCAAATAAACACATAATTATACATATAAATACCGGCAAGAATACCGATAAAAATCTGGGTCATTACATTAGGTCTGTAAACTCATCACACAAAACAGAATTAGTAGCCCCAAACAAAATATCATCAACATATACCTGGACCACTAACAGATCTGTTCCCCTTTTCTTTAAGAATAGAGTTTTATCCACTGAACCTCTCTCATAATGGTTTTCAATAAGAAAGCTAGAGAGTCTCTCATACCAAGCACGAGGGGCTTGTTTGAGGCCATAAAGAGCTTTGTCTAACTTGTAGACATGATCTGGATAAACTCTATCCTCAAAACCAGGGGGCTGTTCCACATACACATCTTCTTTCAAATAACCATTTAGAAAAGCAGTTTTAACATCCATTTGAAAGAGTTTAAAGTTCATGTGGGTAGTAAAGGCAATTAAGATTCTTATTGCCTCAAGCCTGGCTACTGGAGCAAAGGTTTCATCATAGTCTATTCCCTCTTGTTGGTTAAACCCTTGAACCACTAGCTTGGCCTTGTTTCTGACTATAGTACCTAAGTCATCCATTTTGTTTCTGAAGACCCATTTGGTTCCAATAACTGACATCTCATTAGTTCTTGGTTCAAGATGCCAAACCTGATTTCTTTCAAACTGGTTCAACTCATCTTGCATGGCCAAGATCCAATCAGGATCAGTTAGTGCAATCTTATAGTCAGTTGGTTCTATGTGAGATAAGAAGGAGAAGTAAGAACAAAAGTTCTTCCAAACAGAATTTCTAGTTTGGACTCCTTTTGATAAATCACTAATGATTTGATGAGAAGGATGAGAGCTTCTTTGCTTAAACATACTCTTTCTTACAGCATTTGAGTAACTTAAGTTAGAACCAATGTCTGTACTGGTTCCCCCTATTTCATTTTCATTTTGAGAGGGTGGACCAGTTTCTTCAGTGTTCTCTCCCACTTCATCTTCAGTTGGATGGACAGGAGAGTCACTGAGTTCAACAACCTGTTTAGCATTTCCCTCTGCTGTACCAGACTCATTGTTGTTTTCAGGAGGAGTTGGAGGGTCTGGTTCAGCAGTGTTCTCTAGTTCAGCTCTAGTGAAATTTGTCATTCCAATATTAAAGCCTTCATCATCATCTACCTGCACAGGCTTGTTGAACATGTTAGTTTCATCAAACAATACATGGATACTCTCTTCAACACACAAGGTTCTTTTGTTGAAAACTTTATATGCCTTGCTATGAGGAGAATACCCTATAAAAACAGCTTCATCACTCCTGGGGTCGAACTTGTCCAAACTGGTCTTACCATTGTTGTGTACAAAACACTTACAACCAAATATCCTTAAGTGTTCAATGTTTGGTTTTCGACCCCTTAGAAGTTCATAAGGTGTTTTTCTTAGTATTGGTCTTAGCATAACCCTATTGAGTATGTAGCATGATGTACTCACAACATCAGCCCAAAATTTCTTGGACAGACCACTTTCTAGAAGCATGGTTCTAGCCATTTCTTTTAGAGTGCGATTCTTTCTTTCAACTACTCCATTTTGTTGTGGAGTTCTGGGGGATGAAAAGTTGTGAGAAACACCATGCTCCATACAATAAGTTATGAAGCTGGCATTATCAAACTCTGATCCATGATCAGATCTGATAGATGCTAACTGATGATTGATCTTGTTCTGGACCTGTTTCACTAGAATTTCAAATTCATCAAAAGTTTCATCTTTATATTTCAAGAATATGGTCCAAGTGAAACGAGAGTAATCATCAACTAAGACAAATACATAACTAAAGCCATTTCTACTTTGTACACGCATAGGTCCACATAAATCCATGTGTACAAGTTCAAATAGTCTAGAGGAACTAACCACTTTCTTTGGTTTAAAAGATGATCTTACATGCTTGCACTTTGCACACTCTTGACAGAGCTGGTCTGCCACATATTTGATGTTAGGTAAACCTATCACCAAATCTTGTGTTCTCAACTTGTTGAGCAAAGTGAAGCTAACATGTCCTAATCTTTTATGCCAAAGCCATTGGTCATCCTCTACAAAACTAAGGCAGAGGGCACTGTTCTGTGGAATTTGATTTAAGTATGTAATATACACATTGTTATGCCTTGTTCCTTCACAGACCAGTTCCCCTGTCTTAGAGTTCACTATGTGACAAGTGTTTGATTCAAAATTTACTTTATTTCCCTTGTCACATAGTTGAGATATGCTCAAAAGGTTATGTTTCAAACCTTCTACATAGTAAACATTGTCAATTGTTTGGGAGAGTGACTTACCAACCTTACCTACTCCTTTGATAAGTCCTTTGCTATTGTCACCAAAGGTCACGTGCCCTCCCTCGAATGCAGTGAGTGAAAGGAATTGTTCTTTATCCCCGGACATGTGTCTTGAGCAACCACTGTCCAAATACCAATATGGCTTTCCTTTCACTCGTACCTGCACATGCAAACTAAAGGTTAGTTTTAGGAACCCAGACCAGCTTGGGTTCCTTGTTCTTTGAAACATTTTCAACCTTGACCTTCCTAACCCACACTTGTTGGGTATAGGTTTTATTTTTCTTGTCATGCTTCTTTTTGGTGAAACATTTGTTAGCAACATGACCACTTTTACCACAATAGGTACAAACATGCATATCCTTGGCAAATATATACTTGCCTTTCTTGAATTCATCCAACCATGTCTTGTCTCTGCCAAGAACAGTTGTAGAACTAGATCCAGAATACCCTAAACCAAACCTTTGAGAATTTCCAGGTTGGGATGTGAGGAAGTTTAGGGTTTTCTGAGCATCTAACATTTTGTTTAATTGGTTCATACAATCTGTTAGCTCATTTTCCTTGTTCTCAAGCCTCTTAAGTTGAACTTCATTTTGTTTCTCAAAAGATTTTAAGTCAAGTCTAGTCTTTTGAAGTTCATCTTGTAGTCTTGAGACCAGGGAGGGATCTGGTTCGTCACTGGTCTTCTTGGTGTTTTCTTGTTTTAGCAAGATGAGTTCAGCCTCAAGATCACATATCTTGGCTATGCACTCATCATGTAAAACATCCAAAACCTCATCAAAGGCAGTGGGAGAACCAGTCTCTTCAGAACTCTTAAGCTCGCTATATTCCTTGTGTAAATCTTCAAGTTTTTCAATTAAATGGTCATATGCAAGTATGACATCAGATTTACTCAAGGTACATGTGTCTTTTAGCAGTTCAAAGTTTGAATCATGTGTGGTGAATTTTTTGAGCTCATTAAACCCCTTTTCAATTTTTTCAAAAAGTTCATCCTCTTTAGGGACTGGTTTGGAGTTTAATGTCTCAAGCTCCATTTTATGCTGATCTGCTGTTACTTCAAGTTCAGAAATTTTTTCTTTATGTTCTTCACAAATAAGCTCAAGTTCAACAGATCTAGCACCACATATTTCATACTCTCAAACTGTTTCTTTTAATTTCTTTTTGTTGTTCTGATAAGCAGACCCAACACTAATGCATTGATCAATAGTGAATTCAAGATAATCAAGTAGTTCATCTCTATCTAGATTATGCATGTTTGCCTTTAAATCATTAAAACATACCTGGTTGTCATCTGAAGTGCTTCCACCAGCCATGAGACAGAGAACTTCTTTTTCCAAACAGACCTCAGACTGGTCTGTGCATGTGAAAGCAGTTAGACAGAGATTTGCTTCTTCTTCATCTTCATCTTCCTCATTCTCTGATTCTGAATCTCCCCAAACTGCAGCCAGCATAGCTCTTTTGAAAACCTTCTTCTCAGCCTGGACTCCAGGATTTCCCTTGGGATTTTTCCATGTTGGACACTCCTTGATTCTGTGCCCCATTTCACCACATTTAAAGCAACCAGCATTGGAACTGGTTTTTCTGAACTGTCCAGAACTGTTCCTTCCTTTGGCAAACTTTCCCTTGGACCTTGTCCTAAGGTATTTTTCAAACCTTCTGGCCATAAGACTTATATCATCTTCATCTTCCTCAGATTCCTCTGCTTTGAGGACCATTTCCTTGTTTTTTGAGCTAGATTCGGCCTTTGAATCTACCAACATCTCATGAGTCATCAAGGAACCAATAAGTTGTTCTAGAGAAAGTGAGGTCAGATCCTTTGCTTCTTGTATGGCTGTAACCTTGGGCATCCATTTCCCTGATAAGCTTCTCAACATTTTCCTCACCAACTCTTCACTTGAGAAGGTCTTTCCCAATGACTTTAGTTCATTTACAATGGTGATGAACCTTGTAAACATGTCCTTTATGTTTTCATCTCTAGTCATTTCAAAGACTTCATATTTTGACATAAGCATGTCAATTTTTGACCTTCTCACCTCAGAGTTGCCTTCATATGCAAGCTCTAGTGTATCCCATATTTCCTTTGCAGAAGAACAAGCTAGAATTCGATTTACCTCACATTCTGCAATTCCTTGTTGAACAAGTGACATTGCCTTTGCATTTTTCTCCAGCTTCTTGTAGTCTTCACTTGTATACTCTTCTTCTGTCTTTGGAACTGTGAGCCCTTCCTGATTCTTCTTGTGGATGAACGTGGGTCCATTTTTGATAATCATCCAGCATTCATAATCTATCCCAATTATAAGATTTTTCATGCAATTCTTCCACCAAGAGTAGTTAGTGCCATTGAACTTGGGGAGTCTTGAACTGTTTGATTCTTGAGTAGACATCTTCTTGCTCCTCTAGGTAGTTAACCTTTTAAGAATTTAGGCTCTGATACCAATTGTTAGTTCAATGTATACTCAAAAAGGGGGGGGGGGTTGAATTGAGTATGTGTGTTTTTTCAATCGTTTTCAAGGTTTGTTTATCTTTTTGTGAGAACAACGAAAGAACAGTAAGTAAAGAGTAGAGACACAAAGATTTAACGAGGTTCGGCTTCTAAACAAGCCTACGTCCTCCACTCTCTCACCAATATTATTAATCAACTCAGAATAATAACAAGGTTACACACTCAATTAAATGCTACAACTATGTAACACTTAATTCCCCAACTGTTAACTCTAACAGTTCACTCAGTGTTCACAGAACACTCCCCAACCACTTCCCTCTAAGTGGTTCAAATATTACAAACTTAAATCTCTGTAAGTTTTTCTCTAAAAGATGGATATGGAGATAGTTTTGGACTAAGGATAGACTCTCAGAAAATATGACTTGGTTTTCTTTGGAGAGCAAAAGTCTTCTAGGGTTTTTTGCAAAGATTGTTTATATAGGCAAGGAAAACCGTCCCCTAGAAGTGTGCTGGAAGCTCCCCTAAATTGTGTAAAAAGATCAGCTGACACAAGTGTACAGTTACCTGTTTCAGACCTTTGTATCCTTCCACTATATGTAGCGGTTAATACCCAAAAGTCCAACAAGTACATTGCATTTAATGAGCTGATTTGGTGTATCAATTTAGCAGATTTCCAAAACACAAGTGATCCAAATGTTTCAAATAAATTTTCAAAATGATTTTGAACTCGAAAATCTGTACGGATCACGTGCGTAATACTGAGGTCTGTTTCCACTGTGGTCTCAGTACTACTAAGTCTACATCTGGTAAAGGGAACTGTTCCAAGCTTGTTGTTTACCTGTTCTCTTTACTGGATGTACACTTAAAGTTTTTTTGCTCTTTACTTAAAAACACTAAGAATATTTTCCTAAGCCTATTTTACAAGAAGATCCTAGAAATATAAAAAATAAATAGCTCCATGCTCTTGGCTTCTGATCTTCAAGTATCTCAAGGCCTTCATGGTTGCCTTGATGAGTCCTCACTTGATTCAACCTGTTCATATACAAATATACATAGACATCAAGTATAGAGGACTGGTTTGTCATCATTCAAATCAAACATGGTTCAACAGATCCTACTATGTCGTCTCTTGATATGGATTTCCCGTAAGATGGGTTTCATGGGGTTGGGAGTAAGATTCTCAATCCTGGCATAGTAGAAAGTTCGTTCGCGTAAGATGCTTTCGTATGTGTATAGTCCGGTCTAATATGTAAATGATTCCGCCAAAGATTAAGTAAAGATAAGTCTAAAGTTGAGTATTGGGTCATCATGCGTCATATAGTAATTATTAAAAAAAAATGCCAAAATCCTTCAAATTCCTATTACATGTCTATTCCTGTTTTCATTTTTTTCTCTTCCTAAAATCATTCAAAATACTAAACCTCCTTACAAAATTGAACTAAACACTTTAACTAGTATTCCATAATATTTATAAAGATTGTTCTTGCAAAGCTAGAAAATCCTTCAGAATTCTTCCCTTCTATCAATGGCGTCAACAGAGTAAGTTATTTTTTTATTTTTTTGAATTACTGCTTTTAATTTTTATGGCTTTAATTTTTAAAATTTAAACGTTATAATCCTTAAGTAATTATCACTACATTTGCAGTGAAGCTGAAGGAATTGAAAATCTAAACTCATTTTGGAAGGAATTTTTAGTTAAAGAAAAAGAGCACTTAATTGAAATACAAACTCATTCACCACAACATCACAATCATCAAACGATCCATCATCACAAAAACCTTAGTCACCACCAAAATCCACATTAGGCAATCCAAAAAAATGGTGTGAACCCACATGTACAGAACCAAATGAACAATGTTTTTCAAAGACAAACACAAAAGAAGTTCTTGAACCAAACGAGCCAAATTCATGTAATGCAATTCCAATCCAAGTAACAATTGAAGATTTCACGCAAAATTCAACAAAGATAAGGCATGAAATAGAGGACTTTCAAGCTGAAGAAGGACGAATTTCGAATACCATGGTAAGCAAAGTAATAGAGTGTTTTTTTTTTGTTAATTGTTTATGTTGTCTTATTTTGGTATTTGTCTTCTACTAGAAAATAGCGCCAACTATGCTAGAATCAGTTGTAGTTGCGAGGGAATATCCAACTACTGAAAGTCAATACTTTCAAATGAAACGTTCGACTAGGAAGTGGTCCAATAATGGCAATATCTAATTTTAAATTTCAATTAATCCACAGGGTCAATTTAATTTCAATAGGAATAATATAGGGTTTTGGATCAGAAGAATGTTCTAGTAGTATTCTTGATATTTTTGTGCTGGAGTCATTTTCGTTTTAGTAGGATGTTTTTATAGAATCATTTTTATATTAGTAGGAAAATCATTATGTGAAAATTTTCTGTTAATACTTGTTACGAACGAATTTAGATAAATTTGATGTTTCAGGGAACATCATCATCCACAAAGGATGGAGTGGACACAGATCCCTCAAAAGAATGAAAGAAGCGCGGAAGGAAACCGCTACCTGAATCAAAGAAAAAGACTTTTATAAGCATATTAATTTATGTGTATAGGATAATATAATATTTCTAAAATTATATGATATGTCCAAGACATTATTATAATGCAAATGTGGTAATTATAATGCAAACAGAGACCAACAATGAGAGTCTACCCAGACATAGTACGGGCTCTGGTTGATCAAATGGGGGATGCTCACCTGAAATGGGTATCAGGTGCAAGATTCCAATCAGTTTTGGAATTGAAAATAGAAAGGCTTGACCGTTATTTTCTGGCATGGCTTTGTGGCAGATGGGATTCAAAAACTAGGGTTCTGCGCATTAGGGATGACTATGAAATAGTAATTGATGAAGATATGGTGTAACGACCCTGATTTTATAGGTATTTCTACTGTATGATTATGTGTATTTATGTGTTGCTATGTATGGTTCAAATCTATTTTTGAACTATTTATTTTATTTTATGTGAATAATTTCGGTTTAAATCGAAATATGTTGTTTTGATTAGTTATCATTTATTTTTATTATTATTTAATTAATTAGAATTTTATTATTTAATTTTCTAATTAGTTATTTAATATTTTGGGCTAAATCGAATTAAGCATGATTAATCATGCAATTTTTTTTGATAAATTAGCCCAATTAATCATGAAAACCCAAATTTGGCCCATTTCCCTTGCTTGGCCGGTTTTTCCTTGAGTACATGGCAAGGATTTGCCACTTGCCTCATGTTCACACCTTAACTAACCTCTATATATAGGAGGGTTAGTGAGGCTTAATGATCCTTTTGCCATTTAATCACCCTTGCCATCAAAAGTTTAAGACACAAACTCCCTTCATTTGCTCCCATTCCACACGCCATTTTTGGCTAATCTCCCATCTCATTTGTTCATCATCCATTCAACTTCAAAACTTAAAGATTAATCCTCCATTGATCTTTAAGAACCAAAACACAAAATAAACCTCCATAATTCCAATCAAGATTTCTAGTTCGGGTTGGTTTTTGGGTACTAGTTCGAGTGGGTTGTTCAAGTGAGTGGTTCGTGTTGGTCGTGTGAGAAGGTCGTGCAAGTGGTGGTGCAGCCGTGGGGTGCCGTGCAGAGGGCAGTCGTGCAAGTCAAGTGGTGCCGTGTGCAAGAGCCGTGTGGGGGTGCCGTGTTGCTCGTGTGGTGTCCGTGTGCAAAGGCCGTGATCGTGCCGTGGTGGACCGTGTGTTTGGGCCGTGTGATTAGTTTCCGGGCAGCGAGTTTTTAGTGTTTATCTTGTTGATCTTCATCAAGGTAACATACTTTCTCAACTTAATTGGTGTACTATGTTTCATAGTATAGATTAAATGAACAAGATTAGTTTATATGAAGTTTTGATCATGTTTTTATGTATGGATTACAATCTGATTTTTAAGTGGTTATATGATGATTTTATGTTTGAATATGATGGTTTTATGATTGATTATGTTAGTAATAAGTCTATGTTAATCATGTTCAAGTTTGTTGAATTTTGGATGTTAGTAAGTTGATGATTTCATGTGTTAGAATTTGAATTATGCGTGTGGTTTATGTATGTATGGATGAGTTCTTGATTCTTGGATGAGTTCTTGGTTGAAGTTCTTGAATCTTGATTGAAGATCTTGAATCTTGGATGAGTTCTTGATGAGTTCTTTAAGAGTCTTTATGAGTTCTTGTTTGAGTCTTTAAAGTTAAAGAAAAGGTTAAAGAAAGTTATAAGAAGTTATAAGATGTTTGGTTTACATGTTATTTTCTTAAGTCAAGGCGTAAGATGCAACTTAAGAAGTAACTAAGAATGTAAACTTCGGATTAAAGACGTAAGATGCAACTTAAGAAGTAACTAAGAATGTAAACTTCGGATTAAAGATTAAAGAATGTAAGATTAGCTTGATTTCGTTACTAGACGCCTAATTCGTAGAATAAGATTATATGTTTTTGGGTTAAGACGTTGCCCCTATCCTAACCGCGGTATTGGGATAGTGATTACCACTATGCCGTCTTTGACATGGATTTCCAGTAAGATTGGTTTCATAGGGTTGGGAGTAAGATTCTCAATCCTGGCATAGTTGGAAAGTTCGTTCGCGTAAGATGCGTTCGTAGGTGCGTAGTCCGGTCTAGTATGCGAATGATTGCGCCAAAGATAAGATTGGTTGAGTTAGTCGAGTCAAGCATGTATTGGTATGATTTCGCATGATTCGATGTTATGATTTGGATGTTTGGTTTATGTTATGTTCTTGTGTATTCCCGTTAGGGTGAGACAGTTATGTTACTCGCCATTGACGGTGGACTGTTGTTTACTTTTTCAGGTAATTCCGATGATGAGGTTCTTGCTTAGCTTTGGGTTGGGCGAGCGCCGATATAGTTACATAGTTGTACTTTTGTTGTTATTCTATGATTTTAGTTAGTATTAGACTTTAGTAGTGATTCTTGTTTACTTTTGCTATAGCTCTGACATGTGATTAGAGTTACGTTTATTAGTAGTAGTAAATGACTTTTGGATTAGTAATGTACAAACTTGTGGGTATTTGTACTTTTTGGTTTAGTAATAAAGTATTTTGAGGTATTGTTTTAATTTTTTTAAGTATTTTAGGTTGTTAGTTCTGGCTATTCGACTCGTCGGTTTATTCCGCGCCGATTTAAGCGAGTCGAGTCGCCACATATGGTGGGGTGGGTTGTAATAACCCGAAATTTAGGGCCAGAAAATTTCGCGGGTTATTAGAATTATTTAGCTAATCTAAGTCCAAAAGGCCCAGTTACTGGACTGTTTAATTCTTATTTCTTCCAGCTTATCCTAAAATTGGGCCTATGACCCAATTTCCTTTCCACTTGGTCGGCCCTTATGTTTATGGCCAAGGGTTATTTTCTTTTATTTTATTTTGGGTCAATGTCTTTTTTTAAGTGAGCCCATAACTAATTACCCCAATTAAAAACCCTAATTTTTCCCCATACTAAGTCTACCTAAACATACCAAGTCTACCTAAAAGCACTCTCCTCCCCCTATTTCCTCTCTACTCTCACGGCCCCCCCTTATATTATTTTTATTTATTTTTCTTTTTCTTTTTCTTTGGTTCCTTATATTATAAATAGGGAACAAGCTTTTTAACCTAATTTCTTTTACACATTTTCTTATACTACAAAACTCAAAGAAAAACCCTAAAGTTTCCTAAGCCTAGCCGTGTACTTTCAATACCAAAAGGGGTAATTTTCTTGGATTTTCTTGCGATTCAGGTAACTAGACTTACCTTCTTAAATCTGGTACAAGTTTTCCGTATAATTAATTAGGATTAAATCATGAAAATTGATAGGAATAGTGTCATGATCACCTAGTATTTTTCGAACCATATGATGATGTTTAATATGTTATTTTCTTGATATTTTATGTAATCTTCATGAATCTTTATTTGTTTAATTAATTACATGCATGTATTAATTTATTTAATTGTATTATTGTGATGAATAATTGTATAAAAATTGTTGAACCATGTTCTTGATTTATCTTATGGATGTCGAGTGTCACATGGAATATCATGATAATTTTTGCAATATTTTCTTGAATTATTATGATGATCTTTAATGTTTATATGTTATATTAAAACCTTGAATTAAAAAGAATTATGTTTGTTCATTTTGTTCATATATGTCGAGTGGCTCCATATTTAAAAGGGAATTAAAAACATGATTTTTATTGTTTAATCTTGATTAATCTTGAATTAATATGTAATCTTGAATTAAATCTTTAATTTAATCATGTTAATATGAATTCTTGAAAATTTATCTTGATCTTGTTTGTGACCTTGATGAGCCGTGTGATATGTATGTTCAAAGTAATGATTTTAATCTTTTTTTGATTCATGTTGTATGATTTAGTGTTCAAAGCATGATTTATTGGTTTTAATTAAGTATATATGATTAATTATTGATAATTATATTTATTGAATTAATTGTGTAATTTTCGGTATTTTCACACAAAATTTTCGAGTGGAATAAAATATGAAAAGTAGAATTTTTATAATGTTTTATGTAATTTTTGAAGATAACTATTGATTATATGATTTATTGTTAATTTAAATAATTTATTTAATTGTTATATGATTATTTGATGAATTTAGTTAATTGTTATATTATTATTAAAAATGTCGAGTGGTCCATAGTAGTTTTGGTCAATTTTAGTTTAATTTATGACTTATAATATTGGAAGGTAATTTTAGGAATTAATATAATTAAAGGAATTAAAGGGAACTAATAGGGATAAGTTGTAATATGAAGGAAAGTTATAATATGACTAAGAAGGAATGTAACAATATGAATAAGAAGGAAAGTAATAAGATATGATATGAATTAGTGGTCTCAAGATGGCCTTTAGAAAACGATGTGAACTAGTGGTCTCAAGATGGCCTTTAGAAAATGATGTGAACTAGTGGTCTCAAGATGGTCTTTAGATATTGCTTGTTAATTAGTGGTCTCACGATGGCCTTTAGAAAACACAAGATACGTAAGGACGCCCATTTGATGATACCCGAGTCATCAGGTCGGGTTAAGTCGAAGCCACTGCCCTACTGCGGTCTCTGGGCAGTTCTGGATCTTAAGATATGTAGTCATTTAAGTAGTAGTACACGAGCTGCTATTTAGGGGTTATGGCCATAGCTTAGGCTTAGTTCTTGCAAAGGAGGGCTACGGGCTGAATACACGAGTTCACCCCGGCATGTTTTAGGAAAGTTGTGGTGCACACGGGATCCACAACGAGCATTATGACCAGTCCGATAAGAAGGTTAAAAGAGGGTTTAAGGGTAAAATATGATAAATAAGTAATTCACGGGAAGGGTCATGTGTATATGTGTATTGCCGTGTATATATGTATTATGTAAGTAATATTAAGTCTTCCGCTGCATACATCTGGTAAGTCTGTATTTTAATAGTGTATTTCTGAGTATATGTATGATGTACGTATTCGTATCTGTATGATGTATGTATTTGTATTCGTATGTTGTACGTATTTGTACTCGTATATTGTACGTATTGGTATCTGTATTGTACACGTATTTTGTATGTATTTCTAACCGTATTCTGCAGGTATTGTATACGTATTGTATACGTATTTTTATACGTATTTTTGTACGCATTTTTGTACGTATTTTTGTACGTATTTTTCTACGTATCTTTATACGTATTTTTGTACGTATTTCGTATGTATTTTTGTACGTATTTCCATATGTTCTTGTATGATTTCCTCGTTTGATTCTATGCTATTATATGGTTAACGGTCCCTCATTTAAGCGGGACAACCTAGTTACTCGCCACTGACGGTGGACCCCCCCAATTGCAGGTGATGATGCAGACGCATAAATGGGCTCGTTTGGATCGGGTTGTGAGATGTGATGAGTTTAGCTTAGTGAACCCGGAGTCTATTTATGTTTTCTATTCTTTTATTGAGTATCTATCCCAGCCTGTTGGGATTGAACAATATTTAATTATGTACTTTGGAGTTTGATTATGGATTTTGGGATATTATTTATTTATTTAGTTAAATAAAGGATTATTAGACTTTAAATATGATATTATTATTAAGTTCTTATGTTTGGTAATGATCCATTTGTCGATTTCCTTCGTAAATCGACAGTCCAAAAAGTCGGGTCGTTACATGGGTTTTAGGATTACCATTTGGTGAAGACAGATACAAATTCCCAGAACAGAGAGCGTGTGATGCAGAGTTTAAAAAAATGAAGTGCTTGTTTAACAATAAGGGGGGAATTGGGTATGAGAATGTCTACCAGTATTGCTGTGAAAATTCAAATGACAGGATTAAATTTTTGCATTGTTTTATTCTTTATGTATTTGGAAATTTATTTTGCACTGTTTTAAATAATTGGATAAGTCCCGGACTGTGTTGGGTGCTAAAGAAGGAATTTGTTAGGGCTTCTTTACAATGGAATTGGGCTAGGTTTGTTCTGGATTAGATGGTGAAGCACGGTACTGGTGAGAAGGAGAAGGATTTATGCGGTGTGAAGGGATCCGCGTTAGTTCTGCTGGTAAGTGGTATAATAATCGTATTTCAATTACAAGTTAATAGTAATACTATTTATATTATATGTTTTTGATTATATGTTTTCGAAACAGATTGTATACTTGGATAGGATCAACGTGGGAGGCAGAGGAGTTAAATGGAGTACCGATTCTCCTAGACTTGGAAAGTGGTCACAGAAGGACATTGAGAGCGCTATCAACCTTGACACAGCAACAAATGGCTCCTATGGGGCCGCGGAGGTGGTTTTTCTATGAAATCAAAAGTTATTTTTTAAGATTATTGTAATGTTTAGATTTGGTGAACATTCGGATAAATTGTTGTTTACAGATTGTTAGAGATGTGTAGTACCGAAAAGATTACCCAATAGGGGGACCAATGAAGAAAACTACTTGGTTATCATGGAGATTGGTTGTAGAGAATGTGGACGATACACACAAAGGAGAATTACAAGGTCCTTCAAAGCCTACACCAAAAATTAAAATCAGAAATCTTCCAAATTACAAGGGCAAACATTTTATATTGTACTTATTGTAGTTAGAACAACAATATATTGTAAAATTTTATTAATTCTATTCATTTTATACTGCCTACGTAGGAAGTGAAAGGAAAGGTGCCTGTAAGGCGGCGGGTAAGGATGAAGGTTGCATCAACCTCAACACATGTACAAACCTTTGAAGTTGAGGAGGTATATGAATAGTAGGCATATTTATAATGCAGTATCATTTATGTGTTTTAAGTATCATATTAATTGTGTACAAAATATGAATATTGATTGCAGAATGAAGTTAAAGTTGTTGCTAGTGAAGAAAAAAGTGAAATTGAAGAAGAGGATGATGAGGATGACGTAGAAGATAGCGATAAAGATTCTAAGGAAGTTGAAGATGACGAAGATGATGATGAAATTGAAAGTTGATCTTTTGCAGTACTCATAACAAAAACAATTTCGATGAAAATGTTATGCAATCTTTATATGAATGTTAGTGATTCATAAATTCTAAAAGAGATTACCCTTTTGAATGTGAAAATGTCTAAATTAAAACAATCGTTTAAATGTTACAAAAGGATCATTTATGTTTAATTTGGAAACTAATTTATTTATTTGTAATAACAAAAAAATCATTTTAGTTAAAATTGGAGATTTATGTGATTATATTAAAAAAACAATTAATCAAACGAATCGTCCGCACTTTTTTTTGAAGGGAAAGTCATAATTCTAATTAATTGAAAGCCATACGGCATCTACAACCGTGCGTACTTACAAGCAAATAAGTAAATAATATAATTTAAATTTATAAGAAACAAGATTTAAATTCAAAAGAAATATGTAGTAATAAAGCAAGGGAAATTCCCAGTGGTATACCCGAACTTTTTGGAAATCCCACTGGTATACCTGAGTTTTTTTTAATCCCAATGATGTACTTAATGTTAAATGTAATTCCCAAAAGTAACCTTTTTGGTTAAAAATTGTTAAAAACACTAACCATGGTTAATAAATTGAAAAAAAAAACAAAAAATAAATAAATAAAGGAAAAACAACCACAAATTGGGGGCAATCAGATCATTTTTTGCAAAATCCGACCTCAAATCGTAGCCCTTAAGGAAAAAATGACCCGTAAAATCTTGGGCAGACTATTTTTTCACGTAAATCAATGCGCGCAAAACGAGGCGAATCGGAAACGTAAATTGGGGGCAATCGAACCATTTTTTGCAAAATCGGACCTCAAATCGGACCCTTTAAGGGTAAAAATGATCCGTAAAACCTTGAGCGGACTATTTTATTTCACGTAGATCAATGCGCGCAAATCGATGCGAATCAGGAATGCAAATTGGGGGCAATCGGATCATTTTTTGCAAAAATCCATTAATTTAATATATTATTAGTTTTAAAATTTATTTTTTTTTTAAAGAAAATTGAAAAATTTGTTAACTAAAGTTAAATCTAACCTTAAAATAGTTATATTCCATTACATTTAATGGAATATAACTTCTAAATATAACGGATGGGAATTAGAGATAATTTCAGGTATACCACTGGGATTAAAATAAACTCGGGTATACCAGTGGGATTTCGAAAAAGCTCGGGTATACCACTGGGAATTTCCCAAAAAAAATTGACAAAAACGAAATTTTAAAACAGTTTTTTGGTTTTTAACTAAAAATAACTGATATCCCATCAAAGTTTTGAATTTTGTAGAAAATTTATATTTCAATTCCTTCCAACTTTAAAACAGTTACCATAAACATTGACCTTTTTAAAAAAAAAACCACAATCCCTCTTACTTTTTAAAAGGAAAATTTGATGGGAATAATCCCAACTTTCACACATCTGCTCATTTTGGTCCCTACTTTTGATTAACTCAGTATAATCCCAAGTATCACTTTATCTTCTTATTTTGGTCCATGACCTATTGATTAGTAATGGTAACCTGTTAAATGGGTAATTTGGCTTAATTAAAAAAAATTAATTCTAATTTGGCTATTATTGGTAATAATTTATATAATTAATTTTTTTAACTTAATTAATATAATACCACCCATCCACCACGACCACCACTCCACTGCCCCACCACCACCACGACCACCCATATAACCACCGTAAAACATAACAACAGCAGCAACCACCACCTCCACTGCCCACTGCCCCACCAACAAACACAACAACAGCAGCAGCCACCACAGCACTATCCCACCACCACACCACCTGCCCTATCCCCCGGCCCTAACACAACCCCCTCCCCAACAATACAACCCCCCGGGAACCTCCTCACAGCCCCCTTCCCCTTCTCCCCACCACTGTAGACCTCCCCCACATTGATCTGCAGATATCCCTAGCCCCAGCCCCACCCCCCACCCGTGCAGACCTGCCCCACCCCTGCCCCTTCCAGCCCCCGTTCCCCCTCCCAACAGTACCCCTCAAACCACCCTTGCAACCAACACCCCACTGCCCCACCCCATGAATCGCCCCACCCTAAAACAACCACAATCCCAACGACGGCAGCAGAGGGCGACAGAAAAGGGCGATGACGACAGCGGCGACGGTGGCTATAGAGAAGGAAAGTGGTGGGGCAGGTGGTCGTGGTGGGGAGGAAAGTGGTGGGCCTGGACTGGTGGTGATGGGGAGGAAGAGAGAGAGAGAGTTCAGAGAAATGAAGGAGAGAGATGGTGAGGAGGAAAGAGAGAGAGAGAGAAATCAGATAAATGAAGGAGGAGGATAAAAAATCTAAGGTTTTAACCTGTTCTACAGGTTACAGGTCAACCGGACCAAAATAAGAAGATAGAGTGATACTTGGGATTATACTGAGTTAATCAAAAGTAGGGACCAAAATGAGCAGACGTGTGAAAGTTGGGATTATTCCCATCAAATTTTCCTTTTTAAAAACCTCCACACTCAAAGTTTTAATGGACTCTGAACCATATCATTCAGCATCGTGGGAACAGGTGATGTCTAATGTTCAAGAAATTCCAAAGGAAGCAGAAGATGAAGCAGGTGTAGGGGATAAGATGGATTCAGATGAAAACAATTAAACTCAGACTACATCTTCATCTACAAACAAAGAAAAACCACCACAACCACAATCACTGGAAAAACCATCTTCATCACCACAACCACAACATCCAACCTCTACAAATCAACCAGAAACAAACACAACTAAAGAAAAACCACCACAACCACAACCACTTTCACCAGGAAAACCATCTTCATCACCACAACCACAACATCCAACCCCTACAACTCAACCAGAAACAGACACAACTAAAGAAAATCCAACAAAACCGCAACCACTTTCATCAGAAAAACCATCTTCATCACAACGACCACAAGATTCAATTCCTACTCAACCAGATACAACCATAACTGAAGAAAATCCAAAACAACCACAACCGCATCCACCAGAAAAAACACCTTCATCACCACAACCACAAAATTCAATTCCTACTCAACCAAAAACAACATCAACTAAAGAAAATCCAAAACAACCACAACCACAACCCTTCCAAAGACAGCCATTGGGGCCTTACCTGGATGTCGAGCCATTGGCGACTTACAAGCCGCCTGAGGTAGAACAGGGTTCTGAAGGGTACAAAATTAGGGAAAATTTTGGAAAAAAGCATCTAAGAGAAGAAATGTTTGTTGAAGATGAATCAACAACAACAAAAAAACCAAGAAAATCTCTTCCGAAGGTAAGCAAATTAACAACATTGTTTAATTAATTGTTCCATTTTTTAGGTTTTCATTTTTTATTGGTTAATTTGTATTCTACTAGAAATTGAATATAATTGAGGGGAAAAAACAACCAGTGAGAAAGAACGCAGGCCTAGTTGCAAATCATCAAAATGTTGAGGTGAGTTGAAAAATGACTGCACCTAAATTGAATTATTCAAATTAAAATGCCTTAGTCCTTCATACAGGCAACCACACAAACCACTGAGGCCCAAACTACCACAACTGCTGTTCAAACTAAGGATAATTCCAGAAAACCGGCTGTAAAGTTTCAAACTGCGACTCCAGTAAGTTCTTGTTGGCTTTGATGCTATTTTGTTTGGTTTTTTTTTCATTTTTGTAGGAAGATTTGTTCTGTGTTATCACTTTTAATATCTGATTCAATTTTATTGGAATCATTTAAATATTAGTAGGATAACTGTAGTTGGTATAATAAATGTTGAAGCGAAGAGGATTTGAGATGAATTCGACTTTTCAGGTAACAAAAGATGATGTTCAAATACAAAAAAGGGGGAAAAAACAGGTCCTAAAACAAAAGGTTCAACAGGGATAAGTTGATAACTACTATGAGAGTATTTAAATTAATTAATTATGATGTCAATTATTTTTACAAGGTCATTTGCGAATTAGTTGGATTTTTGTAGTTGGTATGATTGTTCAAGTGAAGAGGAATTGAGATGAATTTTAATTTTCAGTTAACAAAAGAGTCTTTCGAGGGAGGATCAGACAAAAATGATGGTGAAATACAGACAAAGGGGAAAAATACTGGTCCTAAAAAAAAGGGTTCTTCACAAGTAAGTTTTTATCTACTATGAGAGTATTAAAATTATTTAGTTATGATGTCAAGTATTTTCATAGGGTCATATAGTTATTAGTAGGATAATTGTTGTTTGAATATTTTTTAATGAAATGAAGAGAAATTTAGATGAATTTCAATTTTCAGCTACCAAAAGACGCATCCAAGGGAGTATCAGAGAAAGATGATAGTGAATTAAAAGCAAAGGGGAAAAAAAACACGTCCAAAAGCAAAAATTTCCACGGGTGAGTTTTTATCTACTACTATGAGAGTATTTAAATTAATTAGTTATGAATTTGAGTTTTTTTATAGGCTCATTTAAATATTAATAAGATAAAGTAAGATGAATTTGAATTTTCAGGTAACAAAAAAATTTTCTGAGGAAGGATCGGACGAAGATGATGGTGAAAAACAAATAAAGGGAAAAAAAATTGGTCCCAAGAAAAAGGGTTCTACCCGGGTTAGTTTTTATCTAGTATGAGAGTATAATATTAGTTGGTTTAATTATTGAAGTGAAGAGGAATTGTAATGAGAATTTGAATTTTCAGGTAACAAAAGAATCTTCCAAGGCAGGATTTAAAAAAAATGTTAAAATAAAAAATAAAGTGAAAAAAACAGGTCCAAATACCAAAGGTGCTACAGGGGTAAGTTTGTATGTACAATGAGAGTATGTAAATTGTTTAGTATGATATCAAGGATTTTTAAAGGGTCATCTAAATATTTGTAGGATTATCGTAGTTGGTATAATTGTTAAAGTAAATAGGAATTGAGATGAATTGTAATTTTCAGGTATCAAAAGACTCTTTAAATGGAGGATCAGAAAAAGATGATGTTGAAAAACAAAGAAAGGGGAAAACAACAGCTCTAAAAAGAAAAAGTTCTACACAGGTATCTTTTTCCCTACTCTGTGAATATTGGGGGAATTCATAAGTTAGGATGTTAATTATTTTTACAGTGTCATTTAAATATACTTGTTGTTACAGGAAACCTCAAAAGATTCAGAACGCAGAAAGCGTGGTAGGAAGAAAATACCAGATATGTTGAGAAAGACATTTGTAAGTTTTAATTTATTGTTACAGGGTCAGTTTTGGTACATTGATAATGTTTGTAGTCTATTTTTTTTATCAATGTTTTGATTAGAATTATATTTGACAAACAGAGACCAACAATGAGAGTCTACCCAGACAGAGTACGAGCTCTTGTTGATCAAATGGGGAATGTCCAGATTGAATGGGGATTCGAAGAATTGTTGAATCTTAAAATACAAAGCCTTGACCGATATTTTTTGACATGGCTTTGTGATCGGTGGGATCCTGAAAGCAGAATTTTACGGATAAGAGAAGACTATAAAATAACCATCGATGAAGAGATGGTTGGATGGGTATTAGGACTTCCTTTGGGAGAGAATAGGTATGAGTTTCCGGATCATAAAGCAACTGATCAAGAGTACAAGAGGTTAAAATTCTTGTACAAGAACAAGGGCGGAATTGGCTCTGAAATTGTGTATAAACATTGTTGTGACAATTCAGATGAGAGGATTAAATTCCTTCAATCGTTCATTCTATATGTGTTTGGAAATTTATTTTGTACAGTTTTAAACAACTGGATTAGTCCTGCTTTGTGCTGGTTAGTTAAAAAAGAGTATGTTAGATCATGTTATCAATGGAACTGGGTAAAGTTTGTTCTTGAATGGATGGTAAAGCATGGGAAGGACAAGGAAAAAGATGGGTGTGGTGTGAAGGGATCCCCGTTGGTTCTTCTGGTATTTCCCTCTACATAGTTTGCATAATTATCAACCAACCAAGATTGTAAATCTATTTATAATTTTATTTTTTTTTCCAAATTGTGTACTTGGATAGGCTGAATGTTAAAGGAAAAGGACTTAGATGGAACACCAATTGTCCAAGACTTGGAATGTGGACACAGAAGGACATTGACAGCGCTATCAAGGCTGATACCGCAACAGATGGCACCTACGGGGCTGTGGAGGTGATTTTGGTTTGAATTTAAAAAATATTATAGAATTTACTGCAATGTGTTCTTCAGTAGGATCATTTTGCATTGTTTATGGTTTATAGGTTGTTAGAAAAGTAATTTATGGAAAGGAATACCCCGTAGGTTCTCCTAGCAAGGAACCATCTTGGTTATCTTGGCGATCCTCTGCAGATTATGCCGACTACAAACACAAAGGAGAGATAAAGGCTTTGACCAAAAAGCCTGCGATGGAAATGAGAACTAGAAATTTGCCTACATACAAAGGCAAACAGGTTATCTTACTTACCATAGTTACAACTACAACATTTCGTGTACTATATATAATGATATTCATGTGGCACCGGAAACACAGGAAATTGAAGGTAAGGTGCCTATACGTCGGCGGGTGTTGATCAAGTTTGCATCATATCATGAACCTGATGAGGTTGATAACATTCATCACTTTTAACTGTTCTGTTTCCTTAATTATGTTGAATATTTTTAAAGGTGGATCATTTCTGGGAAATTAATATACTAAAATTTATTACATAGATATTTCCAAAGTAATATTAATTACATTAATATTTCGATTCGCAGAGTGATGAAGAAGAGAATGAGGAAAAAGACAATGAAACTGAAGAAGAGGAAAAGGAAGATGAAGAGGAAAATGAAGAGGAAGAGGAAGAGGAAGAAGAAGAAGAAGAAGAGGATGAAAAAGAAGAAGAAGAAGAAGACGAACAAGAGGAGGAAAAGGAAGAGGAAGAAGAAGAAGACGACGAAGTAGATACGAAAAAGTGTAATTTAAAGAAGGGTAAAAAGAGGGCTAGACGGGAGGATGAAATCTGTTTATCAGATAACGAGATTGAGTGGACCAGCGGTTTACCTGTTTTAAATCCAACATCGAACAAAAGAATTCATAAGGTATTCGATGCGAAGATACCGTTGAAGACTGTGTTCTTCAAGAATAATCAACTGAAGATAACTCGGGAACAATTATCCTTAGTCTTTAAAAAAAAATCCCAAGTTACTGTTGAGGTAACCTTAATTTAAAATATTTTCTAGGACATTATTTGATTCTTTAGGCTACTATACAATCAAGTGGCACTTATTTATGAATGTTCTTGTTCAACTATGTGATGGACGGAATGGCTGTTGTTGGTAACCGTGTGACAGGATCTGATATATACGTGATACGCTCGTCATTCGTGGTTAGTGATGTGGCTTGTGATTTGGAATTATATGATATGCTACAGAAAATAATTATTTTAGTTTGAATTTTGTGTAGTGTGTCGTTGTGTCTAGTGCGCTTAATAACGAAGACGTAGACCAACTGGTGTCAGACGAGTCATTTGTGTTGGATGAAGATATAAGCTTGGGTGTAAATATGAAAAAGATAAGGAAGGTATTGTTGGCGGATTAAAATACCTAATATTATTTAATAGTTTAACATTGAAAGAGGTGTTTAACGTGTTTATTTGTCAAACAGTTTTTCCTTCCTTTACTGTATGGTGGTACTTGGATTACATTTTTCTTCCATATTAAGCGGGGAATATGTTACGTTTTGAATTACAAGGCCGGTACAGAAAATTCCACGCATACGAAGATTGCTAGTGTGTTGGTTCATATCTTTCGCCTTTCCAGTCTTATTCACCGTATCAACATTATTTTATTTTGATACTACAAATTAAAAGCTAATTCTATTTTGCTAATTTATGTAGATCAAGTGTATGCAAGACCTCCTAGGCCAGATAGAAAAACCACTCGCTATTAAGTTTGAAGACTATCCATTAAAACCTGCAAAGGAACTTGCTATAGGGAAAGCCAACACAGACACTGGATTGTTATGCCTTATACATCTTGCACACAACGTTGAGGACACATGGGGTTGGTTCAAGGTAATCTGCTGCACTTTGAAATTTATATAAATTATCATCATATAAATGGTAAAATTAACAAAAATAATCCCAACTTTGGTTGGTCTTCCGTTTTTAATCCCAACTTTTCGAAAACCAAAAATAATCCCAACTTTCGCTTTGGTTTTCCTTTTTTGGACCCTCTTCAAATTTTAACCGGCTAATTAGCTAGGTTTACCGGTAGTTGTAGGTTAAAATTTGAAGAGGGTCCAAAAATAGTTAACTGGAAGTAGAGTAAACTTCACAAACCTTCACTTTGCTTCAATGACAATAGTTAACAATGGCAAAGGATTTTGGGAGGGAAAGGGTTTATGTACATAATTTGGGTTTTGGAGGGGAGAGGAACTGTATTTTGTGTTTAAAACTCAATTAATATAAAATGAAAGAGTTTAATTATCATAAAAATAAGTTGCTTACCGTTACAGCAGGTTACCGGTATAATGGTCCAAAAATGGAAAACCAAAGCAAAAGTTGGGATTATTTTTGGTTTTCGAAAAGTTGGGATTAAAAACGGAAGACCAACCAAAGTTGGGTTTATTTTTGTTAATTTTTCCCATATAAATATGTTTTAAATATATTCATACACCGTTTTTTTACAAGAAGTTCAAAAACGCGAAGTGCATATAAGATCCTGTCTGTTGGACATGTTGCTCTACAACGCTGACAATGAAGCGCTTAAAGCGGTGGATCGGTTGAAGTAGTTTTATTGATTTCTTATTAAAACAGTTTCAGTCTCAAATTTCTATGGATAATGATTGTGTGAGTATGTAACAAGTATTAACAAACTTAGTTTTCGTTCGTGACCTATGATTGTCTGAGTATGTAACAAGTATTAACAAACTTAGTTTTTTCGTGAATTATTTATGGTACTTTTTTATGTTCAGGATCTTAATTGAAAATGTATGCATTAAATATGAATGATTTTGGTTCGAAACAAATGTTTTGAAACCTAATTTTAGATAACAAATCACTATGTTAATATTAAAAACCATGCATATAATAAATTGCTTTTAACATTTCCTCGTGACATTATGGTGTAATAAAAAAAAATCACATAAGAAAATTGATATAATGGAATATGATGATTATTAAAAACTCCAACTTATTGGACTGTATTATGTTTAAATTTAAATTAATAACAGGGAGTAAATAAAAGCAACTACCCGTAAATATTAAAAAACATAGATAACATAAATACCATAATAAGTAAATTGCATGAAACGTGTCCTTATGACAATATGTTGTCATAAAAGACTTGAGAGGTTTTATAACGAAAATGTATAAGATCATTTTACTTAAATTAGAATAATCAAGGGGTGACAGGTTTTAAACATTGAAGACTAAAAATCACAATTTACCCGCCAACTTAAAGTTTTTTTTTTTTGGTTGGAATGATTTACCACTATAAATAAGGCAATAGTTTTAAACCTAATATACATTAATCCCCTTTATTAAATCGAAATACTCCCACAATAAAAAAATAACCATGGAAAGATACTTAAAAAAAAAAGAAAAACCTTTAACATCAGCTTGCCAAAAAACAAAAGAATTACTTCAGAGCCACCACCTCAGAAATCTCAATCAAAGCACAACTTAAGGGAAGATGGAATGCTTGAAGATATCTTTATTTGTAAAGTCCTATCCAGAGTGGAAAGTATATTTGAGTTGTTAAAGTTACAAACTTTGAACAAAGAGTGTTTGGCTGTTATTGGAGAAAGGATAAACAAAAATAAGGGCATAGATTGGAGCGACCTTGAACAGGTTTGTTGTGCGCCAACTCCTGCTTGTGTTATCAATCACAAGAACTTCAATGAGCTAGAGGGGTGTGATCGATGTGGATGGAGAGCTGAAGATCGTAAATCAACATTCGAAGATGGTGTCAAGTTTTATATTGATACTTACGGTGGCCACACCATTAATGATGATCAGACATGGCCATGGAGACACGCACTAAAGCTGGAATACGCTATGAAGAATAGTAGAGAACCAAACGACGTTGAGATGTTTCGTTGGTTTAGACTTGCATGAATGAGTGATGTTGTGTATGTACTTGTTTTTCATCACTTGCTCTTTGCCATGTTTTTATTTTATTAACGTTTTTATGAATCGTAACTTAAGTTTGTTATCCAACTTTTGTAATCGTTGTTTTAATTATCTTTTAATATTTTAAGATATTCTACTAAAATAGCTATACTGGACTTTACATTCTTTCTTTGTGTTGAGCTATGTACGGTTTTGATGATAATGAACAAATGATGATTATCTAACTAACATGTGTGTTAAGATGTGCATAAACAAGTTCATAGGTCTTAAGGAAGAAGATTCCTATCATCTTTGATGATGTATGCAATATAAGTTCCTGAGTTGGAACAAATCAAGAGAAGCTTCTGAGTTGAAGAAAATAAATAAGCATTGAAGATTCAAACATGAAGATTCAATCATTTGAAGAAACAAGATGGTGATTCAAGTGAAGGTTCGAATTATGAATCAAAGATGTTGCTGTCAAGTTTCTACAGAGAAATCAGAGAAGTTCCTGAAGAGAATTCAGCAAGGAACATGAGAAGAACTTCAAGTATTCCAACGAATCACTTGATGAAGAGAAGAGAAGCATCCATGAATGTTATAATGTAATGTTCTAGGGTAAATGTAAGTATATTAATGCATTTAAGTCTGATTGGAACTTAGTCGTGTCTGTCAGAGGAACTTTGGGTCATGTTCCTAGAGGAACTTGTGTCGAGTCAGTTAGTTATTTTAGTCCACGACTGTTGCTACTTTTTAGGGACTGTTTAAACAACTCATTGACTGTTTTAACTTGTTTAAAATGGTCAAAGACTGACTGAATTAGTGCAGCCTAATTTTAGGAATAGTGGGTAGGTGTTTTTGAATTAGTTAGTAGTCAAATTAGTCTCCTTAATTTTAGGATTTAGTTGGTTACTTTTTAATTCTGATTTCTTTTTATTCTATTAGTTTATTTTTGGTTTTAAAAATTAATTTAAAGTTTTAGAATTTTAAAATAAAAAAAAAGGAAAAATTTCGGAAAAATAAAAAAAAAGAACAAACCGGTTTTTATTTTTATTTTATTAATTAATCTATTGTTTAGGTAAATTACTTAACTTATTATTTCTGATTTTTTAGGTCAATAATTAAGTTAGTGGGTTGTTTAAATTAGTAAGTCAAAGTTAGTGGTGTGAGTGAGAGTGGTGGACGTGTAAGTGGTATTGTGGGTGGTTAATTAGGCTTTTTCTCCAAAAAATTGTAATAACCAATCACCCATATATACACATATAATTCTGACATTTTTTGAGACACACAATTAGAGCTTTTATTGAGTCAACAAGTAGTGGGACGTGGCTGTAGTTAATGGGAACATGGGCAGCAATGTAGTGGGCAGTTACAAGTTCCTGACAGAACTTTGAGTGGGTTTAGTGGTGTATTTAGTGGTTTCTTGGGAAACACGACCTATTTGCTTATAAATACGGTTTGAATCACCATTTCTAAAGTGAGCCAAACTTCAATAATGTGGAGAGCTAAAACGTACCATCTTATACCCACATATTGAGTCGGTTCCACTCAAAGTTCCTATCGTATGTTCCAGATTATGTTCCAAGTTCCAGTCAGATTTATGTTCAATATATTAGAGTTTTATTCTATCAAGAATCTGTAATTTTAAGAATAGAGAAGAGAGTTTGAGTGAAAGCTTGTAATGGGGAATTTGTAAAGGGTTTGAGAGAATTCTTGTAATTGGGGTGAGAATTTGAGAAAAGTGTGAGAACAGAGAAGAGAAGAGAAAGAGAATGAGAAAGAGAAAAAGAACAGAGAATAGAAAAAGAAAGAGAAAGAGAAAAAGAGAGAAAAAGAAAAGGGAAAAGAACACTAGAATATGGAGAATAGAGAAGTAAGTTCCCAGAGGAACTTACGGGTCCAGTAGAATATTATAGGTTGTAATTGATTTATTGCCCTATAGTGAAGTGTTTTAGAGAAATCCCTAGTGGGTCGAGGTTTTATTTCCAGTTGGGCCCTGGAAAGTTTCCTCGCTAAATCTCTCTTGCATCGTTTCTCTTTATTTTCCTTTCATGTTCTTTAATTTCCGCAAAAATTGACTACTAAGTTCCATACTACAATTCACCCCCCCTCTTGTAGTAGTTCATCCGAAATAACAATTGGTATCAGAGCAAGTTCCTCCAGGATTCAAGCAACCCTGAGGAGGAAGTTCCTGGAAGGATGAATACATACAGGAACTCGACTCTGCACTGTTAAGGAACTCAAACTGCATTACTCAGAGGAACTCACGAGAATACATGTTTTCTTGAAAGGTAAATGTAATTCAGAGACAAATGCTTATAAGGTCAGTATTTTATCTTTCATATAATATTCATATATTTGCATTCAATTTATCTTATTCTTTGTATTATTTCTATAAACTTTATTTTTTATTATTTTATTTCAAATCGATTTTGGAGGTTATCAAATATGATTTTTTGTATGTTTGAATATCAAACATATTATTTTCAAAATGATTTGAATTTTTTTAGAAAATAATCAGTTTATAGGAGATCTTACAAGGAAAAATATTTTTTAGGAAAATACTTTTTACAGACTTGGAACTCAAATTTCCAACAGCTTGGAACTTGATTTTTTTTTGGCAATATAATGAACGTTTATTACAATTCTTGCCAAAGAATAAGTTGTTCATGCCTTATGAGAATCTTGAATAATATTTTTTGTAAATATATGTTGTTCCTTACTAGTAGCATTTTTTTGTGCACTAAAATTGGTTGAAAAATAAAAATTCGTTAATGTTACTAACAAGAAAGGACCCAAAATTTTGGGTACCAATGTCCAAGGATAGAAGAGTTTTTTTTTAGGGTTTGAATCATGATTGAAATATATTTATTTAAAAGACAACATTAGAATCATGCAAGAAAAGAGAATAAAAGAATCTGGAGTACCCGTTGGAACAAGGTTGAGGAACTCAGCAGATCCTGAAGGAACTTAATAGGCTGAGATGCGTAAATTAAGACAAGTTCCACTGACAGGTAAGTTCCTTTGAGTCAGAATAAAAGCCAACGTATTATATCATATACTTCTATTTGAGTAATAGTCTCTATGATTTTTTCATAGAAACTTAATTAATTATGATATGATTTAAATTCTTTTTCTCTTAATTTTAAGTTATGTTTTTTACTTTTAATTCATGATAAAATTAATATCTCTTCAAGCTTGTGCAAATCTTGCATATCAAAGTTAAATGTTTTGTAGGTTAAGCGTGTGAGATTATTTTGTGCTAATTGCATAAAGACTAGTTCCATGGATAAAAGGAACTCAACCTGTTCCCAATGGAACTGATGATGAAACTAAGAATATATTGGATTATGGCACATGAACAAATCAAGACTTATTAAAGTTCTTGTTCTTACTCTGATTGAACCTAGTTTTGATGAACAAAACATAAACTTCATTCCATATTTTCCTTAAAGAATGTTAGAACTATACAGGTGGAACTACATTCTAAGGGAGTATTTTTTGAAATTTATGTTTATTCTTCTTTATGCTTTAGTATATTATCTCTTTCTACTAACCTACTAATCTTGAGATTGCACAAAAGTTTTCTTTGGGTTTTGAATTTCAGAAAACATTTATATGCAACCCAAAATGGAAATAACGACTGAAGGAACAACGCCTCATATATTCGTGACATGGCTAATAATGAATGTAAGATTGGTTCGACATATTCCATAGGAACTAATCTAGATCAGAATGATGATTATATGTGAGGAAAAGGAAAAATACATGACAGAGTTCCTACTGAAAAGGAACAATAACATTAGGAACAAGTTCCAACAGAAAATGCAGCTCTAAAAATCTAAACGAACTCGGACAGATTCCTGAAATTATGAAAGGAACTAGCAGCACCCAGTGAGGGGGAACATCTCGAAATATCTCAACAATGAGTGTTCTAAACATGTTGAAAGTCAAATAAAATTAATCTCACTAGAGGGTAATGGTAGAGGAACATTAACTTTTTACAGCAACACAAAAGATTAAATCATTCCATGCAAGTTTGGTAAGTTAGGTTCTATTCACCATATATTTTGTTGAGTGATTCAAGCACATTTTGATTTTAAATATTTTAAATTTTGAATTCTAACCTTGGACCTAGTTCCACACAAGTTTTATGTTTTTACAGGTGCAAGGTATTGATCAAAAGCTTTCAAAGTTAAAAAGTGATGATAATGTGCTTCGCAAACAGTGAACATATTTTTAGTCTAATGTTTGTACCCAGCAAACAGGTTGGAATAATTGTAAAGTTGCAAGTTCCTATGGGCCAAGTTCCTAAGGAATCAGCAATGCTTTAATTTTAATGAAAATATGTCACTTATGAAAGGCAACAGAATAAATTACAATATCTGATGGTGAGGACCTTGAGGATGATGATCAAGTTCCAATACATGAAGCAAAATTTAAACTCAATCAATATCCACAACCAAGTTCCTGTTAAGTTCTCATAGTTGAGGAAGTTCATATTTCTCACATTTGGGTCTCAACAAAAGAAATTTTGTGCATTCCTTGCATATATATATGTTTATTATTGTGATTAACAAGTTTTATGCAGAAGGAACTCAATAAGCTCGAATGGAACAAGGTGTGAAACCTTGGACCTCTTCTAGAATACCAAAAATCATGAACTAATATGGGTATTCAGGAACAAGTTCATTGAGCACGGCACAATGATAAGGAATTTGGTAAGCTTCAAAGGATATATACAATATGAAAGGTATTGAATTAAGAAAAGTTTTGCTCCCTCCTAAAGGTAATTGTATTATTATTTTTGTTGCTTATATGGGATCTAGGTTGTACTAAATAAACGACAAAGAATTTTTTTTGATGATATTTTGATTGAAGACGTTTATAAGGAACAACCTATCTAGGATTTAAAAATCCTACATCTCCTTTTCATATCCATGAGCACAAGTTCCTTGGGTATGTTATAGGAAATTTTCTAAGTTCCTTCTTCAAAATACTTTCAAATCTAACATTTTACTGAGAAGGAACTGATTTGTTAGTTGTGCATATTAGTATTGATAATATTTTATTTAGTTCAACTAATAAATTTCAATGTAAGGTTCATTAACCTTATGTTTAGTGTTGCATACATGAGCATAAAGGAGGAACAGAACTTTCTTGGTTTATATGTCAATGATTAAGAGAAAGTTGAAAGACCAACGATGATGCATGATATGAACCTCCAAAGAAAGGAACAATATCAAGGAACTCATGATGAGAATCGAATTAGAAGTGGAAGTTTGCATCAGATTTGAAGGCATCAAAAGGATGGAACAAGCACTTCAGGAACTCGAAATTACAATAGTCATGTAATTTAATATATGTGGTGAAATATCAGTAAGGTATGTGGTTCATGTTCACAATTTAGTATCTTTGATAATTTCATAAGTAATGAGCATTATTATTGTGAATCTTATGATATTTTATGTGAATTCCATGAATCAATTTGCCTTTCTAATTTTTACCTATTCATGCATATGGACTGTTAAAAGGAATAAGATTAGACTTGATGAAATATGACTTGAGCATTAAAGAATTCTTTCCCCAAAATATTTGTCTAATCGGGTTATAGAAAAATTTTAAATTAAAGTATTTTATGTACATTTTAAAGTCAATATGTCACACTTAATTTTTGTGTCATAAGATGACATATTCACTTGCCTTAGAGTATTAGAGGTTTCTTAATAAAACAATGGATGCTATGAAACATGAAAATCCTAAGTTGCCAAAGGAAAAATAGAAGAAACTTTGATGGAACAAGATAGGTAAGTTCCCACATAAATTTAACCCTTCTTAATATCTTAGAGGGAACAAACCTATACTTGAGCCAACTTTATTAACCCACTTTACATCACTTAATTATCCTTATCCTCATAATTCCTTATTTCATTCATATCCTCCCATTTTACTTTTCGATTTCCCGTGTGCTCAAATTTAATAAATTTTGTCTTTTTATGGTTCGATGATGCATAAAGAGTTTTAATTAAAAGGTGAATACAAATTGAAGGGGAAGTACGGAAGGTTTTATGCATAATCTTGCATAATATAAGAACATGTGTCACCACAATAAGTTTTGTGTTTAATACATAGTCATGAGTTAAAAAGTTATTGATGACTCACTGATGTCTTTGTAATATTACCCTTATTATCCATACTGCTAATTGTTGATCGAAAATAAGTGGAAGCCAAATTCACATGTTTTAGCTTCTATAACTAGATCGATGTATGCATGAGGATGGCTAATATTACTAGATTGTTGTTTGAGCTAGTTAATATCTTTACAAAAATTCATGTTATATGTGGTGTGGTGTCAATTGAAGAGTGGAGGAAATGAAAAGCATATATATTATTGCATTTCTATTTATGCTTCTGGAAAAAAGTTATTTATTGAGACTATTCTTCTAAGTTCCAAAAGGAAGAATGATAAGGAATTCAGGGGGGATAAGGAAGGAACAAACAAGATAATTTATATATTTGGTGATGGAGTTATTAAAAGTGGAGAAGTAAGTTTAATCTTCTATTTGTTTTTGAATTTCTAGGAATCTATATCTACATGTAACGACACCCTTCAAAATAAAAAAGTTGAAAAGAAAAAAATAATAGTAAAAAAAAAAAAAAAAAAAAAAAAAAAAAAAAATTGAAAAAGATGAAGGGTAGTCAAAATTTTATTTTCCTAGAAAGTGGTTGATGGTTTTGAAGATTATTACTTATAAACGTCGATGGAACAACAACAAAACATTAAAGGAACTTCTGTATGAAGCTGAAGATTTTTCAAGTTCCATTGATGAATCTGTTCGATCTTTATTAAAGTTGGTTGTTGATGTGAAGGGAACCTGGTGGATACATGTCTAGGCGAATATGTGTTACGTTTGGCTGCAAATTGCGAGGTGTACGTGGATAGAAAAACTCTAATGATTGTTGAGAACCTTGATTAAAAGGCTAAACTAAGAGCACAATACCCACCTTATTATCATAGTTCCCTCTACTCAAATGTTTCAAATAATTTCTTTCATATATATTTTGAGCCTAATATTTTTGTTCACAAATCTTCAAGCTAACTTTAAAACCTATTTTTTGCTTGACTTTTATTTACTTATTTGTCAAGTTCCTTCACTGGTTTTGAAGTTGCCCTTTGGATTGTGAGTTGGAAATTTGTGGAGTAGTGGCATTCTAGTTAAAATCTGAGACCTTGAGGCTTTAAAGAATAAACAAGTGTTTTACCTTAATGGTGGTGAGAGTGACATATAAGATTTAAAGTATGCATAATTTATTACAGGAAACTATATGGAAATATACCCTTTTAGATAATGACAAAAGGGGGAAGAATATGCAAGATGCTTATTGTTTAAATAGTCAAGTCTAAGTCATAATGATCTAATGTTCCTAATGGTAACAAGTTCCTAGTGTGTTCATTGATAATGAGTTCCTGGTGGTAAATGAACTTCTAGTATGTTCTCATTGTTGTACATGCATGACTTGTTTAATTGTTCTTACCTTACTTAATTGAGGGGGAATAAATGTGCATCGATTTATTATTTAATTTGTGATAAGCATCATTTGTTTGTCATCATCAAAAAGGGGGAAATTGTTGAGCTATGTATGGTTTTGATGATAATGAACAAATGATGATTATCTAACTAACATGTGTGTTAAGATGTGCATAAACAAGTTCATAGGTCTTAAGGAAGAAGATTCCTATCATCTTTGATGATGTATGCAATATAAGTTCCTGAGTTGGAACAAATCAAGAGAAGCTTTTGAGTTGAACCAAATAAATAAGCATTGAAGATTCAAACATGAAGATTCAATCATTTGAAGAAACAAGATGGTGATTCAAGTGAAGGTTCGAATTATGAATCAAAGATGTTGATGTCAAGTTTCTACAGAGAAATCAGAGAAGTTCCTGAAGAGAATTCAGCAAGGAACATGAGAAGAACTTCAAGTATTCCAACGAATCACTTGATGAAGAGAAGAGAAGCATCCATGAATGTTATAATGTAATGTTCTAGGGTAAATGTAAGTATATTAATGCATTTAAGTCTGATTGGAACTTAGTCGTGTCTGTCAGAGGAACTTTGGGTCATGTTCCTAGAGGAACTTGTGTCGAGTCAGTTAGTTATTTTAGTCCACGACTGTTGCTACTTTTTAGGGACTGTTTAAACAACTCATTGACTGTTTTAACTTGTTTAAAATGGTCAAAGACTGACTGAATTAGTGCAGCCTAATTTTAGGAATAGTGGGTAGGTGTTTTTGAATTAGTTAGTAGTCAAATTAGTCTCCTTAATTTTAGGATTTAGTTGGTTACTTTTTAATTCTGATTTCTTTTTATTCTATTAGTTTATTTTTGGTTTTAAAAATTAATTTAAAGTTTTAGAATTTTAAAATAAAAAAAAAGGAAAAATTTCGGAAAAATAAAAAAAAAGAACAAACCGGTTTTTATTTTTATTTTATTAATTAATCTATTGTTTAGGTAAATTACTTAACTTATTATTTCTGATTTTTTAGGTCAATAATTAAGTTAGTGGGTTGTTTAAATTAGTAAGTCAAAGTTAGTGGTGTGAGTGAGAGTGGTGGACGTGTAAGTGGTATTGTGGGTGGTTAATTAGGCTTTTTCTCCAAAAAATTGTAATAACCAATCACCCATATATACACATATAATTCTGACATTTTTTGAGACACACAATTAGAGCTTTTATTGAGTCAACAAGTAGTGGGACGTGGCTGTAGTTAATGGGAACATGGGCAGCAATGTAGTGGGCAGTTACAAGTTCCTGACAGAACTTTGAGTGGGTTTAGTGGTGTATTTAGTGGTTTCTTGGGAAACACGACCTATTTGCTTATAAATACGGTTTGAATCACCATTTCTAAAGTGAGCCAAACTTCAATAATGTGGAGAGCTAAAACGTACCATCTTATACCCACATATTGAGTCGGTTCCACTCAAAGTTCCTATCGTATGTTCCAGATTATGTTCCAAGTTCCAGTCAGATTTATGTTCAATATATTAGAGTTTTATTCTATCAAGAATCTGTAATTTTAAGAATAGAGAAGAGAGTTTGAGTGAAAGCTTGTAATGGGGAATTTGTAAAGGGTTTGAGAGAATTCTTGTAATTGGGGTGAGAATTTGAGAAAAGTGTGAGAACAGAGAAGAGAAGAGAAAGAGAATGAGAAAGAGAAAAAGAACAGAGAATAGAAAAAGAAAGAGAAAGAGAAAAAGAGAGAAAAAGAAAAGGGAAAAGAACACTAGAATATGGAGAATAGAGAAGTAAGTTCCCAGAGGAACTTACGGGTCCAGTAGAATATTATAGGTTGTAATTGATTTATTGCCCTATAGTGAAGTGTTTTAGAGAAATCCCTAGTGGGTCGAGGTTTTATTTCCAGTTGGGCCCTGGAAAGTTTCCTCGCTAAATCTCTCTTGCATCGTTTCTCTTTATTTTCCTTTCATGTTCTTTAATTTCCGCAAAAATTGACTACTAAGTTCCATACTACAATTCACCCCCCCTCTTGTAGTAGTTCATCCGAAATAACACTTTGTTTTTTTTTTGGTTGGTTATGAACATCCTTTCAATATCACATAATAATAGGATCAGCTTATGTAACCAGTCATATTGTATACCAAAGTATCAAATTGTAATTTTTAGAATAATTGTTTCATTATGGTAATATAAATAGGGAATCTAAACGACAGTAGCTTTTACCGCCAATGAATATAGGGAAACTAAAATGGCAGTTGCTTTTGCCGCCAATTTATTTGTTCAATGCAGGCATGCTTACTCATTATTACAGCCTGTATTTAATACTATTTAAAAAAATTAAAATTATTACATAACTAAATCACAATTTACCAATACTAAAATAACATAAAAAGGTTCAAATTTCCTATAAATAGGTCCTTAAAAACAAGCTTTGCCATTATATTTTCACCATTACACAAGTAAATTAGAAATGAATAAATGGCCAGTAAAATTCTCAAACTCTAATTCAAACTATACTGAGTTAGAAGATATTTTCATTTGTCATATACTTCCAAAGTGCAATGGAATACTCGATCTGTTGAACATGATGTTGGTGAACAAGGAGTGTATGTCGATTATTTCGACCAGAATCAACAAGAACGTGGATATCAACTGGAACCAACTAGAGAAGATTTGTTCCAGGCCAACTAGTCAATGTACTCTTCCACATCCTCACTTGAATGAGTTGTCAAATTGTGTCCATTGTTGGAAGGTTGGAACTTTTAGAAGGTATGTTTTCAAGCAAGGGGTCAAGTTTTTGGTTCACACACATGGCGGTCTGGTTCGGGGACCTGGTAGGAAGTCATGGCCGTGGAGGGATGCTTTGAAAGTCGAATTTAATTTTCCTCGAGCAAAGTATCTATTGCGAATGTAGTTTTGATTATTTATCAGTGATGTACGCAACATGTCGCAATGAGTTAATTAAGATATTTTATCTTTTGAATGGATATTTATTTTACCTGTTGTGTCAAGGATTGCAATTATAAGCATGATTTTAATAGTATTTTCTAAGTTATAAGTTCAGTTTTATAAAGATTTATTCCTATGTTTTTTACTATCTAATTTATGATTAAACAATAAATTTTTATTAATTAAACAAATCATCTTATAAATGGAAAATTCCTTTTCTATTTTACAACCATTGCATGTATAATCATCAAATACAACTCTAGCATTGCAGTTATAAGTAATTTTCCTAGCTTTGCATGTGTAATAATAACCGCTGCTTCTGCACAATTCATTATTTATATTTATAATCTAAATGTTAAAATTATGTGTAATTTGAACAAAGATATTAAATTATAATATATTATAACACATTTAAACATCGATGAAATTTACTCATTACAAAAAACAAAGATCATTTTTATAGCTTGAGGATTGAAATTTTTGGCAACTAACGTTGTTTGGAACGATAAAAACAATTATTATGAGGACCTTGATATCAGGATCATTTAAAAATTACTGAGATTGTATTTCAATTCAGAGAGAAGGCAGAAAGTCCAAAAAAATTAACAAATTAAATGAATAATAACTTGAAAATCAACATAATATTCAAAACATTACTTGGTAGTTTATAAAAACTACACATGCCTATTAGATAAATACGGATACGGTACATGTGGTAAGTAAACCACGACAAGTTGGTTCATCACAAAAGGTGTCGATGGCGAGTAACTACTTCCACCACCTCTGCTTGGTTCACCACGATAGAAACCGTTGTACATGTTTCCGTGACCATTTCCGGAGGGATTCCCCATTGAAGAATCTTGAGTACCTATGTCAAATTGAACATCTTCATCATCTTCCTCCTGTTGCTCTTTCTCTACTGCCCTTCTCTTCTTGTTCGCCGCCATCGCTTTCTCACACGGGTTTTGTTTCCTGTTCTTAGCAGCTCTACCAGTTTGGCGTTTGTCAACTGGATCTTTGAAGCTACCACTGACCGCATTAGCTGCTGCTTGCTTTTTAAGGTGTGTTTGATTTTCTTCCCTCGGACGTAGCCGACGACGACCATAAACCTTTCTTATAGAAGGATCCCACCAAGAACTACTTCCTCCCCCGCTCCTGACAATTCCTATTGCTTCCTCCAGGCTGCATCGTATTTTCTCTGTGTGCTCTTTGTACATAGCATAAGTCTCTTCATTATGCAATGCTAAAGAAGCCAAATAGTTGTGTCTCTGTGCCAACTCCCTTTGTTTTGTAACACGCTCCAGCTCTAACGGATCATAATATGAAACCTTTACATTTTCATAATCTCTAACAATATCCTTCCTCCATCTATCCAAAACATATTTTTCTGGAATATTGTTTATGTCCTCTTTCTCCATAACACCGACAATATGTCTGCATAAAATTCCTCTAAATTCAAATAATTTACAAGAATATAAAAACTCATCTTTATCAACCCCCATTTTCACTGAGTAGTTCTTCCATCTTGCTTTCCAAATGGGTTTATTAATTTTCTCTTCCACGGTAAACATGGACACTCCATCGATTGTAGGCAACTTCGTCACATTTATGTTCTTCAATTCCTGAAATTTTGCATTAGTATATGCATTGTGGTAAACATACTCGGCTATAATGTTCTTGTCGAATGTATAGTAAGAGACCTATGCTTGGAAGAGAAGTTGAGATATTTTTCATCTTCAACCTTTTCTTTTAGAGCCCTTTCATATTGGTTTATGAATTGGATTAAGCCAGTCTCGACACTCACGTAACTTTTAAAAAAACTATTAATACCTTCACTTCTTTGTGTTGAAGACATACCAGCCCAAAATGTGTCCCTCCAATGCCCAGGGGCCCACCTACTCCTGATTTCAAAAGTATCTTTTAACCATGAATTGTTATGAAGCTCAAATTTTTCCAACATAACTCCCCATGCTTCATCAAACTCATCAGGATCCAAAGAGTCATGAACAATAACACGCAAATCCTTGTCAATATCCTTCCACATAGGAAGCTTACCAAAATTTCTCGATGCATTTTGTAATATGTGCCACAAGCATAACCGATGTGGTATCTCTGGAAATACAATCTGAAATGCCTTTCCAATTGTTCTACATTGGTCGGTTAATATGCCTTGAGGTGCTTTGCCCATGCAGTTGAGCCAGTGGTTAAAAACCCAGACAAATGTATTAGCATCCTCATGTGAAATTAGGGCCGCTGCAAATACAATAGATTTTCCATGATGGCTGACACCAACAAAGGGAGCAAATGGCATTCGGTACCTACGCAAGAATTGCATTTCACTGACTAGTTATTCTTGGTTTCGAATGAAGTTGAAACATTGTAAAAAAAATTGCACCACAATCGTAAACTTAGGAATGTGATCCTATAAAATTACTGACAAAAAATTAGCTTTTTTAGATACATGAAAATATGCATATTAAATAGTGAAAAAAGATCCTAAATTGTAAAATATTAGTCATTACCTGTTGCACAAAAACGTGGTGTCAAAGGTGACAATGTCCCCAAAATCTTTGTACATTGATCTGCTCCTTGGGTCAGACCAAAAAGCATTCATTAATCTGCCTTCGTCGTCCCTCTGAATGGCAAAGAAAAATTCAGTGTTGTATTCAGTCTGTTCATTGAAATAATTTTCAAGAGCAACTGCGTCGCCTTGAATTCTAGCCTTCCGACGTTGACACTTCACAACATTCCTTACGTCTTGTTTATTAAACGCAACATTGTCATGACAACCACTTTCAACAACCAAAGAATTGTAATTCTTAATTATTGAAATACCAGCTTGGTCGTTCACGGCTATTCTACGCGCAGTTACATCATTAATGCTATGATAATTAACCATTACCGGAGTGTCTTTTGGGTGCAGTGGGTGGTTGTGCTCCAACATACACTTTTTCAATATCATTTTCCCATCTTATATCCTCCCTTCAACAAAAACCTTACACCCCGTGACAGTAGATCTCTGGCTATTTTTCTGTCCCCCACAGAAACAACTCAGTCGAATCCTTTTCATCATGTAGTACCTTGGTTCTCTTGCTCCACCAGCGGTACGACTAATTCCCCGTCCAAAAGTGATGTTGTTCTTGAAAAAAATGAGAATCCTTTACGATAAGCATAGTCGTGATAAAATTTAGCAAATTCTTCTCCTGAATCAAAGGTCATTCCCTCAGTTGGCTCATTCAAGTCATCATCTTCTTCATTTGATTGGTCTTGAACTTGTGATGCCTGATCATCAACATTTTCTTCTCCACCATTCACGTGTATTGAATCATGAAGTGCTTCGTCACTAGATGTTGGCAACTCATTTAAATCTATTCCTTGTCCTTCCATTTATGCTGCAAACATATAACATTGTTATAAATGTTAAAACTTTTGTACAAACATTATGTTTACATTCGTGCAAATTCCAGAACATTATACAAATGATCATAATCATATTACAAAAAATGATAATCCTTTAACTGAAAAATAATCTTGTAAATTATACTACTTACCCTTTTACTAAAAAGGTCATCCCCTATACATAATAGAAATTATCATAATTAATTAGATTACAACAAATGATCCTTTTAGTAAACATGTCATCCTCTAAAATATAGTACTAATCGTAATAAAAACACCGTTTAAGTTTTTCAAGAAAACGTATTTTTTGTCATAAAATTTAAATTTGATCCTTTAAACAAAAATATCATCCTACAATTTACATAAATTACACCTAATCTATAGCAAATTAACACAAGAATGGCAGCAGTTCGACATTAGTAGCTTTCTACCATTAACATACCAAATGCATCATAGATCAAAAGAAAACCACAATTATCATCAAACAAATTCGACTTCTTAACAGAATAATTCACATTATCTCAATGTTCACACCAAAAACTAATTATATTAAAAAATATTTAGTTTCAA
This sequence comes from Salicornia ramosissima, assembly GCA_951394345.1. Taxonomy (NCBI): domain Eukaryota; kingdom Viridiplantae; phylum Streptophyta; class Magnoliopsida; order Caryophyllales; family Amaranthaceae; genus Salicornia; species Salicornia ramosissima. Next base: position 49,510,661 of record OX596235.1, on the reverse strand, counting down.
TTTTTATCTAGTTAACCCAAAAAATGGAGATACATGCTTTTTTTTTATAATAGAGGAGAGAAATCTTGACATTTAAACCAAGATTCAGGAACTTAATTTAATCAAAAGGTATGAATACTTCTCCAAATCTGGCAATAAAAATACCTATGAACATAATTAAACATAAAAACCAATTTACCAAAAAATAAATAAAAATATACAAACCTTTAATAATGAGATTCAGTACCTGCCGGAGTGGAGTAACTACTCTGAAGAAGTCGTCGGAAAAAAGTAGTCAGTGGTCGGAGATGGGTGGTCGATGGTCGGAGATTGGTGGCCGGAGATCGATGGTCGGAGCTCGGCGGCCGGTGCTCGGCGGTGGGCTGTGGTAGATAAAGAATAATGATAATCCTAATATTTTTTAATGACAACATATACTAATATTTTTAATTTACAAAATAATATATTATGAAAATTTTAGGTGGGAAACTTTTTGGGATAAAAAGGAGGGAATTTTCCCCCCAAAATGTCTTGTTACGGTGCTAAGTTTCCCCCCAAAATGAATTATTTTTCCCTCCATCATCAAAAGTAATAAGCCAATAAGATTAAGCCATATATTGTGTGTAACTTGGGACCACTTACACAGTGAGTAACTCTACCCTCTCTCATATAAACATTTCTTAAAATAGAAATAATTTGAAATTTATACCAAATCACGAGTCGTTTGATGTAATTAATGTTTATTACAATTTATTATTTCTATATTTAGCTTACCTAGCACTTCAAGTTAGGGGCACTCATTAGCTTTTGCCTTTAAATAATCACCTTATGATTCACTCTAGTATAATTAGCTTAAATTTGATTGGGTTTGTAACGTTTAATCGTTTAAAACTGGGGCATTTTGATATTTTCATATAAAAACATATCACAAATGGAAGAAACAAAACTGTTTTATTAAATTTAAAAAGAAACGAAAAAAGCATCCCCTCAAAAAAAAAGGGAAACGAAAAAAGTAATTAAAAATATTAACAATCAGATGTGTGTGTATATATATATTAATTGTATAAGTTTTATCAAAGCATGAAAACGTTCCTCTCTTTCACCAATAAAAAAAAAACAAATAAATAAAAAAATATCCAAGCATCAAAGACTCAAAGATTGATTTAAATTCATAAAATTTTGTTTCCTTCCCCTTATGCCTCCTCCCGCCCTTTCCCTCATTATTCCCAAGGATGTCCTTGGTTGGCCCTCTTAATAAGGGATCAACCGATTTTTCTTTCTTAATAAAAAAAAAAGAAATAGAGAAAAGACATACGGAGTATATATTAAATATGTTAGGAAAAATTGTCTAAAATAAGTCAACCTTTGGTTGATATTCCACAATTAAGCCAACCATTTAAAATTCCAAAAATAAGCCAACCTTACTATTATTAAAGCTAAATTTAGGCCAGTGATTTAAGTACGTTTACCCATCATTGTCCATTGCAATAGGTTAATTATAAATAATTTTTAATAAATTATGATTAATTATAATAGATTATGATTATAATGATTAATTATAAGATAATTATAATTAATTATCGCAAGTTGCAACCTTTACAAGTTACAACATGTTGCAAGTCATCTAACCTAAATTTGGCTTTAATGATGGTAAGATTAACTTATTTATAAATTTTCAATAGGTTGGCTTAATTGTAGAAGATCGGCCAAATGTTGACTTATTCTGGACAACTTTTTCGATATTTTAAAAGATAAAATTTTATAAGACAAGTTACACTCCCTTATATTTCCAATTTTTTTAAAATAAAAAACTTTAATACATTATAGATTTTATATTTTCAAAAAATTTTCAAACTTTAATAAGATATCACTTCTTTATATTTTCAATTTTTTTTTAATTAAAAAAAAAAACTTAAATACCGGAGTAGTCATTTAATTTTAAATAAAATAATTCTATTACAAAACTTAAAGTCACCAATTCTATTTTTTTGCTCCACTCTATGAACAACATGTTATCAACTAAAAGATTAAAAAAATTGGAGCGAAAATGAATTTGGGAGTGCCAAAATCACTGCAATTTTTTTTTTTACATCATTATTACCATGAATTCGACCGTGCGGGGTGGAGGAGGAAAATCTATGTGGACGACCTCTAGGAATAATCACTTTAGTTCATGTAGCCGACCCCACTTATGGAAATAAGGCTTTGATTGATTGATTATTATCCATGAAGAAGCCATCAAGGCTTGGCATAGAGACATTTGTATTAGCTTCCACATTTTGACCGTGAAATTTTGATGTAAATCTACCAGATATATTGTTGTACGGTACATCCCCAATGGTCAATCAACCCACTACACACCTATAGCATTGATCTTTTCCTTTAGAGGAATTTTGATTATGGGCTAAAAGCTGCTTCCTCTTTTGTTTGTCATAATTGTTAATATCATTGTCATTTATAGGGCAAAATTATATCTACTACGCTCAAGGCTTTGACTGTGTTAGTTTCCATGTCCTTTCCCATGGCCATTATAACCTCTTATTTTGACCTCTATTAATTACATTTGCCTCAGGTAGGTGATGGCATTTAGTTGCTCTCACTTCAAGTGAGGCTAAAGACCCAGGCCATTTGGTCTAAGATTATGATTCTTTTAGTAAAAGGTCATTATTTTGTTCTTTAACAAGTAAAATAGAAATTAAATATGAATATTTGGCTTTCACGATATTGCTCTTGTAAAATTATGTTGCTTGCATGAAAAGTAGTGAGCGTTTTCTCAATCATCTGCTCTTAATTCTTTTTTTTTTTTTTGAAAGAGTTATTTAGTTTTTATCTAATCACAGTATCTCAATATTGACACAATTCTATGTAGAGTTATGTTGTAATCATTAATACATTTGAAGTCTTGGAATCGCAAATTAGTTCATTCGAATTGTGCTTTAGCAGCCTTTGTGGTGTCCATAATTCCATATACATCGATCATTTAAGCTATCCTATGGAATCATCATCAATAAAAATTCAGTTTTTAAACTTTCATGCAAGTGTTGCCTTGGTAACATCAATGCTTTTGGATTTTTCTTGCGTAATATCAACTTTAAAAATTATTGTACCATATGTAGTTTGTCCAGTGACAACATTTAACATGTGAGACATTCTTGTTTGCTATAATAGTATGCTCTAGCCATTGGGCTTTTAACTTTTAAGTTCATCATTACATCTACTTTTTATTCTAAAATTTTTCCTCCACATCAGTCTAATATGTTAAATTGTTTTTTCATAAGTAGTCACTACAAAAAAAATACAGTAGAAAAGTACCTACTACTTTACCTATCACTAAATGAGCAAATTCACCGGTAAATGATCAAAAATGGTTGGTTGGTAACTTTTTGGTTAGTAATTGAAATTTCCAGCAATTTGGTCGGTAAATTTTATATTTAAAAATTGCCGACAGATAATCGAAAGGTAAACACCCGACTTTTTATAAATTACCGATTCTTAAGATTTACTGACCGATCCAACCAATATAGTTAATTAATTACCGACATATTATTCTACAAGTAATTACCGAACTACATTTAATAATTTATCAATTAAATTGACAGTAGGTAAGTTTTCACCAATTTAAATAACGGTTTACCTTTCACAAATTTTAACTATTAATTTTCAGCGATAATTGACTTTCGCTAATTAAATCTAGATGTTATCAACCAAAAAGGGTGGTGAATTTGACACTTTTCAATTTGATTTTGACACTTCTCAATGTTACTATTCATGTGAGAGGGGGAGGAATGTCAAAATCAAATTGGGGAGTGTCTAAATCATTTTCCCCAAAAAGGCATATACTGTCGAATTTGCAAAGTAGTGCATTTACATACCAAAATATATTAGTTACACTTTTAAAAATTTAATAAGGAAAAATTCGTAGGAATAATCTGACTTTTTATCACTCTTCACATATTAGTCCAACCTTTGAAATAACAAAGTATAACCCCACTTTTTACCTTCTTATTTAGTTATTTTGGTCCCTTCTACTAATTTGTAATTTTTTTTTATTTTTAGCTTTTTTAATGGAAATTTCTTTATTTATTTGTAAGGAAAATTGCTCCCTCCAATCAACCTCTTCATGTCTTCCATAGTTCCATGTTGCTAGCACTCCTTTGTATTTTGTAACAACCACAAAATATTCACATCAATACTATAATAACCACCGCAAATTTTGTAAAATTTTTGACAAAGTCTCCTTTGTATTTTGATCGAAAACACAACTATGTAAACCTGCATATATATACTTCTCAACCTACTATATACTTGTGACAAAATTTCCTTTGTATTTTGACAAAAAACACACTATGCCTGCATATACATACTTCTCAAACAACTATACTTCTCAAACCACATTATAATTCATAATAATCCACAATAAAAACACCGCAATTCATCTATATCCAATCCACATCCACATCCACATCCAACTCCAATCCACACCAATCCAATTCACATCTATATCCACATCAAATTGAATCACTCTAGCTATAATAATAATGATAGAAAATATAGAATAATAACAATTTTTACTTACCAAAATGGCTTTGGATTTGTGACAAACTCACACCAAAAGAGTTTTCTCATCACAAAGAATCCTACTATAAGTCCTTAGATATACATCTGCAGCTTTAGGCATTACACCTTTATCTTTAGCCTACTAAACAAAGTTTAAAAAATTGTGTTAGTACATATAATACCAGAAAGCAAGCACATACCAAAAGGAAAGAAAAGTGTCCTACAAGCCTACATATAACACCAAAAAAAGCTCACCATTTGCTCAGCTACTTCCACTATAGAAATAAAACCTTGGTGTGTCCAGGATTGATCAGGTTACTCTTGTTTCTTCCCTTCTGTTTTTTTAGCTTACTCGGATTTTGTCTTGACCTTGTGTTCTTGTTGTCTATTCACAAGCGCCTCATGCTGTCATGCACAGTTGCAGACATCCATTCAGGTATATCTTTTTTCTTTTTATTAGTTACCCACCAAGCCATGTCCTGCCTCTTTGCCCCTTACTCTCCATAGTAACCTCTAACTAAATCCTCTAGTTCTGGATGCCAAGTACAAGAACACTAAAACCGAAAAAACTATGTGCATTAGAAAGTGTAAGAAAAAGGGTCATGCACTAAATAACTTAAACCATGGATCTTTTGTGCTTTGACCCGTCTATGACCGTTTTCTTTAAGGATGGTTGTACTACTTTTGAACAGAACTTGTAATAGCTCGAGCAACTTTGTGATGACAGAACCTTTTTATTCATAACATTAATGCATTACTCATTCAACAATTTTTATAAAATTAATGAAATGACCGGGATAGTGAACTTTACCAAAGTAGGATCCAATTCTAGTTGGCTGGAGCTTGAATTTTCATCAATATTCTCTTCCTGAACGTCAGCACAACTGCACAGTCAGTATTTCTTTCAGCAACTCTTTCATCTGATGATACCAATGACATGTCATTAGATTGTTTTGTTGCTGACAGTGACATGCTTCCACCAATTCGACATCTTCTGTCACCACCTCTTCCACTGTCGCCTCTTCCACTACTTCTATTAGAAGCTATTTGTATCATTATATAACCAATCATCATAGCAAAATATAAATTTAATCATAACACATTCATTCATGCTAATAAGTTAGATAATGTAATAGAAGTCTAACAAACAGACACATTAAAAAAAAAAACACAATCATACTCGAATGAAAGTCTAACAAATAGAAAAATTACAAACATCATAATGTTTAAACAGCACCAAACTCATCATCGGAATAGTCATCGTCATCATCATCGCTATCATCACCCACTTCCTCTTCCTCACCATCATCCTCTTCCTCTACCTCTTCATCTCCATCTTCAAGTGTGTTCTCCTCTTCCTCTCCACTGTTACTGTCATCATAATCCGGCACATCAGTCGGAGGACATAAGCTAGGAGGATCATCATTCTTCTCTTCTTGAAATAAGTCTGTGTCCATGGAAGCATCTATAACTGATCTTGGCTTAGTCTTGAATACAGCCCACCAATGTATTTTATCCCTCTTCAAGCTAGGATAAGGTGCAAAATAAACTTGATTTACTTGGTACGATAACACAAATGGATCAGACGTAGGACAGTTCTTAGTATGCTTCACTTCAACAAGTTTGTATTGTTGATGAACGTTCATGCCTTTCACTAAATCCACCCAGTTGCATTTAAACAATACAGTCTTGTATACATCAAGATTACCCAAATAAACCAACTCAATGACGTCTTCCAAAATACCATAATCTAACCCTTTCTCATTTTTCACACGAACTCCATAATTGATGGTGGACTTATCTTTCCCATAAGTATGAGTTTGAAAATTATATCCATTTACACAGAATTGACTCCATGATCTCACTTGCCTCGATGGTCCCATTGCTAGAGCATGTATTATATCTTCACTAAACATTGATCGAAGAACCTATATTCATAAAATATAAGTTAATTAGTGATGTAACATTCTTTTGCACTTAAATATTATATTATTATAATATTAAAAAAATAATATGATATGTAGATATTACATGAGTTTTGAACCACCCGGGAAATTCACTTTCACATTTGGCCCAAATATCTTGCTTGGCGATGTGAGGTTTTGTTTGGATGATGTACTCCTCAAACTTCCTATAGTAAGAAAAAAAACAATGTAAATTCAATATCTCCTTTAAGCAATATTCATTCAAAAGTATAATGTGTATCACATACCTTTCATATTCACCTAAAATACCACAATTTGCAAGCACATGAAGATGTGCGTGTTCATACTCCTTATCTTGAAGAAATCGTAAATGGCCTTCTGTAGGTGCAGTACCACAATCTGCCCTAAATATTTCGGGTAAATGTGGATCTACTTGATTATCAACTTCAGATCTAGCATTTCTACCCATATCTTTAGATTTGGTTTCAGGTTGAAAACAATTGGCAAAAAAGTTGGACATCTCTTCCATTAGGTAAGCGTTGCATATAGAGCCCTCAATACGTGCCTTATTACCAACCTTACGATTTAAACGATTAAGGAACCTGCACATGTATCACATGTTAGACTTTATTATGGATCCTGAAATCAAATTGGTCAAGGATAACAAATTACCTTTCAAATGGGTGCCTCCATCTGTATTGTACGGGTCCAGCTACCATTGCCTCATAGGGCAAATGAATTGGCAAATGCTCCATTGAGTTGAAGAACGATGGTGGAAAAATCTTTTCTAACTTGCAAATTATTTCTGCAATATTTTTGTCCAAACGATCCATATCCTCACGTTGGATAGTAGAGGAACACAAGTCTCGAAAAAATTGGCTAATCTCAGTCACCGCTTCCCATATATGCAAAGGGAGCAATTCTTTCAAGGCAACAGGAAACAACCTCTCCATAAATACATGACACTCATGACTTTTCATTCCACTAAGCTTACAAGTACGAAGGTCAACACACCTACCCAAATTGGAGGCAAATCCATCCGGAAAGTTCAAATCTCGAACCCATTCACACAAGACCTTCTTTTGATTATGATCTAGTGCATAAGGTGCTTTGGGCATGCTAAAGTGTCCATTTCCATCTTCAATTAGATCCAATTCTCCACGTCTACAATATTTTTTCAAGTCTCTTCTCGAATTAGTAGAATCTGATGTTTTGCCCTTCACATCCATTATTGTATTCATAAGCTCATCAAAGAAGTTTTTTTCAATGTCCATCACATCTAAATTATGACGAATTAACAAATTCTTCCAATAAGGAAGTTCCCAAAAGATACTTTGTTTAAACCATCCTTTTTTTTCCTTCTTTAGATTCTCAACTGCCTCAAGACCATCAGTGGATTTAGGCAATCTTGACACACAGTGCCACACTTCATCTCCAGTCAACCTCGGTTGGGCAATGTCATTCACAACTCTATTCTTGTAGAATGCTGTTTTATTCTTTCTAAAAGAATGGTCGTATGGAAGAAAATGGCGATGACAATCAAACCATGTTACTTTACCCTCATTTTCAAGCCAAAATGCTTTACTCTTATCCATGCAATATGGACAAGCCTTTTTCCCGGCAGTTGACCAACCAGATAACATGCCATATGTTGGAAAATCACTAATTGTCCACAAAACCGCTGCATGCATCTTGAAATTTTGTTTTTTTGAAACATCATATGTCAATGAACCAGCTTCCCATAATTGTTTTAACTCTGCAATAAGAGGCTGAATGTACACATCAAGGTTTCCTTTTGGGTTTTTAGGACCGGGAACAATCAAAGAAAGGAACATGAAAGGCTTTTTCATGCACATTGACGGAGGTAGGTTATATGGAGTAAGAATGACAGGCCAACATGAATATTTACTTCCATATTTACCATAAGGAGTAAAGGCATTTGTGCTTAGTGCAAGTCGCACATTTCGAGTTTCGGCAGCGAACTGTGGGTAAGTGGAGTCAAAGTGTGTCCAGGCTTCACTATCACTAGGGTGTGCCATGGTGCCCCTAGTACGAGGACGTCTAGAATGCCATCTCATCTCCTCTGCAACGGTCTTTGTGGCATATAACCTTTGTAATCTTGGTGTGATTGGAAAATAAGTAAGAACTTTCGCAGGAATAAGATTGCCTTTAGAAGTCCTTTTATATCGATCACTCCCACATATCCGACATTTTTGTAAGTGTGAATCATCCTTCCAAAATAGTATACAACCATTGGGACATGTGTGTATCTTCTCATGAGGAAGTTGCAAACCCTGTAGAACTTTCTTTGTGCCATCAAACGTTCTACTCATTAAGTTGTTATCAGGGACTACTTCACTAAACAATGAAGCAAAACCATCAACACACTTTTGTGGTAAGTTGTACTTACACTTCAAATTTGTTAGTTTTGCAGCCATTTCCAGTACAGTCATGTTGCCCCCTTCGTACAATGGGTTGTTGGCAGCTTTTAGCAAGTCAAAGAACTTCTTTGCTTCACCATTTGGTTCTTCTTCAACCTCAATTGCCTCACCATGATTGAGATTCTCATGACCCCCAAATGCAACAACACTCATGTTTCGTGTTTTTGAACTTTTGCAGGAATAAGATCGCTCAACTGATTGTGAGTTGTTAAAATCTTCACCCTGACATATCCACTGGAAGTAATTTTTGCAAAAGCCTTTTTTGTATAAATGTTCTCTAACATCATCCACATCTTGGAAACGTTTATTATCACATTTGAGACATGGACATCTAATTTTTTCCACGTCCTTGAAGCAGGCGGGTTGTTCTTTAGCAAATTCAATGAAATGACTAACTCCGTTAATAAACTCGGTCTTAAGTCTACGCCCCTCAAGTCTATTATACATCCAACTGCGCTCCGTTCTTTTCATAATGCCAATGTCTACATATCTCACAGAAAAAGATATTATTTACATATAATGCACCTAATAGGTTATCATAAAACATTAAAAAGATCTAACATCTAATAACACTACTATAGTAACCTACTCTTGTTGCATGTAAATTTGTTTCACAACATTCAGAAATTATTTTTTTTTTTTCCATGGAGCTTAATAATAACTATAAAATCAAAAGATCAAGGTTCACAGCCCTTTGACAATAATATTTTGACTATCTTTAAAAAAATATATAAGTTAGTTCATATGCACTTCTTCCACTTTATAAATATAAGATTTGTTAAATTGCTTTGTCTTTTCGGCTTATAAATATTTTGAAATTCCAAGCAAATTACACATCAAATGTAAATTTGTAAACAATTACATGAAACGCAAATTCTATGAATAATTGAAAAAAAAAATTATAACCTTAGAGGTGAAAATTCCATAACCAATACAAAAAAAAATAACAATTATGAACTAGTTCAAAAAATAATGTTTACTCACCCAAAAATCAGCATATGATGCAAAAAGAGTTGATGGCAATCAAATTAGCATGTCCAAGCTACACCAATTGCCAATCATATGTGAAAATTCATTGACGAGGGAGTGAGCAAAAAATAAAGAATGTATTATATATAATTGAGTACATGAATAATTGACGTTCAACTCAACTACATACCTAAATTCAAATTGAAAAACAAAAAAATTAAGCCATCCTATGCTAAAAAAATCTGTAAAATTTGGAGAAAAAAAATCTAAACTCAAACTGAAAATAAACTTGAAATTTCAGAAGATAAAGACAAACCTTATTCTGAAAATAAACTCGAAAATAAATCTAATCCTGTGTAAACATAACAATAATATCAAACCTAAATTTGAAAATAAACATAAATCAGAATATTGCCCACTTTCCTTTTTTGGATGTATTTTTTTTAAATTTAACCACTTTTTACATTTATTGTCCTACATTTATTAATTTATGATTCCAGTTGTTTTTTCCATACTCTCTCTTACCCCTAATTAATTTATTGGTTTCGTGTGTAATTTTTTTTTTTTTAAAGGGAGTATTATTTGTTTTGTCTGGTTTGAATGTAGTCTGCAAATCTAAAAATAAACTCAGAAAATAAACCCAAAAAAAAAAAGCATTAAAAAAATATTCGACTTCTAAACCCAAAATCTGGAAATTTAAAGCCAAAAACAAAACAAAAAACTTATACCTAAAACCTGAAAAAAAAAAAAACTGTAAAATTTCAAAAACTCTAAAGTAATCTCCAACAAATTCAGACAAAATTGATCTAAAAAAATCTACAGAGTATATACATTCGGACTACACTAAAGAAATCGAAATCCAACAAAACAGCTCACAAACATTCGAAATGCATTGAAGAAACTGAAACTTTCGAAATCTTATACTACAGTAAAAATGTAAAGATTTTGAAAGTGAACTGAACTCCAAAAATCTGCAAATATTCGAATTACAGTGAACAAACAACATCAAACAAACTGAAAAAATATGTAAAATTCGAAAAATTCAGACAGAATTGATCCAAAAAAATTAGGATACATTCAAACAAAATTCAGCAAGCTAAAATCCAACAAAACAGCTCAAAAAAATCTAGAAATTGAACAAACGAAATTGAAGTAACGAATTTCGAGCAAAAAAGGGAAAAAATCATACCTGCAGAATGATAGGGTAGTGGTGGTGGAGGTTGTAGACGCGGCGGACGGAAGTTGCAAGTAGAATTGCAGCGGCGCAGAGGAGGGAGAGAGACAACAAGGAGGGGATTGCTAGGGTTTTTTGGTTTATTGTGGTCGTGATATGGCTGACTGGTTTTCTTAGGGAAATTACCGACCGTCTACCGCATCATTTAACATTTCCGACGGAAAATCGGACGGTGATTTTTTACATTTGTTCGGTTGTTCCACTTTTTTTAAAAAAAATTTCGGGAAAGAGAAAATTTGTTCTATTCAACTTAGGTGCCGTCTGGTTGGGGAAAATGAACTGTTTTTAACCCTTATTCTCTTTGTGTTGTTTGTTATTCATTTTTTCTCATTCCCTATCTTCATCTCATTCCCCAAAGTCCTCTACCTCTAAACCCTCCTCTATCTTTTCCATTCGTTTTCCCTAATACAACACCACCACTAAACTCTATATTTTTTACTATATTTTTTGGAATTAAGATCCAAAAAATTCGAGTGTACGATCCGAAATACTTGAAAAGCCCTGTTACCGATCCGAAATACTGACAACTAAGGAAGGTATGTACTACACATTAACAAAAAGGATAACATACAACTAACTATATGATAATCTAGTATATCATGACATATATTCTAACCCACACCGCGATCGAAACGAGAGGCTTCCAAATACTTAGATTGTCCCTGAAATGTTTAAATAAGACAGCGGAAGCCTTTTGGTGAAGAAATATCAGCAATTTGATAACGGGATGGGACATAAATCACTCGAATGTCACCACGTGCCACTTTTTCATGGACAAAGTGATGTCCATTTTGATGAATTTTTAGCAAGATTCACAGAGAAAAATGCAGAAAGAAAGAATGAGAGAAGAAGAGTAACCAAAAATCTTTATTGAATGAAAATTTTTATCAACTGTTACAACCAACTCCTTTAAATAGGAGTAACTCACATTATTATCAAAATAAAATAGAGTGACCTTTTGATGAGGACGATGCAACCCTAGAAGTAAATTCTTAATCCACCATAAATTAGAAACGATGTTAACGACACCTCTATATTTTGCTTCAGCACTATTGGATCATAATATGTGGTATCGACGATGGCAATGAGCTTAGACTTAGTATCAATAGGAGTGGCACAAGGACTATAGTTAAAAATTCTAGCACATGCAATAATTGTGGCAGTATATTGTTGTTTGAGATAAGAAAAGAGCACTAGAATAACAAGTGAAGGCGATGCCTAATATATAGCTTAGAGGACCAAGAACGTTTTCTAGAGGACCAAGAACGTTTATAGAAAATTCAGAAGTCAAATGAGTAAAGTGTTCTTTCGCAGTCAATCAGAAGAAGCAGTGAGTATAATGTCATCCACATATAAAAGAATATAGGCAATATCAGAACCATTATTGTAGATGAATAAGGAGTGATCAGACTCTGTGACAAAACCCAATTGTAGCAACAAAATAAGCAAATCGCTGGCACCAAGCCCAAGGAGTCTATACCAACCCGTATAGAGATTTTTTAAGGAGACAAACATGATCAGGATATACTTTGTGACGAAAACCCAAGGGCTGATGCATATATAAACCATTTCATTCAAATTACCATGTAGAAAAGCATTCTTGACATCCATTTGACGAACGACCAAGACTTAGAGACAACAAGGCTAAGAACCGTTCTAATGTTAGTGGGCTTGATCACAAGGCTAAATGTCTCGTCATAATTCATGCCCTTATGCTGAGTATTTCCATCACCTATAAGACGAGCCTTATAACGCTCAAAAGAACTGTAAAATTTATATTTATCACGAAAAATCCACATAGAACAAACATTTACATTAGATGGGCCGAGGCACTAATTCCCAAGTCTTATTTTCAATCAAAGCATTAAATTCATGAAACATTGCATTTTTCCAATTATGATCACAGAGTGCACTAAGAAAATTTTAATAAAATGGAGAAAATTCTATAGTGGTCGTGTGATAGTTGGAATAATATTTTGAGTTGGGTTTGAAAATGTAATGAGATGCCCGTGTAGTCATGCGTGTGTTTGAGAGGAGGGAGATTTGGGCCTGTTTGAGTCAGCGGCCCAGACGAAGGAGGGTTATGATTGGGGGTTGCAGACCCAGAATAGGTGTGGAGGGAGTTGGGCTCATTGGAAGAGGCGGCCCAGTAGGAAAATAAGTGTTGTGTTGTTGATGCGTGTGTTGCTGACCCGTGGGAAGAGATGAGGGAGTGGGGAGCTGGGCCCGGGTAAGTCAGCGACCCACAGGAGGAATTGGGCGGACTGTGAGGGTCAGTGGGCTACGTATGTGGTGAGACATGTTTTGATATTTGATGAAATAAATATGGATTATTAATTATTTTCACAAATAGAATCATAATTCGATAATGGTATTTTATGGATCTTTGAGAACGGAAATTCAGTTTCAAGGAGGCGGACATGGTGACTAATTATGATTTTACCACTTGACATGTCGTTGCGTTTGGAGCCCCGATGATTAGGAGTCGTGCCTAAATAAGCATAAGGAGTAGATCGTATTTGTAATTTGTGAATAGTGGAGAAATGAAATAACGGGAAGCAAACAAATACTCAAAGGCTTGAATAATCCTGAGTATTTTGATATATTGGGGTACTTATCGAGTGAGCCGAGCTCGAGGACTTGGTATTTAGGTTATTTTTGATGGGTTGGCAACGGCGCCAAAATTTGATGAGGCTGTCGCTAACCTATTAAAAATAACCTAGCAACTCTAACTAATATAGATAGAGAAATAGGGTCGAATTCATAGGGAGGTACAAATTTTCTATTAATCTTAAAAAGTTCAAACTATGTAAAAAGACCTTTAGGGAAAGATTATTAGACTAAAGAAACAAATAAATAACACTAAAAATTAAAACTTTAGAGGCCTAGGGTTTAGGTTCACTATAATTAAAATCCTAAATTGATTAAAGATCAGTATTCAATAACTCACAGATAAGTTTTAACCAAGATGTAACAGGCTCACACCGCAATTTTTTAAATCTATAGAATTAATCAAACAGGCTCACGCAATTTACTAGATTAATTCCACCTAAAATCTTAAGTATATATAGAATTTTAACCTCTCGACTACCGACTTGATATATACTCAAATTTATATGATAAAGATCATATTTTAGGAAGTTAAAATCAAATCATGGATTAAAGAACAAAGAAAATTAATCAACATATTCAATCAATCATAGATCCCTAAATCGTAGAGGGAAAGAGATCTAAACAGATATAATAATAATACTAAAGAATAAAAGAAAAGAAATAATAATTAAATTAAACATGAAAAAAAAGGGAAGGGAGAAGAAATTAACGAATTGAATAAGAAAAGATTGAATCTTGCATTAAAGATTAAAGAAATTAATTAACAAAAGGGAAGAAAATACAGGTTAAACCCTAAAACTAAAACAAGAAAACAAATAATGGTCCAAAGACAAGTTTACATGGGATTACAAAGGGATGTTTATATGGAAAAATATGGGAAGCACACGTTTTCCAATTGGGCCAAACTTATTCTCAGGCCTAAATATGACCAACAACTTCAAATGGCCATAACTTCTCCGTTTCAATTCGAAATTGGGCGTGTGACCTACCGTTTTAAAGCACTTTGAATCTAGTTTCTAACTCTACTAGAATCGCTTCAATCAGATATTCATAGCTTGAGTTCGTTATGTCCAAAATAGTGAGAGGTGGTCAAAATCATTCGAACCGAATCAAACAACTTCAAGCGAATTCTTCACTAATTGTCACCAGAACCTCTCCGACAATCACCGTGACATCCCAATGGTTCTCAGTGTCTAACTTGGCCTACTTTGATGGTTTTTGTCCCATTTAGAGCATTTTTTATCAAAATCCTGTCAAAAACATGGAAAAGACACAAAACACTTCTAACCGACTTATTAGCAGTAAAACGGCTCCTAAGAGCACAGTTAGCACAATAAAACCATACAAAATAAGGGGGGAAACACAAAATAAACTAAGTTATCAACGTTGCTTAGCTCGGCTCGTTTTCATTTAAATTTAGTCGAACTCGGCCGAGCTCAAATCTTGATGAGTCGAGTCGTAATGGAGCCGTCCTTTGACCAAGCATTGACCGAGCCCTTATCGAACTGTTCACGAACAGTTTCACCTGATATAATTCTTAGTTTATAGTCTTCTTTATTATAATTTTTTTGAAGATGTTTGTTTTTTGAGTTAATATTTTAACAATAAGACCATTAATTTATTGATTTATAATAACTAGAATAAATAAATTTATTTATAACACAATATATTATTTACATATATAAATAGTTAATCAAGCTTGTTTACGAGCTTTTCGAGCCGAGCTTGGCAAAACTCAAGCTCAGCTCGTTAATGTCTCGAGCCGAACTCGAACTCGAACCGAGCTAAAACGAGTCGAGTCTTGATTGAGCTTTGACCGAGCCGAGCTAGAACTTTTCGCGAACAGGCCAGAACCATCATCACCCTTATTGATATAGTACTTCAGTGGGAGATTGGTAATTTAATACCTTAGAGGGAAGTATGTGGCTATGGAAAGAGCATGATGCCAAAAAGTGAGTGGCATATATGGATGCATGAGTGAGAAGATCGAGTACAAATTATATTATTAATAGATTTTATATGTCTTTCGTCTTTCCCATTTTGTTGAGATGTGTGAGGACAAGAGAGATGAAAGAGCATGCCATTTTTCTCAAAAAAAATCCACAAAAGTATTATTGAAATGTTTCGTACCATTGTCACATTGAAATTAGAGGTGATCATTGGCCGGGCTCAATAAATAAAATAAATCCCGTTAGACAGGCCGAGTTCGGGCCAGGCTTAGTTTGGGCCCAAATTTCTTGGCCAAAGCCCAAAAATTTAGTGCAGGCTTGGTGGGCTTTTCGGAATTTTTCGAGAGGCCTAAAAAATAACCAAAGCCTAATTTTAAGTGCCCAAAGCCCATATAATGGAAAAAGCGGGCCGGGCCCAATTTGCATTTCCAAAGGCCGCAAAAAATCAGGCCGGACTGCTTTTGATCAGCTCTAATTGAAATGTTTTGATATTACGTTCAAATTAAGTCTTGACGAAGGCTTGAAATTTTAAGAATAAATATTTGACTTGAGATTTTTTGGCAATGAGAAAAGTCTATAAAAATTTGCTATAAGCATCAAGAAAGAGAACGTGATAGCCATGACGGAAGTACTAATAATAGGAAAAGTGCAAAGAGTACTATGAATAATATCAAACGGAAAAATATGTAAAAGACATAGAAATATGGAATCATAGAAAGGAAGTTTAGAATGTTTTCCTACGGGACATGAAGAACAAAAAATTTACAAGCCGTATTACAATCAATAAACTTGTTACTACTAAGAGACTTAACAATAGCATCGCCAGGATAACCCAAACGATTGTGCCAAGTATCTAGAGATACATCAATAAAAACAGATGGATTGTTGGAAGAAATGGCTTGAGAATTGGTGAAAAGAGGATATAAGTCCCCAGTGCTATCACATCTCATTAATCTGGTCCCTGTATGTAAGTCATTCACAGAGAAACCATAAGGGTCAAAAGAAATTGACCATATTGTCAGTGGTAAATTTACAGACTGAGACAAGATTTTTAACGAACTTAGGAGCAAGTAAGACATTTTTAAGGTGAATAGTGGGTAAGGGCGGAGGTAACGTAGTTCGTCCATGATCAATAATAGGAATTAAATGACCACTACCAACAACAATGTTATGATTTTTATTGCTTGAATGAGAATAATTAAGAAGAGAGAATACCTGGATCAACCGTCATATGAGAAGTAGCGTCGGTGTCCATTGCATGTAGTAATTTCCGTCGGGTTGAGAGAACAAGAGTGCATGCATATATAGTGGCTTCAACATCAGTGAAAATCCTAACCATTTCGATCCGAATCCCAACCCGATCCAAACCTCATGTTATAACAGATGCGAAAAATATAATGTAAAGATTAACAAGAACCAAAACACACATTTACGTGGTTCGCTAACTATGTGTTGGCTACATCCACCAGCAGAGGGGAGAGTAATTTTATTGATGATGAATTTTCGGAATATAGAACTAGGCTATAGATTAGGGAGTATAAAGAGTACTTTATAAAACTCTAATACTAGTAGTCTAGGGAAGCCCAAACCACAGTTTTGATTAGATTTTGGAACGAGGGCAAAAAACAAATTCAAGGCATATTACTACACCTCATATGGTCTGAAACTTATCCAAATTTGAATGGTTCATTCTGATCCGAGCTCGTCCGACCCAAAACAACCCGATCTAAAACAAACCGATTCAAAATTATCCAATCCAAAACAAATTCCCCAAAAAAAAAAATATGGTTAATAAAAGTATCATTAAAATTAATCATATGTGTTTGATGAGGTATAAATAGTAGCTTGTATACGTAATAATTGGGAATACCTTTCATATGTTTACAAGATTGGAGCTTGTTGGAAATAGCTTGCATACACAGTAGCTTGTTTACACAATTATATACTTTTTACTAAAATAGTAATCGAAGTTGATCTATATGTCAGTTTCACGTTTCAAAAATTCCCTCCAAAAGTTTTTTTACTTTCTCTATTATTGTTTTTATATATAAAAAAGTATTAGGTATTTTGTTATCTTAAAAACTAATTCGAGAACAAATTGTTACCTAGTAACAATGCAAAATTGTAACTAATCATCCTAATTTTTGCCCAACTAATATCTTTTTAAAAAATTTGAATAAATTATCATAGTTTAAAAATATAAATAAATATATATATATAATAAATATTTACTTAGGATATATGTTGAGCATGTCTCGGGTCAAAGACTAGTTATATAAAATATTTGTTTGTTATAACATATCATTGACTTTGAATTTTTTTGGTTAAGCATGGGTGAAAATTATACACAGGAGTATTTTTTTTTTGAAGAATTAAACAAGCATTGGTGAAATAGTCTAACCTGAAAACGATTCGATCTGAAACGATCCAATTCGCAAGGGAAAAACCCGATTTTTTTCCGAAACTACTTCAATGCTAAACCCGATTTGGTCCGAATAGTACTTCGATCCGAATCCGACCCGAACAGTCCGATTGTCAGGTCTATGCAATGGTGGAGGCTTCGACCTTCCTTATCATCCATCATGTTTTGAACCTCACAACACACATATGTAAGGATTCTTTATGTTCCTCTTGCAGATTTGTGTGTTGGTTAAATTGGGTCGATGACCTATAATAGGGCCTGACTCAAGGCATAGTACCATCGACATTAACATATTAAAATTAAAATAAGTAAATTAAATAGGTAGTAAACTTTAACAAATGGAGGAAATGGTAACATGTTAAGGAATAAGGAGGGATGATGCGTATTTGGTGTCCCAAATGTTGGGTGAGAAATACCAAATACTATGGTTTCGTTAAGGCCCCGTTGAAAACCTGCCATTCTTTGTACTTCTTTTTCCTCCAAATCACATAGCAAAGTTAATCTTTCAAACTCTTTTATGTACTCCTTTACTCCCAAATTTCCTTGTATCAAAGTGGACATCAACCTAAAATAGAATCTTATCAAATCTATGAGTTGAAGTGTAATCAAGGTCTATCGACAACCGCATCAAGGGACCATAGGATCACCCAAAAACCGACTCACTTGTTGAACTTGACTCGTAGACTCGCAGTCATGTTATAACTTAAAATGACAAAAGTTGCGAGTATTACGATACGAACCTAGAACTAACATAGTAACAACAACAAAAAATTCCTAAGCCCGAATTATTCATACCAACATATCAATACTTCTATTCGGTAGTGTATATCAGTACTTTTATACTAATATAGTAAATACTAAAAAAATATTTCCTAACATTAATTAAAACCGAGCATTTGCTCGGGTATTATCTAGTATATTTATATGTGAATATGTCAACAACTCTTATGCAAATCAGGATCTTCCAATATTCACCTTCATGTGTACTCAACTTCAAGTCTTTTAGAAAGGGTAATCAGCTGACTTGGTGTTTCATATTAGTATTCTTCAACAAATCCAAGATATACTTTCTTCGATGCAAAAGAATCCCAGAATATATAATCCCTAAAAAACCTCAATACCAAGGAAGTATTTGAGTGGTCCTAGGTCGTTTATAGTAAACCGCTTAACTAACAAACGATTGTTTTAGGTATCTAATAGTAGGGCCCGGCAAAAAAACCCGGACCCGGTTCCCGATCCGGTTTCCGATTTTTTTACTCAAAAAAGCGGGTATCCGATCCGGTTTTAATTATTAAAAAATAGTTTTTTTATTATTAAAAAAAGTTTTTTACTTTAATTTAAAATTAATTTTTTATTATTATTATTATAAATACTTTGTTAAAATTTAAAAAAAAAACAGTTTTTTTAAATTTAAAAAACAATTTTTTTAATTAAAAAAAAAACAGATTTTTAAAAAAAATTCAAAAAACAGTTTTTTTATATAAAAAAAATAAAACATTTTTTTTTATATTAAAAAACAGCTTTTTTTTTTTAAAAAAAAAAAAGTTGTATAAGAAAAAAAAAAACCGGATCCGGATACCCGGTTCCCAGAACCGAATTTCCGGGTACCCGAATTATTCGGGTCGGATCCGGGTCAAAAAATTATGACCCGAAAAACCGGGGTACCCGGTTTTCGGGTACCCGAAAATCTGGGTACCCGAATTTGCCCACCTCTATCTAATAGATTTGTTCTTGTGAAATGAACAACCCTCTCACTTATGCATGTGTGGGTGTGGCCTAGGCCCAAATGAAAATTTAATATGGTATCAGAGCTCAGATTGTTGGGTATTAATTAATGTAGATTTAGGCTATTTGGAAAAAAAAATAATCAAGGTGACACATGTGTGTGTCATATGCTAATTCAGGTTGAGATGACTATTCACTAAGGCCAAGAGGTTATTGCTTTTATTCCTATATATTGGTTAAAATGGAGCCCTTTGATATTTCAAGTTGCCTCGCTTATGTGTGAGAGCAACCTAAGTCCATGTATGAAAAGTTAACACTTCGGCTATCATCTCTTCATCTACAATCCGCCAAAGCACATATAAAGAGATGATAATAATTAATATTAACATGTTACTTGTTAGGCTTTATTCTTTTGGAATTAATTCTAGACAAATTTTGTTCAATTCTGCTCATAATGAGTTTTTTCACACTTGATTTTCTAATCTCAAAATTTTCAATTGAGTAAAATTTTATAATAAAATATAAAGGGGACACAAAAAAAAATTATTATCTCTAACAATTTGGGAGATATATATCAAACCAATTCATCTTCGTACCTAAGAACATCAATATTGCCATCAAAGAATTTTAAAAAAAACATCAAATTTGGCATTCTCTTGAAATGATTCAATAATGAAAAAGACAACCCATGCATTGAGCATGATATACACATACACTAATGTGAGTTCACCAAAGTTCCAATAAACAATAAACTTACAATAGATTAACAAAAATCAAAATTTATCCTAATGGGATGACTAGATGTATTGATTTCTCAATTGTAGCATCCAAACTTCAATTCAATATAATGCCAATAATGTAGAATTTACATAAAATTACCTATTATAAATTATAAATATCACTTTAATTTATAGGATTTCCATAAGAAGTGAGGTCATAGAGTGTAGGTGGTAAATGCATCAAAGATGTGGGCATTATGCAATTATTTTTACATACTATATAAATCCTATTGTATATATGAAAGTGACAAGTATAACGGCATTGTGTTTGCTTAGTAAAAATTTTCATTCTTCCCATGACTTTTTGCCTCACTCTATTATTCTAGAGGCTCTTACCATATAAATGAGACATTCTATTGTTCTCGTGGTTCTTATCATCATATGAATGAGACATTTAAAGGCACACACAAACCCATTTTAAAAAAAAAAAAAAGATTTTGCTAATGATCAGCAAAAGTTTTAGGTTAAGGTAACTATTTTTTCTTAGATTTCTATTGATTTTTGAATGTATGTCAAAATCACGCATTGATTGATGTAATTAATGTTTAATATTTATTTTGGCCAATATTTTAACTTAATGAATAAGGTGAAGTTCAATAGCTTTTGTTAATTATATAAAACACCGCACAAAAGCTCATGTCAAATGGTTTGATAGAATTTTTTAACTAAATAATTGTATATTTTTTAAAATGTAAATATATATCTTTTAATATAAGTTTTTTTTTTGAAAGAGGAGAAACCCTGAATCCTAAGGTGGGGTGCTGATAATAACAAACAACACAATGAAAAGTACTCCTAGGAAGTAAATCATATATTAAACTTAGCGTGTTTCTATCACACGGGCAAATTTCATAAGATTTCATGGAGTTTAGATGAATCTTGATGTGTAAAAAACCACGAGTGAGAGCTTGATTAAGACCTGTCCAAACAGCTCTCCATTCTGCTTGTTGTTTGTCAATTGCATAATTAGTATCATCTCCTACGATGGTATGATCTGCACACTTGAAATACCATGTGAGAGAAAAGACTGCGCAGGACTAGCGATTTATAGAAAAAAGTACCCCCTTAGTGCAGAATTAATTTCCAATGAGTTGTGAGTTCTTAGGGCTTGTTTACTTCAGATTATATTCAGTTCAGTTCAGTTCATCTCTATTTAGTTCAATTAATACACTTCTATTCAATTCAGTTCAGTTCAGTTCAGTTCAGTTCAGTTCATCTCTATTAAGCTAATGTAAACGAGCCCTTAGGATCAGAACAAGTAAAACCTGGAGGTCTGATGCATGGTCTTACATAAAACTTGCTATATAATTCGTTATCCGCTTAATGCAACACTTCTAAGCTCCCTCTACAATAACTGACCTATGGTCTAATATGATGAAAAAAGAATATAACCATCAAAATATTCAGTCACATTCAAGACAATCACATTGAAAATAAGCATTGAATGCAACTAAGATTAAATTTAAAACTTCCAATTAAACATTTAAACTTGAGAACTTCAATCCGTTTTCTTTGCTCTCAAGTCTCAACCTCACTTTCTTAACTACTCATCTTTACACTCAAAATGATTAAACAAATTTCTCTTCTTACATCTTAAACCCAATTTCTAAAACAAACTTATAAATGGAAAATTCTCACTTCTTCTATAATCACATTCTTTTCTCACCTAAAAATAAACTTTGAATTTCAACACTCTTTTTACTTTTTAGGATACCCATTTTCAAATTAATTCATCTCAATTAAATCAAATTTAGCTTATCACTTAATCAAAACCTCAAAAAAAATCAGCATTTATACTTTTTTTTTTTTTTTTTGTTTAATACCACCGAAGTGTAACAGACGCTCCCAAGTATTTATTCCTCTCAATTCTTCCACATTCCCATAAAAATAAACAATACCCACTTCAAATTTCATCAAATCCTAAAATTTTAGCAAACACCCACAAAAATTTAGCTTCCAATTATCGTAAAATCAAAGCAATGTTGCTAAGAAACATACAGATACTCTGTTTTCTGGGTGTTGTAATTGAATTGGGTTTATGTCAAAACAATGCAGGAAATAAAAAGAGAGATTATAACTACATTACATGGGATGATATAAAGATTGAAGAATTGAGTGATTCAGTAACAAAAAATCAGATTAAAGGGAAGATAAATCGGAATAATAGTGGGATAATAGTGGTTGATCAAAGTGGTAAAACAGGGGATTCAGTAACAGTTCAAGGTGCTGTTGATATGATTCCTCATGGAAATTCTCAGAGAATAAGGATTTTAATTCTTCCTGGAATTTACAGGTAAATTTTACTACTATATTTTTCAGTGTGTTTGTTTGAGTAAGATTTTGTGCGCTTATTGAGTTGGGCAGTTCTTGTGTTTGAGTCGTATTTCTGGAGCTACATGGGTGTTTACCGCTCGAAACTGTTACATGGACCTTTTTTAGGTGCTGAAAAGGGAAAAGTTCGGTTAAAATTAACAAAAAAAAGTTTAATTTAAAATTAGTTTTGATACCCTTTTGTTAAAAAAAAAATAAAAAATTACTCCCTCCGTAATACAAAAATGTAAACTTTTGCTAAATATGGGTGTAACACAAAAATATCAACTTTTACAAAAATTTCTATATATGGCAAAAAAACTTCATACAATTTACACATTTGTCATTACTTTTACATCGGAGTCTGTGTTTTCTTATTTATTTCTCTCTTCTCTACACAATTAAAACACAATTAACCCACATAAAACTTTTACATGAGAGTCCGTGTTTTCTACAAAGTTTACATTTTTGTGTTACGGAGGGAGTACTTTTGATAATTTAATCTTATTAATGGACCTACCTAAATTTGAGGTCCTTCCTTGGATTTTTTTTTTGGAGTACTTTCAAGTTTTTTTTTTTTTTTTTTTTGGGGGTAATGAACAAAAGTTTGGAAAAATTTTGTTCATAAAAATATTTTTTAAAAAAAACTACAAGAAATGGATCACTAAATCAGCTAAGCTCACTAAAAATAAGGGTAACGGTTAAAATAGGGTGTTAATTGAGCAGAGCAACTCGTGAATAGCTCCTACTTGACCTAGTCAAAGATTAGTCAAAACGCAATTCGAGCTAGCTCATGCTCACCCAAATTAGCTCCAAACTCGATAAATGTACAAGAAATTCAATATTTTTCCATCTTCCTTTTTTCAAAAAAATAAAAATAAATTACCTTGTCACTTGATAAAAATAAACTAATACACTTTAATAAGAAAGGTAATACTTCGTATATGAAGAAAAGACGGTATAATTAACGAATGTTTGAAATATAAGAGATATAAATCTTTAAATGAGCAGCTCATGATTAACTCGGCTCGACTCGAAAGGGTGAATTATTAGCACGACTTGAGCAACACTTTGCTTGTGATCGACTCACTCAGATCAATTAGCACCCTAGAATAATTTAAAGGGTAGATTATTAATACAAAAAAACAAAAAGGTATTGTTAAATGTAATTTTTTTTTCCTTTTTATTTAAAATAAAAGTATCTATTTTTTTCCTTCAAAAAAACAAGAAGTATCTATTTTTATATTTTTGTCCAAAACCCCCTAAACTTTTGGGGGGTTTGTGAAAAAGCACCTTAAATAAAAAGAATTGTCCAAAACTATCGGAATTATACAAAACGATTGTTGACCCATACCTTGATGGTTTTGGGGGGAGTTGACCATGGTTTTATACGTATTTTTATGTGTATCTTTATACGAATACGTATTCTTTTACGTATTTCTGTATTTTTATGTGTATTCTTATACGAATTCATATTCTTATATTTATTTTATATGAAATACATATAAATATATTTTTTTAATGACACGCAAATCGAGGCTATCCGCGAATACAGTTCGGGGTTGATCGGGTCGTTTTTTGCGAATTCCGACCACAAAACGGATCCCATAAGGGTTAAAATGACCCGTAAAACCTTGAATGGGCTATTTTTTCCTGATACGTAAATTGATGCACGCAAGTCGAGGCTATTCACGAATGTCGTTCGGACTGATCAGGTCGTTTTTTGCAAATTCAAACCTCAAAACGGGCCCATTAAGGGTTAAAATGACCCGTAAAACGTTGAATGGACTATTTTTTACCTGACACGTCGATCGATGCACGAAAATCGGGCTATTTTCTAGCTGTGAACCTTGATATACGCGCATCGATCTACGTGTAAAAAAATAGTATGTTCAAGGTTTTACGGGGCATTTCAACCTTTAAGGGTTCGTTTCGAGATTGGAATTTGCAAAAAATAACCCAATTAGCCTCGAATTGCAAAAAAAAGAACTGATTAGCCCCGAACGACGTTCATGAATAGCCTCGACTTGCGTGCATCGATTTACGTGTCAAGAAAAAAATAGCCCATTCAAGGTTTTACGGGTCATTTTAACCCTTATGGGATCAGCTTCGAGGTCAGAATTTGCAAAAACGACCCGATCAGCCTCGAATTGCGTCCGCGGATTGCATCAATTTGCGTGTCATTAAAAAACGTATTTATACGTATTTCGGTTCAAAATAATTGTAAAAATATGAATGACCCAAAATGGACGCAATTCAAATATGAATGACCCGAAACGGACGCAATTCGAGGCTAATTGGGTCATTTTTTGCAAATTTCAATCTCGAAACGGACCCTTAAAGGTTGAAATGACCCGTAAAACCTTGAACAAACAATTTTTTTCTGACACGTAGATCGATGCGCGCATATCGAGGTTCACAGATAGAAAATAGCCTGATTTGCGTGCATCGATCGACCGGGTTAGGTAAAAAATAGTCCATTCAACGTTTTACGGGTCATTTTAACCCTCAATGAGTCCGTTTCGAGGTCTGAATTTGCAAAAAAACAACCTGAGAACGTCTTTCATGAATAGCCTCGACTTGCGTGCATCGATTTATGTATCAGGAAAAAAATAGCCCATTCAAGGTTTTACGGGTCATTTTAACCCTTATGGGATCCGTTTTATGGTCGGAATTCGCAGAAAATGACCCGATCAACCCCGAACTGTATTCACGGATAGCCTTGATTCGCGTGTCATTTAAAAAATATTTATACCTATCTCGTATAAAATAAATATAAAAATATGAATTCGTATAAGAATACACATAAAAATACACAAATACGTAAAAGAATACATATTCGTATAAAGATACACATAAAAATACGTATAAAACCATAGTCAACTCCTCCCTAAAACCATCAAGGTATGGGTCAACAATGATTTTTTATAATTCCGGTAGTTTTGGACAATTTTTTTTTATTTAAGGTGGTTTTTCACAAACCCCCTAACCCTAAAAGTTTAGGGGGTTTTGGACAAAAAATCCATATATATTAAAAAAATTATCAACAAAAAGTTAGGAACTTAGTCTCATTTTGCACACCATTATGGGAATTGCTTGTGTTTATGTTATGAATTAATAGTAAGTCACATTTTGGTTATTGATGGAGACATCTTACTGTTTATTCATCAAGGCTAAGGCAAACTAAAAATTGATTTTCTTGATGTGCAGAGTGCCTTGGTGTCTAGTCAATACATTAACTTTCAACAATTAATTTTGCACGCATTTTGAGAAAGCGATTTAAGGGTGTAAACGAAGAAATTAGTCAAAATAATTTTAATACAAGCAAGAATGTGATTATAAGTTACTAATATTAAAATCATTTTGACTAATTCCTTCATTTACAACCTTAAATCGCTTCCTCAAAATGCGTGCAAAACCAATTGTTGAAAGTTTAATGCTACGGAGGGAGTAGTTTGTTATGTAGAAGTGCACATTTTTTAATGTATAGCTGAGATGTATATATATTAGTTATAGGACAAGCATTTTTTTTGTCTTTTCCAAAGAAAAATCATTCCTCCGTTTTTGAATAAATTGTGTTTGTGATGTAGTTGATATACATATATATCAGATATGTACAAATAATATCTCTATTTTAGCATGTGTGTATATAGGTGAGCTAGTTTTTCATTGTTTGGTTTGTGTGCAGGGAGAGGGTAGTAGTACCAAGCTCCAAGCCATACATTTCCTTCATTGGGACAGAAAATCAGGCTCCTAATACTGTCATTACTTGGAATAATAAAGCCTCTGATAAGAATAACAATGGAGTTGAACTTGGGACTTTTGGTTCAGCTACTATCAGCATTTACTCTGATTATTTCTGTGCTTCTCAAATTACTTTTGAGGTTTCTTCTTAATCCTAATCCCCCTTTTGAGATTACTTTGACTGTATTCTGTACACACAATACTCATTTTTGTTTGAGAAATTCTCATTCATAGCCTTTTGTTTTTCAACTTTTTATAATTGGTATCCAAGAAAAATGAAGTAGCCTTTGAATTATTATATATTCTACATTTTGTATTGTAATCTTAACAATATAATTGAATTGAGGAAAAGGTCTTAGCATAGTGGTACTACCTCTAACCTTTCAAAGCATAGATTCGGGATCAAACTTAACTCCTAGTAATTTGTTGGGGTTCTAAAAAAAGTATATAAAAAACGGACTTCAAAATATTT
The DNA here is from genome assembly GCA_951394345.1 of Salicornia ramosissima. Classification (NCBI taxonomy): domain Eukaryota; kingdom Viridiplantae; phylum Streptophyta; class Magnoliopsida; order Caryophyllales; family Amaranthaceae; genus Salicornia; species Salicornia ramosissima. Next base: position 49,483,542 of record OX596235.1, on the reverse strand, counting down.
TGATTTAATATAAAAGGCAACAAAGCCACTGGCTTTATTGGCTGGTATGAGGTTGCGAACCTCTAACCCCAAGGATTACGAGAAGGGTGAACCAATTCTCTATTGGTTGTGACCTTAATAATGGAATTCATTTATTAAAAAAATGGTAACAACGCAACAACTTTATTGGTTGGTATTATGGTGCGAACCTCTAACCCTAAGGCAAAGCACCGAAGCCATTGTTGTATACCTCATTCCTGGTTTATTATGCTCTTTGAAGATTAGCTAACTAATACCATAATCATGAATTGATATGTGATGAGTGCAGAATACAGTGGTTGCAGTACCAGGTGGCTTAGGGATGCAAGCAGTGGCACTGAGAGTATCAGCTGAAAGAGCAATGTTTTACAAAGTCAATATCCTTGGTGCTCAAGATACTCTCTTAGATGAAACTGGATCACACTATTTCTACCACTGCCTCATTCAAGGATCAGTTGATTTTATTTTTGGCAATGCAAGATCATTATATCAGGTAACCCATAAACATACCTGTCCTAGAACATACCTCTGCACTCTTTTTGATACTGAACAATAAAACCCTACACAGAGTTCAGTGCTTCATTCAATAGCCAATCGATCTGGAGCGATTGCAGCTCATCACCGGAACTCACCCGAAGAAAGTACCGGGTTTTCTTTCTTAAACTGTACAATCAATGGAAGCGGGATGATCTACCTAGGGAGAGCCTGGGGCCCATACTCAAGAGCAATATTTTCGTATTGCGACATCGACAACATCATAGCACCAGAAGGATGGAGTGACTGGGGTGACCCACAAAGGCAGACGTACGTAAGCATGAAGCTCAATACTTTGATCTATAAAATAAGGACCTGTTCTTTTGGAATGAAATAATCAGAACTGAACTGAACTCCTTAGGAGTAGGAGTTCAGCTGAACTGAAATTTCAGAAATTAAGTCCAGACGAACAGGGCCTAAATAGCATGAAATATAGCTTAATATGAGTTACTTTTTGCAAGATATATTGGGTATAATGAGATTCGGCTTCTGGGTTCTGTATTTCAGGACTGTAGTGTTTGGTGAATTTCAGTGCACTGGGAAGGGAGCAGACACTACAAGGCGGGTGCCATGGGCAAAGTCTTTCAAGATTGAAGATGCTAGGCCTTTTCTTGATATGGAGTTCATTGATGGCAACAAATGGCTCAGACTATAGCTTACAAAAACAGCTTCATAGAATACAAATAGTACACAATGTAGAATATCTAATTATTACAGAAACATGTAGAATACAAATAGTACACAATTCTTGTAGCATTAGCACCAACATATTGTCATAATTCATTCCTTAAAGAAAATGTATACACAAACAAAGTTAGTTATATAACAACTTATATTTTAACCTTTTCATGACATGAAAAAATAAGAGCAGTAAAAATTTTACACATGGCTCCTTGGTTTTTTTTACTGAAAAAGCTGTCAAATCTTTGAACTAGAATGCTTCCATAACACATGGAAATTTGCAGTATATTTAACCACATTAGATTTCCAAAAAGATACAAACACTCTTGTCAGTAATAACTTATAAACCAACATCATCTACAGTAACCAACAAGCATCTGAGATTATACACGGTGAGAACGTTCACATAGATGTTACAACAGAAAACATAAGCAAAATATCTAATCCACTTGAAAGGGATACAACTAGCCGACATGGATATTTGATCACAGACATACCTCCTAGAATAAATCTAAGAGAACTAAATTCGAAGACTCACCGATTTGCTGTACATCTGGGAGTATTATCGTACCTCCAATGCAGGATCAAATGCCAAATCAACATAACCTCATTCCTCTTCACAGGAAATCTACACTAGTTTTGTACAAAAACGGGCTTAAGCTCGACTTTCAAGCTTTTACAACAGCTCCTGTGTGGCATCAGTTTCTACCAAAGCTTCATCAGTCTGTGCAGCAGTTACTGCATCTTCAGTACCTGATTCACCCTCTTTCAGACCATCATTGTCATCACCCGTGCCATCAAAACACATGTCCTGAACCTGAAGACTGACATCATTGCTTATGTCATTGACATTGCGATCATCATCTTGATCCGCTTTGTCTGAAGTGGTAACTTGTTCAGGATGGCTAACTGAAACCTCGGGAGCAGGCAATTCAGTTATTTTATCCTCATTTTCATCAAGTTTAACTTTGAGTGAAGAATCATCAGCATCATCATCCTCCTTGAGTGCCACATTCTGATCATCACCATCACAACACATATTATCCTGAAAGCTGATGCCGTTGCTTTTTTCGTTGACATTGTGATCATCATCTTGATAATCTTTGTCTGAAGAGGAAACTTGTTCAGGATGGCCAGCCGAAGAAGCAGGAGCAGGCAAGTCATCTACTTTATCCTCATTTTCGTCAAGTTTAATTTTGCGTGTAGAGTCGTCCACATCATCATCCTTCCTGATTGTTGGAACTACAGGTTGTTTAGTTTCAGCATTGATAGTTATAAGTATATTAGGGTTTGCTTTCACATCCATCCATTTTCCACCCAACCAATCTCGGGAAACTCTTAGATCCTTTTTGGGTACATTCAAGAACTTGTTCTCCCCTGACATAAGCACAATAATGTGTCACCAATAAAATAATGAAATATATTTCGAAGAAGAAAAAATAAGTGTGAAAAGGAGCATTGGATAACATTAGATAAGCTGACTACGGGGTTTAAAAAGGGTCAGCAAGTACCTGGAGCATAGACCTGTACATTATCATCTTTGGCATCTTTAACCGCAACGACAACACCTTCCCACCAACCATCACTCCACCATGCGTCCACAGGAGCTCCGACCTCAAATTCAATGTCCACAGAATCGCTTACAGGAGGGCATGGCCTGATTGTAGGCCGTTCAGCACATCTCATGCCGAGCTTATCTGTTGCAGCCAACCTAAAAGCTGGAACCCACTCCTGAAATTCACCAAATATCATGTAAGAACACCAATAAATTTTACTTGCATTCCCAAGAGACGCTTACAGCTGCAATTAGCATGTTACAGAAAGATCATAGATTCATAGTTGACAAGAAACTCCAGGTTTGCAGCTTAGCAACATTGGACTTGACTATAGGAAATTGAAGTTACCAATAAGGCTCTGCTTACTATGAGCGTGAAACATTTTCCGGTAAAACTATTTTCCCCTATTTTCAATTTTACATTGTTTAGTTTGCAAAGTAGTGTAAAACCATTTTCCTTAGGAGTAAAATATCTCTTACAATGATGGAAAACAATTTTCCCTTCAAAATGAAGGGAAACATCCTTTTCTTTACCTTGTCTCTTTACTTTCCCTTTCATTTTTCTTACATGATTATAAACAAAGGAAAACTTATTTTGCAATTGTGTTTTCATTGTAATTTTTTTTTTCCATGAAAATCATTTTACATTGAAAATGTTTTATGCCCAAATAAACAGAACCTGAATGCCACTGATCTTGCATAGACAATGCAGTAAAGCATTTCCTACTACATCATACAATATATTTGTACTTTACTCTTTGGTAAAGTGCACTATCCCGTGCAAGGAGGGGGAATTTGGGAATTCTCTTGCAAGTTATGAGGATCAAACTCCTTTTGCAGGAGTGCAAGGAGGGCTTTCAACCACTATGCCAATTTTGACCCTCTCCTACTAATTCATATTATGACTTCTTAAGGAGAATATGAACTTTAAAAGGAAAAAGGTTTTGTTACAGAAGCGTGATTGAAATGTCTTTTTTAAGCCCTGGCATTCCATTACAATACTTAACAATTTGTCAATTTGCCTCTCTAAATTAGAAGGGATACCATACTGGGAAGAAATCCTCTAGTTACTAGAAAAGTAAAGCAAAAGCTCCGTACAATAGCACTAACAAAATAAATCAGCACAATTTTTTTTCCAGGATATCGTAAGTCAAAGATGTCTTCATGTTCTTCAAATGAATCTTAATCTGATTCAAGCTACAGCCAGGAAGACCTAAAATGAAGAGTAAATTTTTAAGCAAAATATAACAGCCATCTATATACCTAGCCACCAGAAAATAGAAAAGCAACTCTAGTTGAATATTATAATATGCAACTTTAGCATTGTCATTAAGCACCTCATCACCTATTATTAAACTTAAAAGGCATTTATTCAGTACCTCAAGGTTTCCACATCCATCTTCATCTTGCAGATCCATGTATTGGAGTTTCATCTGCTTTCGAGATATCTCTAAGACAATACATCTAAACCAACAGCCTCGGATACCGCTGTCTTGGCACAGAAGCTCTATTTTGTCATCTACCTTAAAAAGCTGGATGTGCAACCGTTGGGATTCCCCATTCTTTAAAGAAAGCAACCTTTTATCCCAAGTATCAGATGCAACACTCTTGGAAAAAGGCGCAAAAAGTAATTTCTTCTTTTCAAGGCCTTCCACGGAAGTATAATTTGTCAAAAAACTTTCTCGGACTCCATAGCTCCTTTTTCTTTTTGTTCCTTTCCCCACACTATCACCAAACCCAAAATTCTTAAACCTATTTCCAATTACTCCACGGCATACAGAGTCAGAATTCAGAAATGTCTCAGAGTCCAAACAAGAAATTATAGGCTGATTATAATAGCCCCGCAATTTTCTTAAATCGAACGGTTTAATTTTATTACTTCTAAACTGACGACAACAAAGATGTAGCTTTCCCAGCAAAGCGTCTGAAAATCCTTCTAAGCATTTTTCAAAATGTTCACGGGTTAAGACTATAGCAGGACCATCAACACATTCAACACTTATCACTTGTGTGTAAGGTGTGATATAAACTTCCTTGGGGTGAACATTCCGCAAACGAATGATATTCTTCACTTCCTGACTATGATGAAACCATCTTACTTTAACTTTTTTCATCCCTTTCTTATCTTCATACATATCCTCCAGATAGGCCACATAACGGTTTCCTTCTTTAGCCATCACAAATACAAATGATTGAACCTGGGAATCAACAAAGTAGCATTCATTAGATCCCATATAGAAAACCCCTAAATGACTGAAAATTTTCAATTCATAAAGCTAATCACTTTCATTTACTAAAGCCATGAAGATGATGTAAACCTATAGTCATTATGTAAAACTACTCAATAAATGAAACTACATTTGGATTCTCCCAAATGGCCAACAAAGCTAAGTTAGAATATTAGTATTTCTCTAGGCTTGAATTCAAACTACCAACTGTACCGCTGTCAGGTAGAGTCAGCATTTTCAAAATGGTAAGATCAGCAAGTTGTTTCTTTTTAAGGTATAATGCCATGCATAATTCTCGTATTACTGTTCTTGAGCATCACTTCATGCACAAAAACAGCAAGTCGCAGTGGTGCTCAGAAAGCAGCATGGGCTGCCATATAGAACGGCATAACTGTGGCATGCTACAGATGCTGCTGTGGTAATCAGTATTTTAAACCTCTGCTCGTCTAAGGTATAAACAAGCTATTAGCTTAGTTTCCAAGTTTTACTCCCACTGTAAATACCAAATCCAATTTGGGTAACTAGTGTGATTCATAATTAGAGTCATATAAAGCTGTTTCCCTCTCTCTTCCCATTGAGATTATGGTTTGCATAGATTCTTAAATATGTCCAAAGTTCTGTATCAAGATTGTAAGAACAAAGAGATATTCATTCAATCTTGTTTTAATCAATTATGATGAATTGGGATCTCGTTTGATTGTGGCTTTCCTCATTTTTCTACGTATGCCACAAAAATATGGTATATATCAGCTCTTATATTGAGTGTGCTTCTTGGCTACTTGGTTTCATCGTCAACTGCATTTTTGTGTCAAATTCCAAACCTTTCATAACTGAGAGAAAGAAAAAGGGAAAAAAATCGACATGGTTTGTGCAGATCACTAAACACATCAAACATTCAGTATCAAGATTGTAAAAATGAAGAGACGTTCAATCTTTTTGTTTTTATTAGTTATTGGACTGGGATCGCCTTTACTTCTGGCTTTATTCATTCTTCTATGCATGCACACAAATATGATGTATCAGCTCTATATTGATTGTGCTTCTTGACTACTATGTACTTGGTTTCATCATCGATTGCACTTGTGTCAAATTCCAAATTATTCATAACTAGAGAAACAAAAAAATATTGATATGTTTCCAAACTATCAGTAAAAACATCCCTACTACTCTGAGGGGTAGAGGAGAAAAGTTGCAGCAATAATAAGTACTTACTGCTATCGTAGTGCTGTTTCTGGAAAAAGCTGGGAAGTGTTTTAGCTGCTTCCCACAAGTCCATGCAGCACCTAACCACACAATATCCGAGTACGATTGCTTCAAATTTCTTACCCGGCGATCCTGAAATAATTCCACATGCATGAAAAGCTTTAGATCAGAAAATTGCTGATAAAGAAGAACAATCTCTGAGACTCACGGACTTACCACTTTATCGGCAGAGAAATATTTTGAGCTCAATAGCTCAGAAGATCCTAAAGAATAGGTGGAATCACCACTTGGAGAATCTGTTATAACCACCAGTGCAGAATGTGAGTATTTGTAATTCATATTTGAGGGTTACAACTTACAAGGTAAGAATGATGGCATATAGGATATGGAAAACGCTAAGATGAAACATTACAAGTCACAGAACCACATCTAGAAACTACACCATACTAAACATCAATATAATTCAAAATCCACATCATCTGCAGCTGGATATCACGATTTCACACCATAACCACCTGAATCAGCCTAAAAGTTGTGGTTTCCTGCTTTAAGCAATTATTATGAATAGACTAAATCCTCAATAACATGTGAAAACATTGGATACGAAAACTCGAAAAGGCAGTATATGTTAAAAAAACATCTTATCAAAAAAGGAAAAACAATGGTTTCCTCCTTTTTTTTTTCCGGCAACGGGAAAGATACCTTCGTTGAATAAGATTATAATCAATACATCATCCACAATTCCACATGCCGAAATCAATTAAATTTCCTTTCAATTCAATCACATGAACACAAATGAGATTCTGAAGGAAGGAAAACAGATTCATCTAGCATCTGATAGTTGGCAATGCTATGTAAACGCGTAAAGTGATTAACTACTTCATTTGAGTGCCAATATACCATAGCACACAATTGAATAAACCAGGATTACACCAAAAGAAAGTACCAAAACAGGTAATGGAGTTGGAGATTTCGATCAACCATACAGCATACCAAGACCGCCAAGATGCTGTCGATATGGCATTGAATACAAGAAAATCCAACTTTTACATTAACAGCCCGTTTGATAGCCGGTCATAAATGGAGATAATGGGAATGAATTTATAACTAGATTTGGAAGGAAAATCAAAATTCATTCCCATGGTTCCAATTTATTTAATATTCTTCACAAATATCTATTCCAACATATTTGGGAAAGAAAAATATGTTTTCCATGAGGATTTTAAAGTTTTTTCCTTAACAAATTACACTTTAAATCCATTACCATTACCAAAATTCATTACCAACTGCCAAACGGGCCGCAAAAGCACTAATAATATTGTTTAGCTTTAGCCATTTAATATATTCATGTGAGCTCTAATATTACCAAAGCAATTATATTAAGAATTACCACTATTAGCACCATCTAACTAATCACATATTAACTTCCAATCATCAAGTTATGATAAATATTACTGATGCAATATGATACATACATATATATAACAAATAACACAAACTGACAGTAGATAGAATTAATGGATCACCTGATTGGTGCTGTTTTGCTAACATAGATGTAAGCCAGTCAACCACCTCCCTTCTTGATCTCCATTTGAATCCAGCTTGTATAGTATTATCATTGCCAGAATAACTCAAAAACTCCTCAGCAACAACATAAACCATGTGTCTAAGACTCCTCTCAGTGCCCACTACAGCAAGTATTGATTTCCCACAAGAATCTTTCAGTATATAATGAACTATTCGGCTGCCTCTTTCCTGAGACACATATTCCTCTTTCCATTCCACAAAAGATACACTATTGTCCTCCATTAGTAAAATTATTCACAGTATCAATTAAAATTTCCCAAACAAACCCTAATTCCAAAACTACAGATTGCCCACAACACCTCTCAGTATACTGTAATCTAATCAATTGTTCCTCTAGGAAGCTAGAATTCTAAAACAAATGAGGGCATATCCCCAAATTATACTAGAAATCCTACAAGTTTAATAAACCCTAAAAACCACATAAAATCCCAGCTGAAAATGAATAACCGCAAAAAGGAAAAAAGGGAGCAAAAAATCAAAACATGATTTCAATTCATAAAGACTATGTAAAAAAAAAAAAAAGATCAAGAGTATTACAGCTAGATCAAGAAAATATAAGGTGGGCACAAACTAAAAAGCCCCTCAGAAATGTTAAAGACTTGATTTTGACAACACTTCATGTTACAAATCATCATACAAATTAGATGGGCACTCTTAATTTTTGGTAATGAAAATGGGAAAATGGAACTTTAGATGCTCAAATTAAAGAAAAATCAGGATGGTAACAGCTCAAAGAAAAGAGGGCAAAAAGGGGGTTAAAAATGCAATCTTTCCATGGCTGAAACCATGATTTGAAAGTGTGAACAGGAAAGGAGAGAAAGAGGAAAAAGAAGAGCAAAAGAAGTCAAAATGGAGAAAGTGTAGATGGGTCTTAGGTGAGCCATGGAAGTGATGAATGAATGAGTGATGAAGGTTGCAGAAATGGAGGAGTTTAAGACATGTCATGTAATAATTTTGTATTGTTGTTGGTGGTTCAGCTGAGGCCTGAGGATAGCGAGAGTAATTATGGAAGGGCATAAGAGGGGATCTTTTTCTTCTTTTTTTTTTGGTTTTTTTTTTTTTGGGGATTTTGATTTTATTTTGACTTGCTCTCGAGTGCCCCTAGATTTATGGTAGACAATAAGTCAATAATTACTAAAAATATTTCCTAAAATATTTTATCTCCGCTAATTTGTATATGCAACGAATAAACATTTTATATCATGTCGTTGTACTTAAGATAGAGAGTATATGAATTTTGAAATGTATGGTAAAATCACACGTTAATCGATGTAATCAATATTTATAATCTATAATTCTATAATCTATACAATATATTAAAAGGTGCGCGAAGCACCAGTTATGCGACACGTAAGCTGGCACATAGCGTCATAGCCGACACACAAGCATCATCTCTCACCTGAGTTCCGCCACATATGCAATATTTCCATGTAGGATTTTAGTTTGGGTGTTTAATTATTAAAAAAATGTTCATAGTGAGGTTCGAATTTGAGACTATAACACATTAATAGTATACACTTACCAACTCACCCAACATATATTATTATCTCGAATTCCACTATTTTAAAACTTAGGGCTTGTTTACTTCAGATTATATTCAGTTCAGTTCAATTCAATTCAATTCAGTTCAGTTCAGTTCATCTCTATTTAGTTCAATTAATACACTTCTATTCAGTTCAGTTCAGTTCAGTTCAGTTCAATTCAGTTCAGTTCAATTCAGTTCAGTTCAGTTCAGTTCAATTCAGTTCAGTTCAATTCAGTTCAGTTCAATTCAGTTCAGTTCAATTCAGTTCAGCTCTATTCAGCTAATGTAAACGAGCCCTTATTGTTTTATTGTTCGAGTACACTTAATGTTAGTTTATTATCTAACAATAAATTTAATAAATTTCTAGATCCTTACTTTTTTAAGCACAAACAAAAGAGACAATATCTATACTTTATTAAATATTTAAAACAGGAACCTTAGCTGCCACGTGTCATCTATGTGCTAATCCTAGCTTCAACCTGCTATGTGTCATTGCCATGTGTCATTTTTACGCTTAATGACTTCTTCTTCTTTTTCCTTTTTTCCAAAGACAATTTTAATACTTACCCCTTCATTTATCATTAGATCTCTAAAATTCTTTCATTATTTCTTAATTAATTTGTTTTAACTTTTTTATATTTTAAACCTTATTTCTTTTAAAAAATTGTTCTTAAACATCCACGTGTCATCCTTCCTATCATTTTCTATTTATTTGATTTTGCCTTTTTAGTAAAATAAAAGAATTAATTGCTCTATTTCTCTATTACCATGTGTCATTTTTACGCTTAATGACTTCTTTTTTCTCAAGACAATTTTAATACTTAGCCCTTCATTTATCATTAGATCTCTAGAATTCTTTCATTATTTCTTAATTAATTTCTTTTAACTTCTGTACATTTTAAACCTTATTTTTTTTAACTGTTTTTGACATCCACATGTCATCCTTCCTATCATTTTCTATTTATTTGATTTTGCCTTTCTAGAAAAATAAAAAAAATTAATTGCTCTATTTCTTTATTGATTGGTATTCCTAATTAAATATTGAGTTTGCATGAATGCAATGTATAACATGGTTTTATAGTTTTATTATATTGAATTTTTTTTAAAAAAATATTCACCACAAATTAAAATAGTTTGGTGTGAAATTAAAATAATATTGTCTCTCATCTCTGTATAGCATAGCAAAATTCAATTGTTTTACATTCAATAAATAACTAAATATTCTAATAATACTCTGAACTCTAAAACCTTAAATCCGTATTTAATTAATAAAATTCCGTAAAAAAATAGTATGTATACTATAAGTGGATTATATCGATTAAATTAGTCCTTAGGTCTGTATTTAAACATTTGATTTTTATAAAAATCATTATTATGAATAAATAGTTAGTGTTTAGATTTTTTTCCCTTCAAATTAAGCTTGCTTTATACCATCCTTAATGCTATAATATCAATTTTTAGCTTCAAAAACAAAAAAGCACCCCATTTTATCAACCAAAAAAATAAAATTGAGTTTTACACTTTTATTTTCTATTAGTGGTATTGGTAATTAAAATATTTTTTTTGTATACATACTCTTTTTTTATGGTATACCTACTCTTTTTTCATTTCATTGGGAATGCAAGGAGCACATTTATTAATGTCCTTTGTATTATTTTTTTAAGGAGGGAAAAATGGTAGTTTGGAAGGGAAATGGGGTATATTTTAGTGGTAAGAGTTTTAGTAATAGATATAATAGAAGATAGATAGATAGATAATAGATAATAGATAGATAGATAGATAATAGATACTTACCTTCCATGATAACTATTTGACAAAAAAGTTAAATTTAAATCACTGATCCATACTAATTATTCATATTATTGTTCCTATAAAAAAATATTAATATTATTGTTACAAGTTTTACCATCATTATGAAATATCTTTTGTCATATTTAAATCAAGGGAAACAACGGTAGTAAGAACAACAACACCAATAACAATATTTTTTTTTATTTTACAAATATTTTTAAAATTCAAAAGACTCGCACAAATTTTCTTCAAAAGGAAAAATGATGTGCATTTTTTTCATTTCAAATATTATGTAATTACTCGCCACAACATAACGTTACCATTATTAATTATGCCATGTAATCTATACTCTTCTTCTAAAACGCATCTTCTAAGCATACTTCAACCCATAATCCCTTAAGTACAAAAGCCTTAAGTACAAAAGTCACAACTTAACCACTAATCCATATTAATTTCATTATCAATTATTCCATAAAGAAGCTAAGTATTATAAATTTCATTGTTAAAAATTTTTGTTGCCTTTGTTTTCTGGACTTGAGTCTCAAAATCAAAAACGTAGTGTATCATTCGATCAAATTAATGATGATGATACTTCTTCTGTTTCATTTTAAACGCATGAAAGGGGTATTTTTTGTGAAATATAAAATATTCGTTTGTTGTGTTGAAAACGAAACGGAGGAAGCCATGATGATGATGATAACCAATTTTCAATACGTTAGTGAAAGTACCAAGTTCCATATTGTACTATCTTTCAAAATTTCGTTCGGTATTTTACAACCCTCATTATACTATATTACTTTCAAATCATAAAAAATATTGAATATGATGAAAAAATGTATGACCCGGGGCAATGCCCGGGCCTAAATACTAGTTAATTAATACTAAAACAAGTCATTGTTTATATCATCAAGGAACACGTGTGTAATACCCCGAAATTTTGGGATATTTTAAATTTTTTATTTATTGATTAAATATATGATCAATTGACTATTTAATTGATTATTATTTAATTAATTATTATTTGTGTAACAATTTAATACTTTTTGAGCCTCTTTTTATTTTGTTAACCAAAACCCGAGCCCAATTGTTTCCTTTGATCCATTTGTTACGCAGTCCGTCCTTTTATTTATTTTCTTTTCTCCTAAATGTTTTATTTTAATTCTAAGTCCGAAAGGCCATATTAATTGGACTGTTTTTATTTATAACCCAATCCTTTCTTCCAAATTGGGCCAAAGACCCAATTCTCTCCTTTTAGTAATCTTGGCCGGTTCTTGCTTTGTTTATGGGCCAACCTTGTTTTTTTTTATTTAATTAATTATTATTTTGTGGATAATAAAATTAATTTAATTAATTTAAATATTCTAACCTATACAAACTAGCTAAGTCCTCCCCTTTTTGCTCCTCCCATGTACACGGCTAACCCTAAGTACATAATAGGGTTTGCCCTCTTTGTTGCTTGTTTTCTTATAAATAGGACCTAATCACCTCTTTTGGGTCCTAATTGTTAAGTTATCAAAAACCCTAAAATACATATTTTATCCTCTCCTCTTCCTTTCTCTCAAAAGCCAAACCCTTGAGAAAAATTCACCAAGAGTGAATTTTTCGTGCCTTGGAATTATTAAGCGAATCCAGGTAACTTTGCTTTTCTATTTAATCTACGGGTAGCTATTCACATAGTTAATTAGGAATTGAAGCATGAAAATTGTAGGAAGTTTAATATTGTTTTCATATGAACATGTCGAGCATGAAGCATGAATTTCTTGATTGATTTTTATGTATTTTCTTGATTTTATGTATGATCTTGTATAATTTATTTACCAATCAAATCTTGTTATTTCTTGATGAATTTTTCATGGTATCTGGTTTACTGTTTGATTATTAACCATGATTTATTTCGTGGCAAAATTCGTCCGTTTATTATTTATAAAAATTTAATCTTTCAAACCGGTAAAACTGTCCAGAATAGGTTTACGAATTTATTAGTGTACTTAATCAATTCGGAATGCTACGAAATTTTATATGGAAGTCAGTGATAATGTTTTACAGCTTGTGTTAAATTTTCGTAATTTTTAAAGATCGTTTGATATGGCATAAAATTCTGAAACCGAATTCAGCCTAATCTGACTGGTTAGTTATAAAATCACTTAAAAATAGTAAAAGATGTTATTTTTAGACGAAATTTATGCACGTTAATCCTTGAACCCATATTTAGCTTCCATAAAAATTTCCAGATTTTTAGAGATCTTTAGATGGTCGTTTTTAATTTAATTCTTTAAAAATCAGATTGTATAAAATAGGGCAATTGAATTATTAAAATATGCTATTATTCATTCTTGAATTTTCGAGTGACCTAAGTATTAAAAGGGAACTAAAAATATGATTTTTATGATGAATCTTGATAGTATTGAATTATATTGATAAATCTTGAATTAAAAATTAAATCTTGTTATTACCTTCTAATTGTCAAGTGTATAGAAATTAAAAGAAGAGTTAAAAATATTATTTTTATGTTAATCTTGATGAATGTTGTCGAAAAATATGATTTTTATGTTTATTAATTAGTTAAATTATTTAATTCTTGATGATTGAATTCATTAATTGAATAATTTTGGCTATTATTGATATAAAATGTCGAGTGTGGTGAAAGTAGGAAAAATAGGATTTTTATTATATTTTGGTTAGTTTTGAATTATTATTAATTTAGGAAATAATTAATAATAAAAGTTATGGACAAAATAATTATTAGGGATAAGTTGTAAAGTGAAGGGATAAAAAGATATTATTAGTATTATTATTAAGAGGACCGAAATAATATTAGTACTATTAATATAAATATTTTTCGAATATTGTTACAAATTGGTATATGACGTAATATTAAGGTTAGTATCCGAAAGGATAGGATTATAAGTATATATATATTTTAAGAATAGTATATTATAAGAATTGAAGTTGCATAAGATATTACTAGGGATAAGAAAGGAAACAGAGTAATAGCTATACATGTTATGTTTCGGTCTCTGGCTAGGAAAGGCTTGGTATTTAAGGTGGCCAATATACGTGCCGCACCTCCCTTTCCTGGGACTCCGAACATTTCATTTCCTATTACGGTCACCTAGTATTATCCTAATATATGATACGATTAAATTAATTGAAGATATAAGATACAATATGGACACCCACCTGTATGATACACGAGTCATTAGTGGGTTAATTCAGAACCACTACTCACTGGGACGAACACATGAGTTCCCCCGAGTAGTTTGACCTTAGAACATGTAGTCGTCTGGTAACCGTATCTGCGAGTCGCTACCAGGAAGTTATGGCCATAGCTTAGACTTAGCGGTGAAACACGGGATCCGCTATGGGATTGAGTACACGAGCTCCTCCCGGCATGTTCTAGGGAGTTATGGTGAAACACGAGATCCATAACGAGTTATTAGTGACCGGTCCAACAAAGATATTATATTACGATCATACGATTTGATAAGATGAAATCATAAGATGAAGTATAAGATGATTTCAAAAGATGATAAGATATGTTATGATCTAATGTGATAAGAAAGACATGATATGATATGATTAAGATATGATTTATGATGATATGATATGATATGATAAGAATATGATAAGTCATGATGATAAGAATATGATAAGTTATGATGATAAGATATAATTATGATTTATTAATGATATAACTTATGAAGGGTTAAGTATAAGTTAAGGATTGAAGATGTATAGTATAAAGTATAAGTTAGTGTATTGTAAGTCTTCCGCTGTGTATTTCCTGAATTTATACGAATATGTAACGTGTGTGTATATTATACGGATGGTGTATGTATTTGGTATGTATTCTAACCGTATTTGCAGGGTTGATTATACGTATTTTATATGTAATTATACGTATTCTAACCGTATTTCTGCAGGGGTATTTATACGTATTTTTATACGTATCTGTATACGTATTTTATACGTACTTCTATACGTATTTATATACGTACGTTTATACGGAACTTGTGTATTTATATGTAAAGCATGTATTGAATTCTTTACAGTTTTTATGATATTTTTCTATGCTATTATGTGTTTGGTGGTCCCTCGATTAAATGGGACAGCCTAGTTACTCGCCACTGACGGTGGACCCCCCCCCTCAGTTTCAGGTGAAGACGCTGCTGAATAACGGGCTATCGTGGATGGGTTTGAGTAGCTGAGAAACTTAGTTAAACGGTTTAATTAGATGATTTATGATTTATGACATTTATTTAGTTTATTTTATGGTCCCAGCATGTTGGGACAGTATTTTAAGACCTTATATGTAATTATGGCTATTGGATTGTTATGGATAGTTGGTAGGTTATTTAATAAAAGTTAATTCATCTACTCAATTAATCTGATTTATTGTTATTTAAGTTGGTAATGATCCGATTGTCGATTTCCCTTTGTCAATCGACATGTCTCAAAAAGTCGGGTCGTTACAAATCCTATTTTCCCTTCAAAATTAAATATTACATCATCCTTTTAAAAAATTCTGTCTATAATCTATAATTAATATTAATAATTAACTAATACTAAAACAAGGCATTGCTTACATCATCAAGCTAAGGGACACGTGTCAAATCCTAAATGAAAATTTTCCATCCAAAATTAAATATAACATCATCCTTTTAAAAAAACTAAAAAACAATACAGTACAAATTCTTATTTGTTGGGGCTAGCCACACCATTAGTTGATGGTTTGGCCACTTTTTTCTTTTAATATAACAAATTAAAGTTGTAAAAAGCTGCACCTGCTCAAATTTTACGAATGTTTTTTTTTTTCTTCTACCACTTTCTCAAACCTCTATTCTTCTAACAAATCACACTAGCCTTATGTGCACGCTATGAGTGATTTAATGTATTGAGATCTTATATAGTGTTTGTATACATTATTTATGAGTTTGTTGAAAATAAGATTATGATTGTTTAATTAAATAAAATTTAATTTCAACGACTACACTATGTGTGATCAAATTTTCATTGTAATTAAAAGATAAAAATTTAATGTGAAAAACTATATAAATATGAGTGTCCAATTGTAGAAAATTTTTTAAAAAAATTACTGCTTTTTATTTTTTTTTATTTTTTTTGAATTATTAATTTTGTGATATTATTATTTAAAAAGATAAAAAAATTGTTATTTTTATTATGACAAGTTTAAAGAATGGCAACAATTCTTATATACAACATGTTGTATGGTTCCAAACCGTACAACCATTTTTGGCCAATTTTATTTTATTTTTTTTTTTTGGTCAGTGGGAGGGGGCGAACCTCAGCAAAAGAAACTAAACAAGAGAACTAAAAGAAAAGAAAAAAGGCAGAAACAAAACAAGCAAAAAAAAACAAAACCAAAGAAACACCTAAGAAAGAACAGTCTACATAATAGAAGTAGGAATGAGTCTAGGGTAAGCAACTCCACGAAGATCTTCCAAAATGATGTTTCTGAGGTCCCTTGGGATGGTATCAAAGATTATCAACTTTTGTTCAGCTTTCACTCCCCGGTTAGCCAACCAATCAGCAGCACGATTGGCTTCTCTAAAACAATGCCCCACTGTGACTTCCCATCCTTCTCTAGTAATCATGGCTTTGCATTTTCTTAAGATATGAATGTAAGGAGAGTTATTTGGAGTAGCTTCCAACAACATGTTGACAACAATTTGAGAATCAATACGGACTTTGACTTTTTTGTGTCCACTATTCCATGCTAGAGCTAATGTAACGACCCGACTCGCTTAAATCGGCGCGGAAGAAACCGACGAGTCAAGTAGTTATAAAACTAAAACTCAACACTTAGAAAATAAACTAATACCTCAAAATATTAGTATTAAACCAAAGATGTACAATAACCCACAATTTTGTACAAAACTAAATCCAAAGGTCAAATGTACTAAAACAAAAGTAAGGTGCAACTCTAACCACATGCTAGAGTCTTATACAATAAATGTATATCATAAATCCTGAAACAACGTCTAACAAGTCTAATGCTAAGAAACAACTGAAATAAACAATAGAAAGCACACAAAGCGCCGCTCGCCCAACCCCAAAGCTAAGCAAGAGCATCATCGTCAGATGTACCTGAAAAACACAACATATCCACCATCAGTGGCGAGTAACATAACTGACTCACCCCAACGGGAATACACAAGTACATAGCAATAATCAAATAACATCATACATACAATCCTCGAAGACACGAGACAACCTCAAACTCGAAATCCCAAAATCAACTCATCACTCGACATCATCAATCATACGACATCTCTATACTCAAATCTAACTCAGGTGCAATCATTCTAGTTCTAGACCGGACTAAGCTCGTACGGAAGCATCTTACGCAACCGAACTTCTACTATGTCAGGACCGGGCATAAGCCATACACCCAAATCCCACGAACCCATTTCATACTTGGAAATTCGTGTCCCTAATCCCCAAATAAATCTGAGTGTACTAGGAATAACATAGTGAGACTCCAAAACTATTCCAATACCGCGGATGGAATAGGGGCAACGTCTTAACCCAAAAACTAAGCATAAGCCATACACAAAGTCAAGGGCGTCTAGAAAAGAAATCAAGCTAAAGACCTCATATTATCATCATATCATCATAGTTTAATTAAAAACAAGAATAAGCCATACTCTTGAATTCAATCAACTAAATCATCGAAGTTAACCCAAGAATTGCCTATAGCCATACTCTTGAGACTAACCAAACATCATATCATCAATCTTTAACTCAATCTTTAATCAACATATCCCAAATCTTTAACTTTCAAGACTCTTTCAACATCTTTCTTTAACTTTCAAGACTCTTAAAGAACTCATCAAACCTCAACAAGAACTCTAAAGAACTCAATCAAGAACCTTAAAGAACTCATCTATTACTTAAAGAACTCATCAAGAAACCATTCAAGATTCAAGAACTTCAATCAAGAACTCAATCAAGATTCAAGAACTTCAATCAAGAACTCATACAAACTCAAACTACACGCATGAACATCATCACTAATCCACACGGCATTCTTCATGTTTTAATCAAAATTCAACAAATTCAAACCCAATCACCATGATTTTCAAAACATCAAAAATCAATCTTAAAATATGAAAAAAAAACCACCATTAAGATCATCATTTAATACTTCAAAATCAGAATTAAGATTAACTTCAAAAATCATAAACAATCATCAACAATCATCAACAATTCAATCAAACATGCATTTAATTAAAGCTATAAACATAGTACTACCAATTAAGTTGAGTTAGTATGTTACCTTGTTGAAGATCAACACACAAATCAACACAAATATGCAGTCCAAGAATTCGAACCACACACGGCACACACACGAGCACACGGTTCTGCACACCACTCGAACACGAACACCACACAAGTGCACCACTACACACGGCCACTGCACGGCCCTAGCAACACGGCACAGCAGCACGGTCACAGCAACACGGCCCCACCCACGAACCTTCACGCACGGCCACACTCGAACAAACCCACGAACAACCCGGAAACAACCCCCAACAAAAGATCTTGGTTGAAATAATGTGTTTAGGATTGTGTTTAGGAACTTAAAGATCAATGATATTTGAATCTTTAAGTTTTGGGCAAGGTAAGATGATGAACAATGGAGGTTCAATCACCAAAAGTGGCGTGAGAAATGGAAAGAGTAGAGAGTGTTTATGTGCTTGGCAAGTTGATGGCAAAGTAGAAATGGCAAAATGAGTAAGGGGCCTTACTAACTCTCATATAAATAGAGTTAGTTAAGGTGTGAACACAAGGCAAGTGGCAAGCCTTGCCATGCCTTTGTAGAACCGGCCAAGAGAAGCCAAATGGGCCTTGTGATCCATTGGACTAAAATACTAAATTTACATGACTAATCATGCAAACACCGGCAGCTTGTGAAGTTCAAGACCGGCGGTATGGAACTGGCAGCATGCAAGGTCCAAGACCGGCAGTAAAGAACTGCCAGCTTGCAAGCTCCAAGACCGGCAGTATAGAACTGCCAGCTTGCAAGGTTCAAGACCGGCAGTAAAGAAGACCAAACCGGCAGCTTGAAGCCTCGTCTTTAAAACTGGCAGCTTCATCTTGAAGTCTCAATTGGGCCAATTAATAAAATAATAACTAAAATAAATAATAAAAACTAAGAAATAAAACATTTCGATTAAATCGAAATTATTCACATAAAATTAAAATAAATAGTTCAAAATAAATTTTGAACTAGCAAATAAACACATAAATACACACATAAACACCGGCAGAAATACCGATAAAATCTGGGTCATTACAACCTCCCCTCCTTAAAGAAATTTCGTCCCGAAATTTCAAGGTGCAGGAGATCGCTCCCCATCGAAAAGCTCAGGGTACTTCTGCCGCATAGACGCTTCCGTCTCCCAAGTCGCTTCTTCATGGTGTTGATTTCTCCACAACACCTTGACAAGCGGTACCTGCTTACGCCGCAGGGTCCTCTCCTCCCGATCCAAGATCTGAACGGGTCGCTCCTCATAAGTCAGATTCGGCTCGATTACGACCGGATCCACTGAGATTATATGAGTAGGATCATGTACATATTTCCTTAGCTGGGAAACATGAAATACGTCATGAACATTAGCCAGACTAGGTGGTAATGCCAATCGATACGCCACCTCCCCAACTCGTTCTAGTATCTCGTAAGGTCCCACATATTTCGGTCGAAGTTTACCCTTTTGACCAAAGCGTACAACTCCTTTGAAAGGTGAAACCTTAAGCAAGACTTTGTCACCTACTTCAAAAGCCAGTGGTCTACGTCGATTATCGGCGTAAGATTTCTGACGACTCTGAGCGGCCTGCATCTTAGACCGAATGACTCGAACCTTCTCGATAGTATCGCGTACCATCTCAGGTCCTAAAGCCACAGCATCACTGATATCATTCCAGCAAATCGGACTCCGACATTTCCTGCCATACAGGGCCTCGTACGGAGCCATCTCAATGCTAAAGTGATAGCTGTTATTATAGGAGAACTCTACCAAGCAAAGCATATGTACCCAAGACTGATGATACTCCAGAGTGCATGCTCGAAGCATATCCTCCAAAGTCTGGATGGTCCTCTCAGTCTGACCATCAGTCGCCGCATGAAAAGCGGTGCTCAACTTCAATTTCGTCCCAAAGGCTTCCTGAACTGATTTCCAGAAACGAGATAGAAACCTCGGATCTCGATCAGAAACAATCTCCCTCGGAACTCCGTGAAGTCGGATTATGTCCTGAGTATATGCCTCAGCTAGACGCTCCATCGACCAGGTCATTTTCATCGGAATGAATCTAGCGACCTTAGTCAACCTATCCACAATGACCCAAATAGCATTCAAGCCATTGCAAGTGGGTAAGCTCACTACAAAGTCCATAGAAACAGACTCAAACTTCCAGGTCGGAATAGGTAGTGGCTGTAATAGACCTCCTGGTCTCTGATGCTCAATCTTGACCTTCTGACAGGTCAGACATCGAGCAACAAACTCTGCTACATCCCTCTTCATCTTGGGCCACCAGAACTGGCCCTTGAGATCCTGGTAAAGCTTATTACCACCGGGATGAACAGAATAAGGCGAGTTATGTGCCTCGGACATGATCCTGTTCCTAAGATCAGAACAGTCCGGTACACACCATCTCCCTCGAAAGTGCATACTACCATCAGAAGAAATCGTGAAACCAACGGCTTTACCTTGCCGTATAGCCCCTCGAATCCTAACAAGCTGTGGGTCGTTCTGTTGACCCTCGCGCAGCTCCTGAAAGAAATCAGGCTCGGCACTCATAGATGTTAGACGAAGTCTGACGGAACCACGGCTTCTACTGAAGCTCAAGCGATGTTTGCGGCTTAGCGCATCTGCAACCAAATTCGCCTTGCCCTCGCAATAGTTGAGCGTCAGGTCGTAGTCCTTAATCAACTCAAGCCACCGCCTCTGCCTCATATTGAGGTCTTTCTGAGTGAAGATGTACTTGAGACTCTTATGATCCGTGAATACTCTACACGAACCACCATAGAGATAGTGCCTCCATATTTTCAACGCGAACACTACATCTGCTAACTCCAAGTCATGCGTAGGATAGTTACGCTCGTGCACCTTCAGCTGTCTCGATGCGTAAGCGATGACCTTCCCACCCTGCATGAGCACACAACCTAAGCCACTCTTCGAAGCATCACTATAGACTTCGAAGCCCTCTTCATCGTTTGGAAGAGTAAGAATCGGAGCAGAGACTAATCTCTGTTTCAACTCCTGAAATGCTTGCTCGCAAGCTTCTGTCCAAACGAATCGAACCTCCTTTTGCAGGAGACTAGACATCGGTCTAGCTATTTTGGAGAAGTCCTGGACGAATCGTCGATAGTATCCAGCCAAACCCAGAAAACTACGAACCTCCGCCACATTTGTCGGGCTACTCCAATCTACCACAGCCTTAATCTTAGCTGGGTCTACTTTAATGCCTTCTTTGCTAATCACATGACCTAGGAAGGCTACCTCGCGAAGCCAGAACTCACACTTGGAGAGTTTCGCGAACCACTTATGACTCCTCAATATCTCGAGTACCATCCGGAGATGTTCCGTATGCTCGGACTCATCTCTAGAATAGATCAAGATATCATCTATAAATACTACGACGCACTTGTCGAGTAAGTGGTGAAACGTCCGGTTCATCTGGTCCATGAACACGGCTGGCGCATTAGTGAGGCCAAAGGGCATCACCTCGAACTCGTAATGGCCGTATCTAGTACGAAAAGCAGTTTTCGGGATGTCTTCCTTCTTGACTGGAATCTGGTGATACCCAGACCGAAGATCTATTTTTGAAAACACTCCTGCTCCTCGCAATTGATCGAACAGGTCCTCAATCCTAGGCAATGGGTACTTATTCTTGATAGTTACCCGATTCAACTCTCGGTAGTCTATGCACAGGCGCATACTACCATCTTTCTTCTTCACGAAGAGCACAGGAGCTCCCCATGGAGAAACACTCGGCCTAATGAAGCCCTTATCGATCAAATCCTGGAGTTGTGTCTTTAACTCCAATAACTCAGACGGTGCCATCCGGTACGGTGCCTTCGAGATCGGCGCTGTCCCGGGTACCAAGTCGATATGAAACTCGACGTCGCGCTCCGGTGGAACGCCTGGTAGCTCGTCAGGAAATACGTCTCTGAAATCCCTCGCTACAGGTATGTCGTCCAACAGAGACTCATTAGTCAAGTCTCGTACCTGACATAAATACACCATATCGCCCTTCTGGCGATGCTTCCTCATTTTCAAGGCAGAGATTACCTTTACTCCTTTCTTAAGGACGAACCCAGAGGAGGTAACTCGGTTGCCCTGAGATCCTCGGAATGTCACTGACTGATCTCGGCAACGAATGATTGCTCGATACCTCGATAACCAGTCCATACCAAGTATAACGTCGAACTCCATCAGCGGGAACTCTTTCAGATCGGTCGTCGCTTGCTCCCCTGCTATCACGATGGACACTCCTCGGAACTCTCGCTGACAAGTAAAATCCTCTCCTGAAGGGAGAGTAATAATTGAACTAGCAGGAAGGCTGCCTCGAAGATTAGACCTCGAGACGAAACTACTAGCCACAAAAGAAATAGTAGCACCGGAATCAAATAAGACTAATGCTAACACACCAGAGACAAGAAATCTACCTGATACAACGTCGGGCTGAACCTCGGCCTCCGCCTCAGTCATACAGTAGACTCGGTTCTTCACCGGAGTCTTTGTCGGTGCTGGAAGCTGCTTAACCTCTGAATCTGGCCTCCTCTCGGGACAAACCGTCGACTTGTGGCCTACCTTACCACAAGTGAAGCAAGTAATCGGAGAACCGTCACACTTCTTTCCTGGATGGAAGTCTCTACCACAGCCTCGACACTTCGAACCATCACTACCCTTATGCGAACTCGGGGCCGAAGGGGTACTGCTAGATGTGCCAAACCGAGGCTTCTTAAACGAAGCTGTAGTCGTCGGAACTGGCGCTCTCTTCTTGCTCGAATCCTCCTCGGTAACTGATGCCTGTATCTCGAGTGCTACCTCGTAAGCCTGCTGGAACGTAGCCGCTCCACTGCTGATCACGTGAACTCGGATCCTCGGATCTAGCTTTTTGATGTAGCGCTTGACCCGATCCTTCTCCGACGGAACCACAGACGTAGCGAACCTCGATAACTCCGTGAATCGATCAGTGTACGCCTGGACAGACATCTTACCCTGTGCAAGAGTAAGAAACTCCTCCTGTTTCTGCCACCGCAACTCGCCGGGGTAGAAACGCTCCTGAACCTTATCGATAAAATCGGTCCAAGACATCGCATGCAACGGCTGGTACGCGTCCTTCGCTAACGTCCACCAGTTATCAGCCTCCCCACGTAAGTAATATGCGGCGATCAGCACCCTCTCGTGATCGGGGCAAAACGTCGCGTCGAAGAGCTTCCCCATCTCGCGGATCCAGCTCTCCAAAGTAGTGGGGTCGGCAACCCCGTCGTAAGTCGGAGTTCGATGACGAGCGATACGATCGAACGTCGACTGCATATTCGGCGGTTGACGACTATGGTGCGCCAAAGTAAGGATCGCCTCCTCGAGTGCCCGCAACCTCTGTCGTCCATTACTCGACCGGCGAGGTGTAGACATGCTGAAACGCATCACAACAACAAACATAACAGAGATAGCAAGTCAGTAAAATACCCCACCAAATACATACTAAAAATGAGAAGAAAAGGAAAAAAAATAGAAAGAATCCTATCCCGGTCTTTCTACCCAATCTCTTCTCCCTTCACATAGCCTAGAAATGGTTTAATCACTCGGGAAAAATAAAGCTCTCATCTCCCGGTTTAACTTGAATTCCTAGAAACTTCACGTAAACCTATTCGGCTCTGATACCAACTGTAACGACCCGACTCGCTTAAATCGGCGCGGAAGAAACCGACGAGTCAAGTAGTTATAAAACTAAAACTCAACACTTAGAAAATAAACTAATACCTCAAAATATTAGTATTAAACCAAAGATGTACAATAACCCACAATTTTGTACAAAACTAAATCCAAAGGTCAAATGTACTAAAACAAAAGTAAGGTGCAACTCTAACCACATGCTAGAGTCTTATACAATAAATGTATATCATAAATCCTGAAACAACGTCTAACAAGTCTAATGCTAAGAAACAACTGAAATAAACAATAGAAAGCACACAAAGCGCCGCTCGCCCAACCCCAAAGCTAAGCAAGAGCATCATCGTCAGATGTACCTGAAAAACACAACATATCCACCATCAGTGGCGAGTAACATAACTGACTCACCCCAACGGGAATACACAAGTACATAGCAATAATCAAATAACATCATACATACAATCCTCGAAGACACGAGACAACCTCAAACTCGAAATCCCAAAATCAACTCATCACTCGACATCATCAATCATACGACATCTCTATACTCAAATCTAACTCAGGTGCAATCATTCTAGTTCTAGACCGGACTAAGCTCGTACGGAAGCATCTTACGCAACCGAACTTCTACTATGTCAGGACCGGGCATAAGCCATACACCCAAATCCCACGAACCCATTTCATACTTGGAAATTCGTGTCCCTAATCCCCAAATAAATCTGAGTGTACTAGGAATAACATAGTGAGACTCCAAAACTATTCCAATACCGCGGATGGAATAGGGGCAACGTCTTAACCCAAAAACTAAGCATAAGCCATACACAAAGTCAAGGGCGTCTAGAAAAGAAATCAAGCTAAAGACCTCATATTATCATCATATCATCATAGTTTAATTAAAAACAAGAATAAGCCATACTCTTGAATTCAATCAACTAAATCATCGAAGTTAACCCAAGAATTGCCTATAGCCATACTCTTGAGACTAACCAAACATCATATCATCAATCTTTAACTCAATCTTTAATCAACATATCCCAAATCTTTAACTTTCAAGACTCTTTCAACATCTTTCTTTAACTTTCAAGACTCTTAAAGAACTCATCAAACCTCAACAAGAACTCTAAAGAACTCAATCAAGAACCTTAAAGAACTCATCTATTACTTAAAGAACTCATCAAGAAACCATTCAAGATTCAAGAACTTCAATCAAGAACTCAATCAAGATTCAAGAACTTCAATCAAGAACTCATACAAACTCAAACTACACGCATGAACATCATCACTAATCCACACGGCATTCTTCATGTTTTAATCAAAATTCAACAAATTCAAACCCAATCACCATGATTTTCAAAACATCAAAAATCAATCTTAAAATATGAAAAAAAAACCACCATTAAGATCATCATTTAATACTTCAAAATCAGAATTAAGATTAACTTCAAAAATCATAAACAATCATCAACAATCATCAACAATTCAATCAAACATGCATTTAATTAAAGCTATAAACATAGTACTACCAATTAAGTTGAGTTAGTATGTTACCTTGTTGAAGATCAACACACAAATCAACACAAATATGCAGTCCAAGAATTCGAACCACACACGGCACACACACGAGCACACGGTTCTGCACACCACTCGAACACGAACACCACACAAGTGCACCACTACACACGGCCACTGCACGGCCCTAGCAACACGGCACAGCAGCACGGTCACAGCAACACGGCCCCACCCACGAACCTTCACGCACGGCCACACTCGAACAAACCCACGAACAACCCGGAAACAACCCCCAACAAAAGATCTTGGTTGAAATAATGTGTTTAGGATTGTGTTTAGGAACTTAAAGATCAATGATATTTGAATCTTTAAGTTTTGGGCAAGGTAAGATGATGAACAATGGAGGTTCAATCACCAAAAGTGGCGTGAGAAATGGAAAGAGTAGAGAGTGTTTATGTGCTTGGCAAGTTGATGGCAAAGTAGAAATGGCAAAATGAGTAAGGGGCCTTACTAACTCTCATATAAATAGAGTTAGTTAAGGTGTGAACACAAGGCAAGTGGCAAGCCTTGCCATGCCTTTGTAGAACCGGCCAAGAGAAGCCAAATGGGCCTTGTGATCCATTGGACTAAAATACTAAATTTACATGACTAATCATGCAAACACCGGCAGCTTGTGAAGTTCAAGACCGGCGGTATGGAACTGGCAGCATGCAAGGTCCAAGACCGGCAGTAAAGAACTGCCAGCTTGCAAGCTCCAAGACCGGCAGTATAGAACTGCCAGCTTGCAAGGTTCAAGACCGGCAGTAAAGAAGACCAAACCGGCAGCTTGAAGCCTCGTCTTTAAAACTGGCAGCTTCATCTTGAAGTCTCAATTGGGCCAATTAATAAAATAATAACTAAAATAAATAATAAAAACTAAGAAATAAAACATTTCGATTAAATCGAAATTATTCACATAAAATTAAAATAAATAGTTCAAAATAAATTTTGAACTAGCAAATAAACACATAAATACACACATAAACACCGGCAGAAATACCGATAAAATCTGGGTCATTACAGCTAAGCCCCTCATTACAGCAAGAAGTTCGGCTCTTGTACTTGTGCAAATTCCACAGTTAGCAGCAAAAAGGTCAAAAACCTCACCAGTGCAGCTTCTAATTATGCCCCCAGCCCCTGCATAACCTGGGTTACCCTTGGCAGCTCCGTCAGTTTGGAGGCAGACCCAACCGAGTGGGGGGGCTTCCCATCTCACGAAATTTTCCAATCTTCTCCTTTTTACCGAGCTTCTTACTTCTAGCTTGTCAAAGGCTCTTATAATGTCACCCACTCGAGTATAAATAAACACTCCTTGATCAATAGGGATATTACAATTGGGATTGAAGCTTCTTTCATTTCTCCAACACCACAACCACCAACATGTAACAACAAAGACCAGTGGCCAATCTACACTATGAAAGGTGCCTTTTTCGTCTAGATTGCCACGCATCCACTCTTGTAAGCAGCTCTGGAATTGCATTGTTTCTAATTGACCACCTACCTTGTTCCAAACGACTCTTGCTGCAGGGCATGAACGCAGGATGTGTTCAACATTTTCCTCCACGTAACCACAAACCAGGCATCTTGGGTCATTAGTGAGATGTCGAAGGAATCGAGTAGAGCATTTGTCATCAATTTTTCTTGGTATGCCAACCATAGGAAGAAACGAATTCGTTGCGGAGCCTTGAATTTCCACACTTCTTTCCAGAAAACTTTATCTTGAGGTCTGTCTTCACTTAAAGTTTCATTGCTTCGAATAATTTTAAGGGCAGAATTCATGGTAAAACCACCATTAGGGGACCCATTCCAGAAGATGCTGTCCACCATATCCTCCTCCTCTATCAACTCATGGGTAGCGATTTTATCTAGGACCGAGCTTGGAAGGAGGTCGCCAAATAATTCTATTTTCCATCCACGAGTAGAGTCCCATAATTCTTCCACTGTCGCCTCACTAATATCAGCAGGAACTTCGCTTGTAGCGTGATCGATTAGAGACGAGTCTATTACCCAGTTATGTCTCCAAAACAAGGTATTTTTGCCATTCCCAACAGCCATACCGAAGCCCTTTCTTAGGTTGGCCAATTTTTTTTTAAAAATGCATTTTTTTTAATAAAAAAGATGTCATCAATGCATGACTCTTCATTTCTCTCTCTTCAATTCTCACTCAAACGCCATTTTTTTCCCTTTCTTACTTCGATTTTATTGCAGTTACAAAGTGTTTTATTAGGGTTACAAAGTGTCGTATTGGGGTTAAAAAGTGTTCAATTGTGTTGATTTTTTTTAAGTGTGTTGTTGGGGTTACAAGGTATTTTTCTGGGGTTACAAAGTGTTTAAGCGGATTATAAAGTGTTTTCTTTAGGTTACAAAGTATTTTATTTACAAAATGTTGTATTGGGGTTAAAAAGTGTACATTTGTGTTGATTTTTTTTTTTTGGAATTTTGTTGTTGGGGTTGCAATGTATTTTTCTTGGCTTACAAAATGTTTAAGCGGATTATAAAGTGTTTTGTTTAGGTTACAAAAGCACCCACAGTGGTTGGCAAGCTCATTGTAGGCCCCATTTTCTCTCTCCTTTTCTCCTTCTTACACATCATTTTCCACTATCATGAGTCACTATTGTGAGTCACTCCCAATTTTATACCTACAATGGTGAGCCTCCCCATCTATTTATTTTATCTATTTTATATATACCATATATACCAAAAAAAAGGGGAAGGAACACATATGTGGCAGCAACTTTTGGGATGTGTGTCAGCAAAGGCATGCATATTGCAAATGCCAAGCAAGTTGTGAGTTACTCGGCAAACCGAGGCTCCCCAATGCATGGGGTACTCTTCACAATGGTGAGGTGACTCGTGGGCAAGAGAGAGAGAGAGTGTGATGAGTAGGGTATGAGACCCCATTGTGGGTGTTCTAATTGGGGTTACAAAGTGTTGTATTGGGGTTAAAAAGTGTTCAATTGTGTTTTTTTTTTTTGAAGTGTGTTGTTGGGGTTACAAGGTATTTTTCTGGGGTTACAAAGTATTTAAGTGGATTATAATATATAAAGTGTTTTGTACATGTTTAGGTAACAAAGTATTTTATTGGGGTTACAAAGTGTAATATTGGGTTAAAAAGTGCTTTTATGGGGTTACAAAGTGATTTTAGGGGGTTTACAAAGTATTTGGATTATGTGGGATTACAATGTGTTTTATTGAGGTTACAATATCTTTAAGTAGGATTGCAAAACGTTTATATGGGATTACAATGTACTTCGTAGTATATTGTGGTTTCAAAGTATTTAAGTAGAGATTACAAAGTCTTTTATTGTGGATACAATATGTTTAAGTAGGGTTACAAAGTTTTTTTTGGGTTACAAAGTGTTTAGTGGGGTTACAAAGTGTTTAAGTGTCATCCAAAGTATTATAGGGTTACAAAGTGTTTATTTGGGGTTAGAAAGTGTTTTTTGATGGTTACAAATTAAAGTGTTTAAGTTAGGTTACAAAGTGACGACAGTTTTAAAATTTTAATGCAAAAAACTATATCAATATGAGTCTCTATTTATAGAGTATTAAAAAATAGGAATTCTGGTGTTTGGATTTTATTTTTTAGAATTGTATTTTTTTTGTAAAAAAAAGTACTTTTGAGAAAAATAAAAAATGTTTTTCCTCTCTCCTACTATGATTGGTGGAAAAATATTAAAAGTGCAAAATATTTGGGAGATATTGTGTTTTTAATTCAATTCATGTGGTTGCATGGTTTATTAACCATGCGGCTGGTTGTAGGGAAAACTCGTTGATGATATTTGTATTTACCACAAAAATTGTCTTGCATTCTTGAAATTTTACAAGATAAAAGAAATAATACTTCGTATTACAATTTTATTTCTCTCCATCATTTACATAATATATTTGGCTACGAATTACTTAAATTATAAAAAACTTTCAACCATGCATCTTGCATTGATTTTTATGTAGTTAGATTATTTTAAGATTTTGAACTAACATTGGTTCAATCATACTTTTATATATTCTAAATGAATTATCATTATTTTGTATAAACTGTGTAACGCACATGTGCTAATCTAGTATATACTAAAAGAGGAGTCATTCAAACCATAGCTCGCCATGTGTCGCTCTCTCATTAATTTTTTTTCCGATCTTTTTTTCTTTAGCCTAAAAAATCAACTAAATATTTTCTAATTTTGTACAATATTAATATGCTATAATAAATCTTTCGAAATATCATTGCATATACTTATAAGAACTACTTAATTCCTTGAATATCAATATGGATGTCTATGCATAGAGAAATTAAAAAAAAATATGAATTTTGGTGTTTTTGTTTTGTTTACAAATTATATATTTTTTAATATTTTAATTGTTAAAAAGTTCAACTTGTAATAATTAGGAATAATGTTTGTTAAATATTTTAAAATATTTAGGGGTAACAAAGAGTTTTTCAGGGGACAACATAGCTTCCTCTTGGCTTATATAATAAAGATAAGTATCATTATATTGACATGCATTACACAATTATTTTTATAATTTGAATGGTTTACATACTACCTAACTTGTCAATTTTAAAGTTTGGGTTTTATTTTTGCTCATTTCTTATCATATTAACACAAAAACTGTAATGGTAATTCACAACCCTTTGTAGTCTTATGTACAACTAAATTAAAAAAACTTAATACAAAGTTGTATGAGTAACTCTTACAATAAAGTTATTCGACCCTAAAGATTACATAGTTGTGTTGTATATGGGTTACCAAGCATTTTTAGAGATTACTCAGTTATATAAGGGTTACTCAGTTAAAAATTGGTATTTTGGGTTTTTCTCAGTTATACCCATGACTGCCATGAGGTATTGGAATTTCCCACCTGTAACCACGAATTTTGAAAATTCTCTGTTTTACCCATGAGGTTTGTAAAAATTTAACTTTAGCCAAAAAACATAATAGTAGGTCAAAGGTTAGCACCGTTTACTTTGCAAAAAAGATGGGGTGTGGTGGACTTTTATTAGGTTGATTTGGTAGTTGTGGTGGTGAAAATTAATGTTAGTTTATTGTTAAGGACTTAACCATGTTAGCTATTATTATGTTTGTTGGCTACCGTTAAGAATTTTTAAAACCGTCATAGGTATAACAGAAAATTTTCAAAATTCATGGCTACAACTGGGAAATCTCAATACCTCATGAGTATAACTGAGAAAAACCCTGTTATTTTTTTCTCTCCCCGGTTGTACGTGGTTGGAACTTGGAAAAGGTTGGTGTTGAAATTTTATTTATTTTTTATTGAGGGGACTTTTATTTTTGCACAAATTTGTTTTGGTTTTAGGATTTGAAACACCAAACACAAATCCATATGCAATAACACACCTACTTTTCCATATTGTTGGTTGTATATATCACAAATACCGACTAAACATATTGTATGAAACTTTACATTGATATTATATGCAAATGTAATGGTAGAGTAAGAGTTTACTTTTCAACTATATATTATCAATAATATTGTGTAAGATTTAAATCATGTATTTTAAAAAACTATATTTTTCATATGCTTAGTAAATTATGTAAATATTTTCATTTTTACAAAATTAATAATGAGATTTTTAAACCGTGCATCACACGGGTGCTATGCTAGTTAATGTTTATTTTGATTTAATATTTTTATTTATGTTATCTTAACAAATTAACTTCTTCCTTAAAAAAAACTCCCATTAATTAGTTTTATTTTTGCTACCTTAATATATCACGTGTTAGTCGGGGTTAATTATGATTTTTTGTTAGATGTAAACTAAAAATAAAAAATTATGGCCATTTTTTGCTTTATTTTTGAAATTTTTTGTTTTATATATAATTAGTATTAGTATGATCAAAATAACTAATTATTTATAAAATTGATAAAAAAAAATTGTGTCAACTGTATATTGCATGGGCAACTAATCTAGTATGATTAAAAAGAGTAATGTTATATACAACGTTACCTACTTACCTCCCTTTTAAGGTCTTTTAGGAATGTATATTTGATTATGCTTCCAAAATTCATAATAATTTAGAAATGCGCGCCACAATCAAGTGAAATTTGGTGTAATTAATATTTAATTTGAACTGATATTTTTATATTTGGCAGATTATATATATCCCTAAGGGCTACATATTGTATTTATACCCTTCGTACCCTTTTTTTGGAACTTTTCTTATTCAAACATTCCCTATTGTTTTGTGTATTATGTTTTATTCCATTTTGAAACATACTTTTAATAATATTTTTTTTTAAAAAAAAAAGAGGGCATATAACCTTCCCTTACATTTTCCATTTTCACATTCTCTCATTATAATAAACTAGTTTTTTATGCACACGATGCGTGTTGTCTTAAAATTAGTTAACAATATTAGCTTGGCAATAAAATTAAAAAGTTCCACATAATTCTAAAAAACTTTTAAATAAATATTTTTTTTTATGTTTTTAAAATTTAATCTAGTTTTTTCCCTTTCGCATATACATAGTAAGTATATTGCAAATTGAGTACATAATTTATTTCTCTAAAATATTTATTATTTATGAATAAATTTTGAGTGTTAGTATAGACACCTAAATGTGTCTCCCAATATAGAGACTAATGATGAAAGTATCGTGTTGCCATGAGGTCCAACTAAGGGGAATTGACGATGAAAATGCATAATATGCTTCAAATAGTTGCCTAAGCCATGATAAAAACTACCTTGGAAGTGAATATTGGGATTCGCGAGGTCACGGGATTTATTTATAATTTTCCAATATTTTTAAGGATTTTTCATATTTTTTTCATGCATTTTCCATACTTCATATTCATAAAAAAAATTGCATCATAAAACATTTTTTGCATCATAAAAATAATTTTATAAGTCGTTCATATTTTTCTATATTTTTTTTATCAATTTTAAAATCTTTTTCTATTTTTTTTAGAATTTTTGCATGCTTAGGGGTATTTTCGTCATTTTTGTATGTGGAAAATTGTTCCACAAAGCACATTAGTATTTTTTTTATATATAATTTTTCATGATTTTCATCATTTTCTTTGATTTTTAGAGCTTCTGAAGGCTTCTAGAGCATTCCGGAACATTCTGGAACATTCTAGCACATCCATGAATATCCCGGAACATCCCAGAACCTCCCGGAATATCAAAGGTTACGGTAATCACTGATAGATTACTGTAATCAAATCATAATCCCATAAATCACGCGTAGAATCACCAAAATCGTCAACTAAAAACCCGGAGGAACCTGCGCCTAGGCGCAGGTCAGCTTTCCCCCGGGTCTTCAATGCAGCTTTGGCCTATAAATACGAGACCTTCCAAGGGGTTTCGGGAGACGCTAATAGCCTCGAGCATTCCCAACATTGCACACTCTCATCCCACACCTTTCTCTCTACTTAAACACCGGCCTCTCAAAGCATCTCTAAACACATCACAAACATTCAATTCAACCAACCTTGAACATTCATCATCATCAAACACTCCTTAGTTGTTTTGATTAAAGGCATTACAAGGTACAATTTCTGAAGCCTTTACTTTATGTCCATTTGTTCTTTGTTTATAATCATATTTATAGATCAATTAAAATGATGATTAATGATATGATAATGGTTAATGCAATAGTTAATACTGATCATGTTTGCATAAGTGCGAATTAATGCTTTAATCAACTCTATAACTATAATGTTATTATTCCTTTAATCTTCATTAATAATCTAACCAACTTTAATTTTGATTCTGCAATTTATATGCGTAATGATTACTAATTTATCGACGCATTTTGCATGATCATACATTAATCATCATTTTAATCATCATTTGTGCATGCATTTTCATATATTTATTGTATTTATATTAGTCGAATTGCACATCGAACCACATTCTCTTTGAACACACTTTGAATCTGCACATATTTACTTTTGTATTTATTTTTGCATATTTTATTTTTGTTCATTATATATTTTATTCATGATTTTTTTTATTTATTATATTTTTAGGATTTTTAATACGGATTTAATTCAAAGTGGTGACAATAAATTAGTCCTGATTTGTAAATAATTAAACCCACTTAGTAATATGCGCTCTTTAGGACATAAAATGGGATATCTGTGAATTCGGGATTGATAATGGTACGACCACAAAAAAAGACCTAGTAGAAACCACTTACAGGCGGGCGAGCCCAATGCACGATTGACTCGTAATTAGTCCCTGAACCCATACTCTGGTGCACGACCTATATAGGGTCAATTGCCCCTTGACATTGATATTTCTTGGTGTCCGTGGACCGTATAAAACGCACGGTGGTGACTCCTACTAGACCACATTTACTTGTGGCGTTAATGAGTATTCAAAACACTCGTGACGTAGGCGGCCGGAAATCGATCTCTACAGTTAGGAGAATTGAATGATACAATTTTACAATTAATTGATTTTTTAATTGTGATTACGTGTTTTAAATAAGGTTATTAATGATTCAAAAATCAAATATATTTATGGAAGATTTTAAAACTCAAATTACAAAATTGCCCCCCCCCCCCCCCCCCACTTCACTAACAATTATGAAGGATGAATAAGCTAGTGTGATAATCCAATTGGACACCTACCATCGCGACCTCCCCCTTCCCTTATATAATAGAGATTATTCCTAATTCCCCCAATAGTAAATGCACAAAATAAAAGAGTAAGGAGTAGCATTTTCCTTAAATAAAGTAAACTAGTTTTAAGTCCGTGCTATGCACGGTATTTTTATATTAAAAATTGATAGATAATTTTTATATTTATAAAATCAAACATTTAAAAAACCTCTTATGTTTAAATTAAATTTAGGCTATTTAAACAAAAAAATATCAAAATAAATTATATTCTATTAGTATTAAGAACTGAAATTAAGAAAAAGGAATAAATAAAAGCAACTTTTGATAAATAATAAAATCATTGAAAAAAATATATTTATTTTTCTTAGGAATGCCATAAAAAATAATTTGTATGGAATGGTCATGAAAATAAATTTTCTTAAGGAGAAAATTGAGATGGTAAAATTATGTTTGTTATTAAATAACATATATATTGATGGGGATAAAAAAAAGAGTTATGGAAGAGTAAATAACAGTTTTTACAAAAAATAAAGAAGAAATTATAAGAAAGTGTCATGTGGCTTGCAAAATAACCTGTTTTAAAATAATAGTATAGATTACTATGTAATATGTATAAGGTTTTTTACAACTGAAAATGGTTATGTGGGCCGAAATTAGGGCTATACAATTCTCTTCTATTTTCATAGTTTTCGGCCTTGTCTATCGTATAAAATTGGTTGGACTAAAGGCCCATTTTTAGTTTACTTTTGTTTATCCATTGTGAACACAACTCTTTTTTCATTAATGGTAAGGTAAATCAACCCTTAACGTAAGACTCGCGTTATAGAAATACACAACTAGCATCGTTCGTAGGGTGAGGAAGCGACGTGAACTGAATTCATGGCCTCTTAGTTGCAAGGTGCTCTCCAACACAAATGCACTTGTGAGCTTGATTGATCCTTGTATTTAAAACACAACTTATCTGAACTTGTTATACACTATAATAAGATTCTTTTTAGGTATTGTGTAATTAGATTAAACCTTGTTTTCACTTACAAAAACTTTTTTAAACTTCTTTTTTCTTATATGAAGTAAAAAAAAGTTTTAAAAAACAAAAACCTAAATATATCTCAAATAATTAAATAGAATTTTTGTCTAAGTTATTTTTTTAAATCTTCAAACTAGTTATAAATATGGATTGTAATGGAACATTTAGAGTATTGATTGATTAATATTCAAGTTACGCCGTTATATATACTTAGATAAACGTGTTTATTGTGTCGTGAATTTATCATCATAAAGTTAGAGCATGAGTCTTTTATTAAAAAATAGAAAAGAGTACTACCCATTATTATCATCATTACTTTTGACATGCTAATCAAATTGATATGGTTCTAGTTGCATTGGAAAGTAGAATTTAAGTTTTCCATAGGTAGGTCATATGCTTGATTCTGATAAGAAATGACAAAGATGACATTTTGGTGAAGGACATTTTTGTTTGTGGACTTTGCTCAGTCGGGCCACTTTTGCCCGGTCAACCGAGTGAGATGACTCTTTTCCAATTCAAGTTTTTTCATGCAAAAAGTTTCTGATCTCGATCTTTGCCCATTCGGGGCATTTTCGTCTAACCAACTAGGCGAGTTGTTACATATGGATCTAATAATGAGTTTAACGCTTGTTTATGTTAGTTAACAATTACTCTAAGTTGGGGATTGTTACATGCCGTG
This sequence comes from Salicornia ramosissima, assembly GCA_951394345.1. Classification (NCBI taxonomy): domain Eukaryota; kingdom Viridiplantae; phylum Streptophyta; class Magnoliopsida; order Caryophyllales; family Amaranthaceae; genus Salicornia; species Salicornia ramosissima. The sequence continues at coordinate 49,447,650 of OX596235.1, read as the reverse complement.
AGAAGAGAGTGGAAATAAGAGGTTTTATGGAATTTTTGATGTGAGTTTGCATTGAAATTAAATAATGGGGGCATTTATAAGCTAATATATTTAAGAGTTTAGGAAGTTAGATGCATAAATTTTATGAAAGACGAATTATTATGTGCTTGATGATCAAGAAATTCACTTATGCAATAGGAAAAATGGCAAGGAAAATATTTGGACAATACTTCATGATCATGCTCATGCTCATATTTTGTATGGAAGATAAGAGCAAAGTTAACCCTAAAAAAATTCCTCCTTCTTAATGGTGTCCGTCCATCTAGGTTGGACCGTTCCAGAGGCATCAAAGTCCCGGGGAGAAATATCATATATGGACCCCATATAATTAATATTAAGAAACATGAATTCCTTTTGTACCTACATACAAAAATCATTTAATTAAATATACATCATAAATTAGGTTTTTTCAAAACCATAATTTTTTTACATAATTATTCCGATTTTTTTATAAAAAAAATGGGAGTCCTTTTTTTTACTACATATACAAATTAATCAATTTTGCAACAAATTTTTTTTTTTTGGTGTATAGAAAGTCACAAGGGCGATAGTAATTCGATCTCAGTATCTCCTGAAATCGGAAGAGAAACTCTTACCACTTAAGCTATATCTCATTCTCTTGCAACAGTTTTCATGTTGGCACATTTCAAAAAGTTATCTCCATTTTAAACCAATCAACAATAATAATAACTTATCGTTCCTAGTCGTTTCAATCTAACCTTAGCCAAATATTGGTGATTGTCTAGGTTTGAGAGGGATCTACTAGTTACCTTAATTTGCTTCAAAACCTTGCTCCGAAATACCACTGGACAACCCTCTAAAACACCACCACTCAACTAAAATATACCCGTTTGGTAGCCGATTATTATAAATCATGGTAATGGAAATGAATTTATAACTAAATTTGGAAGAGAAATCAAAATTCATTCCCATGGTGGTGCTACCTTAGCTCCAATTTATCTAATTTTCTTCACAAATATCCATTCCCATCAAATACCACCCTCCCCAATGGTAATGGATGGGAATGAAAAATGAGAAGAAAATTGAAGCATGAGAATGAAAATTTATTTTCCATGGAGATTATAAGGTACCTCTTTAACAAAATTACACCATAAACTAATTACCATTACCACGATTTATTACCAACAACCAAATGGGTCATACGGGGCTTGTTTATCCCATTACGGAGCAAGAAAGATGGGTTTTTGATGAAAGAAAATGGATGGGGAAAGATTGTTGTGGGGTTGGTGCTTCACGGCTCCATGAAGAAGAAAGAGGTGAAAATACAAATCTATACTTAAATATTTAAAACAGAAACTTTAAGCCCCACGTGTCATTCATTTGTCACTCCTTCTTACTTTCTTTTTTTTAATTTTTTTTAAAAAAAAACCTTACATGTCTTTTTACTCCTATAACAGTTGAGTTCCACTTTGATCCTCAATCTTGTGAAATCACATATCACAACAAATCAAATCGTCATACTTAAAATAACGCAAAATCAAAATAGAAATCATACATTTTGCTTCAAATAAGAAAAAAAAAATCAATAAATTTACATAATGATTGGTTTAAATAATCAAAACTCGTGCATGGCACGGGATTAAAACTAGTTAAAATAGGTTTGCTTTTCCATTTTTTTTTATATATATTAGGCCTAATGCTATTTAAATAATAACGAAACATCTCCTATTAAGTTCACGTCAAGCCTATATGAGATTATGAGAAAAGGGAAATTTGGGTCTTGGACTCTTGGTGCAATTGGTTAGGAAAAAGTAAATAAGGTCAAAGTAGTTATATGTGTTAAACTAAACCCAATTAAAAATAACTGACCTCGTCACTAAAGATCGATTGTAGTCATTTCTAATCCCTACTTGACCAACTCATTAATAATTCACCATTAATATTTAGTCAATCCATAGCTATGCTATCAACTATCTTTATACTCAAGCTCTAGTGACTTTATGTGTTGACGTCAAGTGAGAAAGTGTAAAATAAAAAAATTAAAAGAAATAAATTTGAAAACATTATAAATTCTTTTTACCATAAATTCTCAATAAATAATTTTATAAGATTTTTCACTCATAAAATAGGAATTTTATTATTAATTTTTTGAAATAAATTTCCGGGATCACTAGAAGTCTAGAACAACAAATCGGGGTTTTACAACTACTCTAGATACTCCGTGAGTCCATGTGAACGTCATACTAGAGGTTGACTAGTGTTATGAGCCCTAATTTGGTGCAATTAGTGGTTAGATTTTATGATTGCCATACCTAAATTCTTCCTTTTAAATCTTATTGTATGTATTTGCAATGATTTCTTATTATTTTTATCATTTTAATAAGGTTGTGCTTTCTTCAACTTATTAGACTTGGACTTATCTGAACTGAACTCATATGAACTTATTAGACCTTATTAGACTTGATTAGAACTTATTAGACCTTATTAGACTTGGTTAGAACTTATTAGACTTTATTGGAACTTATTAAACATGATTGTAATTTATTAAACCTGATTGGAACTTATTAAACCTGATTGAATTTTTTTTTTAAATAATAATCCAAAAAACATTGTTCTATACATTTGAACTTATGTTCTTTTTTATTGTTGAGTTACGTTCTAGGATAAAATTAATTTAATTCAATATATAATTCTTATTTTATAATATAAAAATTATTTAATTTAATTCAATCTAACTCTGAGTGAGTTTCTCTAAAAAAAATTATAAAATAAGAATGATAGAATAAAATTGGTTTATGCTGTGTAGGAATGATTTAAGTTAATTATTAATTTAATTTAACAATAATAAAAAACATAAACCTGATTGGAACTTATTAGACCTTATTAGAACTTATTAAACATGATAAGAACTTATTAGATCTGATTGAAACTTATTAGCCCCATTAGAACTTATAATCAATAATAAGTTATATCAGGTCTAATAAGTTCCAATTAGGTCTAATAAGTTTTAATCAGCCTAATAAGTTTCAATCAGGTATAATAAGTTCTAATACATACCAATGCAATCAGCTCTAAGTTCCAATTAGGTTTAGTACTGTTTTTTTAATTATTGATAAAATAAATTTAACTAAATGAATAATTAACTTAAATCACTCTTATACACAACATAAACCAATTTTATTCTATCATTATTATTTTATAATTTTTTTTAGAGATACTCACTCAGAGTTAGATTGAAGTATTTTTTTATATTATAAAATAAGAATGATAGATTTAAAATAATTCTCAATTCTAGTAATAATTAAAATTAAATAAAATTCCCTTAGCTTGAATAATTCGTGATAAAGTAGAGCATGTAAGGTAATTCGTGATATTAATTAGCTAGTAATAAGTTGCAGTACTATTGAAACATAAAAATCCACATCAATACATTGTTTCAGACTCATCATTGGAGTACATGTTTTCACTTTCAATATAAGATTTCTTCATTGAGCATATTTTTTTCACATACAATTTGTCATATTTCATTTGTAATATTTGTACGAATAGCTTTCATTGTCTTTATAATTAGTCGTTCGCCATTAGTTAAATTTATATCAGCTCGTGATTATACATTTTCAACAACTTTCAAAATGAAAATCCCCAAATCATGTAAGCGAAAAAATATTATTATTATTTTTTATTTTATTTTATTTTTCAATCAGGTTTAATAAGAGCATTCTTAATGGTGAGAAAAAAAAAAGTTTGCTCCCAAACAAACCTTTCTTTTCTTCCTTAACATCAAGCTTCATTTTGTTTGTTTGCAAACCAAATGACACTTTCAAGTTCCAATAAGTTCCAATCATGTTTAATAAGTTTCAATAAGGTTTAATAAGTTTCAATCCGGTTTAATAAGTTAAATTAGGTCTAATAAGTTAATAACCTACCATATCGGCCCATTTGGTGTTGTTGATAATAAATTTTGGTAATGGTAATGACTTTATAGTGTAATTTTGTTAAGGAATAAACTTATAATGTCCATGCATGGAACACATATTTTTATTCCCAAGCTTCAATTTTCCTCTTATTTTCCATTCTCATCCATTACCATGGGGGAGGGCGGTATTAGGTGAGAATGAATATTTGTGAAGAAAATTAGATAAATTAGAGTTAAACTAGGTACACAATGGGAATGAATTTTGATTTCCCTTCCAAATTTAGTTATAAATACATTCTTATTACCATCTTTTATGACCGGTTACGTACTAAACGGGTTGTATGATGTGTATTAGATAAAATGAGTTAATTGAACTTGCTTCAAAGTTCAAACTCTATTGCACGGCATTATAAAAAGTGAAACTATTAGGTCAAACTGTCTGACAAAACATTTGGTCAGACGACCTCCCAAATTACACTGTACTATCTTCATTTTCTTCTTCTGTTTCCCCTTCAATTCATTCATTATCAGACCTGAAAAAACTTACCACCCAAAAAATGAGGGCTTCAACCTCTTATGTGCCACCTTCTTTATCCTCTAACAATACATCGTTGATTATTAAAAAAAATGAGCATCCATTAGAAGGAAATTGAATGTAATAAATTGACATCGAGTATATCGGTAGAGGAGGGTGAATAACAAAATGTAGAGGAAGGCAAATGAAAATGGGCGAAATAAAGTAACACCAAGTAGATCGGTAGAGGAGGGTAAACAACTACTGCATCTCTATGAACAAGCAGCAACAACAACTACTCTGCCACAAGCCATAGCAAGAGCTACAATCATGGTGCCAATTGCTTGTTGGTGTTTACAAATTAGAATATGGATTTACTTTAAGAGAATGCTTTTTTAATTCTTATGTCATCTTTTAATTGATGTGAAAAAGATGAAGATGAAGGATATGAGGAAGATAAGGATGTCAGGAAGATGAAGATGAACATAAGAATGTGAACAAAGAGCTTTCTAGGTTTGACAGAAAAGAAAGAGAACCTGGATGGTTCAATTTCTTGTCCAGGTTTCATTTCTTTTTGGCCCATGTTTTTTTTCTTTTTGTCTAGTTTTTTTTTTTTCTTTGTCCAGATTTAAAAATATGTGTACAGGTTTAAAAATATATGTATGTGTCCATGTTTAAAATTATATGTCCAGGTTTAACAATATCTGTTCATGTTTAAAAATGTGTCCATGTTCAACAATATGTGTCAATGTTTAACAATATGTGTCAAGGTTTAACAATGTGTGTCCATGTTTAGCAATATGTGTCCATGTTTAACCATATGTGTCCAAATTTAATAATATGTATCCATGTTTAATAATATGTGTCCATGTTTAACAATATGTGTCCAGATTTAAAAATATGTGTCCAGGTTTAAAAATATGTGTCCAAGTTTAAAAATATGTGTCAAGTTTAAGAATATGTGTCAATGTTTAACAATATGTATCCATGTTTAACATTATGTGTCCATGTCTAATAACATGTGCCCATGTTTAACAACTATGTATCCAGATTTAACAATATATGTCTATGTTTAACAATATTTGTCGAACTAAATGAGTTTTTTATTGTTCAGCTCAGTCAGACTCTCACAGTAACATGACACAATAGCTTCTCAAATAAAAAATGTCCTGGTTGACCAGTGACCACGGTCCACAGTGTATGTTTTCAGTAGGAAAACCACGTCATTGCTAACGTCACAACCACGGTCCTCGGTCAAAAACATCCCACGCTGGGGATTAATTGCACGTACACGATAGAGTTTTATTTATTTATTTTATTTATTTATTTTTTAGGATAATGTGTGAGATACTAGGCCTTGGAATCGGTCCTACTACAGGTTACCCGGTCTAATTTTAGCCAACACACGCGTCTGTAAGGGGATAATAAGGAATCCTCGCAAATACGTGCGGTGAGAATCGAACCCAGGACTTCGTGCCTGGAATTCTGAAGCCCTAAGCACTGGGCTATGACTTCATCCTCATGATACGAGTTTTATACCTTTGCCAAAAAAATACATAAAAAAAAACTTCGTCCATCTCAAAAAATTGTTTCGCTTTGACTATAGGCACTATTGATCTTATAATTTTGACTCTTTTAATTTTATATAAGCAACGGAAAATATAGTCATGTGAGATATCGTTTGTTTCGCCTCGAAATACACTTTCCAAATATATATATTTTTTTATAATTTTTTGTTATATATAATTAGAGATATTAATTTTTAAAGTCGTGTCTCGTGAGATGTGAAAAATCAAATTGAGTAGATCCAGAAGCAACTTCAAACCATGCACGATCGTGCAAGGTTTACTTGCACGACACATCAGCGGGCCTTTTTAATTTTTGCTTGTTTTCCTCTTTTCTGCTTAGTAAGTATAATCTTATCCATTGATTAAACCTCTGAGTAAAGCCTTAGATTAAATCCTTTCATTTTAGGGTAAACTAGAAATAAGCAAAAGTGGCCCGACCCAATCCGACCCGATTTTTGCGGGCTTTGGACATGAAAATTAGGCACGAATTTGGACCCGGTCCGGCACGGCCCATAATCACCTCTAGGATAAACTCCTTTAAGTAACTCCTCTTTAGCTTGCAAAAATTAGTTTTTGATGAATATTAATAAGAAAATCTCTCTTTGGTGCTTGTTGAACCCTCCTTGGTGGAAAACTTCAAATCTTTCATCCTTTGTGAACGTGAGTCAAGATCTTTCATCTACTTAATGTTGTGATTGGATTTTGTTGCTTGATGATCATTCCTCCTTTGTTTGGTGAATATTATTTATGGTTATTTGCTTGAATGTTGTTGAAGGTTGTCTAGTTTCTTGTGGTGATTATTTGTGAATGAATTTTTAGATTTTTTTTTTGGTTTTTGTTAGTTGTAATGTATCAAACTGAGCCCCAACGTACAACTCATCTCTCATGATAATTGAGCTGTCAATACACGCGGGGGGGGGGGTAGGGGTTGTCGATCCCTGGTCTCCGATGAAACCTGAGGACTTGGTCACCAATGAACCAAGTTCACTCGACTTGTCTATACTTTAATAGCACCCATTATTTAATGATAACTAGTTTTATGACCCGTGATATTCACGGGCTGAACTTTTGGATTTTTGTATGAATTGATTTTTTAATATTATTCTTTTTCCGCAATCGTTGTTCGAATTTAAAATTTTGGATATTTATGCATGTTATAGGTATGATTTGTTAAAAAAGTTATTTGGTGTTTGTAGAAACAAAGATGAAAAAAAAAAGTAATTAATCAAAACCTTTTAACATTAAAATAGGATAAATGGTTATAATAATATTAATAATTGAAATATGAATAGTGAAGTAAAATGAACATAAAATTGAATATAAACACACAAAAAAATGTTATATTAGTTATGAATACATGTTATAATCATCAATTATGAAAATAATATAAAATAATTGAAAATAATATATTATAAATAAATAGATAAAAAAATCTACAAAACAAAACAAAATGAGAACTTTTAATTTTTATATTAAATTGCAATATGGAGGTAATTGTGTTTATGACTATAATGATAAAGTTACAACATAGTTAGAAAACTTGGTAATGGGTAACGAAAGAATATGAATTATAATGAGTTTGCTACATGCATGCTTAATTTGTGTGTATGTATATAGACAAATTTTTTGAGGAGATGAAAAGCCCATATTTTAGGTTTAATTATTTTATGTTTTTTAATTAAAGAATATGAAGTGATATCTAGTTATGGGGTGTGGAATGAAGGTTAGGTTATGTTACATTCTTCTAATTAAAGAAGATGAAGTGAATAAGTGATAATTTTTTATTATGGGATGTGGAAGGTTTTTATGGTGAGGGAATGAGTGTTGATGTGACATTGAGAGGTGGCAAAGTTATTTGTAAGAATTTGTGGGGAGAAGTCATGTGTGTTTTATAGTGAGAGTTTTAATATACAGAGTACTAGCCTATTAGGTATAGATTAGTTAATTACCTCTTACCTACAACATATTACCTAGATTGTGTTTACTTCAACTCATTTAGATAGTCAAATCTCCTACAAGTCTTTAAAAACAATGATCAATGAAAATGCGATGAGATTCATTCCTAAACTCACCTCTAGTTATGCACACATAACGAAGCTAATGGAGTGCCAACTAAACAAAAAAGATCCTTATAAATTCAAAAGATACAAATACTCCTTCATCTTCCATTATCAAGTGCATTTTATATATCCATGTAAACAATGACACTTCATTTTTCATTGCCATGTCAGTAATGAAGTAGTAATTACTTCTTCACGTACTATTGTTGCCCTCTATTTATATATGAACAAATTTCATGTGTTAGCAAGCATTTCACATATTTAGAGCCCTTAACCTGATATGCACTTTTCTGTCTTCACTCTTTATCTATCTATCTATCTATCTATCTATATATATATATATATATATATATATATATATATATATATATTTTTTTTTTTTACATTCTCGCCTTATTACAATAACAACTCGGGCAATGTCAAGCCAAGAGACTAATTCTTGTTAAAAGAAAAGCGTATTAGATGAAGTCAAGTCTTTTGATTTACTGTCATCTAAACTTAAATATTTAAAACAGGATGTTTTAGTGCCATATGTCCACCCTTTAGCCATCCTCCCCATGACACGTCACCTCCCTCACTCACTCACTCATCAACCCACCCATTAATCTCCTCTAATCAAAACTTGTGCGTTACCTTTTCATTTGCATGACTCTTCATTTCAGCTCTTTGCTCCTCAATCGCCACTCTTATTCATTATTGATTGTCCTTCATCTTCCTGCAATCAGTTGAGGATGACAGCCACAATATTAAGTACAGTCCAGTTTCTCAAATTTAAGACCGCAATGCTCCAATTGTTTTGCTCCGCTGCGGATTTGGGTAAGCTTTTGTTGTCATTATTCTGAGTTTTTTCCCATTCAGTTTGATGTTATCAGTTGATGATGTTCAATTTGCTTTGTCCTGAATATAATTTGGGGTTTTTTTCAAAACATATTGAATTTATAATTTCTAAAAAATAAATAAATTAAATAAGAAATTTAATGATAAATTACCTAATTATCTTTCTAATATCTTTAACTTCCTTACATTGCATGTTTTTTAATTCATAACTTTTTTCCATATCTTAATTTAATATTAAATGCATAGTTTTAAACTTTTATCTACGAAGTACATGCTCTTATTTATATGCATGTTCAATTTCTTTATTTGTTTTTATATACATTGTGTATATGAATAGATGTTTCTTATATATTAATGGTAAAACATTGTAATTTTTTTCTTACATAGTCAATTTATAAGCCAAACAAAATTTTGTGCAAGGCACGAGGTTAAAGCTAGTTTTATTTATTATTATGCATCTTTATCTACAAATTATACTAAATTATGGTGTTATTCACATATTAACTTATCAATATGAACATAAATGCCTTTGATAAATATTTGGAATTTTTATTTTTATTTCATAATGCCACATTTGGTCGATTTGCAATTATTAATCTCAGATATTGATTATTTCTTAACAATTTAACCTTTGTTTATTATCTTCATCTAATGTTCTTCTTGACCTATTAATTGTGTCGATTTTCACACTTTAACGCACCTTTACCTAATCTTTAAATTAGTGAACTGTAAACTTCGCCTAAATTTTATTTAGTAATGTTTGCATCTTTCTAACTCTGCCAATTGTTTCAAAATTTACCTTCTCTTTCACTTTTCTCTCTACAAATTGTGTCTCTCACATATCTTTTACCAGCCAACCACCAATACGCACCTCGACTATCAAAAATGACGGAGCAACTGTCGACACCACCAGCTCCGACACCACTAAATGTAAATGAAATTAAAATATAGGTGGGGAGCATGAAAAAAAAGGATCAAACCTAAGGCACGACGTATACAAGATTTGCCCTTGACCTATTTCAATGCTTCAAAATGAATAATTATCATAATAATAATGTCATAATAAAATGTCATAATGTGTAGTATAGGAACTAAAAAAAATAGGAGAGACTATTCTTTTTTTAAATATTCTTTTCTTTTAATGTATAGAATATGACTTTTATGTCTTTGCCCATTATAGAGCCCACATACATAGGATTATGGATACATCATACATCCCCTACACCACAAAGAACACCCTCTTGGCCTCTTCCAACATAAATAAATATTTAATCACAAAAATATTGGGAAAAGAGTGACAAAACCAGTGACATGAGCGGCCTACTATTAATTTATTCATGTGATTCTCTAACTTTATCCAACAAATTCTCAATCTCTCCAAAAAAATTATCGACCTTTATATATAGCCATAATAATAACCATAGCCGACCTTCATTCTTAACAAATCCTCATCTCATTCTCCCACCTCTCAAATCTCCAAAATCTTTCTCATTTCCTTCTTCTAATTATCATTACCCTAATTTTAACAAACCCTCAATTAATTCATTATTATCCCCAAAAATGGCTACTTGTGTTCATTCTTCTAGGGCAGAACCCACAAAAAATTGCGACTCAGATACATCTCAATCCGATCATCATCATTACAGATTTATAAATTACTGCCGACCCACTTTTTCTGATCTTGTTTCCTGCGCACCCATTTCGCAGAACAATCAAAAACCTCTTAATTCAAAAGATTTCATTGAAGATTCGATAGAAGATGATGATGATTTATGGTCAAAGATGGTGGGAGAAGCAATTTCTGATGTTGAGCATGAACCCATTTTGTCAAACTATTATTACAATTCAATTGTTTCTCATAAAAGTTTTGAAAGAGCTTTGGCTAATCATTTAGCATCAAAACTAAGCTCTTCAAGCTTGAATTCAAACACCCTTTTTGATCTTTTTCTGGGTGTTCTTGTTGAGAACAGGGAAATTATGAATGATGTGAAGGAAGATTTGAGGGCAGTCAGAGAAAGAGACCCAGCTTGTATAAGTTATGTTCATTGTTTCTTAAATTTTAAAGGGTTTTTAGCATGTCAATCTCATAGAATAGCACATAAATTATGGTCACAAGGAAGGAAAATCTTAGCATTACTGGTACAAAACAGGGTATCAGAAGTTTTTGCTGTTGATATTCATCCAGGTGCTAAGATTGGGAGAGGGATATTGTTTGATCATGCAACTGGGGTTGTAATTGGTGAAACTGCTGTGATTGGTAATAATGTTTCAATATTGCATAATGTGACATTAGGGGGTACAGGGAAAACTTGTGGGGATAGACACCCAAAAATTGGGAATGGGGTTTTGATTGGTGCAGGGACTTGTGTTTTGGGGAATGTTAAGATTGGTGATGGTGCAAAGATTGGTGCAGGTTCTGTTGTTATAAGAGAGGTCCCACCAAGAACTACTGCTGTTGGTAACCCTGCAAGGCTTATTGGTGGTAAAGAAAACCCTGTTAGGCATGATAAAATACCTAGTTTTACCATGGATCATACTTCTCATGTTACTGAGTGGTCTGATTATGTAATCTAGAACTAGGGTTTGAGATTGGAGGTGTTTTGTTGATCTATTTATGTGCAGGGCTGCACAGTGGCAGATTCGTAAATAAAACCAATTAGCTAGTGCACACGGGTCTGATTTTACATGTAAAATTGTGAATTTGTCACTATGTAGCCTTGCACAATGCAGAACTGGTCATCAGCTTGATTTATGTTATGCTATGCTATGTCATGTGTGTGGATGGTTTTGGTTTATTGAAGTGGAGATTTGATTTCCTCCCTTGAAAATCCGACCACCGTGACGACTACCATGACAACCACCACCACCACGAATCGAGTATGAATTCTGCTCTGAGGCTGAGGAGATTAGAGAAGCTGATATTTGTATGCTAGTCTAGTTCCTTTTGTTCTACTTTTGGTAGTAATAATAATTTTCATAGTTTTATATGTTAGTTACACCTGTGATGAGATGCAATTTGCTTGTAAAATCTTGTGAACTTTGCATATTTATTTTAATATTAATTTTTCCTTTTGCTTTGCTGATTTTCTAAATATGCAAATTATGACAGTTAAAATTTTGCTCTATTTATGTTATTCACCTTGACAAAGATTTTAGCTTTCCGCATAATGAAAACATAGGTAAGTGGCTTTCGTTGGATTCGTCTAACATGTACGAAGTTGTTTTTTATATCTGGTAAATGTACAATTAAAGATATTAATCTTTAAAATTTTGTCTTAATATATGTATGAAATGGAGTATCAATAATACTTAGTATGAAAGACCATCCAAGTAATATATATGGGTTGAGGATGAGGACTTGGCCTGGTGGTCAAGACCTCAGAGGCTCAGAATTTCAGGCACGAGATTTTGGGTTCAATTCTCACCGCACGTATTTGTGAGGATTTATTATTATCTCCCCCTATAGAGTGTCCGATTTAAGATCTAGTATCCCACACATTATTTTACAGAAAAAAAGTAATGTATATGGATGAATACTTGAATGACTTCTCGGTATTGAACCATCAAAGTACGACCATGCTCTTAAAGTGAATTTGTTTAAACTAAACTAAAATTTCAAAAATAATTAAGTCCAAAAGAACTCGTGCTTATGTAGGAGGTATATGCAATAACGCATGCATTCCTAATTTTGCATTGTTTTAGAGAGAATCAATGAAGATAGTGAAATGTTGGCTTAATTCTTGTGTTGAACTCATATTCAGTTCAGTTCACTCTAATTGAGATTTTCAAATAACGTAGTTGAATTCAATTCAAATTAATTCTTTCTTAAAGGACGCATTAATTTTTATTTTCTTAGAAGAATTATTTGAGTGGTTTTTGCTTACCTATGGGCTAAGCATGGAAACAAAAGCAAAAATAAAGTGAACTAAGTAGGCATGCATGAATCAAACCACAATTTTTTCTCTCTTCTTTCTCATCTCAAAAATCTAAAAATTCTAGCCTCTTTTCGAGCCGTAAGAGGCTATCATCATTATCTATTCGATTGTGATAAGCCTCAAATCTTCTTTGATTTATTTTTTGTTTTCTTTGTTTTTGTCATTATTAATTTTTCTTTCTCTCTTCATGAGAGTTTTCTACCCAATGTTTGGATTCTTTGTCTCCTTTAATGGGAGTATTTAATTTTGGGGTTGAGTTTTCTTCTCTTCCTTTATGAAGGATTAAATTTTGGAAGAATTAATTTGTTGATGGAGGCTTATGCGGTATCGAATTAGACCTCAAATCTACTTGTACAATCAATTGGGTTATGTTGTATTCAATTTAAAAACTGCAACAGATCGCAAGACCTTCTTGTAGAAGGCTGCAAAGGACATCAATGTAAAAGACGAGAGAATTCATTAATGTCAGATCTCATCGACGATCGTAGTTTTGTCGAATTAGAATTTTATTTAATTCAATTTTTTTGTATTTGATGGATTTAATCTCTTATGTAGATTTTGTATGACTCTTATATCAATAAAATTATCTTTATTTTTTTTTTAAAAGTAGGTATACATGAAATATTGAAATGTAAAGAATGGATAGGATTTTTAATTGGCTTGGTAGTTGTCATTGAATGAAAAAAGCAATAGCAATATAGCATGCTTAGCTTAGCTTAGCTTAGCTTACCTTACCTTATCTCCCTCAACAGTTTTCATTTTGTTTTTGATATGCATGTTGTGTTGTGGTACAAAGCATATTCTCCAATTGAAAACTACCAAGCACTGCATATGAATTTGATGCCTTTAAGTTTGGATGGTAGCAAGTGAAAGAGCAAAAGAAAATATTTTCCATTATTTCTATTGAGTAATGAAAGCCGCATACGAAGTATAATAAAGTAGATTGTACCGCAATTTTCAACATAGGTAGGGCCGTAGGGGTTCATGCCAATGGTGCTGAAAGCTAGGTTTAGGGACAACCGGGCGAATTCGAAATATTCGAAAACTGAACTGAAATTGACTGAAATTAGTTGAATTGAAGTTGACCCATGATTGTTAGCTAAACGAAAAGGTTGAAATGAACCTAAAAATCATGTAAAGGTATAACTGAAACTAAACATGAATCGAACTGAAATTAACAACACAAAAATGATCTAAAGTGAAAGTGAAAGTGATTTGACCAAAAACTGATTTAAACTGAAATGAAACTATAACTGAAGCTGAATTGACCCCTAAACTAATAATTTGAATTGATGTACACAAAATCTGAATTAGATTTTGACCAAATCTGTGTCAATCATCATGGTGCGAAATTCATGTCATACGAAATTGATATTACTCTATTTCTTATGAACTTCAATTATGAAACTATAATTTAATATTTCGATCATTTAAGTGTTAAATAATTACATTTGGAATCTTACGCGGTTATCAAGAATAGTGACATTGAGGCATAAAAGGCATTTGAAAATAGCATAAGGTCTAACTAAAATTGATTGGGTCTAACTGAAAATGAAGTGAAGTGAAAGCGCAAAAGAAAAGAATCACTATTATTTCGATTGAATAAAGCATGCATATATGAAGTATATTATCAAGTGAAACTTTGACAGTTTTAACATGGGTAGGGTCATAGGCTCATAGGTTGGCGGTAAAATTGATTATTTGGATAAGTTTTGGGTCGTGTTAGATCGTTGAGTTATATCATGATGTGGATTATGTCAGATTAGGTCAACCTGATCAGATTCAACAACTTAGATTGTATTTTCAGATCTAAGTTATAGAATTCAATTTAGGTCTGGATCGGGCCATTTTCGTCATATCAAATTTAGGTTTAGACCAATCCATTTCGAGTTCGAAGCACATAATATTCGGATTTATTTAGGTTCTTATGAATTTTGGATGAGATTGATATTTATTAACTTTAGATTGGATAATATTAGTTTTAGATGGATTATAATTTGGTAATATCAATTTCAAGTATGTAAAAGTAAACTCTTTTTTTTTTTTATCAATTTCGAATAATATTCATATTCATATAAGGATGAGGTCAGGTCAATGTTACCTTGCGAATTAATAAAATAGGTTTGAAGTATTGACAATTATGAACGTACAATTATAAAGCGGATTAACGAGGTTGCGTCGAGCATGTTATAAATCCAAACTTAAATTATTTAAAACATGAAGTTTTAGCTACCACATGTCCACCATTTATCACTCACCCTTATTATTAGAGTTGTCAATTTTCGATCCGACCTGATAAACCCGAGTAACGTAACCCGATCCATAAATAGCGGGTTTTGACAAAAAATTGAGATTTTGACCCGTTTAAACCTGTCTTTTTAAACCCGCTAAAACCTGTTAATTTTTTACCCAACCCAATTCAACCTGGTGAGTTAAACACTTTTTAGTATTTTTATGATTTATTGATAATTTCTATAACATTAGACTATTAAACCTTTATTATCAAATTTCTAAATTGTCATTTTGATCGTTTAGTTGTTGAAAATTATTATAAAAGACGCTATTTATTAATTCTTGTTATTTGGGATATAAATTTAGACTTTTTTGTATTTTTTGTATTTTTTTTTTTTGAAAAGGAAATAAAAGCCGACTATCCCCGACCAAAGTATAAGCCCAGCGCATCCTTGCGCAACATTAAGTAAAAGTGGTGGTCTACCGGATAGAACCAACAAAATATATTGGTATGAGCATGACCTTTGCGAGCTAAGTAATCTGCTGCTTGATTAGTTTCTCGGACTCGATGTGAAATGTTGTAGTTACGAAAGCTTTGTAGGTCTAGCTTAACATCTTGGATTATGGAGTTGATTTCCCAAGGTGTCTTCCAAATTGCTTTTATCGCGTTTGTAACAGTTATGTTGTCTCCTTCAATCAGTAGGTTATCAATGTTTAGCCTTCTTGCTTGGTGAATTCCTTCTTTCAAGGCTGAGGCTTTTGCGAACAAAATAGATGAATTTTTATGGAGTGCTTTTGCCCCAGCAATCACTATGTCTGCATTATGGTCTCTTATGATAAAGCCAAGAGCACTTGAGCTATTGTTGATTTTTGATCCATCAAAATTTAACTTTAACATATTTTGTAGGGGCGGTTCCCAATAGGGGAGGCAAACAGATCAGATTGGGTCAGCAGGTTTTCAGGTCAGCTAACCCTGACCCAAACCTAACCTATTTGTATTTCAGGTAGTGTTCGTGTCGACCCATTTAATTTTTCGTTTTAAAAATCTCAACCCTAACCCGCTAATTTTGTGTTAGGTTCAGGTCGTGTTAGCAGGTCATGTCAGCCCCTAAGCATCCCTCAAAGCTGAAACTACGAAATCAAATTAGAAACTTTAAAAATCGTGTCATTTCAGGTTGTTTTCAGGTTGAAAATGTCAACCTGAACATAACCCATTTAATTTCAGGTCGTGTTCGTGGCAACCCATTTAATTTTTCGGGTTGAAAATTTCAACCTAAACATGTTATTTTCGGGTTAGGTTCAGGTCTTCTTAGCAGGTTGTGTTAGCATTTGCCGCCCCTAGTTCCCAATTTACTGTGTGTGGAGAGCTCTTATTTTCAGTGGCAATATTTGTTGTGTTATGAAACTGCAAAGCAATGTTTGCATCCTTACTCTTTCTTAAATTTAGAAGGTAGTTCCTTGTCAAATCTATTATCTGGTTGCTAGAAAAGCTTTGTTTATTAAAGACGAGCTTATTGCGGGTAATATAATCCACATGAACCACTAGACAACGCTCCATCTTGAAAACAATTCAACTCCAATTTCATTTTTAATGTTGCATAGGTTTTGCATCATATCTAAATTATCAATATGATTGGGAATTTTCCATCCTTGTTGCTCTAATATATTCCTGACTTCCGTAGCTTTCGGGCACTTAAAAAGTAAGTGACTCAAATCTTCTAAGTGATGATTACAAGAGTGACAATAAGCCACATTATTACGAGTTAGCCTCTCATTTGTGGGAAGACCATCGTTACAAATTTTTCATAAAAAATGTTTGATCTTTGGTGGTATATCTAGTTTCCATATCCAAATATAAGATATTGTATTCGGTCTATTATAGTATGTGTAGCCTTGTAGGAATAGGGCTGCTGACTTTGTCGAAAAATTGTCATTTGGTGAAGGTCCCCATAAATTTTTGTCTGGTAAAGCATTATTTGGGATAGGAATATAAAGTTATTAGGTCCACAATCCAGTTGGGAAGATTTTGATTTAGTTTTTCTTTGTTCCATTGATTTTGATTTGTTATGTATTCTACTACTCTTTAACCTTCTCTTGGGGATTAATGTTATCTTGGTTGATTATTTCCACTAGTGGCTTAGGTAGAACCCAACTATCTTTCCAAAAATTAATTTTTTCGCCATTCCCCACTTGCCATTGTAATGCTTTTTTAATTAATGGCCTTAGTTTCATTTGGTTCCTCCATTCCACGACGCTGTAGATGTTGCTTTATAACTAAATAGATCAGTCTTCTTTAAGTATTTCTTGCTAACTAGCTTGACCCATATGTTGTCAGGTTCATTGACTATTTTCCATAATAATTTAAGTTGGAGAGCTTTATTAGTAGTCTTGGCTTTCCCGATTCCCAGTCCACCAATTTTTTTTGCTTTACATATTCTATCTCATCTAATTAGTAGACATTTTTTTTTTTTTGTATAAATAAGGTTATAAATATTAGATTTAGAACATAAATAATACTGCGGTTACAAATCTTTTAACCCGTTGGGTCAACCCGAACCCGGAGGATCTGGGTCACGGATAAGATATCTAAAATCTGAACCCGATTACAACCCGCTTTGAGTAACCCGAAATTGGTATCAAGTTAGCATAACTCGACCCGACCTGTTTGACAGATCTACTTATCATCTATGTCTTTAAAAAAAACTTATTTGTTTAATACCATCTACAATCAATTTACTCAACCTTTCAATTTCCTCTTTTTTATTTCAAATAGTGATAATTTGTCTATTCCGTTCCCTGTGCAGTTGATAAGGTTTGGCACCCCTTCACCTTCTTTAATTTTTCTATGATAATATATATGGTAGAAAACTTCTCATAATCACATTTTTTTTTTTTAAAAAAAAAAATCCTTACTTCTCAAAATCAAATTATGGGTAATTCTCTTTCTCTTTATTTTATTTTTGAAATTGGATGGTTGAGATTCATTTTTTGATGATGAATTGATAAGTTTAAGAAGACATCACTGATGAATCACTATCCTCTTTGTTTTTTTGGGTCCATTTCTACTTCATATTTTTCTTCTTCGTATCATTGCATGTATACCCTCCTTTTGTTAATTTTATGGATGTATTTGTCTATTCTTGATTATCATATTTGAATATGATTTTAGAGTTTCCCCTTAAATGTAATAGAAAATTCAAAGTTGTTAATAAGAAGTATGACAAGTAATATAATAACCAATGGTTTTGATTTCCATGACCAAAGAACTATATCTTGAAGACAGACTTTCCACATTGTAAGTAAAATTTTGTTACCAAGCTAAAAGTATTACAGTAGTTACCAATTTGCTCGATCTTCTCAATTTCTTCGAATCTTTCACCTTTTTTTTTTTTTTTATTGATTTTGCTTTTCTTATATAAATAAATGCCTAAAAGATCAATTAAAAATTATATGCGTAGTGTAAAGGTCTTTTAGAAGTGAGTTTAGCTTCATGAAATTGATTTCAAAGATTTGGAGAATATAATATTTTCTTGAATGAAAGGAAAATAGTAGGTAGAGAGTGGATAATTTTTTTAATAATCAATAGATCAAATCCCTTTAATTCACTTTTTTTAGTTTAGAATGATTGATTGAATTTGCTTGAATGAAAAAAAAAAATTAATGCATTGTAAATTGAGACTAGATAAATCTTTATGCATTTTTTTGGGGTCCCAATAATTTTGGTTGTTTCCAATTTTTATTGAGATTAGTCTTATTTTCTTTAGGTTTTGAATTTTCATCCTATTTATGACTATTTTTCAGGTTGTTATAATTGGGAAAATAATCTAGATTTCTATGGTATTGGAGTTCGACATCAACTCATTGATTGAAACAGTTCGTGTGCAGAGATTGTGGAGAGCTTTATCTGGAAAGATGTAAAGACATCGAAAAACTCTACTCACGTTAAGATAGAAGTGGTGGAATATGAGCTGTATTTTAGGAGGCAAATAGTAATTGCTTTGATTGTGAGAGTTATGTCTCTTCTCCATATCCAGGGCTAAGATCTATGTTATCATTGTAAATGTCGTATAGTTAATTATTAATGATTTTTTTTCTCGTAAAAAAATTTGAATGGTTGTTACTCGCTTATTGCCTCTGCTGTTCCATTATACTTATACCATTGTACCAATTATGTTAGACTATATTGAATCTGTTTTTATTATTCCCTCCATTTTTTAATTGTTACACTTTGACTTTTGACACTATTCACAAAGTGCACTTTGACCATTATTTGTGATTTATAAGTAAGGAAAAACATAGTCAAGTGCGGTCTCGTTAAAATTGTCTCAACATTTAGTTTTTTAATATCTAATTTTCATAATTTTTACAAATACATATACGATTAGAGATGATATTCTGAGTTGAATTAATAAGATACATAGTGTATGAGGACGTAGGTCTTAGTTTGGTCGAACCTCATTAAATTTGGTGTCTCTTATCTTTATCTTTGTTTAATTTAAAAGAAAGAATTTTAAATTTACAATTAATATACCAAATACTCATTACTCCCCTCTTGATTACATTCAACCCCTTTAGTTGCAACCAAGTTATCGCCCTCAATTTCAACATTGATGAACTCAAACGAGGACAAGAAGTGAATCCCATTACGCATGGCGACAATTTTTGCTAGAAGAGGTATCGAGGTAGAAGTCTGGGTGGAGCCATCGACCATTGGGGTTACGAACAATGAATCTTGTCGCAGTTTAAGAAGAGATATCATGACTGCCATCACAATTGAGTTTGAATGCAGTAGGAAATGATGGTGCCAAACGACAAGGAAATGGGTCAGGGGGTGAGCGGTCAATGTAGAGATGGAGGTGGAATTAGAGAATGAGTATTGGGATAAGTAACTGTAGAGGACGAATTATCTAAACGACTTCGAACCTCTCATTTTACAGTGGATGAAAAAGAGTCTGATTGATGTTTCATAGAATATGACAGAGTTTTGTCAAATATGACAGAGTTCTGTCAAATATGACAGAGTTCTGTCAAATATGACAGAGTTCTGTCAAATATGACAAAGTTCTGTTCTTTCCAAATAGACCAGAGAGAATAAGTGAGCTTAAGAATAAGGGACGTATGATGACTATGAGCATATAATGAGAAAGCAGACGGTATCGTGCAAAAATTCAACCATCATTTGGCTGATATTTAAAGAGCATAACTAAGGAACAATGTAAAAACTAAAAAGAGAAGATCCAACCACTCATCATGGGCAAGACAAATGGGGCATGAGGTTAAGGAAATGACATGCCTAGCATGAAGAGTATGAAGAATTGGTAACCCTCGTTTTAACATATTTTTTTTGGATAATATGGGGGTACTAGGCACGAGCCAAGTCCTGCTGAAGGTCAATCGGCACAATTTTGCTAACACATGCATCTGAAAAGGAAAAGATAAGAAATCTTCGTAAATGCATACAGTCATCCTGATAACATTGATTTTCAATCTGGATTTGAATATATATACTCTTAGTAATCATTTTTATAAATTTACAAATATAGGTCCCTTGGTATATATTTTGTAACATTTATTGGGTATGACTTGGATGCTACTCGATTAGATATAATGTAGCACTCAATTCATCAATTGACTAGTACAATGTGCAATGTGAAATGTGCATGGAGGATGGATGCCCCTTGGCCCTTGCTTAAATTTCAAAAGCTTGTCAAAAAAATAAAAAATAAAAAATAAATAAAAGAATGATATAAATTTGAATTTTCTTTGATTCACTCCGTAGTTTCTTTTCAGAATGAGAAGGCACTGATTTTGATTGTAATTTTTGATACACCTGCAAGTCTTCCTTTAGATTATCACCGGTCGGGTTTAGATCCTCTAGAGTTCAAGCTTTTGTAGAGTTGTAGATTTGTGAGAATGAGTGTTTTATATTATTTTTTATTTTACTTTAATTTTTATTAGGTAAATTTATTGTAGCAATAGATTTTGATTTGTGTGGTATAGATCTCTTGAAATCTACCAACTCTAGAGGTTCAAACTCTAGAGGATTTTAACCCATCACCGGTCGGTCTAGAAGGATAATTGCATTTTAAAAATAATTAACATAACAATTTTAACTAATTAGGTAAAAAGTTATACTTCATTCATTCTAACTTAAATGCAACAAATGACTTTTTTTATATCTCACAAATAATATCTATTTGTTGCGTTTAATTTGGAATGAATGAAGTAGTTTTATAACTACAAAAGTTACAATTTCTTACCTAAAAGCTTTTGCTACACCTGTCTGAGAGGTGAAATGATAGTCAATGTGTTAGTTTGTTCCTTATATCGACTTTGTGGCACCTTGGTATACACACCTAATCTTTATAGCTTAAACTATTATTGTATTAAAAAAGTCTTCAATATCAATAAAACTTCTCAGTGACCACACATTATTTGCAAACCATGTAAATTTTGTATTTATTATAACACAATATGTTAGGTGTATGGCTCGAATTTTGGCTCTCGGGTTGCATAAAACACGTTTTTGGGCCTCACCCGGTTGGTCAGCTTGCATGACCCGATCGGGTGGCATGGTCGGGTTGGCCAACCCGATCGGGTACGTGGCTGCTAAGGCGATTTTGGGCATTTTTGGGACTGACCCGATCTGGCGGGACACCTGACCCGATCATATCGGGCCACCCTCGTTGTTCTTTTTTTCTTTTTTCTTCGTGTCTTTTGGCCTTCTGTTTTCAACTTTTATTTCTCTACTTGTTGTTTGTGGCTGTTTGTATTTTGCTTTAATGGGCATTAAAAAACCCCTTTAATCATGTCTTTTGGGATCCTTTTTGTCTTATAAATATGGCCTCAAGTTTTAGCAAAAATCATCACACAATACATCATTTTTTGTTTAAAAAGTTTAAGTTTTGTGAGCATTTCTTTGAGAGCCTTTTGTGTGTGGGGGGTACTATAATTTCTCCCTTTGAGTTGTTCCTCCATTATTGTTATTAGTGAATCCATCCTCTTCCTACCCTATTTTGTTATTTGTTTTCTTTATTTCACAAATTTCTACTATTCTCATATTTATATTAAAGTACTTAACATTCCAATTGACAACAACCATCTTCCGCGTATATTAATTTTTCCTAACACAATATAATGAAATATCTACAAACCATTATATTTTACTGGTAAAAGAATAACAAAAAAAGAGCACATTATGCTTAGTCCAAAAACTTTTCTATCTGGTTGCGTAAGAGCAGCCAACATTGCCATTAAAAAAGATTTTTACAAAGGCAATCAATCTATTTTAAATTCCTAATGAGGACATCTACAAGAAAAGTGGCTAATCTTGTCAAATTATAAAACTATAAAAATTACTAATTCTATCCAAAGGAAAAAAAATTTATACTTTACTTGCTAAATAATAGAAGTGGGCCGGTTTTGTGCATTATTGATGTTACTAATTAGAATTTAAAATAAGATATTGCCTTTTCAATTCTAACACTACTCATATTTAATTTCTGATAGCATTTTAAATCAATTTTAACTATTCCATATGGGAGATATTTTTAAATAAATATGGTTTACAAATTAGTATACAATGGTTCGGATTGATTTAATTCATCCTAAAAATATAGATATCTGATAAAATTATCTTATTAAGAATGCGTTCGATTCAACTTATTTAAGCACTCTAATGCTTATTTCAGAAAAGTTCAGTTCGGATCAGAAAAATTCATATCAGATCAGTTTAGAAAATTTCAGAATAGATAAGAAAAGTTCAAATCAGATCAGAAAATATAACTATAAAAATAACTACAATTAGAAAAAATTCAGATCAGAAAATTTCAGACGAATCAAACGCATCCTAAGGGGCTGTTTGGTATGAGGGTTTCAGTAACAGGAAAGGGAATTAGCATCCTAAGTTACCTTTGTTTATGTTTGTTAGACCATTTTAATCATTCCCTTTACCCCCTTCATTCCACCATTTCCCTCTACCACCATTCCCACCCCAATTCAAGGGAATCACCATTCCTTCAAAATCCTCTTCACCTTTGACCATATTTGACCACCCATCTTCACCCACCCACCACCAAAAAAACCTAACCCCCACACAAACCACCTCACCTGAACGGCTGAACCCATGACCACCCTCACACCACCCCACCACAGAACCCTAACCCACAACCACCCTCACACCACCCACACGGCACCCACACCACGAAACCCTAACACCACCCACACCACCCAGCCCACGACCACCCTCACTCCACCCCACCCACCACGAAACCGTCCCTAACACCACCTGCACCACCCACACCACGACCACCTAACCTCACACCACCCACACCACAAACCCTAACGCCACACGCACTCCACCCCACCCACACCACGAAACCCTAACACCACCCACACCACACCACCCACCACCCAGTCCACGACCACCCACCACCCCATGACCCAACTCTAAACACCCCACCTGAACCAACACAAAAACCCAGGAAGAGAAAGAGAAAGAGAAAGAGAGAGAAGAGGGGCCCCCGCGGAACTGCCGTGAGGGGGGGACGACGGCGCGACGGCACTGCTGTGAGGGGGACGACGACGCGGTAGGCCCGACTGTGAAGGAGACGACGGCGTGGTCGTGCAGTGGTTGTGGTTGTTCTGATGGAAGAGAGAGATGATGGTTATGGTTTTGAGGAGAGAGATGATGGTTATGGTTTTGAGGAGAGAGATGGGTAATGTGGTGGTTTTGAGCAGAGAGATGGATAATATTTTACCAAACTTAAGAATGAGGAAAGGGAATTCTATTTCTTTCCTTCCCTTACCCTTTGTTTTTTCCTTTCTTTTCCCTAATATTGAACCAAACAGCCCCTAAGTATGTCTGTATGGGGGTAACAATTATTAGTTTTACAATAACCTTAAGCATTGTGGACTAATTAGTATACACTCATTCTGCACAAGATTTTTTTTATCTCTATTATATAAGCCAAGGGAGGAGCTATGGCCCCCCTAGAAAAGTCCGTCTTACCCTTCAAATTTTTCTAAAAATTCAATTTGCATCACTCCAACTTATTATGGAAAGTTATTACAATTTATTAAACTTTTTTAAATGAAAATATTACAAAATATGAAATTCGTAAAAATAAATTAAAAATACCAAAATTCGTATTTTAAAATTCTCTATAAATAGATATCCAAATTGATATAGTTTGTCACATAAAAATTTTACCTTTCGATTATTGTAGACATTTGATAGCCGATAGAACATAGTAAATAAAAAAGTATGTTTATGATTATGTGAATTTGAAAAATATTTTAATTTTTCGAACAAATAACATTCGTTTTTTATATTTAGACAAATTAAAAGATACATTTAAAATATATGATCGCACGCAAAGCGTGCATAGAAGGCTAGTAGTACATGGTATAGCACTATAGCAGCAGTGAAATTATATTGGAAAAATGGAAGTAAATAATCTCACCTTTGTTGTATCCGCTCAAAATAATCCCACCTTTGGTTTATTTCAAAATAATCCCACCTTTCTACGTGGTCTGCTTAAAATGGATTATGTAACTGGTAACCTG
Organism: Salicornia ramosissima; assembly: GCA_951394345.1. NCBI lineage: Eukaryota > Viridiplantae > Streptophyta > Magnoliopsida > Caryophyllales > Amaranthaceae > Salicornia > Salicornia ramosissima. Next base: position 49,423,021 of record OX596235.1, on the reverse strand, counting down.
TTGTATTGGTAAATGTTTTCAAATGATTTTCATTAATTACCTTTTAACAACTGTCAGTTCCTTTACCCTCCAAAATTTAACTCACCCTTTTTCCCAAACAAATCTCTTGCTAAGCTCCTTCTTCCTCAAGCTCAAATTCCTCCATTATTGCAGCAGATTGGTGTTCATTGAGGACGTAAAATCCTATTGATAGGGTTTGTTCAGAAGAATTTCAACTTCGATTCCCACCATTTTCGTGCAATTGTCTACAGTTGATTGAACCAAGCATTGAGGTAAGGTTCTTAGCAATCGTTTATACTTGGTTTTGTAATGAGATGATTTCTTTTTTTTTAATGTGTGTATAATTGTGTGAAAATGTTGTTAGTTCGTTTGTTATTTTTTGTTCTGAATTATAATTACGAATTTGTACGGTTTTTGTTCCATTTTGTTCAATATTGAATGTTGTCAGATTTAGGGTTTTTTGCTAATGAGTTTGTGATGATATGTTGTAATTCTGCATTTTTGTAGATTATTTAAAATGATGGAAGAGTCTGTGACACTGAAGTTTTATCATGGTGGGTTGTTCAAAGAATCAAAACATGGTTTAATATACTGGGTGGGCAGATTAGGTCTTTTGATGTGGATCCTGATGAGCTGTGTTGGTTTTTTTTTTTTTTTTTTTTTTAGGATTTGGCTAAGAAGTGTGGTAATTATAGGCACATAGAGAAGATATATTGCTTAATTCCTGGGTGTGGGTTGCAAGATGGATTAAGACATGTTTATAATCACACTGAGGTAAGAGAGGTAGGTGAGATTGTATTGAAGTCTAGAACCATTGACTTGTATGTGGTCCATGGAGTGGACAAACCAGCTGAGACCTTAAATGTTGATGATGCTTTTGTGAGTGAGTTAATTAAAACACCTCATTTATATGCTTGAGGACATCAGAGATGCACTAATGCAAAGTCTGGTGGAAAAGAGGCAAGAGATGGAAAAATCAACAGCTAAAATATGCCAAAGAATTCAAGTCAAGCTTGAAAAGAAAAAGGATAAGGCTAGAAATTGTCTTGTACTACCATCGAGTAACAATCTGTTCCAAGTGAATCACAACTTGGACACTTTGACTGTTAACTTGGAAGCAAGAACTTGTGCTTGTAGGAAGTGGGACCTAACTGGCATCCCATGTTGTCATGCTATTGCAGTTGCATTCTTCTGCCACAAAACAACAAAAGAATTTGTGGATCCTCACTTCACTAGGGAGACTTATTTGAAGTATTATTCTTTCTCCATCCCACCATTGGATGGAGAAAGAAATTGGCCAAAGAGAGACTTGCCAGTGGACCCTCCTCCTATAAAGATTGGTCCTGGAAGATCAAGAAAGAATAGAAGGAAAACTCCATAGGAGGAGCCAAAGAAGAAAGGGAAGCTTAACAAACATGGCATGGAAATGACATGCACATTATGCAAGGCAAAAGGGCATAGCAAAAGAAAGTTCCCATTGAAGGACGATCCTCCAGTTCAGCAAGATCCACCTCAAAAAAGAGCAAGGGGTAGACCAAGGAAAGATGGTGGAGGTGCACCACCAACTGATCCAAGCTCCGCAACTACACAAGAATTTGATCCAAGGCCATCCACTGCACATCATAGTGCCACAGTAGAGCCTAGTAGATTGGGAAGAGGTGGCAGGGTCATAAGGGGAGGTAAGGGAAGCAGAGGTGGCAGAGGTAGTGGGAATACAGGAGACAGAGTTGATGGGAATGTTGGAGGCGACAGAGGAGGCAGAGGCGATTGAAATGTTGGAGGCAGAGTTGGTGGAAGAGGTACTGGTGGTATAGGTGGTGGCACTAGAGGAGGCAATGGAAGAGGAAGGGGTAGACAACACCAACCACCTCAAGGCTTTGGGGTGCTTATAGGAGGTGATAGATCTGCCTACACTAATGTAAGTACTGGAATGCATCCCTAACTTCAACAATTTTGTGTACTTTGTCCAACTTCATGATAATGTTTATTTTGCTTTGTTATTATGTTGATGTCTGGAAGAATAGGCCTATCTCTTATTACAAGATCAGTTCTTGCAAACTCTTTCACACAACATTCAAGTTCCTAAGCATGGCATTTTTTTTGCTATTAATGTATTGACAAGTGTTGTCTTATTTTGCTATCAATGTATTGAACTTACTTAAGTGCCTCTATGACTTTTGTAATTCTCAACCTAATACCCTATCTTATTTTGCTATTAATGTATTGAACTTACTTAAGTGCCTCTATGGCTTTTGTAATTCTCAACCTAATATCCTATGTTATTAGTATATAGCTTTGTAATTCTCTATGGCTTTTGTAAATTAAATAAGCTTCAAAAGATATAATCAAACTAATTCCATTGTAAATATATATTTAAGAGATTGTAACCATGCATATACAAAATCAGGTCCTAAAGAACCTATTACAATCATCATACACCTTAATTAACCTGCTCTAACCATACTAATACCATAAATTCATCATAAGTAGTCAGTTACATAAATTAACGCTAACTTCATCAGCCACCCACTAACTTTATCAGCCCCTAACCATAATTAACTAATTGTTCATCATGAACATGAATGCCAAAAAAAACCCAAGACAGAACTAAATAATCCGTGAGCTTCTTATCAGCAGCAGCAATGTATAGCTCCTCCTTGGTGGTGACGTTCTCAAGAGTAGCTTGTTCAAGCTCATCCTGCAACTTCCTCTTCAGTTCCTTCAAGTAGTCCACTTCTTCCTCCAAGTCAATTACCCTTTCTTGCAGTTCCCTAACTTCATCAGGAACATCAGCTCATTTGAAGTAGCCACAAGTTCTCTGTAATTTCAACAAAATAAAAATAAAAAACCTAACTTACATGCCAGTGAGAGCATCAATAAAAACGTCTTCCACGAGTTGGGCCTTCCACGCCAACGACCCTTGTAACGACCCGACTTTATAAGCTGTCGATTTACGGAGGAAATCGACATATGGATCATTACCAAACAAAACATGACAAACATAATTAATTTCAAAAGTCTATTTATTTAATTATTAACTAATGGAAAGATAAAATGTTCCAAAAGTCCTTATTAAATACCAAAAATACAAATAAAACTGTTCCTTCCCAACAGGCTGGGCAAAACTAAATGATAATGAAATAAAAGAGCATAAAATAGACTCTGGTTTCTCTCTACAAATCTTGCTAAGGCACACAACCCGAACAAAACGTAAGCTCACTTATGGTTCAGCATCATCACCTGAAATGGGGGGGGTCCACCGTCAGTGGGGAGTAACTAGGCTGTCCCACTTAAATGTGGAACCATTAACCATATAATATCATAGAATCAACCAAGAAATTCATACAAAAATACATGTAAATACGTATAAAAATACATACCAGAATACGTATAAAAATACATACGGGATACGTATAAAATACATACGAAATACATATAAAAATACATACGAGACACGTATAAATACATACGAAATACGTATAAAAATACATACGAGATACGTATGAAATACATACGAAATACGTATAAAAATACATACGAGACACGTATAGAATACATACGCAATACGTATAAAAATACATACGAGATACGTATAAAATACATACAAAATACGTATAAAAGTACTTATAAAATACGTATAACATACACATAAAATACATGCCCATATACGTACAAATACATATACAAATACATACAAATTACATACGTAAATACATACGTGTCAGACGTACGCAGCGGAAGACTTACCATATCATACTTATACAATACATAAATAACATATGAATACATACATAAATACCATAAAAATACGTAAATACATACATAACCAGATCAATCATATCCCAACCCGTGAAATACTTATCTTATCATATTATCACCCAAAACCCTTCTTTTAACTATCTTCTTAATTTTATGGACCGGTCATTATAGCTCGTAAGGATGCCCGTGTACATCCCAACTTTCCTAAAATGCGCCGGGAAGAACCCGTGTATTCTACCCGTAGCTCTCCTTTGCAAGAACTAAGCCTAAGATATGGCCATAACTCCTAAATAGTAGCTCGTGTACTACTACTTAGACGACTACACATCTTAAGATCCAGAACTGCCCAGAGACCGCAATAGGGCAGTGGCTTCGACTTAACCTAATCTGGTGACCCGTGTATCACCAAACAGACGTCCGTTTCTTATCTTATCTTATCGACATGGCCATCGTGAGACCAATACTTCTTATCATCTTATAACTTATTCTTATCATCATATTATTCCTTTCCTTCATATTGCAACCTATCTTATTATTAATTCCTTTTATTCCTTTAATTACTTTAATTCCTTAAATCATAATCTAAATTATTATAAGCCAAAAATTAAATTAAAATTGATCATGATACTCTCTTTGCCACTCGACATTTTCACACAATAAATCAACAATTAATTCAATTCTTTAAATAATCAAATAAATAATTTAATAAATCAATCAATTAACCATATAAACAACAATTACCAACTAATATTGCATAAAACATGATAAAAAACCTTTTTTCTACTTAGACCACTCGACATATATATAATTAAAATAACCAAAATTAACACTTTAAATTAATTATACACAATTATCAAGAAATAATCATATAAACTTAATAATAAATAATAAAATCATATTTTAAATATTGAATCATCAAACATGGACCAAAACAAGATCAAAATCAATCCCTTAATATTCATATGTCACACGGCTTTCACGGCTAATAATAATATCAAGATAAATTTCAAGAATTACTAATATCATGATTAAATTAAAGATTAAATTCAAGATTTACTAATAACTCAAGACTTGCAACCAGATTAATCAAGAAAGATTAGATTTTTATTTCCTTTTAATCACTTAGACCACTCGACATCTTCATACAACAAGAACAAATTTATAATTTTAATTCAAGGCTTTAATTAAACAATTAAATAATCATAATCATCAATTTAATCCAAGAAAATATCATAAAATCATCATGAAATCATATTATTTCACTCGACATATACTCGAAAAGTTCAAGATCAAGGATCAAGAATTATCATGTAATAATTCAAGCAAACATACCATTAAAGATATTATTTCATGCATAGAATTAATTAAAATAATGAAAGATTCATAAAGATTACATAAGATATCAAGAAAATAACATAGATAATTACATCACATGGTTCGAAATTTTCTAGCCTATCATGATACTAATTCTATCAATTTTCTTAGTTTAATCCTAATTAACTATATGGAAAACTAATACCAAATTCAAGGAGGATAGTCTAGTTACCTTGAATCAGGAAGAAAAACAAGAACTTTCCTTTGCTTTGTTTCGAAAATTCCACACGGCACAAAGGTTATTTTTGGTGAGCTTTTGTGAGTTTTAGAGTTTTGATATTAGGATACTAAGATATTTGTTCCCTATTTAATTATAAAGAACAAAAGAAACAAATAAATAAAAAAAAATTAATTTGAAGGGGGGGCTGTGAGTTTAGAGGAGAAGTAGGAGGAGATGGAGTGAATTTAGGTGCTACACAAGTTGGTTGAGAAAAATAAGATTTTTAGGTTGACTAGAATCATCAAAGAAAATAAGACTAGATATTTAGAAATTAAATTAAATAATATCAATAATTAAAAATAATCCTTGGCCATTTTGTAAGGGGGCCGGCCAAGAGAGGAAGGATTTGGGTCTTTAGGCCCAAATTCAAGATAAGGAGAAGAATTAAAATTAAACAGTCCAAATAGTTGGGCCCTTTGGACTTAGATTAGTAGATTAATAATAATTAACCACAAAATTTTCTGGCCCAAAATTTCGGGTTATTACAACCCTTATTGGAGCAACTTCACCATGATAGCACAATAATACAAGAAGGGCATTCGATAATGACCTAGATCTTGAGGATGACTGTGAGTTTGAAGAAGCCATGACTTAAAAAAATGGAGCCCTAGAAATTTTTATGGGAGAAGAAAATAGAGAGATGAATGAAGAGGAAGTAGGAGGCAGGAGGGTGTATTTAAAGAGGGAAGTTGGGAAACATTTATTACAATGTTATAATTAGGAGAGGCTACCTGTTAGAATTTGAATTAAACCTCTTACAACCGGTCAAAAATGAATTGGGTCCATTTTAAGCATACTAGGTAGAAAGGTGGGATTATTTTAGAATAAACCAAAGGTGAGATTATTTTGAGCAGACACACCAAAGGTGGGATTATTTATTTCCAATTTTCCAATTATTGTCGTGATTGTGTTAATGATGTTTAGTTGGCTTTAGTACCACGATTGAACTTTTCTCTTGCCTTGTCCTGTAACTTGCTCGGGAAGAGCAAGGGTTAAGTTGGGGGGATTTTGATATATGCTATTTACGTCTCATTATTTCCCTTGATTTTAGTGCTTTTGTCAATAATTTACATGTATTTCTGGCCTTATTTAATTTGGTAACTCTTGCTCTTATTGATGATTTTATGGTAGCTTGATGGAACGGTCGGCCAATTGTATAGTATATTATGATCATATTAGTAATAATAATAATTGGGCTTGAGATTCATATCATGAGTGTTTCAAATGCCAGAATTAAAAATCATAATGGATTGTTATTCGATTATAAGTGGTGGTAATGAAAATCAAATTATAACCAATTTTGGAAGGAAATCAAAATTCATTCCAATCGTGGTATAGTTTAACTCCAATTTATCTAATTTTCTAACACAAATAACCATTCCTATCCAATACCACCATCCTCAATGGTAATGGATAATAATAGAAAATAGGAAGAAAATTCAAATTTAAGAATGAAAATATGTTTTCCATATATGGATTATGAGACTATTTCTTAACAAAAATACACTTTAAATCCATTACCATTAACACAATTTATTACCAAATACTAAATGGACCGTAAGTGTATGTGTTGATTACTTGCCCTCTCCCTCTTAGATACGAATATTGAACTAGATTAGCACCTGTGTGTTGCACAATTTATGCAAAATAATGATAATTTTAATTTTACAATATAAAGTATCATTGAATCAATGCTAATTTAGAAAATCTTGACATAGTCGAACTAAATAAAGATCACCGTAAGATGCATGGTTAAATTGCTACTTTTTTTTTATGAAATTTAAGTAATCCATATCCAAATTGCATTATGTAAATGATGGAGGGATAAATAAAATTGTAATATTAGTTCTTCCATCTTGTTGTTTTTCAAAGAAGCAAGACAAAAATTGTTGTAAATTGAAACACCATTTATTGTAAATTGAAACAACATTTATTGTAATAGTTGACAATTCCAACACTTATAATAATTAGTTTTTTTCTTTTGAAAAAAAAATTTATGTCATATTTAATTTTGAAGGGAAAATTTTCATTGAGAATTTGACACATGTATGTCAATGATGATGCAAACAATGTTTTGTTTTAGTATAAGTCATAGATTGGGTGATTTTTTTTTTTAACAACAAGAGAAGGAAAAACAAACAAGAAACAACCGTCATTTCATTCCCCAGGTCTCCGAGCTAAGGTAGCCTGCTCATGGGCTTGTGAAAATGAGGGCACAAGGAACATAGAAAATAGTACAATAATTAAGAGGATTACAGATATCTTTAATACTAGAGACTAAGGACACCACATCAGGAGGTCCCGGGACATTCATACAGAAGCATTTGACCAGGATCTGCGAGTAACACTACATTTTGGCCAAGCGGCCGCTTGGATCTTTCTAAGCGGCCGCTTGGGCGCAAAGAGCAGGCAATAGATCATTATTTGCTCCAGCGCTCGCTTCAAAGGCCAAGTGCCCTGCTTCATTATTATATTTCTCTTGTAATTTTGGGGGTTATAAATAGCCCAAACCCTAGAAATTTTATAACTCAACTAATATTAGAGGCTCATTAGGTTAAGGCAGTTTAGTTTTTGCTCTTCCTCTTCTCCATATTCATTCCAAGTTTTTACTAGTAATTATCCATAACTTCCCTCTTGTGATTTCCTTCTTCAATTTATGCAAGCTCTTAGTCCACTTCCTCTTGTTCTTCATCGTCAAGGTAATTTTATTGCTTTATTTTACTTCAGATTTCATTGCTTTAGATTTCATCCCTAACACCTAGGAAGACCCTTCACTATGAAGGAGGTCATAAGTCTCTTTTTTTCAATGGTTCCACGGAAAGACCTAGGACCATACGGTGTCCAAGCTGTTTTTATCAACAGAACTAGAATGGGCTAAATCAGATGTGATTACAACCACACCGAGTTGGAAAGTAGATTTTTTGTAACAGGCACAACCTGTTACATTAAATAATACTTGTTGTAATGGGGGCAGTTGCAATGATCGATGATTGTTACAATAAGCCTGTTACCTAGCCAGGCACTTCAGGAAGGCCTACATCTTTTCTCTAGGACTTTGGGGCAAATTTTCAACTACTCCATGTGCACTCTTACCTAGCCTGAACTCTATTGAGATAAGAAAAGAGTGGCTCACTAGCCTTTTCTCTATGCCTACATCTTCCTCCTTTGGTATTTATCTTGGCTTTCTTTCTGATTTTGGAGAAGGTAAAAGAGCAATTTTCAATAAGGCAGTAAAAAGAATGGAGGATAGGTTAGGTAGATGGAACAATATAAATCTCTCCCAAGCAGGGCACCTCACCCTAGTGAAGCTAGTCCTCTCTGGTCTGGCCATCCACTTCCTCTCCACCTTCAAACTTCCAAAGCGTATTATTCATAAGATGAACATAATTCTGGCAAGGCCCTAACGGTCTAGGTATCGCAATACCAAGGGGATTCATTGGCACAGTTGGGACCACATTGCTCGCCCTAAAAAACTGATGGGAGGGGGACTTAGAATTCATGATGTCGGTACCTTTAATCGGGATCTTCTCGCAAAGCAAGGGTGGCACATTCTGAAACAACAAAATTCTCTTCTAGCTCAAGTCGTAGGGAAGAAAAACAAGCTGGACGAAAGTAATATTTGGTCAAAGGGAGTGGAATGCCATGCAAGGGGACCTTGGGGATGGAAAGGTATCAAGTGGGGTTTGGAACTGTAATACTCTGTAATTTTGGATAAATATTTTAAAATTAATTAATATTTTTATGCTACTAAAATTATTTATTTGAATTTTAGACATAAAATTTCAAGTCAAAATGTTGTTAAATTATCAAAACCGAAATTTCATATACATACACGTGATTTTGAGATATCTTAAATAAGCCTGATTTCATAAAGTACAATGATTTTATGATTAAGCTAATTATATTGAAAAGTATGTAAGCCCAAATGTCATTTATGACTATCCTAAAACCTAAAACGAAACCCAATAAGACCAATTAGGAAGCCCAAAAGAGAAAATGCATAATAATAATAATAATAATAATAATAATAATATAAAATAAAATTGAAAGCCATGTACATGGCTACATCATGCATACACAAGGAAGAAAAAAAAATTTACTTGCTCAAAATCTTCCACCCAAACATGATCATGAAATATTTTCCAAATAATTCACTTGCCATTTTTTTCTCAATTCATTATTGAATTCCTTGATCACCAAGAATAACACCATTCCAAAATATGACTAAAACAAATATTCTTGATCACCAAAATATCCTCATGATTTTCTAACTTACCATAATACATAAATCATAAACACTATAAATACCCCCCATCCCAATGCACAAATTGCACCAACCCCACAAATCATCTTCTCCCTCCTACTCCAATCTCACAAGCACACTCAAAATTCTCTCTTCTTCTCTCTTCTTTTTCCACAAATTATTTCTTCTATTTTCGTAGCCTTTATGCCCGTATCTGTTCAGAGCCAATTTTCGGGTACTTATGGTCATTTTTAGCAAATTTCTGTTTCACGACGGATTGTTCCTCTCGAAAATTTATTGAGGTTAGGCTCAAGAATCACCCGATTCGGATTCATATCAAAGGAGTTATGGCCTCTGAAAGTTTCTACCTATTTTCTAATAAGATTACACCTCATGATTTTCCTCTCTTTTCTCTTGGCTTTCACCACCACCACTATTGGCGGCAGCCTCCATGAGCCACATCCAACCACCCTTGGCCACCTAACTATCCTCCTCCTCTCCTCTTGTTTCGGTTTTTCTCTTTACCTAAAACTACTATTTTTTTTATTACATATTATTATTATTATTATCATTATTGTTACGGTTTAATAAACAAAATAATTTCATGCTTTTAAAGAATAATTAAAAAAAAACAGAAATTTTAAGATATGATTTATGAAAATTAAATATAGTTCATGCACATATAGTGAGTCTTGTTATTTATTTATGTGTAGGGTGTTGATTCGCGATTTCTCTTAAGCTTCGTAATAAATTTTACTTAGTGAAGATCAAGGTACGTTAAGTGGCTAGATACTTTATTAAAGTGTTTACATGATTTTTACGTGTTTATATGATACATGATATAATTTATGATCAATTAATTTTGCATTATGTTAATTTAAAGTTTGATGACAAAATTATTTTATATTTTATTAGCCTTATATTTTGGTCATGAAATTTTTAGATTTTGAAAATAATATTTATGATTTGAATCATCTTATTATATTTTGGAAAATAATATCATAGAAAATATTCTATGAAAAGATTTGGAATAACTAAATATTTTAGTGATACTGTCATATCATTTTGAAAGATTAAGTAAATAAGGAATTTTGGAATGTTACAATTATATGAGTATATTGTCTTTATACTCAACTCTTATTATATTAAAATTTTATTTGTGACCCCACAAGCTTTACAAGCTTATTTATTGTCTGTAATCCCGCTATGTGGATTTGGTTGATAAGACTATGGACTTTGTATGACCTAGTCTTTCCTCAAGGATAGCCTTTATACAGAAAGATACTAACTTGGGGGGTGTGCACACTTGGAGAGGAATTGGGGTATAGGAAAATTTTATTTTTAATATTTGAGTTTTACATTCAATATTATTGGTTTGGAATATCTTTGGAAAATGATCATCTTGGATAAATAATTGTTGTCACATAATATGACTTGAGTATTTCAAAAGCATGTTTATTAAATAAAGTTATTTTCACTTATCTTGCATTTTTCGTACTTAGCATATTTTGCTAACCCGTACTTTGTTTTGTTTTTGGCTTGGCCCTACTTATCATTTTGATGAGTAGTTAGGTGATGATAAATGAATACTTCTACATGTGGCATCAAGGGGAATAAGGGCATCATCCACCTAGCTTAGGATTTACTTCTTTAATGCATTAGTTATTGAAATACAATTTAATTAAGTATTTACTCAATATTAATAAAGTATTTGAATTTTCCGCTGCAAGTTAGTTTGAAAGTATTTTAATATAGTCTTACATTATCACGTGGCGGTAATACGCCCAAGTCTATCTCTACGGTATTTTGTATGTATTATTTTGATATTTCCGTAGAGGGAGATTTGGGGGTGTTACATGAACTCTTAAAGTCGAAGTCTGCCTGGGATATAGTTAATGGAAACATGGCACGCACCAAAGACCTGTTGATGAACGTTGCCCCCCGAGCCAAAAGTAGGGATTTCTTCATATCATTTAGAAGACGAGGTTAACACTCTACTCAATTCAGCAGGAAACTGAGATCATCAATAAATCTCACTTATGTTTACAAACAACTCATGTAAGGATATTCTCAGCATTCACCCGCACTCGACGGGTTCAGGGAATTCTGTTATCTGGTTGAGAAATGAAAATGGTGAATACTCAGCTAACTCCGGATATCTCCATCACTTCCCCTAAAAAATCTCAATATCTCCTTAGAATAATCGACAAATTCTAATCATAAAGGATTCAATTTTAGTCTAAAACCTAGACATTCCCAAGGATTGGATAGTCTTCTTATGGAAGATCCTCAATTCAGCACTTTCTGGAAAATATGCACTTTCTAATAGAGGTATTGACATTAGCTCTAATTGTGATAGTTGCCTTTGTAGTAATCATCAAATCCAAGAATCTCTTAGCCATATCTTCAGATACTAAGCTACAAGATTGCCATTCATGTTTCGAGGTGTGGAAAACTCTCCATCAGGACGAAAAATCCAGTTTATATTACTATCAACCAATGGATTCTAAAATGGATTCTGTTCCTGTACTGGAACTTCTCTTGAATAGTCAACGATCTTTTGGTATATGATGGGTACTCTGGATGATCCTTAACGAAGTTGCGACCTGCAAAACAGACAGAGATTGCTAACCCGGGGGGTGGAACCCGGGAACGCCCCTCCGATGCTTAAGTCAGATATCGGAAATAAAGAATCAGAGTAATATGTTTGTGCGTCTGATATTGCGTACCTGAAAAGGTGATAGGAATGATCCTTATATAGGCGTAGATTACCCGGTTTGGGCTCCTACTAGGCCGGCTAGGCTAGCGTATGGGCCGGGCCCATGGAGACCAGGTCAAAACTTGACATGTGGCAGCTCTTTATTGGCCAGAGAGCATCAGGCGTAGACCTCTTGGGCTGATAGCTCTGGGCTGGCAGCCCCAGGCTGGCAACTCTAGGCCGGCGGCTACAGGCTGGCAGCTCTGGGCTGGCGGCCACATGCTGGCAGCTCTGGGCTGGCGGCCACAGGCTGGCAGCTCTGGGCTGGCGGCCACAGGCTGGCAGCTCTGGGCTGGCGACTACGGGCCGGCGACCCTGGGCCGGCAGCTTTACGCTGGTCAAGAATGCCAAATCAGATGACACGTGGCGTCATCCTAGCTGTTGTAGAACATCTGATGTGGACCTAGCCCTATCTGAACTGGGCCTAGGATTTGGGCCCACTAATGCGGGTCTGACCACCTGGGTGGGCCCGGAACAATTAGCCCCACGCTCGGTGTAGAACGGGAAACTTTGGACGTTGGACGTCGAGCGGAATACTATTGGAAAAAACGGCACTCAGAAACACCTACACCCCCATGATAACCTCGATGAGGGCACATCCCAGGATGTCACCCTCGATCGAGGTTACCTCGACCGTTAGGGAGAGACCCTCGGTCGAGGTTACCCCGATAGAAGGTTCCATGAGGCCCACACTTTCCCTCGACGATAAGGCCCAGCTCCCACGCTTGTGCAGAAAACCTCGATGAGGGGTGTCATCTATCGAGGAAACCTCGATCGAGGTATTGGCCAGACACTTCTTCAATCGTTTGGTGGTCAAAATACCTCGATGAGGGGGAAGATAGCCTCGATCGACTTGTATAGCAAAGCGTCCGTGCTTCTTTGATCGAGGATGCCTCGACCATGTGAGTTTCTTGATCGAGGTACCATCGACCAAGATGGTGAGTCTACGTTCCTCATTCCAATAGAAGCCTCAAAAACCCTCGATGAGACCTCTGGGACCAAAGCTGTGGCCATTTAGGTGTTCCATCGCGGTAACCGCGATGGTATGAGGCCACGATCGAGGTAACCCGTGCTGGGGGCTGAAAAGACTCGATGAGGAGTTACTCCTAATCCAAGCAAGGAGAAATTTGCTGAAATTTTCTAAGTGCTGGACCCATCTCTATTTCCGCGATCGTTGTCCCCTCGGTCGCGGTCCGGAGCAAAACTTGATGATTCGTACCAAAAGACGCGATGATATTTCTAACCGCGATAGACATGCTCAACACTGAATATCATCATCGAGGTAAACAAAGCCTCTTCTCTTTCCGCAACCGTGAGGAACCCCTTCCTCTGAACTTGCTCTAGTAACCCTTAATTTTCCTAAGTGTTGGACATTTTGAGCACACTATTTTGACGCGATGATACTTCTATACCTCGATGGGAATGACATGCCAAGAACCACCTTTGATCTTTATGAAAATTTGGCTAAGTATATTTTGTTAAGTCCCCTTATTTGCCTCGATGATACTTTTACCTCGATAGTGAGGGTATATCCGTGAAAGGGCGACGAGCTGATGGCCAATGAATCTCCTTATTTACCTCGATGAGCCTTCCTACCTCGAGTGAGTTGAGCCACACCCAGTTGGATAGAGCTTTGGCCTAAGGTGGCCAACCAACCCTCAGGGGCTAATGAGCCCCAGGGTATGGCTAGCACCTGTCCGGCCCTCCACCATGCTTTGATGGTGCCTGCGTTGAGCAGGGCTTTGTTAATGACCTCTGAGGCTTCCCTCAAAGCCAAGGGGCTAATGAGCCCCAGATTGGGTTCTCCATCTACCTCGATGGATGCCCACATTGAGTGGGGCTTGAGCCTAAGGTGATCAACTGGTACCTGGGGGCTAATGAGCCCCAGGACATGGGTGATACCTGTCCAGCCTCCCATCTGCCCTGATGGGTGCCTACCTTGAGCAGGGCTTAGGTATGGGCCTAAGGAGCTTTTCCAAAGCCTAGGGGCTAATGAGCCCCAGGGGCCTTGAATGCCTGTCCAGCCCTTCCATTCCCCTCGATGGATACTTATATTGAATAGGGTTTTGATTGATGAGGTGGAGGGTTTGACCAAAAGTCAAAACCTAATGAAGTAACTATTCACCTCCTAAACTCCATAACTGATGTCGTTTCAGATCCTAATGCAGTAACTGTTCATCTCCTAAACTCCATAACTGATGTCGTTTCAGTTGGTTTTTTTTCTTTTTACCATAACGAGGTAAAAACCCGTTTCACTTTCTTACCTCCTATAAATTCATCTTTCCTTAATCACTTTCTCGTAAACACTTTCTCACTCTTCAAAATTTTCTCTCTCTAGGAGCTCTCTTGAAGGTGTCTTGAGCTTGTTTAGGCAGCCCAGCAGTAGCGTCCGTGTCCAGGTAACTTGTCTTTCTTTTCTTGTGTTTATTTGAATAAGTCTTTATTTAGACATGTCAAGCACTCCGCCCCTTCTTCCCTTTGAATACACTGGGGTCCTTCGGGTCGAGGGCGATGATGGGATTAACTCCCAAGACATCCCTGAGGCCGTCCCTCTTCCTTCTGACTCGGATGGGTCAGTGTCAGGGGGAGAAGAGGTAGAAACCCCCTATCCCTGGGAGCCATCCATAGCCCACCCTAATATTTATCATTCTGTATATGAAAAACGTGTAGGTATCCTTAGCATGAATCTCGATGGCCCTTCAACCTCCGGTCAGGAGGAGATGGAGAACATAACTTACCCCAAAATACCACCTGAAAAAGGACCAAAATATTTCTTTATCTCCCCTACCCTTAACCATCGTATGAGACAAGACATACGATCCTTTGGTGCCCAGTGGCAATTTTCTGAGCCTTATGTTGTTGTTCGCCCTATTAACCTTCAAACCGTCCATTCACCCCCTGACGGATGTGTGGCAGTGTACAGACTCGCCATGGTCAGGGGACTTAGATTTCCTTTGCATCCATTCATTGTACAGCTTCTTTGTGAATACAATCTATCCTTAACCTCGTTGGTACCCAACTCCTGGGCATCCATCAATTCTTTCATTTGTATTTGTAACATGCTTAAAATAACCCCAACCCTTACCCTTTGGAGAAACCTTGCAAAACTTGTAGAAAGTCGTAGTGTAGATCATGGAAAGGGTTGGTTTAGTTTTCAAGTCCGGCGTGGCTATAGGCTTGTAAACAATGTACCCTCTAACCAGGAGGGTTTTAGGCATGAGTTCTTTTTTGTTTTCAATAGCGAGGGTTGGAGAGTACCCAGGGTTGTCGAGGGTGAACCCAACTTTAACTTAAACCGCCAATTACCCAAAATGTCCTCGGTGGAGGCCGTGGTGGCTATCTACTGCGAGCTTGAGGAGAGGGATGACAAGGGGAAAAGGGTGGCGGCTCCCTACAACTGGCTTCCTTCAACTGAGGATTTGAAGATTGATTTCTTTTTGTCTGCACTGGGGTTAAACCCATCTTATCCTGAGGGTAGGGACACTCAATCTAAAAAATACTAACTTTTTAATCTTTGAGTTTATTGTGCTGATCTTTCTCCTTCTTTTTCAGTCGTTGCTCGTTCGAAACTTGATTCCATTATGGCCTCAAGAATGACCGCGCAAGCCATCAAAGCCAGGTCTTTGAAGAAGACGATCGAGGAAGGGAAAGAGAAAATCCCTGAGCCCCATCAGGTATTGTATTATTCACTATCATTGCCCCTTGTGTTTTGTTTCCTCGATCGTTGTGGCTGATGCTTTTCTTTTGCAGGACCCTAAACATAAAAAGAAGCCTTCTTCTAGCGTGCCAAGACCCAAGAGGGTGAGGGACGCCAATCCGTTTGCTGCAGAGCAAAAGGAGGAGAAGAAGAAACAGAAGGTCTCAGAGGGGCCGCAATCTATGTCTCCCCCTCAGCCTCAGCCTGAGGTGGAGGCGTTTAACGAGGGCGATGATACTGAGGATGCCCTTGTTGCCGCGGGGAAGGTCATTAGACCTTCGTCCTCGAAGGTGGAGGTTGCTGGAGGCGACCGTCTTTTTGGGGTTATTTCCCATAAGGATCGGAACAGGCGTTTGAACAAGGCCTTCCGAGCAATCTACTCTCCTGTCGATGAAGAGTTCATCATGAACTCTAAGAGCGAGGAGGCCTTCGATGATCTGCATGCAAGCTGGCTGGAGGTAGTTTTCTTGCTTACTTTGCAAACATCCATGTTTTGTATGTGCTTCTTTATAATATTTGTCTTTGCAGATGTCGATCCGGATGCATGCTGCGTCCAAATATATGCTGAAAGGGGGGACCTCTGATGCTGGCGTTGATCAGGCCAAGGCAGACTTGGCTAAGGAAAAAGAGGAGCACGACGCCACCAAGAAATCCCTGGTCAAAGAGCAAGAGGAGCACGCCTCCGCCGACGCCAAGGCCAAGTCTTTGGGCGAGGAATTGGCAGTTGCAAAGGCTGAATTGGAAGTGGCTAATTCCTCCATCCACAGTCTTGAGTCTAAGCTGAAAGATGTTCTCTCTCAGCGGGACTCGATCAATAGGGCCAAGAAAAAGGCGGACGAAGATCTGGCCAAGGCTGAGAGGAGCATCAAGAAGCTCCAGCGGTCTCGTGACAAGGCGGTCGAGGCTATGAGGAACAAAGAAGAGGCCATTGTCAACCAATGGCTTGACTCCGAGGTCGGGGAGACCTATAAGGCCAATCTTCGCCTAAATGGGGCTGCTGAAGGTGCTGGCCTCCTGATTGCTGACACAATGAGCAGGATGAAGAGGGTGCTTGAGGAGAAGTTTCCTGGGGAGTGGGCCTCCATCGAGTCCAGGTACCAAGTGCTGGAGGAGGAGGACGAGGTCCAAGACCAGGAGGCTTCTCCTGAGGACTTGCAAAGGGAAGCAGCCCCAGAGACCAAGGTGGAGGTCACCAAACTTGTCTCTTCTCCTAGTCCAGGCGAGGAAGGTGACATGTCCGCTGTTGGTAAGGCGAAGGAGGGTCGTGGAGGTGAGCAGCAAACCGAGGACCAGCCTTCCAACGACCAGCTGTTAGACGATCTGCACATCTCCATTTAGTTTTTATTTTTGTACTGAGTTTGTATAGTTTTATGTTGTTTTTCCTTTGTACTTAACGTAGTTTGTAATAGATGAATATAATCTGTAAAAAGTTACTTTTGACTAAGTATGGGCCTTTTCATCGTTTGGTTTTTTTTTTTTTTTTTTTTTTTTTTTTTTACAGCCTTCTTTATTATTTTCCTCGTTGATACTCATTAATCGTGCCCGGCAAGGGCAGCAATTAAAACTCGATGAACCAACAATAAAAATAGAACGACAATTAACACCAACTCGACCCTGTTAGGGCTTTAAAAGACAAATGTTTATTTCAAGAAAAATGCCCTGTTAGGGACTTTATTCAAAGTAGAAATCCAACTTCAATGTTTATTACAAAGCAGCTCCCTGCTAGGGATTCTAGTTCATGAAAAGAAAAGCTAAGTATAAAATTTCCTTAAGTGATCAGCATGCCAAGGCCTTGGCAGTGGTGTTCCTTCTTTGTTGACGAGCCTGAATGTCCCGGGCCTTATTATTTCTTGGACTCGATAGGGTCCTTCCCAGTTAGGTCCTAATTTGCCTCGGAGAGCGGTCTTTCCTGTAGCCTCGACCTTTCTCATTACCCAATCCCCCAGTGTTATTGTTCGAGGCGACACTTTTCGATTGAATTGCCTTGTCATCTTCTGCTTGTAGGCGATGGACTTGAGAAGCGCGTTGCCTCTTGTTTCTGGCAACAGGTCTAAGTTGATTACCTTTTCTTCTTCGTTCTGATTGTAGTCGTAGAAGGTGATTCTTGGTGAGGGTATTCCTACTTCGACAGGTAATACAGCTTCACTTCCATAAACAAGTGAGAATGGAGTGTTCCCCGTGGCCTCCTTGATAGTGGTCCTGGCTGACCATAGGATTCCTGGAAGTTCATCCACCCAAGACCCCTTGACTGCCTCTATTTTCTTTTTGATGCCTTGCAATATGACCTTGTTAGCTGCTTCGGCTTGGCCGTTTGATTGAGGCCTTGCCACGGACGTGAACCTTGTTTGTATATCAAATTGAGCACAATAGGCCTTGGTTGGGCCACTCTCGAATTGCCTGCCATTGTCTGAGACCAACATCCTTGGAATGCCAAATCTGGTTATGATGTTTTTCCAAATGAATTGCTGGATTTGTTTATCAGAGATCTTCGATAGGGGCTCTGCCTCGACCCATTTGGTGAAATAGTCGACTCCTACAATCAGAAATTTCTTCTGCCCCACGGCTGGAGGAAAAGGCCCGAGTAGGTCCATTCCCCATCTGTCAAAAGGTAGGACTGCTTGAACAGTTGTTAATGCATTCGATGGTTGTCTTGGGATGGGAGCATGAATCTGACATTGCACGCATCTCTTAACAAGTTCGATAGCATCTTCCTTGAGAGTAGGCCAATAGTATCCAGCTCGAAGGGCCTTACTCGCGACCGTCCTTGCTCCTTCATGGTTACTGCAACTTCCTTCATGAATTTCCCTCAAAATGTAATCTCCTTCTTCGGGGCTTACACATTTCAAAAGGGGATGTGTGTAGGATAGCTTGTAGAGCTCTCCGTCGTGTAACGTGAACCATTTGGATTTTCTTTTGATTTCTTCAGCTTCCTTATCATCCATTGGGAGGGCCCCATGTTTCAGGTAGTGTATGATGGCGTCCTTCCATGTTTCTCCTCGAGCTAGAGTATTGACTTCAGACTCGTTGATGCTCGGTTCTTTCAGGACCTGCCACTGGATGACTCGTGGTTCTTCTCCTTCTGCAGAACTTGCCAGCCTCGATAGGGCGTCAGCCTGCTGGTTTATAGATCGAGGGATGTGTTTAATGTCGAAGGATTCCAACTTCGCAGTGAGTGTTTTCAACTTTTGAAGGTACATCTTCATGCTGTCTTCCTTTGCTTCAAACTCTCCTTTGAATTGCCCTACAACCAATTGTGAGTCAGCCTGGGCTCTTACATGCCTTGCTCCAGCAGCTATGCACATCTGAATTCCTAGGATGAGGGCTTCGTACTCTGCCTCATTATTTGAGGCCGTGAAGCTGAACTTGATGGCATATTCTAGTCTATCGCCGTTGTCAGTCTTGATCAGTATTCCTGCTCCTCCTCCGTTCTGCGTTGCAGATCCGTCAGTAGACAACTCCCAAATTTTGGATTTATCTGGATCTGGGGAGCTTGGCCTGTTAGTACACTCCACAATGAAATCAGCCAATGCCTGGGCTTTGATGGCTCGACGAGGTTCATATTCTAACCCAAAGTCTGACAATTGGTTTGCCCACTCAGTTATGCGGTTTGAATGATTCTTTCCCTCGAAGATCTTTCTTATTGGTTGTCCGGTTAGGACTTTGATTGGATGTGCTTGGAAATATGGCCTCAGCTTTCGACTGGCCATGACCAAGGCAAAGATCAACTTCTCAGTCTCTGTATATCTGAACTCTGCCCCTCGAAACGCATGACTGATGAAGTAAACCGGGTGTTGTTGTCTTTCTCTCTCAGCGATTAGTACTGCACTCAGGGCATATTCAGATATGGCTAAGTATATATAAAGTGTCTCTCCGTGCAAGGGTGAGACAAGCTTTGGAGCACCGGCAAGGTATTGTTTGAGCTGCATAAAAGCGTTTTCAGCTTCGTCGTCCCATTTGAACGTTGATCTTTTTAGCACTTGAAAGAAGGCTAGGCTCTTATCAGCCGATCGGGATAAGAAACGACCCAACGCCGCCATGCACCCTGTTAATCTTTGGACCTCCTTGACTGTCCTCGGAGATTGCATATTGATGATGGCTTGTATTTTGTCTGGGTTGGCTTCTATGCCCCGTTCATCGACCAGAAAACCAAGACACTTACCCCCTTTTACTCCAAAAACACATTTCCTGGGGTTCAGCTTCATACCATACTTCCTTAAAGTCGATAGTGTTTCTCTGATGTCTTTTGGGTGGTCTTCTGCTTGCTTGCTCTTGATTATCATATCGTCCACATAAACTTCCATATTTCGCCCTATTTGCTCGGCAAAGATGGTATTTACTAGTTTCTGATAGGTTGCTCCAGCATTCTTGAGACCAAAAGGCATCACACGGTAGCAGTAGACTCCCTGATTAGTGATGAAGGCAGTGTGAGCTTGGTCCTTTTCTGCCATCGGTATTTGGTGGTAGCCGGCATTGGCGTCCATAAAGCTAAACATTGCATGTCCCGCGGTAGAGTCGACTAGGCTGTCGATTTTTGGTAGAGGATAGTCATCCTTGGGACAGGCCTTATTGAGATCAGTGAAATCAACGCACATTCTCCAGGTGCCATTTGGCTTTTTGACCAACACTACATTGGCCAACCAATCAGAGTATTGGCACTCTTTGATGAAACCGTGCTCCAGTAGCTTCTTTACCTCTGCCGCGGCTGCTTTATTTCTTTCTTCGCTTTGCCTACGCAACTTCTGTTTTACTCCTTTGAATCCTTCTTTAATATGTAATTCATGGCACATTACTGAAGGGTCAATACCGGGCATTTCTGAGACATCAAAAGCAAAGACGTCGCGGAATTCTCTGAGCAGCTGAACAATTGACCCCTTCATTGTGGAGTCCATATCAATGCCTGTTTTAACTGTGTGCTCAGGATTGTCATCGATGAGGATTTCTTCATGACCCTCGATAGGTCGAGGTCGAGCGTATTGTTTGCTATCTTCAGCTAGAAATACGCCTTCAGGAGGCTCGACGAACTCCCTTCTTTTGTGTCCTACCTCGACCGATGGTGATGTTGTCTTGATGCTGTTGATGTAGCACTGTTTGGCTGTTCTCTGATCACCATACAACTTCCCAACTTCTCCGTTATCTGTCTCATATTGCAACAAGAGCTGATATGTGGAGATGGCAGCTTTTATCTTATTCAGCAGTGGACGTCCAAGTATGATGTTATATGGAAGCTTAACGTCAACGACAGTAAAAGAGACTGGCAAGTTACGTCCTTTGCCTTTCTCGCCAAGCCTGACTGGGAGCTTGATGATCCCCAGAGGAAAAATGGGCCCACCTCCGAAGCCAAACAAGGGTTTTTCCAATGGGGTTAGATCAACTACCCCATATTTTAGCTGTTGCAAACAATCCAGAGTTATTATATCGGCGGAGCTTCCGCTGTCCACTAGCACTCTCTTCACCCTTGAGTTTGCTACTTTTACCTCGACCACTAGGGGGTCGTTGTGAGGAAAACAGGTGGGTCGAGGAGGAGATGCGTTGAATACCATGGTTGGTGCGGATGGGGGTTGCTCGACCCTTCCCTCAGTGATTTGGAATGTCGAATTCCTGAGATCTCTCTTGAGCGCCTTATTCGAGGGGGCTTCTACCGAGAACCCACCTGCGATGACATTTATCAAGTTATCAGTGTCGTTGCTATCAACGCGTTTTTGTTTCTTAGCCCCTTTGTCCTCTGCCATGTAGGGGTTGAGTTTACCCTGATCTGCCAATTTACCCAGTGCTTTCTTCAACTCCCTACACTCCTTTGTAGTATGCCCACATTCGTGGTGGTATTCACACCAGAGTTTTGGATTTCTCCTATTGATAGAAGTTCGCACCGGGGTTGGTTTTGGGAGGATATTCTGATCTTTGATATCCAAGAAAATCTCTCTTCTATTGGCATTGAACCTGGACTCTTCACCCTCATCACGAGTATCCTTTTTTGAGGAAGGCACCCTGCTAGGGCCACCCCTCTGAAATTCTTTTCTTTTGTTATCCTTCTTCTTGTCAGACTTCTCCACCGGGTTATTGATATCGGACGCCTGGACGTATTTGCGTGCCCTGTCCATTGCGTCAGTGTATGAAGATACTTCATTCTCCAGCAGGGAGAACTTGAATTTTCCCCTCTTTAAGCCTGACATGAATGCAGCATAAGCTACCGAATCTTCGACATTCGGTATTTGCAACAATTCAGCGTTAAAACGCTTCAGATAATCTCCTAAGAGCTCATGCTCTCCCTGTTGACAAGCCATAAGATGAATGCTCGTCTTACGTTGCTTCTTCCCAGCCACAAAATGGTTGAGGAACATTGTTTCCAGTGTTGCGAAGCTTATCACCGACCCCGATGGAAGATCTGTGAACCAAGTGAGGGCAAGGCCCTTAAGAGTAGTAGGGAAATACCTACACCAGCTTGCTTCGCAACTTGTCTGTACCGCCATCTGGGCTTTATAAGCGGCCATGTGTTCAGCGGGATCAGTCACCCCGGAGAAAGGCTCGATGGTGGGAGCTTTTACCTTCCTGGCATCGGCGGTGTATAACAGTCTCTGGCTGAAGGGCGTTTGGAAGATGACTTCTCCCGTTGGCCGTGCAGGCTCGATGACAGGGGATTGTCTCCTGTTGTGGTCCCGGTTAGGGACTGGAGAGTGGCGTGCCTCTTTATGGCGGGCGGAGACAGCAACCGGTCTCTGATTCCTTGCGGTAGTGTGGTGAGATCTTTCTGGAGATCGCCGAGGCCGACTTTGACTCACATGCGTCCTCTGATTTGTGACTTCCCTGGCTTTGGAGGCTGTTTGTGCCCGACGTGACTCGATGATAGTGCGGGCGTCTTCACGCTTGGAATTGATAATCCCGCGTGCATCGCCAGGCCGTGAATCTCTTTGCGACCGTGCCCCTGCTGCCCGGCTAGGGTTGGGGCCTCTGGATGGACCTACAGCATGGGATGGAGGCCTCAATTGCCCAATCATGGCAGGTATGCTGTCCCTCAGCTCTTGTAAGCTCTGTTGGAACTTGTTGTTCATCGCTGTCACGATGTCTTGGAAGTCCTTGCGCGAGACCATTTGTTCCTCGCGATGGTGACGATCACTCGCCCTATTGGACGAGTTGTCGTCCGTGACATGTGCTTCTCGCCCGTTAGGCGATTCATGGGGATTTTCCTCTGGCTGATTTGATCTAGACGCCCTTGCTCTAGTGTTTGCCATGACTTTTGTTTCTAATCCCCATAGACGGCGCCAATCTGTTCCTGTACTGGAACTTCTCTTGAATAGTCAACGATCTTTTGGTATATGATGGGTACTCTGGATGATCCTTAACGAAGTTGCGACCTGCAAAACAGACAGAGATTGCTAACCCGGGGGGTGGAACCCGGGAACGCCCCTCCGATGCTTAAGTCAGATATCGGAAATAAGGAATCAGAGTAATATGTTTGTGCGTCTGATATTGCGTACCTGAAAAGGTGATAGGAATGATCCTTATATAGGCGTAGATTACCCGGTTTGGGCTCCTACTAGGCCGGCTAGGCTAGCGTATGGGCCGGGCCCATGGAGACCAGGTCAAAACTTGACATGTGGCAGCTCTTTATTGGCCAGAGAGCATCAGGCGTAGACCTCTTGGGCTGATAGCTCTGGGCTGGCAGCCCCAGGCTGGCAACTCTAGGCCGGCGGCTACAGGCTGGCAGCTCTGGGCTGGCGGCCACAGGCTGGCAGCTCTGGGCTGGCGGCCACAGGCTGGCAGCTCTGGGCTGGCGGCCACAGGCTGGCAGCTCTGGGCTGGCGACTATGGGTCGGCGACCCTGGGCCGGCAGCTTTACGCAGGTCAAGAATGCCAAATCAGATGACACGTGGCGTCATCCTAGCTGTTGTAGAACATCTGATGTGGACCTAGCCCTATCTGAACTGGGCCTAGGATTTGGGCCCACTAATGCGGGTCTGACCACCTGGGTGGGCCCGGAACAGATTCTAAAGTGGATACTTTTTCTCTATAATTCTGAATTATGGCAAGACCTCATACTGAACACTTACTTTATAGCCACGCTAAGGGGTCTTTGGATTGCTCAAAACAAGGAAGTGTTAGTTCGAAAGAAAAATACGCAATCCCTTAGCAATCCTTCAGGTGATCGATCAAGGGACAAAGCTCATCACCGATACCATTAAGGCAAAACCTACAGCAGACCCTCTGAGACCACTTGGATTTGCTAATTCTAATATCAAAAGCTTACAACTGATAGGAAAAGTCTGTATTAGGGGGTTCAACCACAAGGCAAATCACGAACTATGCTTCTAACAAGTTCCAAGTGGAATGAAAGGCCATCTGGTTTAGGCGTTTAGCCTTAGATAAGCATTAATGGATGATATTCTTCATGTCAAGATCTACCTTAATTCTAAATTGTCATTTGAAGCCCTCGCAGGATTAAGGACTCTAAGACCAAGAGATAGAAACACTATCAATTTAATTAAGTTTTTTTTTATTTCCAAGTTTTTATTGTGTTGTACTCGTAATATGTCTCGAGCCTATCCATTAGGGATATTGGGTTATCCTTTATTTTGAAAAAAGCTTTTAATAAAAGAATTAACAAAAAATGTATATGTAATGATGATTAACAAGTTAATATTTCTTACAAAATTTGCCAAAAACCAAAGGTCAAAGGAGTTAATTGAGTGAAATTCTAATTAATTGTCTGTGCATATTTGTAGCCATTACAGCTTAAGCAGCAACTTGCAAAAACCACCAAATTATCATATATGAAAAGAGTTAATTGTATCTCACCCCAACATTTCTTTCTTTCTACATCAAAATTTCCTTCCAAAATCTTCAATTTGTCTCAGATACAAATCATACAATATGTTTTACATCTTACGGCGTGAATTAGGGTCTTTCTGATTACATTTTTTTTTTTTTTTGATATTTTTCTGATTACATTTTCATTAAGCAAGGCGTAGATAGATAGTGCGAAATGCGATTTAGGGTTTTTGCGTCAGTCAATTCAGCTATTACATTTCAATAAATTTAGCTTATGAATCAAATTTCTTCTTTTGATTGGTGAAAAGTTATAATTATGGAGCTTCTTCTTGATTCTACAGCAGCTATAAGTAGTTCTAGCGCTGTTTTACATTGCAGCAGCTCCAAGTCTATGCTTTTGGCAGCTTGTAACAACACTTTTCGCGTTTCAGCGAAGATTTCTCCAAGAAAAACTCCATTGAAGTATGTGTACAAAACTCTTTTTACATCCCCAGTTGTTGACAATTATAGCAATAGATGCATCACGTGTTTGAATTATAGTAATAATGGAGGATTGGTTGTTACTGACCAAATAATTGTGGATAGAAATGAGAAATTTGAGCCCGTGAAGGTATTGTTGAAGAATGGGATGATTTTGGCTGCCATTATTTGTGGGGTTTTCCTGTTCAAGTGTCAAAGAGTAATGGCCGCAGAAGGGGTGGTTAATGCAGGGTATGGGGTTATTGGGCAGAGTATATTGTTGTTGAGGAGTGCGTGGCCGAAGACATTGCAGGTTCTTACGGTGTTGAAAGAGCAAGGATTGGTTCTTGCTGCGCTTTTGGGTCTTTCAGCTTTCTTCTCCATGGCCGAAACCTCAATCACCACTCTTTGGCCCTGGAAGGTGACTTCTTCTTTGATTTCTGTCCATTTCTTCTATTATGAGTTCTGTTTGGTTGTTGGGTGTTTTCCTGCAAAATTCAGATAATGAGACTATTTCCTACCAATTTCTGAGGCATAGAGATATGATCCTCAGTATAATAGTAGTTTGTATGTTTTTGCAAATTTGGCTTAGTTATCTTATCATGCACTCTTTTTTAGTTAATCTTAATTTTGCAGGACATCATAAAATTCATGAAATTGTATTCAAGCTTTATTTCTTTCTTTGTTTTAGTGCTTCTTTGGTTGACTATAAATCAGGGCCGGGGCTAGGTTGTTGGAGGCCCGGTACAAAGCAGAACAGGATATGGAATAAAAATAGAGAAAGTGGAATATTGTGAGAAATAGAAATGAATAAAACTTCCCACATATGATAGGAGTTTATTTACCAATCCAATCCTTGGTCAGTTACAATTTCGATATAAACTTCTTTTTGTCAATCAAACAAGTTAAAGTCATTTCTTATGAAATTTTCAAGGGAAGTAACTTCCCATAAAAAAAAAAACTTAAAGTTCGCTGCATAGAAGTGATTTGTGGTCCTTTGTTTTGTTTGCTACATAGAAGTAAATTACATTGGACGATTTAGACATTAATGTCTGCTATTCCATAAATCATGCAAATTTCCCGGAGATAATAACATGTTAAAGATAGTGTATCAAGAAAAAAGAAGTTACTGTTCCAGAAGTGTATCTATAAGTTTAGCTCCCTTCTCCTCACCCAAAGAAAAGGGATATGAGGATATAGATACGGTTCACTTATTTGAAAACCTAAAATTCGAGCTACTTGTAAATTAAATGCCATGAATAAAAGCATCTTTATAAACATTAAAGATGGTATTATGCATAGTCATTTTATGTTTCTGATTTTGAAAGTATATAGCTTTTGCCGGCCATCATTTTTTTAAATTATTGGGAAGACGTATTATAGTTCGTATGCTTCGTTCCTAAGTAGCAACATAAATAAATGACATGTATTGAAGTTGTATTTATAGTGCCGTAAGTTGGGAGGGGGTTGGGGAAGGGTTTTTGCACTATTCTTATACGAAATTAGTGGCGTGTATCAAGTTGTATATCTTGGGAGTTTAGTTTGAGGAGGATGGTTTTTATTGGTATTCGCAATTATTTATATGTGTGAATGTATGACGTTACAAGCGAATTGAAGGAAAGGATATTTGAAGCTCATGTTAAAGTACTTTGCTCCAATTATACAAGATACTGTAATGCAAATACTTGATGTTAGACACTAAGTTGCTCCGAGGCACATCTTAACACTTTGCCTCATTCAATATCAGGATCCCATGGCTTTTCTCTGTCGTGGACATCCTTGGGCATACTCCCACGTATAACACTTTCTCATGTCATTATTTCCTTTTCACTTCCAACCATTCTTTACCATTGACGTAAATTTATTTAATCATAATGAAAGAGCTGTCTGTGATTCATGGTGCATAGTTTGGATAGGCCTAGGTTCATAGTTTGATCACTTTGATGTCTATGATTCATGGCCAATGACTTGATTACTTTACAATACAAAATTATGGAAGTTAAGACATACTTTTCTACTAGTTTTAACAAATCTTTCTACTTGTGCATGCCCCTCTTCTTTTTCCCCTATTTTCTTGATGATGGGTCCATTGATAATCTCCCTAGAAAGGGTTATGGGGAATATAAGAAATTTTTGTTTGACCAACCATTTAAGCTCATTGGGCTGTTTGATTGAGAGAGCATCGGAAGAGAAGATTAAGCCCACAGAGATAATCTATATGGTAAAGGAGCAAATTGACTACAATGTGTCACTGAATAATAAGCAATGTCGATGTCCTTATTGAAACATAATAGAGTAGCTATTAGCTATCTATTAGGCTCATTTGTCAAACAAGTAATGCAATCAACTACTCCAGCTAATACAAGCATGAAGCAACTAACAAATAACAATTCAAGTTAAACTAACAAGAGTAACAACTATTCACTAAGGCCCTGTTTTTTTTTTTTTTTTTTTTTTTGAGCTGAATTAATTTGAACTGAATTTAGTTTAGCTAAATCTTAGACTCATTAGGAGCTAAGCTGATTGCTATAGATATTAAGTCCAAAAGAATGGGGCTTGATTGCCAAAGAGGGCATAAGACATTTAGTATAATTTAAATTTTATTGTCTTTTTGTTACCGTCTGTCAAGACTCAAGATGAATTAGGTTTAACTTTTTTTTTTTTTGACAAGAATTAGGTTTAACTACATTAGGAGTAGACCTAGATTTGTTACCTTATCAAAAGCAAAAAAAACTGAGTTATTATTGCATCTTTTTGTTGACTAATGTTGTAGCTTTCATTCTCTGACTTTATGTCTATGAGACCCTACAATTCTATTCAAACTATTATCTCACTTATTAGTGTCCATTTCCTTCAGGTACGTGAATTAGCTGAAAAAGAACCTGATAATGATGTCTTCAAAATGCTTCGGAGCGATGTTACACGATTTCTCACAACTATTCTCATTGGCACAACGTAGGTTCCTCTTTTTTTTTTTTAGAGTTTATTTGTTGTCGTTGACATCAGTTCAAATTATCATCTTATAGAGGATTTTGCATGTATGCAATTGCAGTGTTGTTAATATTGGGGCAACTGCATTAGTTACAGAAGCTGCAACAGCAATATTTGGAGAAGCAGGCATCAGTGCAGCAACTGGAGTGATGACTGTATGCTATATGGCCTTAGCCTGTACTTCCTTTCCTTTTGTCCTTCTATGCCTTTTTGTTGTGTCTTAAGTTTGGTTTGATGTCAGGTTGCGATTTTGCTTCTTACTGAGATCACTCCGAAGAGCATAGCTGTACATAATGCCACAGAGGTTGCTAGATTTGTGGTGAGTTGTTTTGACGCCTTTATTGTTTATCACTGTAAATTGTGATTAGTTCATCTATGGTTTATTTATAAGGCAAGTTCTTGTTTGGTTTAGGGTGGTCTTAGATTTTCTATTCCTTTTTGTAATTTTGTTTTTGTTTCTTTAGGTCAGACCTGTGGCCTGGCTTTCCTTGGTGCTGTATCCTGTGGGAAGAGTCGTCACTTTTCTGTCAATGGGCATACTGAAAATGCTTGGATTAAAAGGAAGAAGGTTTGTTGCATCACCATTTTAAACCTTGTGTTTCTTTAGAGGACTTCTTCATATGCTATTCTAATGTTCTTCGCTAAATTATCCGTGAGAGGATTGATAAAGCTATAGCAGCGATTGAGCCCTAACATTTAATTACATTAAGTTATGCTATGTGGGTATAAAGACACCATTTGAAGATTTCAGGTGCTTGATTGGATTCTTTTGGTGCAATTGTTGTATGATTATCCATGTTTTCGACTATTAATTCACATCAGGAACTAGTTCCGAAAGGCCCCAACTATTTGAATATTTTTTTTCCACAAGGTTGAAGTCTTGAAGTGTTAACTTTATATGCATGGCCACTAGAAATGACAGTGCATGTTGGACCCAGGCTGTATCCATGGATTCAAATCCATATTTTAGGATATGGATTTCTAATTTTCAGAATCAACGGATTCTCACTTTTTTGTTTTATTGTTTTATCGTAATTATATTCAATTTATATTTCATCTTATTTTTAGCTATTGCCGTTATCTGTGTATACGAGTATATGGCTTTAAATTTGTATTTTCATTTTATATGTGATGAGTTGTTATTTGTAAATTATTTCAGTATGTTGGTGATATGTACCTGTTTTTGTGTTATGGTGTTATTCAAACGACGGGTGCAATTGTGTTGACATCATATTAATTAATTGATTTTTAAGTCCCTTGTGATTTGTGCTGACATAAAACTTTCCTTTATTACAGATGTAAATGTCATTATTAATCATATTGGAAACACTAATTATTTAAAAATGTAGGAAAAGTAGTTTGAACGTAGGGATATCCTTTTTGGTCCTGAACCCAATATGCCTAGTTTTATATTCAGACGGATCTGAATTGGGTGTGGATTTAGCCTATAAAAATGGATCTGGATTTGGTCCGGTTTCTACCTATTGCCATCTATAGCATGCCCTGCCTTTTGTTGTCATGAATGAGATTAGTTCTGGTTTGTCCTGTAGTGACTAGCCTTGGAAAGTATGTTCTCGAAAAGTAATAGGATATTCACGCATTGGCACAATCTTACCGAATAAGAATAGTTCAGTGGAACTGTATTCTCCTAATCCCTTTAAGTTTTCCACTGCATTTATTCATTCAACTATTCAAGCACAATTGATTTTGGCCGTAGTCTTTAATATTTGTAAACTTTTCTTCTTGCTTTATTAGACAAATATTACATTACGGATCCATGCATGACATAAAAACTCTATCAATTAAACTTAAACTTATTAATTTTATTTCATATGATAATGTTGACTTTTTTGGTCACTGAAGATCTCTGTTTAATTAACCAATAATTAAAGAATCCTTTTTTTTATATATATATCTTTCAGCGATGTAGCATGGGTACTTTATTTGACTGTCGTCCGGCTACCCATTATCAAATTTTCCTATTTACTGTTTTCAGTTCCTGTATTGCATTTGACCATGTCCTGAGAATTATCACGAAAATTTCTTCTGGAAGTTATTCTTTACAGATTAGTGCATCATAGTATAATATGGTGGGGGACTACCCAAAATAGAAAGGTGCAATGACTTCGCAGAACAGCCTTTTTTCCCCCCATTTGTGGGATTTTTTTTGTGTGTGTTGGGAGGTGGGGTGGTGATAGTGTTACATTTTTGAGGGCGTGTCGGGACTATGGTGAAGGTTTATGAAGAATCAGGCGTGCTTTTGTAAATAGAATTCTTTTGTTAGTACATATGTTATATGCCAAACTAGCTTCTTCATTGTATTTCTTTCTTTTAGTAATAAGCTGATATTTGATAAAATAAGTGCAGTCTTGCAGGTCATGCCTAATTTATCATATTACCTGCAGTGTTTTCCTGTGAATTAAACTAACAATAATGGAGAATTTTCAAGTAGCTGTGAGTCAAAAGGTTATAATTGTATTACTAAAAATCAGTGTACCCTACGTAATACAATTCTCTGAGAGACAAGGTACTCTCCCAACTATTGACTTTCTCTCACAAATTCTCTATACCTCACCTCATTAAATGTTTTCCATTTTAATAATCTCATCATACCTTGTTTTCTCATTATGCGACTTACAAACTTCTCTGTTTTCATTTTCTGCACATCCGTCTGCAAAAAAATAAAATAAAATTCCTACTGTCTTGTATGATAGCTAACTCGCATGCACAATTCCCTGGTTGCCATTGCTCCTTTTCCTTGCAACTGGTTAGAAAAAGGGTTCCACACTTCCAGTTGATTCATCAAGGGGTATACTAGCCAGAGTTTTCCTTTTCAGTCTTTGATTTTAGGGACTTGTCATTTTCTTCATTCCCCCTTTTTTTTTTATGTTAGTGAACCATATGTTACTGAGGAAGAGCTGAAATTGATGCTGCGAGGAGCAGAGTTGAGTGGAGCAATTGAAGAGGAAGAACAGGTATACATTTTTCTTTGCTATATGTCTTGAAGCTATTATAATGCCACCAATTGTGCCATTCTTTGTAGCTTCGGAATTATTGAACAATGCATAGATTGTTGATCTCTTATTTTTGGATGACGAGAGAAATCTTGTAACTGCTTTTAGAAAACTTTATGGTAACTCCAAGTTAAGAATGGGGTTACAGAAACATCCTGATCTTGCAAGATTATGTTTGTGGCAGGATGTCTGGATCCTAGGTGGTGGTGGTAGTTAGGAAGATATCTACAGTTCTCTGTTTATGATTCGATATAGAAGCTAATACAGTTTTTTTTTTGGAAGGTAGAAGCTAGTACATTTGGTTTTATATGTTTTTGGGAAAGATTACTTTGAATTATCCAACATATTTTGTAATTTTGTTTTAATAATCCAACCTTTGGATTATTCTATAATATTTCAGCCTTTACCCCAAATTTGTTTAGTGGACGTTGCTGATGGGGTTAAAACAACTGCATAAATTTTGTTCGTAAAAGGAGACCACTAAATCAGCATAGTCCACTAAAAAATTTGGGGTGAAGGTTGGATTGTTGCAGGCTGGATTATTAAAACAAATTCACAAAGATGTTGGATTATTCAAAGTAATTTTTCCTGTTTTTTTCCCCTAAATTGCCAAAGATATTATAAAGAGCAAGCTATTTGTTACACTGGATTGTTAACTTGCAACATATTTCATTAAATGGATATTCCAATTTACTTGTTATATTCTTTTTGGCTTGTTGTCCTTGCATCAAATCTTCATATTTTGCCTGTATTTTTGTCATTTTACTACTCCCTCCGTAACAAAAAATTGGCAACAATTTTACCGCACACAGACTCCTAGGCAAAATTTCCTAATACAAGATAAAAGCATTAATATGACACTAATTAAACACCACTAATAGCGCTAATATTCTTAAAAAAAAATCAGCACTAATATACTCCAGTCACTCCCCCAAACACCACCACCACTCCAATTCACCACCACAACAATTGTATCAATGAAACCCACCAACAACTAGCAGCCACCGGCAATACCACATCATCAATTGAACCACTCCACCAAATAACTACCCAATTTCCAATCGAACCAGATCTAAACAATTTTGCTGCCGGTGTTCTTCGAATCAATCTTTCCGATCGATAATCGGCACCACCACCTTCGATCTACCTTCGAAAATTACACCACCATCACTTCGAAAATCACCATCACCACAACCACCTTTGATCTACCTTCAATTTACCTTCAAAAATCGGCTCCACCACCACCTTCGATTTACCTTTGCAAATCGGCAGGCCCACCGGCCACCAGTGCACCTTCGATCCTTGTACTGGTTGAGAGAGAGTCGTGGACTTGTGGAGGAGAAGACGACATAGGTGAGGGCGGAGGAGAGAGATCGAGTGGGTGACAGTTGGGGTTGATAGGGTGACGTGGTGGAGGGAGAGGAGGATGTTGTAGTGGAGGATGGAGTGGTCACAGCCTGACAGTGAAGGGGGAGGAGGAGGAGAGAGATTGGGAAAGGGGATATTTTGATTACGTTTAATGATATTTTAAAGATTTATTATCAATTTATTAATGATTGTAGTAATGGCATTTATGTAAATAAATAGACTTTTTTTTTACCGAAAATAGAAAGAAAATTTTGTTGCCATTTTTTTGTTACACCCATATTTGGCAATTGTTGCCATTTTTTTTACGGAGGGAGTACATGATTTCTGCCCAATTTACCCTTATTTTTGTCATTTTCTCATTAATCAATCTTATTTTTACCCAACTTTATAATCAATCTATCTATTAAGTAATGTTCCTCACCAATGCACTTTTGCCTCTCCAAAAAAGTGTGTAAATCCTCAATATAGCTAGTAAAAAAAGATTATGGAAGTAATATTTTTGGATGCTACCGACAGTCGTAGTCAAGATACTTTCATTTTGAGTAGAGTTAATACTTTATATTATGTATTGAGGTTGCCATTGAAAAATATTGCTTGTGCTTTTAAGGCTTTAAATATCATACTATAGAAATATAATATAGTAATTACTAATTATAGTATGCTTTACTATAGAGCAACTATAGTAATGTAATCTATTAATTAGAGTATGCTTTCTATATATATTAGCTCATTATTGATTTCAGACAAACATGTGAATTACTGTTGTTAATTTGGAATGTAGTATATTGATGATAATTTAGAGTGTAGTATATTGATGTTATTATGATATAATCTTTAGAGTATATTAATTTCAGACGGAAACGTTAGGCACATATGGTGCATTCTTTTCTCTTGAAATCCCTGCATTGAACTTAATTGAATGTGATTGAACTTATTTTATGTGTTGTATTAGACTTGGTTGAAATTTTTTGGACCTAAAGCTTGTTTAATTTTAACGTAAAGATACGACGTCCTTATAAAAAAATTGATATACCTCTGCATTATTGGTTCTGAAGAAATTTAGTGTACACTTGTCCTCATTATCCTTTGGGCACAAATCAAGAGCCCTTGTGAACAAACGCTTTCTACTTAAAATCCTTTTTTTTAAAATTTAATTTTGGGGGAAAGTGGGGGCATTTTGGAGCATTTGTACTCCATATTCCACAACAATCCCTTTCAAAGGACAAAGCCCACAGAAGTTTGGTTACAACAGCTTTATTCCAAAAGAAACTATCCTTAACTAAACCTCCTTTAGCCTTTGGAAGACAAATAGACTCCCAAGAGATATTAGCCTTTTCTGATGTTTCAGAACTGCCAGTCCATAAAATGTTTCTGCAACAGTGCTTTACTTCTTTCAGGATTTTCTTTGGCATGATTGCTGAGACCAATAAGCCTACATGCCAAACAAGACGCGCTTGACCAATTGCAAGCTACCAGCGCTTGACTTGGAGGACCAACTTTTAATCCTGGAAACAATTTTATCAAGCAAAGGTTTGCACTGACTATAGGGCAATTTCTTAGAAGATAAAGGTACTCCCAAATATCTGAACGGGAGATCACCAAAAGGCAGCTGAAGAACGTCCTAGATAGCCATCTTCTCATCATTAACACCACCCAGGTAGACCTGACCAAGGAAGCATGGATACGCGCAAAATGGGAAGTATCGCGTGTCGGGTACGGGTATGACACGCGAATTCTCGTACTGACATGCCAAAAAGCCGTGTCTCGGTTTTTTAAAGTATTTTCGGGTATGGGTACGGCTGGGTACGGGGCATGTCCTGTTCATTTGACCGTGTCCTGCGCTTGTGGGCCCAAAAATAGTTGACTTTATATTTTCCTTCCACTGCTCTTAGTCATCAGTTAACCCTAAATACATCGGTTTCCCTTCCTCTCTCTTCCAAGGACTCTCCTCGCCTCCCCCTCTCTCCTCAGCCACCGGGCACCGACTCCAGCTTCTAGTCTTCCACCACTGTCTGCACAACTATCCCCAATACGTCACCTTTGCTCCTCCTTAGTCGCTGCTCAACTCTGGTCGCTGGTCGCTGCTCTGCTTAGTCGCTATTCTACTCATTTAGTCGTTCTCCAAGAATGTTCGCTTGTATTTTGATTTTGTTAATTAGTTAGATGAATTGTACTCTATTAATTTTTTTATTTTATGAAACTCTAACTCCCTAAGTAGCTAATATCATAATTAGTCAATATTAATTCTTAACATCAGAATGTATATGTTTGTATTTATTTGTTAGATTCATTTATAATTGTTTTTATTTTCTAATATCAGAATAATGTTAGATTAATTTCAGAATTTTTGTTTTAGTTTGGAATTAATTTTAGAAGTTAGAATGTTAGAAACTTGGGATGTTAAATTAATTTAAGAAATTAGAAACTTAAAATGTTAGAATGTATGGTCATTTGGATAGAAATATGTTGTATTCTATTATAAAATTTAGGAAATTCCCTTTTTATAAATATATTATTTTTTAAAAAACATTGGCATACCCGTATCCTAATTTTTTCTTTTGCCATAGGCCCGTATCCCGTACCCGTTCACGTGCTCGTATCCGTCTCCGTACCCGATTTAGTGCATCCTTGGAGCTGATTATTATCTAAGTTGGCCCTTAAGCCTAAGGCCTGGCAAAACCAAGCAAACATCATAAATCATCAGTAAACATAACCCAGTTTTTTCACATTTAGGGTGGAAATTAAAATTTAGGTTGCCTTGCATATCACCACTACAACATGAAAGATATTTCATACAAATGGCAAAGAGATTAGTAGAAAGGGGGATCTACTTGCTTAAGACCCCTTTTAGATCTCATAGGCATGGTAGGCCTCCCATTAAGCAAAAAGGAATATGACACTAACTTAACACATTCCATAATCCAATGAATAGATCCAGCAGGAAAGCCTAGCCCCCCTCAACATACTTTCTAAAAAGGACCACTCAACTGAGTCATAAGTTAGTACGTCCACATAGTGAGATAAGTAGATAATTAACCCCTAAATAATGTCTAGTCTTTTGGTCTTACAAATAAGAATTTTTTTAAGTGGATATAGCTTAGAATTTTTCAAAATCATATGGGTATAGCTGTGAAATATTTAATTGACTAAAACTGTTATTAGCGTCCATTAGTATTGAACATGTTATAGGCTATTGGTCGTTACTTTTTGTACATTTGTGGGTATAAATGAGAAATTTTGAAAAGTATGGATACAACTTAGAAATAAAGAACCACGTGGGTACAAGGTACAACTGGGAGGATCAATTTGGAATGGATTGAAATGTAAAGTGGGAAGATTAATTCGGAATGGAGGGAGTACATGTTTTGAAATTTTTGTATATCAAGGATATTAGCTAGATCGCTGAAAGTTTTTTCCATTCAACTTTAATAATTTCAACTGCTTCACCTTTTGAACTCGGTCTTAGATGCATGTATAGTATGGAATTGGTGGTAGTAAGGTAGTTGTATTTCAGTTTGTTTAGCAAGTGATTTTATCTTAATTCAATGCCATAACGTTGTCACTATTTGATATATCTGTGTCAGGACATGATTGAAAATGTGTTGGAGATCAAAGATACTCATGTCAGGGAGGTTATGACTCCACTTGTTGATGTTGTTGCCATTGATGCAAGTGCATCATTGATAGACTTCCATAATTTATGGGTGACACATCAGTACTCAAGGTATGTGATGCTGCCCGACAGCATGAGTTCAATTCATATGAAATTATATTCATATGCTGATTTATTTCTTCATGGATATTTTTAGGGTTCCTGTATTTGAGCAGCGTGTTGATAACATAGTTGGTATTGCATATGCAATGGATATGCTGGATTATGTTCAGAAGGTCTACTAATTCTTCTCAAGATATTTACTTTCTAGAGCAAATGTTTCTTCATATTAATTTGGTGCATCAATCTCATAGTATTCAGAATTATTATGCTATGTTTGTTTTTAAAGGGGGAATTACTTGAAAGTGATATTATTGGAGATATTGCACACAAGCCAGCTTACTTTGTTCCAGGTATCCCTTGACATTTCAGTTTACTTTGTCATTTTCTGGTTTGTCTATGTTCCCTTCCCCTGAAACGTTAGTGTGATCGTTTTTCACTCAATGTAAAGAAGGTATTCTTCTAGTTTATTAAGTTGGTCATATTCTTACATTAGATAAGTCCAGAAATGGTTTATGCTATCATTTGTGTTATTCTGTGCTCATGTTGTCAACCTAAATATCAGTATCTTTTGACTAATTCTGGAAATCTGGAATGGGGGACTGATGGTTACTTATGTTGGATGGTGGTTCTTTCGGATGGGTAACTAGGAATAAGGCTGAGTTATGGAGTGTCAATTTTGTAGAGACACAAAATCTATCGAAAATTCAATCACATTAGATGGTAAAGAGCTGGATTGTTTGAAGTAACTTGAGTTAATTTTACGTAGAACATAAAGTCCATGATGTAACTCATAGAATTAATTGCAATGGTATATACTCGATCATAGCATCTAAGGTAAAAGTGAATTTTTTTTAAGACATCTGTCAGGTTGGTGGTACTTTATGGTTTGATACTTTGAACTATTTGGCTTTGAGAAAGGATGGTATTAAGATGGGAGGATCAGAGGTTTGTAGTTTGCATTGTACAATTGAATGAACGTGGCTGCATGAAATTTTTAGATGTATTTGGTCTCACACTCTCACTTCAGATACTTTAATATTGCCCCTTTTCTTCATTTATCCTTGTGGAGTTAGGATTCAAGTCCCAAACCTACATTAACACCAATAATCACAAACTTTTGTACTCCATCCGTGTCACTTTGTTGGTTACGTATTACATTCCGAGGGTTTCCTTTTGTTAGTTACATTTGGAATCTTTCTATTTGTATAAATCATTCTTATTTCAATAAAGGACCAGTAAGATTTCAAATGTAACTAACAAGCTGAACAGAGCGTGTATTTGATAGTCAATGTGAAGGATCATATTTTTGAAGATACTGAACTAATAGAAGTGTTTAACCTAATGGAGGATGAAGCTTTTGTTACTTGTGCAAGTGAGTAGTCTAAATGTATTCTGCTTCTGTTGATTTTTTTTCAACATAGTGAATATGTTGCTATAGAGTACCGACCATGTTTTATGTTAGAATTCTTAACTTGAAACAGTTGATAAAGGGCTAGAACTTAGAGGCAGTAGCTTTTGAGTGTGTTTGACATTATAAGACACGATATGCAGCTCTTGTATAGTTTGTAGTAACAATTTTATTGATTTCAGTGGATCCAATACTAATTATTTTAGCTGTCAACTATGTTACATGGACTTGGTGATTTATGTTTGACATGGGTATGTTCTTAAATGTTCGTCCAATTCAGTGCCAGATCCAGAAATTTAAAGATGGGGGTACGAAAAATAATACATCATATTACTATTGACACTAAAGAGTGTCTCCCCGTTAAGGATCGATGCCGAAGCAACCTTGTCATGCACTCGACCGATCCTTGATAATGCATGATAACCCAAATATTATACTAATAAACGTGGTGATTCCTTTTTATCAAAATCATTTTCAAAATTAAAGCAAGACCCAAATGATCTGTAACTCAATGAAGCCCAATTATAAAGTTCCTATAATGCATTCATGCCCGTGCGTATGCGTAATTGCATTACTTATAGGCACTTACACATAGCCCAAATATGACCCATGTCCACTACTTTGATCAAAACTTTTGAATCTAGACTTGGATTGATTCGATTCTAATTGCATTAGACTTCAGGAGCTTTGGAACGATAGGTTATATGGTAAATTCTGACGAGTAACGAAAAAATTACGGCATTTTAATAGTGGGGTATAGCTGTACCTAATTGTACCCCGTTGGATCCGCCACTATGCTAATTTATGAAAAATTAGCATGATTTTGGCCCAGAAATGTATCTTTGATATCCTTGTTGAAGGGTAAGTATGTGCCATGAGTGCTTGAGGTGGAATACTAAGTCCTAGTAACCTAGGTTGACAATATTGAGAGAAAGGGTTTTGCTATGATATTTACTAACACTTAGCTATCCCGCAGAGACGCAAAATCAAATAAAAATAGTAAACATGACAAATCTTACGGTACAATCTAGTAAATGAGGAAATTATGGATGTCTATTTTCCAGTGTCTAGAGGGACCTTTCCATCCCTTTCAATCAATCAATCAATCAATCAAAGCCTTATTTCCATCCCTTTCAATATAAATAAAATACTCTACTGGTCTACCTGCTTGCTAATGGTTTGTCTACCTTTATTCAGGTTTACTAAAAAGGTAATATTTTCCTTAAGAGCATAGCTATTAGTTTAGACGCAAATTAATGTGATGTGTATTTCATAAATTGTGAGTTAATGAACATTGAACAACCCAATCATCAATTGTTCTTTCTAGATTCTAGTGGTGCGCATTTTTTGAGCCAGTTTTTAAAGTTCCTTTGGCTTTGAAATTTGAATATCTTTTGAATCCACAAATTGCCATTTATGAATTATGATAACTTACGCTTTGTTTATGTCACAGATTCTATGTCTGTATGGAATCTTCTTCGAGAGTTTCGAATAAGAAAAGTTCACATGGCCATTGTCCTTAACGAATATGGAGGAACTATAGGGGTAAGTGGCTCCATTCTTTTTTCTTAACTATTTTGGGAATGTGTTTGCATTTTTAGTCTAGCACTCTAGCTCACAATAATTATTAATTAATACTTCTCCAATTTTTTATTCAATTTCATTTATATATTTTTTTATAAAATTTTTCTACTTTGACTTTCATACTATTCACAAATCATATGTTGACTAATATCTTTTTTTTTTTTTACTAATATCTGAATTTGAATGTTACCATATAAATGTTATTACATTTGTTTTCAAAATGTTGGTTTTTGATAAGTTTTATGAATTCAAAATTTAGGATCTTTGAGGTGAATAAAAATGCATTGCTAAGCAAAACAAGAAAATAAAATAGGGAGTATGAATATTGAATGCTGGTATGATGTGGCCCCCAGTATAATATGTCCTCCATTCCGTGAGAGAAAAAAGTGAAAGCGTTACCAATAAGAACTTAAGAAGGAACTGAAAGAGTGTAAAATGGCATATTCGAGGACAAAAGTGTCATTTACAAAACTCTGTTATATTATTTGACCCATTATTGTAATTTTTGTTTGAATATATGTTCATTTTTCTCCATATATATTATGTTTTTCTTTGCCTCATTTACTCTTGGACGTGCATTGATTTCCTCGTACATTGTCTATGAAACAGTTAGTAACTTTGGAAGATGTTGTAGAAGAAATTGTTGGTGAAATCTTTGATGAGAATGATTCGAAGGTAAGACATCTTCATGCACATTTCAAATTTTACTTGTTTATTGTAGTCATGTATGATTTAGCTTGTTATTCATGATTGACTTCATCATTGCTTCAGTCCTAAAGTTATTTACAATAGTATGAGCTTACATGATGAAACCTGTAGAAACATCTAATTAATGCTATAATGAATTGTGAGTGCATAAAGTTACTCAGTATTACTTGTATAGTCTTTAAATTATCTTTTTAGTTTTTATGGTCAAGATAAGTTGCTTCAGGTCTTGTTCTTTTGGACTTAATTTCAATTAAATCTATTGAGTCTAGGGCTCTAGGCCTCAAGGGTTCCATGTAGATAAGTTCACTTCAGTTTAATTTAATTCATTCCCCAAAAACAGGGCTTTGTTAGTTTTGTCGCATATACAAATCCACCTTTAAATCATTGTGTTTCCGGTATGATGTAGGAATTCATCTCTACCTCTTGAAAATAATGCTTGTAAACCTTGGAACCTATTGGTTGTCATGCTTTAGGACATTTAGGTAGGTAACACTCTGGTTGTTCATACTACACCTCACTTCCTTTGGAATCGAGCTGATCATCATTGGCCCAGCCCGAAAATTTTGTGGGCTTTGATGCACTTAAAATAGTTGTTTTAGTTCAATGGCCTGGCCCGAAAAACCTGCAAATGGCCCGCCAAGCCCGCCTAAAAATCCGGGCTTTGGGCAACTTGCTTAGTTAAGGCCTGGCTCGTACTTTTGTTCACCTCTACTTTGAAATCTTCGCATTTCTTCATTTATCTTTGTAGTCTTTTATAGGGATTGTAGCTTCATTTTGTTTTTGCTTGTACAAGTTGATATGTGCTCAACGAAGATGTAGCAGATTTGTTATGTTTGTTTGGGAGAAATTAGTTGTCTTGGGAAGAGTTGAAGAACTTTGGATTTCCAAGTAGAGAGAAAGGGATTCAGGTGCTGGAATGATTTTTACTCCTGTTTCAGCATATCTCAAGAGACATTACATCCCTCTATCCTGGACACTCATATTTCTTTATCACAAGCTATTTTTCACTTCAGAAATAAATAATCCCCACTTTGGGAAACACTTTAAGTTTTTTATTTTGCCTTGAAGTGCTTGAAGCTGGAGATAAAGGTTTGGCTTTTGAGCAAGATGGTATTGCTTAATTTTAAAGATGTGAGGCGAACTAAGGCATGAAAATCCTTGGCGCCTAGGCTTAAGGCAAAGGCACACGCCTTTGATATGCGATAAGCCCCTTTGTTATGTATATTTTTAAGTTATTTAGTTTTGTTTTTTGTTTTTTTTTTATATTATTGAATATACTGGAAAATAGCCCAAACCTAAAGTTAATTAGATACTAGCTCAATGTAAATGGATAAATTAAAATTCATTATTTTAAAAAGAAACCTCTTGATAAGAAGGGTTCAGAGAAGAGGGGAAGGGGCTATGTGACATCTTCAGTCTTCAGTAAGGGGTAATGAGACATTTACCTGGCACAAAATAAATTTACGAGTACAGGAAACATTATCTGTGAAAAACAGCTTGTACAGGTCAGAAAGGAAAACAGAAAGAGAAAGTCGGAGGCTAGTAGCTAAAGATCCATATTCTAGAGAGGAAGAGAAAGTTTTAAAAACGAAGAGTGACAAAGATGACAGGTGGGAATGATTAGGGGAGAAAAAGAGAAGGAAAGATTGAGTGCAACTGACACCAATCAAAGAGAAAAAACTACAAGAGGGAAGAGGTTTGGAGCAGTGGCTCCACCTCCACCTCCACCTCTACCTTTGATCCTTGAGGTCAGTGGCTCAAGGCCTCATGTTTAAACGTTAATATCTTATACTACTCCCTCCGTTCCAGTTTAGTCTTTACGTTTATTTTTTGCACAGTTTTCAATGCACATGTTTAAACATTAATATCCTATACTACACTATAAAAAAATTTAAAAAACTACATATTAAAAACTAGACATTTAAACGAATATAACAGGATTTTTTTCTTGTATATAATGAAGAAATTTTATTTTCTTAACTTTCTCTCTCCTTGTATTCTAAAAACTAAACGTAAAGAACAAATTGAAACAGAGGGAGTAGCTGGTAGCTCTGCAGCTTAGATGGGGTTGACCTTGAGCTAATTTTTTTTTACCATATAAAAAAAAAAGAGGGAAAAAAACTATAGTTGCTTGAAAGTTAAGAAAACCCTAGATAATATGATGCTGGCGACCACTGGATATGACTTGCCGGAGATCTTATTCAAGACCGCCATTCCCTCCTACCTTGTGAATTTGGATTTTTCCCCAAATTAAGGATTTTTGGTTTATGGCTGAAGTTGAAGATAATCTATTAATAAGGGATTTGATTTGAGTTTTGCGTGTTAAGAGCTTAATAAAATAACATATGGTATTTTGGTATTTTCTCCTTTGAATTTAACCAATAGACCTCTTCTCTGATGCGAAACTACTGGTTCTTCTTAAGAGGGATGGAAAGGTCCGGCTTTGTCGGCCGATGCCCTTGTGGATGTAGAAGGCTGTGCCTCGTCAAAAGCAGCTTGAGGTGTGTGATTTTGGCTCGCCTTTTTTACTGCACTATGCCTGAGTGCCTGACACTTCTAAGCTGTCTTGACTCACTTAGCACCCAAGCGTCTAGGGCACACTCCTTAAAGCCAAGATTGCTTGTAAGAACTTTTTAATATCTCCTTTGCAAACTGAATAGCCAATACCAATCAACTCATGTTAGAAGGTATCGACTAGAATCATTGCAGAAATTAGGGTTTTATTGGAATTTTTTTTTTAAAAATTGTTTATATATATATTTTTGGTGGCTATGTTCAAAATGTTGAAGATAATCCTATGGTTTTAATGAACTGACACATGGCTTTTGCTATGGTGTTAGGATATGGTAGGAGATCACCCTTTTTTTTAGGATATTTTTCCCAAGATGATTATTAGTTATTACTCCCCCGTTCCAAAATGTTTGTTACGTTTTCTTTTTGCACAATTTCCCATGCACTTGAGTAAATGTTTATATATTCTACAAAGTATCTTAGCTTTGATCACACTTTCACTCTTCCATATAGTAGCTTGTTTTTACTTAGTAGTT
Source organism: Salicornia ramosissima (assembly GCA_951394345.1). NCBI lineage: Eukaryota > Viridiplantae > Streptophyta > Magnoliopsida > Caryophyllales > Amaranthaceae > Salicornia > Salicornia ramosissima. The sequence continues at coordinate 49,379,913 of OX596235.1, read as the reverse complement.
TTTATTTGTTTTGTATTAATAAATGTGTAGAAATACATGTCAAATACAAGTACATAGTGATTTTATAGTAGTTTGACAAGTTTGTGTTGTGTAAATAATATGTGCTTCCTTTCTTTTTACTTGCAACAAAATATTTTTCACGCATTTTAAGGAAGAGATTTAAGGGTATAAACGTACAAATTAATTAACATAATTTAAACACAAGCAAGAGGGAGAATAGAGATTACCACTTGTCAAATTTGTAAAAATTAATTTGTCCGTTTACACTAGAATTTATTCCTCAAAAAGCGTGCAAAAGAGTTTGTTGCAAATGAAAAAACGAAGGTAGTATTAAGATATGTGCATACGTATATGGTATTGTATTGAGTAGTAGTATACGTATTCGTAGTAGTATGTGTGTAGTACTGTGTCATACTTATAATAATACATATGATTAGGCGTGTAGTTTGACATGTCTGTTGTTATGTTATTAATGGGCTTCGTCAAATATGGTTGTAACTAACTTTGACAAAGGCAAAGCTAGCTTAGGGGTGTGTGACGTGTATATGTCGGTTTAGGGGCTTAGGATTGCCTATATAAAGGCCTCATCCCAGAAACAAATGTATGTTGTGTTTTTTGAGAAATAAAATTCTGATTTGGGCTTGTGTAGTCATACAACGTTTTCAAGGGGCTTGAGAGCTCATCAAAGGTTGCGATCTTCTTGGCATTAGTGTGAGCAGTAAGGGCTAAATTTTGAAGGTTTGAGAATCTTCAAAGGATCGTACATAAGTTGAGGCTTAGGAGTTCATTTTGTTTAAGTTTTAACGTGCGAGTTTGAGTATTCTCCAATTATTCAACCAAAATTCATCAAAATCTGACATAACCTTCAAGAAACACTCCTAAATTTATCAAAAAAAATTAAACATGAAACATTTTCTGGAGATTTGGTGATTTAGGCTTCAAGATTCACTTTCTTGAAGTCGCTTTATAAAAAATTATAAAAGTTGATTTTTGAAAAACTATGCATATAGACAAATCAAATAAGATCTCATATAAATATGTTTTTTTTTTCCCTTATATTAACAAAAATTTTCATGGTTGATGTGTCTTTCGTACTCAAAATTTCAAGCGTAACAAACATTGTGAAATGGAGGGAGTATGATGATAAAATAAGAAATGGGATATCAGGAAGAAGATAGGGGTTACAACTATGGAGGATAATAAGAGGGAAAACATGCTAAGGTGGATATGTCATGTGAGATGTAGATCGATTAATGCTCCAGTAAGGAGGCTTAAGGAGTGACAAACGGATGGGAAGGTGAATGGTAGAGGAAGTGTAAAACAAACCTGGATGAGGGTGGTTAATAGGGATATGAGGCCTTTGGGGCTAGAGAGGGAGCTGATATTAGATAGGGAAAGATGGAGGGAGAAAATTTGGACAAATTACTTTTGTGATTCCACATAATGATTCATGTCTAGCCAAATCCATATTTATTTTGGGACTATGTTGTTGTTGAACGCTCAAGAGGATTTCCTATGAGACTAGTAATTTTTCTCCAATGTAAATTTAGTTTTTGCCGAGTGCATTTGAATAGGCTACGCATTACCCTTTTTGTAATTTCTCAAGTTCAAACTGCAATTTTTTACTCCACTAATAAAAGTCTAGAACAATGTATTTAAATATGTATTAATGGTTATGCTTAGCTATCCGCTTAGGGCCTTTTGTTACAATAAGAAAAAGAAGAGAATACTGCTGATCGAGAATACTGATGAATATGTATTCATTTAACTAGTTGCTGATTTTCCCTTTATAGGAAGAAATCCAGAAGAAGACGGGCTACATTGTGATGCGAGATGAAGGGGTTTATGATGTGGATGCTAATACAACAATTGATCAGCTTTCTGAAGAGTTGAGCATTAAAATGGCTGAGGTGCGGTTTTTTTTAACCTTACTAAGCTACTCTATGTCTCTGCAGTTTTTCCTCTAGTTGGAACAAGCTGCAGTTTAATTATGTGGTATTGCTGATCACTGATTGAGGTGTTACTGTGGACACTTTTGTTTAAAGCCTCTATATTCCAGTTTTTTAGTTTAGGTTGGTTCACTAATTTGGATTGGATTGCTTGGGTAGTTTTCAGCTGATTGCTGCTATGAATTGACATAGCTGATGGAAACTTAAGAGACAATGTGGAAATTAGGAGCAGAAGAAAATGAATATGCGTTGATTAACTGAATAACATAAAATAAGATATTGTCAAGCTTAACAGAGGCTTAATTCTCTTCCAATAAAAAGTAACTCATTTATATCCAACATACTTTTTTTTTCCCTCTAATTTGCTCTTATTTATACAAAATACCTCTAAGTAATTACTTGCTTTCTAAATTGCCAAAAGAAAATTTACTTGTTTTCCCTTCAAGCTACTTATAAAAAAGTTAGTGTACCCTTCCCTCTTATATTAGTTTATAGCACTGATTTTGAATTTAAGAAAAATTACTTGTTTTCTCTCCACGCTACTAATAACAAAGTTAGTGTACCCTTCCCTCTTATATTAGTTTACTAGGTACTACCCGAGCAAATGCTCGGTTTTAGTGGTTAGGAAAGTTTTTTTAGTGGTTACTATATTAGTATAAAAGATTATTATAATTAGAGATATAAAAATCTTTAATTGTAATAAAATACACCCTCCATTTTTTTATATTGGCACATTTGTGTTTTCATCAATACCAAAAAATTAATAGAGTAATAGGGAAGGGGAATTTGTCATAAATAATGATAAAAAATTGTGCACAAAAGTAAGAGAGGGAGAGTATGGTAAAGGAACTTAGGAACAATATACTACTTCTGTTTCTTTTTAATTGCAACGATTTGACATAAAGTAAAGTAGAAAAATGTTTAATCGTTGCTTTTAAAAAGAAACGGATATAGTATTAATAATAAACATAGAATAATAAAATTTTACCTTTAGATAATGTAGAAAATGAGCAAATTAAAATAAAAACAACCCAAAAAGGAAAGTGCACAATTTAAATGAAAATAGAGGGAGTAATTTAATTAGTTAATAAAAAATCAATTTCTTATGTAAATGTTTGTCAATTGCCATTTCAAATTTTTTTAGTCAAAATATTTTTATAGTTCAAAAAGATATTTATTTAGGATTTTTATTTATTAGGGTATTAATTATTAATTATGGTATTAAATATAGAGAGAGGTAACAATCTTAGATTAGGTGGGAAAAAAAATGTTAGGAGGGAAATAGTGGCAAGAGTTTTAGTAGTATAGAAAGATATCACTAATTTTGAATTTCAATTTGAGACTTCACTTCTCTGTCTAATGTACAAGTTGGGAAAATTACAGTGTCATTCTCTTCCTGCTACGCCATCTTTGTTATGAAAGTGGTTCTTTTCACTCTTTAATTTTATCTGTTTTTTGCTGCAGAATTACCAATATGAGACTGTTTCTGGTTTTGTATGCGAAGTATTTGGATATATCCCAAGAACTGGTGAGAGCATGAAGGTGGTTCTTGAAAGGGATAATGAAGAAGAGGATAGTGAATACAAGGAAGCTGAATCTGAACGCCGAGAAGCCAAGGAAAAGTCTCAAATTTTCAAGATAGAGGTATGCAATTGCTTTCTTTGATAATCTTTAATTTATGGGTCTCCGAGCTGCTACAAACCAATTCTGCAGTTTTGCCATTATGCTGCATTCATATTAGTATATTATATTATTATCATATATACAAGGCTGTTTTGTTACCTTTTTACCAGATGCCCTCTGGTGATTGGTGAAAGACTCATCACTCGTGCTCTGTTTGAGTCACTTTATAGAACAATGAAATTTTGTAAGGTCGACTTGAAAATTTGTGCTTTCAATTTTTGGCCATTCAATTCCTAAATTTTTTCCTACAATGATGACATCAGTAGTTCAGTACACAAGGCCTCTAGAAAAGTTCTGCCTTATAGTGAAGGGAGATGGGAGATTATATTTATGCAGTTTTATCTTGTCAATAATAGTTTTTTTTTTTTTTCCAGGAAATTCCAAATGGTACATCTCAAGGATTGGAAATTTTATTTGAACCCAAAAGAAAGTTTGTTCCAAATGGTACCATTGAACTTTATCAAATTGTAAATCGTGAGATTGATTTTAGTTTAGACGTTAATAACTTAGATTAACTCCCATTTTAACCTAATTACAAGGAAAAAAATTCGGCACTCAAACGAATGCATGTAAATCAAGGTGAATTGATCCTTTTTTCTTTCTTTTTTTGCAAACTTCAAATACATCTCATTAAGCGCTTTTGTTGTGTGGGGGGGGGGGGTTCATTTTACTCGTGTATGGGACAAATTTGAGGTCAAAATTTGCAATAAAAAAAATTCACCTCAAATATGCGTGCATTAGCTTGCATGCCGATTTTTTTTCCTTATAATTAGGTTAAAATGGGAGTTAATTTAAGTTATTAACTAATGATCAATGTTAGCAATGTCACATTTTACACTTAATCAAAGTGTAGTGGTACTGTTTGGACATTTTTTTTTTTGGGGTACCAAATGGAATTTCCAATTCTTGAGTGGTACCATTTGGAATTACCCTTTTTTATCAATTGACCCTTTTGTGCAATATAGCATAGCTATCTGCGACTTTATTTATGATTATGAAGTGAACCAAGTCTGACTAATGCTGTTATTATAGTTTAATTCAAATAATTGATGATTTTGGTTTTGTTAAATGAGCATAATTGAGAGTTTAAAATTTTGAAAACTAGGATATTAGATAAAAGGCAAACATGTTTTGTATCTCTGCGAGAGTTCTTGTAGGAATATCGAAATCTATAATTAGTGTCCTTTGTGCAGATACTTGCTGGGAATGCAAGGAAAGTTAGTGCGGTGCGTTTTGAAAGGGTGGATAATGACACACAACTTGATGCAAAAGTTGTTGCTCCATTTTTCCCTAAAATCATGAAGAGGAATCAACCTAGAGATGACGGCTTCAATAGGTCTTCTAATCATGAGATCCACTTTCAGCAGATGGAGGTAGACAATGGCGGCTTGGATCATTCTCTTGACCACAATGAATTTGAGAAGGATGGAGAGGAAATCTCTGACAGTAACATGGTTACGGAAAATGTTGATAGTCATGATTAGATGTGGCCACTGGCTGGGTTGGATTAGGCCAACCCCTAAATGGATTGGCTCTAGATCTGAAGAGGCCAGGCTGCAGGTTGGGTGAGGCCAGGGTTAGCCCAAACCAGAACGTGTTCTGGATGTGAAATAGGCAGTTTGTTTGGCGTTTCGTATTTGTTTCTCGACCAATAAAGAGAGAGGTTGAGTGAAACTGAGATTGTCTGGCTGGGTTTGGGGCTGCTGGAAATAAACTGTAACTGTAAAGCACCCTCTGAGCCCCACCATAATTCAAGATGGTTATACAGTTCAGTCATATATGTATATTCATGTTATAGTCATATTCTTCAAGTCAATTTTGTAATTTTAAACCTGCAAATATATATTCATTTTAGTTTTCATGACCTAGCTTTTAGCCTGCTAATTTGAGTCTCTGACTCCCATTTCTCTATTTTGTTTTTCAATTTTCAATAAGCATTTAGACCCACTCATGTTGTGTGGTAGTTGATATTTTAGAGATGTTAAGATTAAGAGGTATGTATCCATATCATTAATCTGAAATTGCTTGTATCCTGCTATGATGTTTGACTGGTCAATAATAATAGTAAATGACTTCATGCTCATCACTGTTTTTTTTTTTTGTTTTTTTTTTTGTTTTTAATTTAGCCATGGCTAGAATGTTTACAGTTTACACAATGAAAATAAGGTAGATTTTAAATTTGGGTGCAAGATTTTACTTTGGGCACGTATGCTTTTGGCATTCAAACTTTTACACTTCGTCTCTTTCTAGACAAAACAAAATCACCCTGGGAAAAATCCCACCTCAACTTTTTATGTGAATAAACATCAGTAAATTTCTGAATTTTCCTTTTTTTTTTTGGTTGAAACTTATTTCCGTAACTCTTTAACCATAGTAATTCTAAATATAGGTGTAAAAAAATAACTTTAACAATTTTTCAACTTTTTATAATTGGTATAAATTTAAACATAAAATGTCTACAATGACATTAACTTTAAAATATAAAACAAAATTACCTAATGCATGTAAATCTCTCTTACTTTATATCTAACTTTACATACCCATGTGATCTCCTCTCTTTTACTTTATTTTAACAACCTTTCAAATCTATACTTAACATATTCACTCTTGAAGTCCATGTTAATCCATTTGTTGAAGTTAAAGTGTTACGAAGGGAGTAAAATTTTCTAGGAAATATATAAATGCTCGTGTTTGGTTTACAATAGCATGGCAACCAAACGACACCATAAAAGGTGGTCATAAATTCATAATCAACCCTGGAAAAATCCCACCTCAACTTTTTAGGTGAAAAAATTCAATTTATTTGCGACAAGTTTTTTCCAATTACAACAAAAAATTCTATTTCGTCGTTTAAAAAAATATAAGAATTTACAATCATATTTGATAATTTGTCATAATTTACTACCTTTTACAACCAGAATTCATTCAGACGTTAATTTCAATCGTAGAAGGACCCCATTTCTTGTAGTGTGTCCAGACACATGTACTAATCATAGAGTAAGTAATGTTCAAATAATATTAAAGGGTTATCTGATGATGAAGTTGCATTTTGGTCATTGATCCTCCATAATATCGCTGCTTTGATAATTTCATTTTTGCTCTTGTTGAACATGTGGAGGATTATCTGACTGCAGTATTTTGCCCTTAACTTCAAGATGCCTTTTCCCCGAATGATGATAATAATTAATATTCAACAAACCAATCAAGTGAATATTACTAAGAAACATGTTATGAGCATTGTTTTTAATCATACGAATATTATGTGGATTAAGTGAATATTGTGTACATCATGAATATTGTTGTCCGTAATGTGACCATTACTCACAACATTCTGCCCAAGTGTCTAGTGAACACTAAAGTGTGATTTTTCACCTTCAACTTCAACTAATTTGGTTTTGGTGTTATTACTCATATGCAACACTACTAAATCCAAGTCAGAACTACAGAGAAGAGTGAGACATGTTTATAAAGAATTGATAAAACTCATCAATGACACAGCGGCAATCTTTTGCTCAATAGAACACTCAATACTATTATTACTCAAGCAATAGAAAAATAACAATAATGATTCAGTTTAAAATACAAAAAAGGGCATGAATTGCATACTCTAAAAAGAATATTGTATTTGATTCTATACATACAAAAAAGTGCATGAATTTTGTATTTTGTGGCTGTAGTTGTGGGGTTAGTGAGTGATCTTCAAGCGAAAACATCTGAAAAATAACATCTGATGTTGAATCAAGTGTTGGTGTACTTAAGGAGAGGCTAGTGTTGATGTTAATATTTGGTGGTGGAGCTTCTTCTCTTTGTTGTGGTTTTGGTTGTGGTTGTGGTTGTGGTTGTGGCTGAGTCTTGTCAGCTTCTTTTTTCTTCGATGATACTGTCTTCGATTCTCTGCACTTCTGCGAGGAAGCTCGGATCCTCATAAATTTCTTTATCATGACTCAGGATAGATGGTTCTGAAGATTCTGCTGCTGCTCTCATCATTGTTGACATGAAAGCGTTTGCTTTGTCTAAGCTCATTTAAGAAATTCTGGAAGAACACCTGTGAAGAAAAATGATGCTACTTTTAAAAAAATGAAAATTCTGTTTAAGAAAATGAACATAGCAAAAATGAGGACTTTGTTTTAGAAAAATGAAGATAGTGTTCATGAAATTAAATATTATTGTTACCTCAAGGTCTTCCTTTTCCAGAGTCACAGATTCCCTGTTTTCTTTTTTAGGGGCTGTTATTCTCTCCAAAACAACACCCTTGCCAAACCCTTCGCTCATCCCAAGTTTTATTCTTTCGGCAATTTGTTTTTGATTCCAACATGAAATGAGTGGTGATGTTCTGGGGGCTGTTGCAGTCCCATATTTTGCACTCTATCAAAGTAACGGAGCTGTTCATAGAAAAACGAATATCATGAATGTATTACAAAATGAAGATTTTAATGTTAAAATAAAAAAATAATAATTATTGATTTGTTAAAGGATTGCTAACTATTAAGAAGTACTGGAGCCCTTTGTAGAATGATTATTTTTTAATCTTGTACTCAGCTGTGGTTGATATCAGCTCATCATGCATGTATTTGCACCAGTTTAAATTTTTGATGACTTGAACAGTTGAACATCAACCAATGAGTACAAAAATCTGAAGCGACATAGTATTGAATCAATAGTCAATAGTCAATAGTCAACCATTATTGATTCTAAAAAGTGCATGAATTTTGCACATATTACATAGTCAATAGTCTCAACCATCTATCTTTTATCCTATTTTGGCATCCCTTCAAAAGTATTTTATAGGCATAATTTTTTATCTTTAAAAATTATTGTCACCCAATAAACTGTCAATCAATGTACACTACGAGGCAAATGGTCTAAAAAGGCCTCCAAGGGAGAGATCTTCCTAAAAAATAAGAATTCGGTCCAGGTTCTTACTGACCTTAAGAACTCCTCAAAACACAAATACAGGTGTATAAAACTACCAATTTCAAATTTGCAAGGAAAATGACAAGAAAAATCAGAAGGTTAGTTGATGATGTAATGTTCAAAATTTGTACATACCATGGTATAAAATCAGTCAAAGACTGGATCCTGTGTAAGTTGTTCAATGCCCATATGTCTCAAGGATCTGACCATATGTTGATCAGCTGCACGAATATGTACCATCCTATCCTGCATACTCAGAAATGCAGGCATTGCAAATGCTTCAGATAATGTATCATGATGACTTGGATCTTCAGAGAAATTGATAAGAGTTTCTGCAGCATTATCTCTCAATTCCTCTGAATCATCTTGCAACATTTCTATAAGACACAAAATAGCTCCAGCATCAGCAAGGGCAGAACGCTCAGCTTCATGGTAACTTAATTGTGCAATGGCTCCAGAAACTTTCTCTCTAATATCATTGTTTCCATCCCTCAAAAGGTCAACAAGAATGGGAATTGCACCTGAGTTACCAATTACAGAAATTGAGTGTTGATAGCCTGACAGATCCCATAAGACATCAGCAGCAGCAGCCTTCGCTTCAGCATTGTCTTCTTGGAGAATCCTTACCAGTTGCTCAGAAATCTCAACTGCATTACCTTCAGCAACAGCTAATACACAGAAGACATCCTCTGCAACTTCCCTGCCCAATGGATCAGGTCCACGGAGAAGCTCTGCATACAACGGTATAACACCAGCTTGAGCAACTGGTCTAATGTAATCAACATGAGAAGAAATGACACCCAAAGCATTTCCAGCCACAACTTTCGTAGAGAAATCTCCATCTCTCATCAGATCTGCAAGTGCCCGTATTGCACCTAAGGCAACTAGTGTGCGTCTACCCCTCTTCGTAACTCCAAGCAACCCTAGTGCCTGAGCAGCTCTTTCTCTAGACACCATGCTACCATACTTAGCAGCTTCGATAAGAAGACTTAGTTCACCAAGGCAAACCAAAGCTCTCCTGACCTCTCTAAACAACGCCAATGCACTCAAGGTTTCCAATAGGTACCTTCTCCTGCTGTCCGTGTATAAGGTGAGCATATCAACAACTACTTCCAAACCACCACTTGAAAATATGTGCATTCTGCTGTCTTTTACAGAAGTAACCACACCCCACAAACTTTTAATCAGATATCTCTGGCAATTACCATCGGACTGTTTTAAAATCCTCACTAAAGAAGCTAAGGTTCTCGGTCCACATATATGTGTTAGCAACTCAGGATTCCCATTACAAGTTATGGACTTCAAGCAATAAGCAGCAGCTTCTTGGAGAGGACCTGGCGCTCTTGATGTCCCTTCAATGAGTCCAATGAGGATCGGCACTGTAAGTAATAGAAGGTGCTGGGGAACAGAATCTAACAAACTAGCCAGCTTGACTATTGCTTGTAACTTAAGATCTTCAGTCCCATTGTTGATTATTTCTTGAAATGAATGGAAGGCATCATCCCACTTAGAGGACGTAGAAGGACCAGTTGTCTCTGATTGAGCCATAACAATAGATTCAGTCAGAGGATAGGGACACTATGCTCCTTCAATCAATCCCCAAAAACTCAAACCTGATGAATTATGAAAAAATAAAGTAGATTACAGCAACATCAATAACACAGCCTTAATCCCAAACAAAATTTGGCATTTTGGGGGTTGGCTTGGTATGAATTAACATGAGGAATCAATGAGGGGTATGACAATAGCAATATCAATAAGAATAGCAAACTAAACATCTTTAACCAAATTGAATTTTAATTTTGGAACAATCAATACTAAGTGATTAAAATTTATAACAATTAGATTAATTACAAATTCGACCTAATTACAAACAGCGAACAAAACGATTATTTTATATTTATAAAGGGACAAAATACTACCTAATTTGCTCACGATCATTGCCAGAGACCATCAACATATCAATAAGCATAGAACATTAAATTGATGGAAACAAAAAACAATCACGCCATTGATAACGTTAGTCCTAAAATCTGGAACTTGATAAATACTCAATCAATATCAAAGAGGTCCACCATGAGTAAATACAAAGATAGTAACAAAAAAAAAAAAATGATTACAGAAACCCTAGGGAAATTCCAAGCTCATAAACAACGGGAATCACAAACATAGCCATTTAACATATACAAGTATGTACAATTTAGCTAATCGTAATTTGTTGTTGAGAAAATTAGTGGATTCAAAATCCTTTTGAAATCGTAAATACAATCACTACAAAAAGAGAGAAAAGAAGCTGACCAATTTTCGGAGGACTTGGAAGCCTTGAAGAGTTGAAGGTGGTGAACAACTGAACATGGAGGAGAGCGGTGTTTGGAGATGTAAAAAGAATGAGGGGTTGTTTGAGAGGATGCGTAACAAACGCTAATTTATCAAATCTCTATTATATAAGCTAATGGGAGCCGTAGTGTCTCTCAAAAAGTCTATAATGTCCCTTAAAAATTTATTAAAAATCAAATAGCATCACTCTTATTTATTAAGGAAAGTTATTACATTTTTTTAATTTTTTAAAATGTAAATATTACAAAATATACAATTCGTAAAAATAAAATAATCAAAATTCATATTTTTGAATTCTCTATAAATAGACACCCATTTTAATATAGTTTGTTACATAAGAATTTTACCTTTTGATTATCGTAGAAATTTGATAGCCGATTTTATTCATTTTTGTGGAATGACTGGATGAAAGGGGAAAATTTGTTTACGATTATGTAAATGAGTAAATTTAAAAAATATTTCAAATTCTCGAACAAAAACCTTCGATTTTTTAAGAAACATTAAAAATATCGTCACACGCAAAGCGTGCACACAAGGCTAGTAGGTATATAAAAAAACACTTTTTTTTTGTTATATTGGAATAAAAAAAAAAAGACAAAGTAATATAAAAGTTAGTTTTGTATGACAAATGGGTATAAAAAATTAGTTTTGTTTGACATTTAAGCTTAATGTCTTTTTTAAGTATGTGTATAAGGTATAATTTTATTAAAATATTGTTAATAATAACCCCACGATTATTTAAAATCACCCCAAAAATTATTAAGGCCCTGTTTGGGAATTAGTTGTTAGCTGTTAGAGGTTAGCTGATTGAATTAGCTACTTTGACTAGATGTTTGTGATAACTGATGTAACTAACTAGCTAATTATATTGGCCCTGTTTGGGGTTAGTTGTTAGCCGTTAGAGGTTAGCTGTTTGAGTTAGCTGCTTTGACTAGCTGATTGTGATAGCTGATTTGACTAACTAATTACATTAACGGTTTGTGTAAATATGTTTGGTAAATAGCGGTTAGCTGTTAGATGATTTAGAGTAAAAATAACTAAAAAGCTGTAAGCTCTTCCAAAAAGCACCTCATATGATCTTTTTGAAAAAGAGCTTTTTCATCCCAAAACTCTCTTCCAAATCTCTAACTCCCAAACACCAAAAATAACATTTTGAGTTGGTCAAACCTCTCTTTCCTCTCAAACCTCTCTTTTGTTCCCTCAAACCGCTAACTCCCAAACACCCCCATTAGTTGTTTTGTGTAAAAGTGTTTGATAAATAACAGTTAACTGTTAGATGTTTCAAAGTAAAAAAGAACCAAAAAGCTATAAGCTTTTCCAAAAAGCTCCTAATATAAGCTTTTTGAAAAAGAGCTTTTTTACACAAAAACTCTCTTCCAAACCTCTAACTACCAAACGCCCAAAAATAACTTTTTGAGTTGGTCAAACATCTATTTCCTCTCAAACCTCTCTTTTTGCCTCAAACCGCTAACTCTCAAACACCCCTAAATTACTTAAAATACCCTTACATAACCCCCACTCCTTATCTTCATGCAACCCCCACTCCTTATCTTCATGCACTTGCACCCTAATTCACTCTATCTCTCTAGTCTCTACTACTCACCAAGTCACCACCCCACCACATTACACTATACCAAAAAAAGAAGTGATTAAGCTTAAAAATGACGCATGACAGAATTAAAGCAAAGATTAACAAATGGATGACACGTGACACTTAAAACTCCCAATTTTTAAATATTTAATTATAGAGATTATAGATATTTTGCTAGCTACAACTAAGAAATGATGAGAAATTAGCTGAATGCCTTCAATGCTGGCATTGTCATTTTTTGAGAGTTTTTTCATAAATGTTTAAGAATATCTAAATTTATATATTCTGTAAACTAAATTTTCCATTTTAGGGAAATTTCTATTTCCAAAAGTTATTCTCTTTTTTTGACAAATTTTGTTCTTTTCCAATCATCATTTATGAATCATTTTTCTATTACACAATCCTATCCTATAATTCTACTTTTTTTCTTTTTTTTTTTTTTTCATTATGATATTCAAAATTATTGTTTTATCCTTTGTGATTTTCTTGTGAAACATTTTGTTGATTTATCAAAACTATTTTATTAAATAGTGAAATAACTAAAATTATTTACAAAAAAGGAGATGGTAGGAGAGGAATTGGTGCCAACATCAACATCAGAAAAATTTAAGTTTATTTGTAGTCATGGAGGCAAAATATTACCTCGCCCTTTTGATGGTGCCCTTAGATACACGGGTGGAGAGACCCGTGCTATTAGTGTTTCCCGCTCTATAACTTTTCATTGTCATCACTTTTTTTGGTTATTTTTTAAATAAAGAAAAAAAAATCCACTAGTTTATAGGCTGATAATGGGTTATCAAACTCATTTAACTCATTAACCCTTGCACTTGAGAGGGTGATAATTGGGGAATCCTCAAGCAAGTGGTCTGGTGATGATCGAATCATGTACCTCTAGAATGCAATCAAGGTGGTTGTAGGCATCACTTGCACAATACCATATTTTTTTTATATACAAAGTTTAACTTATTCTGTAAAAAGTTATAGACTAGTGTGGGAAAAATGTTACATTTCAATTTTATAGTTAAAAGTTATGTCAGATTGTTAAAATGTCTAAAAGTGTTTTAATTTCTTTATCTTATTATTCGACAAATGCATATGTTAATGTGTGCATTCTCTATAAAAATTGGTCAGTTGAGGTTTTCGGATTATTTTATCCCTTAATTAAGGCTAAAATTTAAGGTCAAAATTGTCTCGATTTTGGACATAACCAAGCATTGAAAAGACCCTTGGGAATCGGGAGGGTACATTGACAGGGAGCATCCGGGTGCTATCCAAAACCAATGATAACAAGATGGAGTGAAAAAAATATTGGCCTCCAAAACGGCCTTCGAAAGCCAAATTAAAGGCTATAAGCCTTTAATCCATGCTCTTTATTGTTCTCGAGGTCTAGGAAGGAAATTGTTTTGAAACTTCAAGGAAAGGTCATTGGGTTATGAGGAGAGACCAATACTAATTCTGAATGCATTAGAGTCATGTGATGACGCTATATTTCTCAAACACTACATAATCCTAACACCAAAAATTCACTTGCGAATGAACAATACTACATTTTAGTGCCAGAAAACAAATCGGAATTCTTTTGGTGCTTCCTTTAACTCATGATAAGAAAGACGATAAGAAAAAAACGGCCATTATAATAATGGCCTTCTGGGAGCCAAAACCAATGGCTTTAATTCATGCTTTAATTTTTAGGGTTCTCACTTCTCAGACCTAAACATCGATGAAAGGTTATTGGATAACAAGGAGCCTTGGGAAGGATTCCACACACATCGGCTGAAGCAGATCCATGATTTTGAACTAGCTAGTGTAGCACCCCAAAAATTATCATAAAAAATAGTCATCAAAGTTCAGATCAATCATTTTGGTTCAACAATGAAAAGTTGCAAATTAACTTACATTAAAGTTAATACTTAAAATATCTTTAATAGATTTTCTTTTCATGGTTCTGAAAATTATCATATGCAATTAAGTTGATTAGATTAATTAATCCTAATTCAAGTTGCCAGCTCTCAATTCACATAAACATATATAATACATAATTAAAAAAATAAATCAACATAAAATCTACCAATTTTTTTTTTGAAGTAAATCAAACAAAAAACAAAAGTTATAAAAAATCATGTAAAAACCATAAATAAACATAAATCAAACCGAAAAAATCAAGTAATCAACGTAAATTAAACTTGATTTTTTCTCAAGGTGGTGCGCATGTGCCGTAGGGTGATCCTTCTTTGGATTCGCCTATGCGCATCAGAGTCGTATAATGGTGCCAAATTGCCATATATATACCACATGACCCAAACACCAAAAAGTCAGGAGGGCAAAATACTTTGCTTGAGAGCTAGAAAATAGATTGGGAGCCTCCTTGTGTTCCATTTAACCCATGATAAAAAGTCAAGACCAAAAAAAGATATGTATATAGTATATATCTTGGTATACAAGTACTTGGAGACTTATTTGGAAATAATAAAAATAATTGTTTTGTAGATTATTGCTCATTTTTCCAGATTGATCATATATTTTTGTAGATTGATCATTTTGTTGAGATTGATTCTACACTGTTCATTTTCTAATCATAATCTGTATAATTAATTAATTACTCTTTGTCATAACTATATTGACCCATTCTTTACATGTTAATTTCCATATTGTTCATTTTTTGAGCTTGTTTCTTATTTGCTAATGATATATTTAATTAATTACTCACTATTATTCCAATGTTTGCTCATTTCTTATATGTTGTTCAATTCCAGATATTTTTTCTATATGTTTGTTTCTCTATTGCTGATTTTATTCATTTTTTTATTCTCATTGTATATATGGCTATATATGTATATGTATATGTATATGCATATGTATATATTAATTTTTATATTGTTTTTTTTTTTGTTGTTTAAATATTTGATGTTCATATTGGACATAATTTCAAAATTTTACTCATTTGAAGTTTTGTTTTGGTTTTTAGATTGTTTTAATTAATTATGTTATTCTCTATTATGTTTTTAAATGCGAATCAATTAAGTATATAATAATTTTATTTATATTTTGCTTGTTGCTTTTTCAAGATTGATCCTTTTAGGTTAAAATTGTATCATTTTAATTTTTTAGGCCATGTTCATTATTTTTAGTTGTTTTTGGTAATTAAAAAGTTAGTTTGATTGCTCTATAATATATTAGATGATGTAAATTTAACTAATTGAGCACAATAAACATTAACAAATGCAATATACATTAACTTGAACTAGGAACAGAAAAGGAAATTCTTTTTCTTTTGCTATACTGAACTAATTGGCTCATTGATTGAAGCCGAATTAATGCATGCATGTACTTATAACATGATTCTCCTCTTGATCGTGTGTTAGTTTTTCTGTGTTTTGAAGTGTGTTGATCCATGATTGTATGATTTCGAAGTATTTGACGACCAATTATAGTTATTACAATCAACAATACAACTCTTGATTGTTATGATTTCATTTTTTTGGTGTTTTGAATTGAGGGGGGTGTACCACATGTGTAGGGTGAGGGGATCGGAGAAGGAGATTTTCTTGGGTTTTTTATAGGCTAGTTTATCAAAACTATTTTATTTTGCATTTTGGTCCTTAAAATTCTTTATATATATATGAATGGTCCATGAACACTTAACTCTATTTGTATCTGAGTGCGCGTAGTATAGGCGTTAACATACTTATTATCATCTTTATTGTATAAGGGAAGGGGTGAGATTGCGACGTTATCCAAGTGGATTACCGCACTACCCTTACTCATCCTTCATAATTGTTAGTCAAGTTGGTGATGATTTTATCATTTATGTAATAAAATTTTCCATAATGATATTTGATTTTTGAAATCATTAATAGCCTTACTTAAAACAAGTAGTAATCATAATTTTGAAATCTCAAGTACAATTAATTGAAAATTTAATCAATTTTTTTAATAAATAATAAATCTTTTAGAGAAATAAACTATTTATTCAATTTGCAATATACTAAATATGTAACAACGTAACGAAAGGAAAAAACTGAATTAAATTAAATAATTAAACAAAATATTTATTTAATTTTTTTTTTACAATTATGTGAGATCTTATTAATTTTATTGTTAAACTATATATGTTGGTAACAAATTTTAAGATCTATCGCACGCATTGCATGCATAAAAAACTAGTATATTTATAATGTTTGAATGCACATACTTATTATAATACATTTATAATAATATTTCTTTTAAACACTTTTGTGGGCAGATCTAATGAAGAAAATAAACAAAATATTTGATGGAGAATATCTTCTCAAGTATCAACTAGCAACACAAGACCTTGATGTTTTGGTATCAGTGAAAACTAATGAAGATATACAACATATGCTTGATGAATATTATCATTTAGAACAAGAAGGCACATCCAAACTTCATGCCTACTTATTTCCTATCAAAGCAACCCCAAATGAAATTCACAAAAATAATTCCTTCTCAAGTTTAGGTCCACATTTGCATGCAATAAATCAATGTTATATTGGTGCTATAAATGGCATAGCTCATCCCATAATAAACATTAAATCAAATTCACCACATTCTTCTTCTATGATTCAAGATAATTCATTGATCAATAATTTGCACTACAAACTTGGTAGCTTACATAAAGTACATAGTTCACCAAATTTATGTAGTTTTGGAGATTCTTATTATCAAAATAAGGACATGCATAAACCATCATATTCTTGTCATTGTCCAAACCAAAAACATTATAAATATTACCACTATGATTATCAATTGCCTACAATGCAACTACAAAATAGTCATAATCATATTAATAAGGCTCCTTGTAGACATCATGGGATAGTTATAACTAACCCTAGTAGAAGTTATCAATATCCTTTCTTAAGAGATTACCCTGGAAGTGGGGGCCACTAAGATTACTACGAAAGCAATCAGATCGAGTTCGGTCAAGTGGTAAGCAGCTTGTTGACGTGTGCTTGAGGAAATTCTTGGGTTCGAGCCTTGCTGAATACTGAAAACTCTTGTTGGAAGACTCACCAAAAAAAAATGTGTGCAGAACGGGTCAGATCCAGATGTAGTTGGAACTAAGAATCGGAGAACCGGATGGACAACAAAAAAAGATTACTCAGGAAGTGATACATATCTTTTCTTAAGAGGTTTTTTTAGCGGACCTTTCTTAAGAGGTTTTTTTTAGCAAACCTTTCTTAAGTTGATAGCTTAAAACAACTTGATTAGATCTTGAAAAGTAGATTGAACAACAAACTACAAGATATCCTAAAATCCATAAAAGCTAAGCTTTCATAAAATTGTATAAAATTTGTAATTTTATTAAGGGGTAAATTTATGGGTTTTAGCTAGGGTAACTTTAAAATTGTTGTGTCATTGAGTATATATTCGATGTAATTTTATAATTTTTGCAAAGTGAATCTTTAAAATTTAGAAGGTGTGACAATGTTTTAATTTTATTTATTTATAATGTGGGTTTTACTAGGTGTTGAACTGAATCCTACTATAGGTCACCTGGCCCAATTTGATCGACATACGCATAAGTACTAGAGAATATATATAAGGAATCCTAGGAGTATTTAAAGCTCGTTAATTGACGAAGTAATAAAAGTGCATCACAAAACCAATTAATTTGCTAAGTTCAACTAATCATGAATAGCCACGCACACTCATCAGCCAAGGGCTCGTTTACATTAGCTGAATAGAGATGAACTGAACTGAACTGAACTGAATAGAAGTGTATTAATTGAGCTGAACTGAACTGAATAGAGATTAACTGAACTGAACTGAATATAATCTGAAGTAAACAAGCCCAAGTCAAATTCAAATATATATGTAATCAACATTATGAAATTGGTTTACCTTCATGGTCCCACTTGGTGCACTGTGCACGTAATAGCCATGAGTATTATTTGAATCCAAAAACTTTCAATAATTTGTTGAAAATGGTACTCTTCCATATCATTAGTCTGCAAATTATAAACAATTTTTATTTCTTAGCTATATAACAATTTGTAATATATAAATAATTTCAACCTTATTTGACAAAAATATTGAAGTATAGATTTGATTTCAGTTGATGTATAATTTAACATGTGTTTTGCTAGGTCATGCATCAAAGTTACTCTTAATTCGTCACTCTTGTCAGAATTTCTTAGTCGAAGCAATAATCTATTAATGAAAAAGGGCAATTAGTAGCATGTACGATTGTTTGTAATATATTAAAATATTTTTTTAAATTTATACCTCAGATTGGTTGCAACGTTAGAGATAGATTGCATTGTACATATCCATATAAAGTTTGATTATATTAATGACAACTTTTTTCTTAAACAAAATTGACATGCTACATATATGATTTCATCATGTGGCGTCTCGATACGACTCACGTGTGCAACCAATCGGCAATATGAAGCATTTTCAGTCTAAAAAAAATATCCAAAGTTAATCATTTAAAGTGTTGCCCTTAAGTCCTATATATGTGGGAACTTTTTGCATTTTTGTTATGTTTGGTTGGTTGGTTTGAATTAGAGATACCCACAGGTTCTTTTGTTGGCAACTCTTTGACATGTGATGATAATAATGAGATGCCCTTAAAAACCTATGATTTGGAACTCAATATCTTTTAGTTTTGAGTTTTTGATATCCTTTGTGATCGAAGAGTTCTCATGCCTATAGTATTTAAGTTGGAAACCTTTATTTAGTTACCTATTTGGAGATTTTTTTTAGGGACAAGTGCTCGATGATAAGTCTTCAGATAACAATAATTAAGTCTTTTGGCTTTCACTTTGTTATTTAATTTGAGAGCCCAAATATAGATAGCACTTTTGTGGTTGATATTTGTATATGAATAATTATGATAATTAGAATGTTTGTAACTTTACCTAAGGATGTCAAGTCAAGCCAGAAGAAAGAAACAAAAACAGTCCTTACTCAAAACAAGTTTCAATCTTCAACAAAGTTCATAAATGTATAGTTTTAAATATTTGTAATTTTGTAGTTGTATATTTTTTAAAACAGTTTGTAAGTTTTATGAGTATTTTATTCAACATTTATAAAAACAAATTATTCTCTATTTCTTATGTTAATTTGAATTTGTAATTTGTTGTTTGCAATTACTTTGGAATTATACCTACTCAACATAGAAATTAAAGAAAAAACATGTCACATGTTTTAGAAAAAAAATAAAATCTAACATTAATTGATTAATTTTATGTCACATAGTTGTAATTTAGATTCTAATATACAAGGACAAATACACAAAAAAAACACTATATATTGTTATATCAAAAAACCAATGACATTAACAAGATCATAACTCAATATATTCATTATACAATCAATTAATATCATAATTATAAGTTATAATTTCAATGATTGGTTTTAATATATTGAACTAGTTTTTTTTATGCACGCAATGCATGCAACCTTAAAATTCGTTAACAACATAGCTTGACTATAAAAATAATGATAAGTCCTCACATAATTGGAAAAATCTTATAAATAAAAATATATATATTTTTTTATTTTTTAAAATTTAATCTAGTTTTTTCATTTCGCTCAGACATCATAAGTATATTGTAACCTGAGTAAATAATTTATTTCTCTAAAAGATTTATTATTTAGGAATAAATTTTGAGTAATTTTATAATAAATTGTACATGTGATTTTTAAAATTTCGATTACTTGTTTTAAATTAGTCTATTAATGATTTCAAAAATCAAATATCATTATGAAAGATTTTATTACATAGGAAAAATTCATATAAATAATCACAACTATTGGACGTCTTCCAATATTAATCCCAACTATTAGTTATTACAGTATAATCTAAACTTTGGGGGTTGTTTTATGATATTAGTCTATTGACTTAGTTAACCTATTGTAATCGGTCACTAATTCATAAAGTATTCGTTATCTTTCCTCTTTTCCTATTTATTGTACTTGACTATACCTTCCTCCCTTTCTACCAAGGAAATCGTAGCAGATCAAAAGTTAGTATGGACTAATATCCTAAAACTACCCCAAAGTTTGGATTATACTGTAATAGCTAATAGTTGGGATTAATATTGGAAGACGTCCAATAGTTGGGATTATTCATAAGAATTTTTCCTATTACATAAATGACAAAATTATCCCCACTTTCTTAACAATTATGAACGATGAGTTAGGGTAGTGTAGTAATCCACTTGGACACCGCCGCGACCCCCTTCCCTTATATAATAGAGATTAATTAATACTATTAAATAATTTTTTGAAATAAAAATTCAATTTCAATTTCAATTTATTTCGGTTTATTTCATATGATTGTACAAATTGAAGTATAAAATTATTAGTTATGTAATCAATTTCAGTTTATTTTTGTTTTTAGTTCGGTTAAAAGTTAGTTTCAGTTAATCTTCAGATCAAATTCATTTTAGTTCAGTTTTGGTTCAGTTTCGAAACAATTCCGATCATATTATATCATTTTTCGATTCGGTTCAATTTAATTAGTAATTTTCAAATTCAATCAGGTCATTTTCAGTTTCAATTATTTTCTTTTCAATCTAGTTTCAGTTATCCTCTTTTTTCAGTTCAGTTTCACTTTAAGTTAGTTAATTTAAGATATTCGATTTTCAATTCAGTTTCAGTTTAGTTATTTTAAGATATTTAGCAGTTAACTTCAGTTTCAGTTGGTTTCAGATTCAGTCCTGTTCGATATTTTTCAGTTACCTTTCAGTTATCAGTTCAATTCACTTTCAGTTAACTTCAGTCAACTCACAACAATTTAGTTTCAGTTGGTTCATTTCAGTTAAATCAGTTTTGACCCGGCCAAAAAAGGTCACTACATGTCTACAAATTTGGCACACAATACAACATAATCACAGTTTCTTTTATGATACGGTTGTATGGTTTGACATAAGTTTTAACTTAAAATTGTAAATTTTTACTATAAATATTTGTTTTAAACGATAAATTGCTAAGATTTTTTGAAAACCAATTAGGGGGTGTTTAGGAGTTAGAGGTTTGGGGGAAAAAGAGAGGTTTGAGAGGAAAGAGAGATTTGTCCAACTCAAAAAGATATTTTTGGTGTTTGGGAGTTAGCGGTTTGGAAGAGAGTTTTCATATGAAAAAGCGCTTTTTCAAAAAGCTCATATGAGGAGTTAATTTTTTGGAAGAGCTTATAGCTTTTTAGTTCTTTTTACCCCGAAACATCTAACAGCTAATCGCTATTTATCAGATAATTTTACATAAATAGCTATTGCAATCATTTAGTCAAATCAGCTATCAAAATTAGCTAGTCAAAATAGCTAACTCAATCAGCTAACCTCTAACAGCTATCAGCTGACACTCAAACAGGGCCTTGTGCTTTTACTAGTTTTTGGTTTGGGCTAGTTATGCTCGACATATATATCCTAAATAAATATATTTATTTAATTTTTTAAGACATGTTTAGATTATTCAATTCATTTAGAGCTCGTTTGGTTGAACACGGGAAGTTAATTCCTACGGGAAGTCTTATTTCATGGGAAATAAATTCCCTTACTAATTTCATAGGAAATTGTTATTTGTGTTTTGTTGACCATAGAAAATTGAAATTAACACAGGAAATGTCATTCACCAAGGGGGAGGTGGGTGATTAATTTCCTACCGTTCATGGGAAATTCTATTTCCCTTGAAATTTTAATTTCTTGTGCATGTGTTATTTCATGCCAACCAAACACGAAAGCACTTGGCTATTTCCTAAGAATTTGTATTTCCCTAAATCCAATCAAACAACCTCTTAGATTTTAGAGAAATATTTGTTTTGAAAAAGCTTTGGGTGATTAGTTTAAATATTGTTAGGATAACAATTAGTTCAGAAATTAGATTTTTTTAGAGAAAAAAAATAGATTTTATTTATTAAAGTAACATAATAATATTAGTAGGAGTTAGTTTTTTTAGGAAATTTATTTATTTAATTTTTCCTTTTATTTAATTAAAAAAAGATATTATTATTTTTTTTCATCATAAAAATTGTATAAAATATAGATTGTACGTAATATTAATAGGTGTTAGTTTTTTTTTTTATTGAAAAATTGTATAAAAGGTAATAAGCAACTAAGATTTTTAAAAATTATTGAAAGGCTGATGCATACTAACAATATTTAAACTATTCTTTCAAAAAAAATAGTTTAGAACTTAATCAATCAGCAAACTTAAATGTTCATGTAACAATTTAAGTCTTAATTAGTTAATAAAATTGCAAACCACAAACTTTAATTTAAACCTACTAAAGATATTTAAAATATAGTAGAAAATTTTAATAATTATGAATATCATGAAAATATATCATTTTTCAAAATTATTGCGTAGTATTATTTTAGTATTTTTTTAGAGTGAGTTAGGTTTTTTTTTGTTTCCTTCATAAAAAGAAAAAATATATTAAAAACATTATTTTATTCTTTTATTTTTTTTTGACAAGAAAATAAAATTCATTCATAAATAGCCATACGACATCTACATCGAATATTAATACATAATTCAAGAAGATCTAAAATACGGAAACACCTTGTTAATTTCGATGTCTGTACATCTTTATGGGCGTAGATCTTCACAACCTATGCTATAATTGTTTTGAATGAAAAAATTGTACCAAATATTATATCTTATTGGACCATCATCATCTTCCCAACATATTCAAATCTAAAGGTGAAAACAATAACACAAAACTGCCATAAAGACATAACACACAAAACCCCAAAAGAGGACTGAAAACTCTTGATACTCAATTATTGACAAAAAAAAAAGTAAAAAATTGCATAAACAACAAAATAAGATGAAGATTTGGGGCTTACTATGGAAATTTTCATCAATGGCAGCCCCTACTTTTTTTTAAGCAAATTTGACCAAATTTAATTTTGTTTAAGCAAAAAAAATATATAGTCATATAAAGTCTAATATGATTTGTCTCCAAATACAGTTTCCAAATATATAATTTTTATAATTTTTTGTTATATATAATAAGAGATATTAATTTTTAAAATTATGCATTAGGAGATTTGAAAAAGTAAATTATAAAGTTATTAATTTTTCTTCTTTTATTTTATTTATTTATTTATTTTAAAAAAATAGGAATTATTAAAAGGCCAACACATGAAATTTCAAGTCACTACTACTTTAGTATTAATAGATGATATGATATACAAAAGTTATACTTTATTATTAAAAATTATTATGTCAGACCATTAGACGGTCCCAAATTTGCTTATTGTGCAACAAAATACACCCAAACCCAAAAGCCTTTGTTTTCACGTGCCTATAGTCTCTGTGTTATTATTTTTTTTTAACCCTATTTAGATAAGTATTAAATATGAAAAATTAATTAACCTACTTGATCAAAACCAATATATATAAGAATGTTTCCACCAAATTCAGAAAATTTAGAGAAAAAATCAAGGTACATTCCTATAAAATCTGGGCAAAACTCTCCAATCTCGTTAAAGCTATTCCTATATTTTTGTTTTTTTTTTTTTTAATTTTTAAATAATAACCTGATAATAAAAATTCAACAAAAAATATACGGTCCTTCGTACAACTGTTAACCCGTTAAATCCTGAAAAATTGTTACAAAGTACAGTAATTTAATTATTTTTTTTAACAAAAAAACCCCTAAAATTCTCAACAAATAATATTCTTTTAGGTTTTTCAATTGCTTTTATATGATTTATTTAACAGGGCATAACAACAGTAAGTAAAACACTCCACTGCTCAAACAAAAAAATATTGCTTTTTTTCTTCTTCATACCTCTGACTAAACAACTATGTGGTGAGTTATTAAAATTTTCTTGTTTAACTTCAATTCTTGTTTTTTTTTTTTTTTGGGTAAATTCTTTTATGGGTATTGTATTTTGTGTTTTTACAAGATGTTATCATGAATATTTTGCATCTTTCAATGTTGTAGGGAAGTGGTTTTGAACCTATGCAGCATGGATACTTCGTATAGGTATCTGTCTTTGAATCCGATTCGTCCCTGTATTGGGGGCGATTTCGGTTCTTCATGTTATAATTGATCGTACTCATTAAAAAATTATTTTTTAGATTTGTCGTTTTCAGTCTTGTATCCGTATCTGTTTCCGAACCCGTTGAAACAATTTTTTTTTTTTTTTAATCTTCATTTTTTTTTTTACTTTCAATTTGTCTAAATTCATGCAAAATTTACCTTATTTAATGTGGCCAAATTTCTTCCTATGTAATTTAATTAATTTATCTTAAAAGAGTAAAATTGATGATAAAAAATATCATAAGATGTTATTTCCAGTAGATTGTATATATGTGTGTTTTTGATACTCCGTATGTGTCTAAATTTATTGGTTGCGGGAAAATCACTTTGAATGTTGTTCTTATTATTTACTGAGGTAATATTTTTTTTTTTTTGTTTGATTTGTTATGTTGCAATGTCATATTTAACAAAAATAAATAAAATAAAATTAACCCCAAAAAAAATGGAGAAACTTGTTGACTATTTTTTTTTTCCTTCTCGATACCTCTCACTAATTAAACAACAATGTGGTGAATATTTACAATTTTCTATTTTACCGCAATTTATGATTTACATATATGTACATAAAATGTAGCTAAGTGATGTCTTGTTGGATTCGTTTGAATCTATAGTTTTTTAATATCTTGTTTATAATTTTTTTTTTAAAATACATAATGATATATATTATTAAGGATGCGTTTGATTCGACTTATTTCATAAATTTCAGATCAAATCAGATCAGATCAGAAAAGTTTATAACTATTATAATAACTACAATTAGAAAATTTTAGATCAGATCAGATCCGATCATAAAATTTTAGATGAATCCTAATTTTTAAAGTTTTGTTTTGACATGCACAATATGTATAATTACTGCAATCTTTTGGTTGAATAGGAACTATAATTATATAGGACTTAAGTCACTAATTAACTTAATAAACGCAACTAGGAAACTTTTAATATTTATTAAAAAAATTATGATTTTATACCGAAAAGTTACAATTGTTAAAAATTATCATGTCAGACCGCGAAGCGGTCCAGAAAAATACTTCTTTTTGTAGAGCAAAATATACCCACATGCCTATAGTCTTTGTTTTTATAATTCTTCATGCCACGGTTTTCCTTCATGCTTCCATATTCATAATTTTCTCTTTGACTGTAATTTACCACTTACACAAAAAAAATAGTCATGTGAGTCTTTTTGGATAGTTTTTTTTTTTTTTATTATTATATAGTGTTCATAATTTTTACAAATACACAATTAAAGATATTAATCTTCAAAATTTTATCTCACATGGGTGAAAATGCATTTGTAGCAAGAACTTGAAAACCAAGGAAGTACTAAACTCACCAAATAAGAAAAATTAACCTTTTTTTTTTTTTTTGTTAAATAATACTCCCTCTGTCCTAAATTATTTGTTACAAATTCTTTATTTGGATGTCTCAAAATATTTTATAATATTTCTTTTATAGTCTATGGACCCCATACATATTTTACATTTTTACCCTCTTATTTGTCATTTTCATCCTCTTTAAGTTAATCTTTTTCTTCCATCTACCTTAACCAATGGTAGGCCCACAAAAAACAATTAAACCCAATAAAACTTCACAAAAAAAAAAAAAAACGATAAAACCTGAAAAACGATAAAACCCGAAAAATACCGGAAAAATTCTCTAACAAAATACATTTCTGTTAGTTTATATATAGCCTTCTCTTTTAAAAGCAACATAATTGTTTTTATATGATATGATATGATGTCCCAGTCTTCAAAAGTGATCAACAGGGCATAACACTATAACAGTAAGCAAAACACTCCACTGATAAAACCTCTAACAAAACCCAGAAAAACAAAAACAAACCTGTTTAATTAATGGAATTGAAGATTGCAAATTAGCTTTTCTGAACCTTTTTTCTTCTTCATTCATACCTCTGACTTAACAACTATGTGAGTATTTCTTTTTTCTTTTTTTTTTTTTGAGGTGAATATTTTTCTGGGTATTGTAGTTTGTGTTTTCCAAGATGTAACTTCAATTCATTTGTTTTCTTGAAAAGTTTGAATCTTTGAATGTTGTAGGGAAATGGGTTTGACCGTTTGTTATGGAATTGAAGAAACAAGTGTTTCTTTTCTTTTTTCTTTTTAATTTTAATCTTTTATCTTCAATTTGTTTAATATTCAAGCAAAATTTACCTTATTTTAATTAATGTGGCCAAATTTCTTGTTAAGTAATTTAATCAATTGTTATCAAAAAAAAAAAAAAAGTAATTTAATCAATTTCTCTTAAAATAGTAAAATTGATAACAAAATATATCATAATGGTGATGTTATTTCCAGTATAATTCAGTTAGACATGTTAATTATGTATGTGTGTTCTTGATATCTGTCTAAGTGACTTGAATTATTGTAATGTAAATGTTTTGGTTGCCCAAATTGCTTGATTTAGTAGATTTTGTTTTTTGCTTCCATTTTTGTCTCTATTGCTTTTCTGTCTTTCCACCTTTTTTTTCTTGAATTTCATTTGCCAATTGGGCTTACTTTTTTCTGCTTTTTGTATCAATTTTTCTAATAAATAAAAAAATTAGCTTCCTAGAAGTATAATTTGTTCAAGAATTAGTAGCAAATGGAAGAATTAGTCTCCAATTTGTTTTGATACACTAAAAAAACTGAAATTAAGCATGTTGGTTTTATTGGAGTTAATTTGTGGAAAAATCTCTTTGCATGTTGTTCTTATTATTGTTTGAGGTAATATTTTCTTGTTCTTGATTGATTTGGATGTCTTCTTGTTTTCTTGGATTGATTTTTTTTTTTTTTTTTTTTTTTTTTTTTTTTTTTTTTTCCTGATGTAAAGAGGTGTTGAATATGTAGGAAAACTAAACCTAGACCTCCAATGGAACTTGCTGATGCAATGACAATCCTAGTTACAAGGATTCATGAATTATGTCCTGAATTAGGGCAAGAAATTTCAGAAAACATTATTCTGGAATATCCTGACTTTGTAATAGAATTTGCTACTGCTCCAACAATTTTTATACAAAGACTAGCAGAACATGCCATTCATCGATTAGGGTATACCTTGAATCGCCCCGTCCTGCCCTTTTCACCCAACAGCCCTAGACCCTATTCAACTCGATATGCTGTTGATATCCCTGGGCCATCATCGTCCTACCGGGCCCCACACCTTTCTCTATCTCCCGAGCCACAACCTTATAATCAGGCTCGGTTTAATAATGATCAAGGGGAGTCCTCGAATGGTTTTCCGAGAAGTAGCCGAGCACGAGCTGTCTCTGATATTATTATTCCTACCAAGACTTGTCATTACTTCAGCAAAGGGTTTTGTAGGCATGGGAATAACTGTCGATATGTACACGACAACACAGCAACACATCATAGTCCCTCTGGACGCGGGGCTGATGATTTCGTAATGTCCTGTGCTGAACGAAACTTGCTTGATTTCGAGATCAGGAGACTCTTGAAATCAAGGGGAGGGACTCCCATCCCTATTTCTTCACTTCCCATGTTGTATCATGAGACTTACCTTAAGTCCCTTCAAGCTTTCGGGTACCTCACTGAGAGGAGGAGGCAGGGTCGAGCTGGTTATAGCTTGACGAAACTTCTTGGTCAGTTGAAGAGTATCCGTGTTATTGAGAGGTTTGTTCAGTTCTGTTCAGTTCAGATTAATTTAATCCGGAAAAAACAGGGCCAGGGCCTTAATTATAATCTTTTTGCAGGGCACACGGGCAACATGATGTGATCTTAGCTGAAGACGCTTTGGAGTACAATCTGAAAAATCCAAGTGAAAAGAAGGATCCGGGTGAGATTGTCAAAGGGTCCGACCAGATATTCATGACATTTCCACCGGAAAGTACCTTCTCCGATGAAGATATAGCTGAATATTTTAGGTACGTGTAGCGTAATCTTGTGTCTTTTGTTTGGCAATTTGGTATGTAATGTCATGACTTATTCGTTTTTTTTTTTTTTTTTTTTTGTAGCAATTTCGGAACTGTGGTGGATGTTAGGATTCCTTGCCTTCGAGGAGAACGGATGTTTGGATTCGTTACATTTACAAGTCCCGAAGGTGTTAAAGCTACTTTTGCTAGTGGACACCAGCATTGGGTTCGTGGATGTTGTGTTCGTGTGAAACCTTATCGGGATTTCCCAAAGCCTAATCACGGGTAATTATATCCATTTTTTTAATGTACAGTAACCTTTTATCTTTATATAGTCACCTTTATACGGATTTTCATTTTGTTATCATCAACAGGAAGTGCACAGAGAAATGTGATCAAAGTATGCCTTTCCCTGGAAATTACTTAGGAGCAGAACATGAACTTCGCCCTTGTAAGTGATACCAATACCTTTTCCGAAACCCTAAAAAAAAAAAAAAACTAGGAAATCTTAAATTAATAGCATAATTGGAATTACAAACATGACTAATGAACCTTAAAACATGCAGTAATCAGAAACAATTCCCCGAGGTTTAATGGGATAAAAGATCAGGAGCAAGACCTCGAAATGCCGAGGGGATTCCACTTTCCATTGGAGATGGGCTATCATAATCAAGATTATGTTCAAAATATCAATGGCAATGGCATTATTGGCAATGGCATCTTTGGCAATGGCATTTTTGGCAATGGCATTTTTGGCAATGAAGCCAATGACAATGGCATGGAGGATCTAAGTGATTTCGATGGTGATTTTTTTTTTCTTTTTTTTTTTGTTTATAATTTTTTCGCCCTTTTTCAATAAGTTCGGAATATTGACATTCTAACACATTTTTATGCTCATCTGATGAATTGGCAGTTGATATAGTTACCATGAGCATGATGCACCATCTCAATGTGTTAAAAGAACTTGGCATTGACGATGCGGATGAAACTAGGGGTTTGAGCATTGATGATTCTGATAATAATGAAAGGTATGTAAATTATAAGTATCATATTAATTTAGACCTTATGATGTTAATTACATTGATTATGTTTATAAGTTAAGTCTTATATATATATATATTTATTTGTTGTAGGAGCCTAGAGGCCGAGCTTCCGGAGAGCTCCTCTTCGTCTGCAGTGGATTACGGCCACGTGGACGAAGATTACTTTAAATAGAATATATAGGAAGCTAACCGCGATTCAAAGGTTTGGTGTTTTGGTTCAAACATTTGAACCTTTTCGGTTTTCTTTTGTTTCTCGTCGTTAGTATGGAAACGTTTTTTTGTTTGTTTGTTTTAATAATGTTTTAGCATAAGTATAGAACAGAAAAAAGGCTAAAAAAAACAGAAGGTTATATGATAAAGAGGACAAGACAGAAGTCTAAGGCAACATCTCCTCAGTATTGATTTTGTTTGAAGGAGTTTGAATAGAAAAACAGAAGATTACAGAGTACAGATAAAGAAGAACCAAAGAAAGGGTTTGCATATGGTTTTTATGATAGAAGAGTATATGGAATAACATAGTAGAAAGAAAATGTAGTGTTCTAGAGGTTTTGGTTGGATTTTTTTTCTAAGGTTATTAACATTTTGATTAAACAAAAGGATTTGTAATCCTTCAATTACAATACTACAAGTTACAACAAATGAATATTTTTTTCTTCTGTTTCGTTCTTAACAATGAGCTCTACTGCTTTATTTTGATATTGAGTATATATTATTTGATGGATTTTGAGGACTCGAGCATGCCATAGTGGTAAAAACCATGTACCTCGGGAGTGATGATTCCGGACCGAGAGTTCATCCCCCCCCCCCCCCACACCCTCTTCCGATCCCTTTCCCCTGACCCCCATCCTAAACAAGACTTCACCCCTCTTCCGCCTCCCCCCCCATGGACTCTGGGAGCCCCATTGTTGTGGGGCCCTTTTTGACTTTATCATTGTTGTACAAACCTCTATCTAAACAAACCTTTCACCAATAGACAAACCTCATCAGAGGTTTGTGCATGGAACCCAATAATATACCAAAAAAATAAATAATAAGCACTCACAAAAAAAAAAAAACCCCACATACAAACCGGTTACTATTTAGTAACCTCAACAAAACTATAAAATTGTAACTTTGTCCAACAATAGGAGGTTTGTGGACAAACCTTAAAAAAGTTAAAACAAACCTCTCCACAGACCTCCTATTGCTAATGCCCTAAGATATCAATGAGTCTATTATACATTCGGGTGTACGTAAATCTATGTACATCCAAGGTGTTATAATGACCTAAAAAAACTATAAAATGAACAAAATTATCATTGCATATACCATACCGGGTGTATATAATAATTTCTAATAAGATATCGGCAATGCTAGGTCAATAATTATGTGATAGGAGCTGTGTGTTGGGCGTCAGTGTCTTTCCTTGTTCCTTATAGGGATATGGAAATAATTGTGATGATATCATTGTTTTGGAAGAATTGGATAAGTGTGGATGAATTTTCATTTGGAAGGAGAATATTCTTGTTAAAGGTCAAGTGTGTGAGGAACCTACATGACCCACTTTTTTTTTTTTCTTTTGCAAAAAAAGGTTGCACTTGAATTGAGGTGTTTAGTGAAAGTAGTGTAAAACAATGGCAATGTCGTTTGACTGTATTTATATATACTTTCTCGTTTGACTGAAGCTTGATATTGACGATGATACATGAAAATGATGAAACTGCCAAGTTGAGAAGGAAACCAGAAAAAACTTGTCCTACTCATCGGGTAGACTATCCATCATTAATAATGTATTGTGGTTAATGTTGATAGTGAAATTCAACTCATATAATTAATACTATTTTAATATTTGTATTAGTAGTGGGTAGTGTACCCATTGAGTAGGTATAGCATTGTTGAGAACAACGACGTTGATAATGTGGTTTAAGGATTTTGTTTAAAGTGGTGAAGTAAAAATAGAAACCATTTGTGTCTAGTAGCAGTAGTAGGTAGAGCCTTAGAGGTGTAAATTCGTCCCACAGTTCTGGTTATATCCAAATAGTTTTATATAAAATAGATCAATTTTATAATCGGATCAATTCAAAACAAAGCAAATTTTACAATCAATTCAATTCAAATCAATTGTTTTTTACAATTAGTTTAGTTAATATTTTTAGTTCATTTTTAGTTAATTTATATTTTTAGTTCATTTTAAATCATATTTGATCAAACAATTTGTCATTCAATCGAACAATTCAAAAATTCAACTTAAAATTGGTGTGCAGTGTAGTACTTCTTCCGCTCCATTAGTTGCACTACAAAAAACTGATCAATTAACGACAAGTACACATTAATTACGGGTCTAAATCCCGTTGCACATGTAGATCTTTTGTGATGGTTTTTGAGCCCGTCAATAAAAGTTACCTAATATCTAACCCCAAAATCTATTAGAAATGGATCATTTACGACGGGATTGCGACGGGAAAAATCATTTGCGACCTCCCTTTTTTTGGGACGGGGTCATATTTTTACGACGAAAAAATCATTTGCGACCCCTCTTTTCTACGACAGGATCACATTTTTGCGATGGGAATTCCCATCGTAAATAACATATCTTCTAGTAATGCTGCAACGTTCCCTTGTGCACCTTTTGCATGCTTGCCAATGTATATTTTATATTCGTAGTATTTTTAATTCCATTTTACCAAAAATTACAAAAATTAGATCGATCACAATAAATTAAACATTAAGACGATTCAAACGAGATTTCACATGGCTATATTTGTTAACGTACATAAAGTAGAAAAGCGAATTATATACTTCCTCCGTTCCAAAAAAAATGCGAATTGTATCACATCAAGCCATAAAAAGGATTTTAATGAGGGTTATTTTATAAGTATTAGTGTTTGTTTGTTCAACCATAAATATATGGAAAATTCAATTTCTTAAGATATATAAGAAGGTGTGTTGTTTGGTTGATAAATATTGTGGGAATTTGTACTTACTATTTTGATTATCATGATCAAGATTATATTGAAAAATAATACTTCCTTCGTTTCGAAATAAACGCAACAATTTCTATTTTAGGAAGTTTCAAAATAAATGCAACAATTTTAATCTTTCTATTTTTCTAAATCTTTTCTTCCTATCTCTCACATCATCACAAATTAACCCCACTTTCTTTTTTTATCTCTTTTACTCTCACAACAAAAAAATGGACTAGGAGTTCGTGCCATCCAATTTGTTGCATTTTTTTCGAAACGGATGTATTAATAAACATTTGATAAACACGGCTACGTAGAGATGGAAATGCACATATTGTGTGACATATAATCCCTCCGTCCCCTATTTTTTTGCCACATTTTGACTTTTACCACTGTTTATCAGACAACTTTGACTCTCTCTAATTTTATACATATAAGAAAAAATATAGTCAAATGAGATCTCGTTTGATTCGGCTCGATGTATACTTTTTTAATATGCAATCTTTATAATTTTTTATTATATATATCTAAAGATATTTTTATTTAAAGTTGTATGTTGGGAGATGTGAAAAAGTAAATGTTGCAAACAAAAGGGAACAGAAGGAGTAATTGATAAAGCCCGATGACACATGACAGCATCTAGTAAAAGGGTATGCCTTTTTAGATGATAATAATAATGATTGTAGATATGGATTTAGGGTGCGTTTTTCTTTAACTTTTTTTTTATCATGTATCAGAACTTATCAGGTCAGATTGAATACGTTATAATCAAGTCAACTTTAATAGGTTTAATTAGGTCAGCTCAAATAAGTTGAAGTAAATAAATGTGTAAATGTAGTTATAAGTTTAATTGTAAAATTCAATTTGCTAAGCCATGCTTACTACTCCCCCGACTGTTTTATTTTGTTGATTGCCTTTAGAATCTTGCCCGGCTATTAAGATAAATTAATAGTAGGGTTCATAACAAGTTTATTTAAATTTTTTTTTTTTGTTGTGTGTGTTAGAATCAAATTTTCAATTAATGATTATAATAAATTAATATAATTTTTTATTTTCGTTACCCAATCACACTAAGAAATAATTTGTCCATAACAATGCAATAAGAAACCTTATCAATTTATTAAGAACTACTAAGAATACTTTATACTTCATCTGTTTCAAAATAAATGCAACAGTTTCTATTTCAGAAAGTTTCAAATTAAAATAAATGCAACAATTTTAATCTTTTTATTTTTGTAAGTCTTTTCATTCTATCTCTCACACCCACCTTCTCTCTATCCCTTTTACTCTCACAAAAAAAAAAAAATTGTATAAGAGTCAAGAGTCCTTATCTCTTGAATTGTTGCGTTTTTTTGAGACGGGGGAAGTACAAATTTAACCAACAAAAAAATATCCAAAATAAATATGTAACGAACAAATTAAAACGTAGGGAAAAGTAACAATAATCATGGTTGAGAAGTACTTAAAAACTACTTATGTTGAACAAAATTCTACACATAAATTATCCTTTGGAAAAATTGTAAAAAATAAGTCAACCTTTAGCCGATCTTCTCAAATTAAGTCAACCTTTTGATTAACTCAAAATAAGTCAACCTAATATACATGTCTTCTCAAATTAGGTTTTTTCACTAATTATTTGTTGATTAAATTAACATTTTCAATGGAAAACCATATAAACAACAACATGTTAATGCACCGCTTTAATTTTGCATTGAAATGGTTAACTTTCTCCACTAATAAATTAGTGAAAAAACTTAATTTGAGCGGATATGTGTGATAGGTTGACTGATTTTGAATTAATCTAAAGGTTGACTTAATTTGAGAAGACTGAATAAAGGTTGATTTATTTTTTACAATTTTTCCTTATTCTTTTCCTAAATGTTTGTGCAAAAGCATTTTTTATTTTTTTCTTTTGATAGGTGCATTGTTGGGTTTTTTTTAGGGTGCATTATTGTTTGGTAAGGTAATGATGAGAATTGATGATTTTTCTTAAAATTAAATAGTGAAACATGGGCCATGCATGTTACATTGTGGAGCAATAGAAACAACAAAAACATATCTTATTTACATTGTGCATAGAAAATTTTTATCCATTCTTTAACCCCATCCAAATTCTAAGCCACATACATCTCAATGTTTATCATGTTATAGCCAAAGGAATGTTCTTTGTTCATGATGATGGCTCCTCTTTTTTTTTTTTTCTCCATGTGTGTGGAGCCCTTTATCTTTATTATACATTTAAAGCAAACTAGATTGTATATGTATCATGTTGTACCATTGTTTAGGAAAAATATGTCTCACCTTACCTCTAAAATTTTATGGCATGAACTCATGGAATGATTGTTTTATATATACTTGTAAAAAAAAGTGTCTTAAAACATTATACTCTTAAAAGGCGCATGAAAGGTTCCTTCTTATCATTCTTAACCTTTATATCATGACATACATGCTATCAACTTTTAGAGTTTAGACTCCACTTGTGCTAAGGGTGTCAATAATGTTGTGTATTCTTGAGAAACTTGTTTTGGTATTTGCTTGTGCAGAGTTTTGGGTTTTCTGGTTGTGTCACACGATTGTAGAGCATATCTAATATTAATTCTAGACAAACCTTCATGTCATCGTACTTTCAGAAAAAAAAGGGATCATGTCATCATAATTAGCATTATTCCACAACTCTAATTAGTTAGTACTCCGTATGACCGTCAAATTAAATAGTAGCTGAAGAAAAAGTTTCATAAATACTAAGTTTGATAAATGAAAAATTTATAATTCATATAATACCTCAAAATTTGCAAATCAAAAAGTTAGACATAAATACTCATTAGTTTTTAAAAAGAGAAAAAAAAAAGTTCAATGATTTTATGTTTTGATTTTGCTTGTTTATGATGAACATTTTTTACAATTAATATTCCTTACTATATACTAGTAAGGGACTTGGTAAAAAAAGATAGAAAATCGATATTGACTTAGATTATTCTTCATTTTTACTTGACTAAAACTTAGCCAATAATGTATTTATTAGAACTAAAAAAAACTGACACGACACAATAAGTTAATAACACAATACGAACATAACATAAAATTAGAAGGTTTGGGTCAAGGATTTTCGTACGGTACTGGAATGTAGAGTTTATAGATATATATATATATATATATATATATATATATACTCTAAATTGAGATCATTCTAATAACAATATCTAGTATGACTATATTTTTCCTATATAACATAGAGATTATTTGTCTTAAAATTTATCGGTCGTTGTATCCAAGATTGCAATGTACTGGATCGAGCGAGTAATTAATTTTTTAAAAAATCAATAATACTTATGAAATATAGTAATTGCATTAGAAATTAATGCAAAATAGCTTTGAAAAGTAATACAATTTTTTTGGTGCGAATGAGCCACGAAAGGCGGGGATGAGAATTGATCCCAGATCACCTGGAATCGAGAGAGAAGCTCTAACCATCTGAGCTATCCCTCACTCTCTGAAAAGTAATAGAAGGTAGTAATTACAACCAAGGACAATATAACAAACAAAGAAAACCCTATAAACGAAATACATCACAAACATTGTGAAACAAAAAGTAAAAACTTTTTTTTACAAGCAAAACCCTATAAACGAAATACATCACAAACATTGTGAAACAAAATGTAAAAACTTTTTTTTACAAGCTTAAAGTAAGAACTACATACTACAGAGTACAGACTACTACTCTGTTCAACTAATTCTGAATTCTAAAAAATTAAACTACTACGTCCTTTGTAACAAAAATTAATAATATTAGAAAATAATTTATTGATTTTTACTTCTAAATATTAACCACTATGGAGTTTGACTTGTTGGATTCATTTTGACATATACTTTTCATATATTAAGTTTTAGAATTTTTTGTCAGATTAAACATTTTCAAAAAACTTTGGCAAACTAAAATTTTAAACCTAATTTTTTTTTTGTTCAAATAAAACTTTGACCGTATTTTTCGGCATTGACTACTCATTTTCAGTATTGACTCGTATTTTGTAATGTTTGAAGACTTCAAACTTGCTGCACTTATTTTGTTTTTCGCTCCTTTCCATATGTTTTCTCTCTTGATCTTTACCCTGCATCTTCCTTGTTTACTTTTTTGGAGGTCTGTTAGGTATTACTCTACGTGTAGGATCTATGAAAAAGACGAGTCAACACCGAAAAAGAGTAATCAACGTCGGATAATACATTCATGTTTCATGACAAAAAAAAGTCTAAGGGACCAAAGTTTTTATAAAAGGTTTCATCTCGCAATATATATATATATATATATGGCCAGGATCATGTGAGAAAGTGTCTTTAGGTGAGAAAAGTTGTTTATGTAAGAATATATCTAGCGTCGATTCATTGAGATCTAATGGTTAAGATTTAATGGACTAATTTTTTTTAATTAAAAAAACCTACGTAACTAATCCCTATTGGTTAGGGGATAAATAAAAAAAATATTTTTTATCAAAAAAAACGTAAAATTTATTTTTTTTACCAAAAAAATTAAAATTTATTTTTAAAAAAAAACTTAAATTTATGTTTTATAAAAAAAAACAACTAAAATTTGGAAGTTGTTAAACCGTTATCCTCTCATATAATCAATTAGTCATATAAAATTTAGAACATTAAATAAGTTATTTTATTTTTTTTATTTTTTACGGGTTCCATAGATCAACCTCAATACAAAATATTAAGAATATTTTGAAATAATATTCAATTGTTTAGGTATATATTTTATTATATTTTTTTGTATAAAAGGTCAATAATTGTATTATAATTGTATCATCTTATTTATTTTATAAAAATAAGTTTATTCAATTTCAAACTTATTGTATACAATTTTGAAAATATGTTATAAAATTTTAAACATAATGTATAAAATTTTTAATATTTCATCTACTTAAAATAAAACAAACAATAAACTACTTTAAAATATGAATTTTTAATATTTTAAGCACACGTACACATTAGAATATGATGACTTTGTAACATGGTTTTTTAAATTTAGAACAAAGCTTATAAAATTATGAACATGGCATAAAAATTTTAGAACATGACTCATAAAATTTTGAACATACTAAGATGTACTTCCAAACAAAAAAAAATAAAGCAAAATTTTAGATTAAAAAAACTAGATTTTATATATAAAAAATAGATTTTTTTTTTTAATCAGGAAAAAAAAACTTAACAATTTTTTTTTTTAAAAAAAAAGATTTTTTTATTAAAAAAGCAGATTTTTTTTTAAAAAAATAATTATATGATTTTAAAAAAAACGTAACAATTTTATTTTATTTAAAAAAACAGATTTTTTTAACAAAAAATTGGAAATATACTAATCAAATTAAATTACCAATTTGCCCTTACTAAAAAAATAAAGATCAATCATCAACCCTTAGATCTAAAATTGTCAACGGTGCAAATGTTTTCTTACATAAAAACCCTTCTCACATAAGACACCCTTTCTCACACGATCCTATTCCTATATATATATATATATATATATATATATATAAAAGATTTCATCTTACAAGAAATCCTAATTTTTATAATATTTATAAAGATCTTGCTTATTGGTGCCTCCGAGGCGATCAATAAGCATTTAATGTATATCTTAATATGGTCTAAATTTGACATGTATGTAAAATCACACCTCGTTATAATTTGAGATATTAATTCTTGAAAGTAGAATGTATAGACTAAAAATTTTGTCACACGCAAGTGCAAAAAAGTACTCCCTCCGTAACATATTAATGGCAACAATTTAACATAAAGTAGAGAGAAAAAATGTCAAATCGTTGCCATTAATATGTTACAGAGGGAGTACATGTTAATTATAACCAACTATTAATTATAAATTACTCCAAGCATCTCTGAATAAAATATACATAAACATTGTGTATTATCTGTGTATAAAGGCCTACAAATCACATGGACACAAATATACAAGTCAACAACTAGTAGGTGCAAGTGAACATGCTCACAATCACTGAAGCACTGCTTCACAAATTATCTATTTGACCAATTGCATATTGTGTTCAATCATTAGATGTGAACTATACAGATACATGTATAATTGAAAAACAGTATGAGCACAAGCTTTCTAATGTAAAGATGTTATGACATTAATTCTACAAAATTTTCCATTCACTGCTACCTTTGAGAGAAGATAAAGTAAATTGATTAGCAATAGTCTGATAGAACCTTCAGAAAGACTGCCCTACTGAAAGACCAAATTAGTATGGCCTGCATTCTTTAGCTCAGAAAATAATCCACAACTATATATTCGAGGGTTTGGGAAGAAGCAGGGGTTGGGGCCTTGCGCGGGGGGGGGGGGGGGTGTGGAACTTAGAGAAAGTTGTGTTAATCTATTGAAGGCCAAAGTGAAATTCTGCCTGGATAAGCATAAATGGATACTATTCATACTAACCTTGAAAGAATATAACCTCACAGATGCAACACCCTAACTTTGCTTTGAGATTAAAAAAAACCATACGCCCTATAACTTCACCCGCTTTCGGTCAAATTGCAAATACCAATATTAAAAAGCCAGGAACAAGAGTAATTCCTGCAAGACTGCAATGATATTTGCATAATACTGCCTTTAGCATAGATCTGAAAATCCCAACCAAACAGCACAAAGCAGGCAGATAAGATAAGCAAGGGAGTAATAAACATACCATGAGATTGTATGTCAGCAAAGTATGAAATTATGAACTTCACCCAAAATGAGTATATACTTCTTGGAAATCAGAGTTGTGCAAACTGGGAAGGCTCAGCCAGCTGGATATCTGGTTAGTAACTTGTCACCAGGGCAATCTAAGTCATCCTTGCTTTTCATATTTTTTAGCAAATTCTTTGAGCATCATGCTTTGCCTGAATGCTAAATACTTATCCACACTAGTTCTTGCCCATTGCTGACAGAAGGCTTCATCAGTTGGAACCAGAGAACTCAAAGGAAATGGCCCCTTTGGTGCTTTGTTCAGGTATACCAAAAACCTATGCCTAGGACGAATTCTCTGTTCTAGAGACAAACTCAAATACATAGGGTATTTAGTCAAGGAATGCACTTCATTTTGAAGTTCATTTACCAGATACAAGTATTTTGGCTTAAGATTTCCCTCCAGTGACAAAGAAAGCACCTGGAAAAATAACAACAAATCAACCAACTAAATTTAGGAGTAATACTCTAGAACAGAACATAATGGATCTAAATACTTTGTGATGTATGATGATTATTGCTTACAAGTTAGAGCCCTGGTTAACCCATACACTACTCAAGGAGGACTATTGTGAACAATTCATTGACTCATTAACTATCAAAGTAATAAAGATTATGACCTTTCACAAATAGAGAGCAAAACCTGTGTGATGCTGGTGAGAATTTTTAAGATTTCAGAATCTTTCATGCCAACACTCCTCAAAAAGTTAATTCGGGGCAGCAATCCATCTTCAATACTGTAATGAAGAAGCTGAGGGTGTTTTGTAACCATTTTTACAATACTCTCTTTAGGTGCTCCTAGCTCTTCTGAGAGGAAATCGTAACGATCGTTCCAAGAGATATCAACCCGCTGAACAAGAATTTGAGGACTCAGAGTCACAACTTTGGCCAAATCACTTTTCTTGATCCCAACCTCCTCAATCAAGTATCTTACGGTGGGCTTCAAGGAATTTTCAACACTATATGAAAAGATTGATGGAGCAGCAGTGATAACTTGCCCTATTTTAGAATCAGGGATGCCCAATTCCACCAGGAACGCCACATGGGACTTCATATTGCTGTCCACGGTATACCCAATAATTTGAGGTTGTCTTAACAGAATCTTTTTTATGTCATTGTGTTTGACGCCAACATCCATCAAGTAATTCAACCTTTCCTGTGCTGAAAATAAATTGATATGAAAAGCATTTGTGTGCCTCTTGTACATCTGAACAAGGTGAGAATCCTTCACCCCGAAGGTGCTTAGATAATCAAGTAGGGGAATCCATCTAGTATCAAGTCGAAATTCTTCTGCTAGCTGATAGTATTTCTTCTTTGGACCTTTCTTTCCTTCCCACTGCAATCAAAGCCAATAAAGGAAGGCTCTTCAGTCCAAATAGGAGGAATGCATCCTCACACTGACACTTCACAACATGATCAATTCCTACCTTCACTTTGGTATCTGCTTTTGTGCCCATGCTACTTGTCTTTTTCCCGGTCCCTAGAAACAGAACGAAATTAGAATTGTACTTATGCTTGAAGTTTCCATGAAAGGCTGAAAATCTTACCTGGTCTCAGCTTAGTTGCAGCCAGCAATTTGGACTTCTGTTGCCCTCTATTCAAGTTTGCTGGTTCAGCAAATTCATCTTCCTGCAGAAAAATGTTGGGAAACAACCGATTGAGAGAAATGTGACTCCAAATATCAATTGTCTTCCTCCAGCACTTGATTCTAAACAATTATAAGACTATAAACTGACTAAAAAGCACAGAAACTGTATCATCAAAAGGAATTTCATAGTAAAATTGAAGCCAAAAACACCGAGCACTATTGGACCTTTATGGTCTGTGTTGGTAAGAGGAAATAGAGTTAAAGGTAGGGAAGGGAAAGGAAAGTGAGCAAAGTCTTTCATTTGGATAAACATTTGGGAGAAGGCGAAGGAGAGGAAGGGATCCATTCTCCCTCCCTCTTTAATAAATACTAGGCCTCTAAAATTGGAGAGATTTGGAGGGGTAATGTACATTCATTTTCCTCTCCTCTTTCATTCCCGGTCTCTTTCATCATACACCACGGCATGACAAAGAAATGATTCTTCTTTTCAGCATCTTCATACTACATAGGCGTATGAGACACATGAAACCAAGTCAAGTCATCTACTTCCTTAGAACCCGATGTTTCAAATGTTGAAACAGTATCATAGACTGACCCCATTCCTTAATAATTGATAACATTATTATCTTAAGCCTTGAGCTTTCCCAAAATACAGAATCAACTTTCTATACCCTCTCCATTTTTAATTACATGAAAGTATGCAACACTTTTGAAATACAGACTCCTAGGCAATAATTGGAGGGGAGAGAGATACAGAGAAGGATAAAAGATAACCTATGTGATAAGATAGAGATAACGAGAATTATACCTAAAAAAGTGTTGCATCTAATTTATTACTTCCTATAATAGAAAGTGTTGCATCTAACAAATAGGAAGTATTTAGTAAGCTAAAGTCTAAAATTTTCATCTAACTCTACAAAACATTTAAATAAAAAATTCAAAGAAAGACTGCTTGGTGGTGTGGCTGAGACTTTAAATAAAAAATTCTAAGAAGACTACTTGGTGGTATGGCTAAGACAAAAATCAATATGTCGGAAATAAAAATCAAGAAATATGAAATCGGATACTTAATTATGACTAGGGGAGCTGATCAAGCGATTCAAACACGAGGAGGCCCCATCTCGAATCGATCCAACTGAAAAAGTACTCCACTTGTGCTCGTAGCTCAATAAGTGTGTTAAATACCACTTGTGATTGTTAAGCTATTTACTTGCTTGACTAGAAAATTGAACTTGATTTTGCACGATTCGAAACTCGAACTTACTTTTGACTAACTCGTGCTTTGATGAGCAACTTGAGCTCGATTTGCTTAATTCGTGTGGCTGATTTATTTTCTTTAATTCTATACTTACCTTCTTAAACCTGCTTTTATTATACAAACTCAAATAAAAGGTAATTTTTGCCATGTGTCTACCATTTTACCCTTGCTTAATTTACTTGCTTTGTTCTTTTTTTTTCTCACTGCCGTAATCTTTCCAATTGCAATTACACATTAGGTTTCAATATTGAAAATTGAGATAATGAAAAATACTAGTTTAAAAATTATCGGGCTTTTCACAAGCTTATTGAGTCGTGTAAGGGTTGTTCAACTTGAATCGCTAAGGTCCAGAGCCAAGCTCGCATAGTCGCATTGGAGCCAAGCTTTGATCAAGTTTAGTCGCGGTCCAGTTGCTCGCGAGCTACTCACCTCAATTAGCAACCCTAATCATGACCCTTGATCACATGTTAAGATACAAACTCGATAAGACTTTGAATTACATAGACTACAAAGGGAAGCAAGAAACTCGTGTACTAACTTCTAATTTAGGGTTTGTTTACTTCAGCTAAAATTCAGTTCAGTGCAGCTCATCTCAGCTCCATTAAGTTTAGTTCAGTTCAACTCAACTCTATCAAGTTCAGTTCAACTCAACTCTATCAAGTTCAGTTCACCTCTCAATTTCCTTCTCTTAAAAAATATTACCTTCAGCTGTATTCAACTAAAGTAAACGAGCCCTTAATATATGTACCTTCACGGTTTGCTTTTCTATGAGGAAACGGCGAGAAAGGCAAGGAAGATAAAGTAAGGGGAGCAAAGTCCAGTAGTTGCATAAAAATTTGGGGAAAGAAAAGGGAGGGAAAGGAATGGATCAATTTTCCCTCTTTCCATCGCTTTCTTTCCCTTCTAACTTGCTATCCAAACAAACCATAAAGAAAAGAATCATTTTGCCCACCATATGAGTGTAAATTATGTTGATTACAAGCAATTCTGATGATCAATGTCCAGCAAAAATCCTAGAAGGCGCAACATAGATACTATGGACTGTTGGATATATTTAGAGCATTAAGAATACACTCATGATTATTTATGCTAATTTGTGTGGATATGGTGAAATAATTTAGCAAAATAATGATATACGTACTATTACGAACTTATTACCAAGCTCGGAAAAAAATTTCGGTGAAAAATAAGCTAAGTTGTAAAACTTAGGAATTTGCATAAAGCTGTCGTGGTTGAAAGAGACGTTTTGGGCGTTCTCGCGCCATTTCCCTCGTCCGCGACGAAGTGAATTGGAAGCAGGCAAAAAAGGTTGTCGCGCCCGCGCCTTGGGGGTGTCGCGCCCGCGCGGCCAGTCACGCGCCCGCGCCGCGTGCTGTGTTGCGCCCGCGCTCCTGGGTCACGCTCGCGATGGTCTTCTCCTGCGCGCCCGCGATAATTCTTCAGTCGTTGTTTGAATTAGCGGTTTTCTCGGTCAAATGCATGATGCTTGGTCTTAGGTTATTGGGTACGTGGTAACTGCCATGACTGGTCATTTTGATGAGTGGG
Organism: Salicornia ramosissima; assembly: GCA_951394345.1. Classification (NCBI taxonomy): domain Eukaryota; kingdom Viridiplantae; phylum Streptophyta; class Magnoliopsida; order Caryophyllales; family Amaranthaceae; genus Salicornia; species Salicornia ramosissima. Next base: position 49,336,440 of record OX596235.1, on the reverse strand, counting down.
AAGTTGAGTTTGAATTATAAACATCGTATAATTCATTCCTCACTTCATATTGCAAAAGTGTCAGAGTGTCGTTTTCTCTCAAAGTATTCATCTTCAACCTTCATCAAAATACTAAATTACATTGGGTATTAGTCTTTGAAAGCCTGAGTAATATTGTTTCTTCGTTGTATCTCAAAAGCAAACATTCATGATACACGGGCTTTCGTTGGGTCGAAGTATTGCTTTTAGTATAGTGAGTACACGCCTCGAAGAGTTTCAATTCACAGATTGTTTCATTTTTGTGTCAAACACTGATCATATATAACAGTCTAAAAGCAATAACCTTCTCTCAAAAATGTATAGAATCAAAGATTTGACAGCCAAACTTCCAAAAGCTGGACACGTTCAAGGGTGTGGGGTTCAGAAGATGGCAGAAAAAGATGCATTTTGTTTTGACATCTCTTGATGTGGCCTATGTCCTTACTACTCCAAAACCGGCGGAGAAAGAAACTAAAACTGCGGAGGAGACAAGGGCACGAAACAAATGGGAGAATGATGACTACATCTGCAGAGGTCATATCCTCAATGGTATGTCAAATGATCTTTTTAATATTTATCAGTTTCATGATTCCTCCAAATATTTGTGGAATGTATTGGAAGCCAAATATATGGCGGAAGATGCATCCTCCAAGAAGTTTTTAGTCAGTAATTTTAATAATTACAAAATGTCTGAATCAAGGCCTGTGATGGAACAATTTCATGAATTGCAAAGAATTGTTGGTAGTTTTAAACAACATGATATAAATGTAGATGAAACATTTATTGTGTCATCAATAATTGATAAATTACCACCTAACTGGAAAGAAGTTAAAAATGCTCTAAAGCATAGAAAAGATGATATGAACATGGAACAATTAGCCGCCCATCTTCGTATTGAAGAAGGGATAAGAATGCAAGAAGGACCAAAGGAGGTAACTCCAAATTCTTCTACCATTAATATGGTAGAAGATGACAAGGCTAAGGACGGTTACAATCCTAAGAGGAAAGGCTATAACCGTCATGAAAATGGCAAAAAGCCACGAAATGACGAGGATGTGTCCAAAACACGTGCGTGTTGGGAATGTGGCAAGCATGGTCACATGAAGAAGGACTGTACCATCTGGAAGAAAAAGATGAGCAACAATAAAGCTCAGAAGGGAAAGGGCAGTAATAGCCACTCTCAAAACAAACAAGGTACTACTTGTGCACAATTTTCACCAAATTCTTTATCGAATTATGTGTGTGTGATTTCTGAAATCTTTTGTGTGCAGGATGATTGTTCGTGGTATATCGATTCAGGAGCATCAAGACATGTTTGCAAGGATCGCTCATTATTCAAGTCATTCCATGAGGTCAATGATGGACAGATGTTGTATATGGGGTACGATTCAACTGCAAAGGTCGTAGGCAAGGGACAAGTTGAACTAGTGTTTAGTTCTGGAAAACCTCTTATTATAAGAGATGTTTTGTATGCCCCGGAACTGCGTTGGAATTTAGTGTCGGGTGCAATTCTCAATCGATTAGGATTTAAGATGGTTTTTGAGTCAGACAAGTTCATTTTATCTAAGGGTGGTGTATTTTTTGGTTTTGGATATTTGTGTGATGGTATGTTTAAGCTTAGTATTTCTAATGTTTTGAAGAACTATGCTTGTTTGGTTAATGATGTTTCTGATTTATGGCATAATAGACTTGGCCATGTTAATTATAAGAAATTATCTTTGATGTCTCGTTATGCTTTAATTCCTTCTTTTAAACATAATAATGACAAATGTAGAACATGTTCATTAACTAAAATCACACGGAAAACATTTCCAAGTATTCAAAATTTTGTTATGTTTACTTGCTAATGTCTAAAGATGAAGCCCTAAATAAATTTAAAAGCTTCAAAACTGAAGTGGAATTGCAAACAAGTGCTAAGATAAAAAGACTTAGAACTGATAAAGGGGGTGAATACATTGATCAAAATTATTTCCAATCAATAGGTATAATACATGAAACGACCGCGGCTTATACACCACAACAAAATGGTGTGGCGGAAAGAAAAAATAGGACATTGCAAGAAATGGTTAATTCCATGTTATCCTATTCAGGTTTGAGCGAAGGATTTTGGGGTGAAGCGGTGTTAACCGCATGCTATATATTAAATAGGGTTCCTATGAAACTGAACAATGACACCCCATATGAAAAGTGGTATAAAAGAACTCCAAACTTGAGTTACTTCAAGGTTTGGGGTTGTAGGGCAATTGTTAAAGTGCCTGAACCCAAAAGAAAGAAATTGGGTGAAAGAGGAGTTGAATGTATCTTTGTAGGATATGCGGTACATAGCAATTCCCTCAGGTTCTATGTTATAGAACAAAATGATTGTTGGTCGGTTCATACCATCATCGAATCTAGAGATGCAATTTTCGATGAAAGTCAATTTTCTTCAATTCCTAGGCCTAAGGATGCTACTCCTGGTGCTGGACCACAAATATGTGATCATGGTGACAATGATCAAGAGGTAGATGATCAATCTTTGATTGATAAGGAAACATCTTATATCGTTCAACCTAGGAAAAGTAAAAGAACAAGAAAAGAGAAATCTTTTGGCTCGGATTTTCATGTATATTTGATAGAAGGGTCAAGGGATACCATATTAACACACACTCCATATGTGTTTAGTGTGGAAAGTGAACCTTCATCATATTATGAGGCGGTACAGTCTCATGACGCTCCATTTTGGAAAGAGGACATAGATGATGAGATGGATTCCATCATGGGAAATAATACTTGCGTCTTAGCTGATTTGCCACCTAAGTGTAAACCTATCGGTTGCAAATGGATCATCAAAAAGAAATTGAAGATTGATGGAACAGTTGACAAGTTCAAAGCCCGGTTGGTGGCACAAGGTTTTAGACAAAAACCTGGTATTGATTATTTCGATACATATGCACCAGTTGCTCGTATCTCTACCATAAGGTTATTAATAGCTCTTGCGATTATTCATAACCTAGTTATCCATCAAATGGATGTTAAGACGGCGTTCTTGAATGGTGAGCTAGAGGAAGAGGTTTACATGCGACAACCGGAAGGGTTTGTCGTGAAGGGTCAAGAAGAAAAAGTTTGCAAATTGGTAAAATCGTTATATGGGCTAAAGCAAGCACTAAAGCAATGGCATCAAAAATTTGATGAAGTTATCTTGTCGAATGGGTTTGTCATAAACAATTCAGACAAGTGTGTATATAGCAAATTTGATGAACACGGTAAAGGTGTGATCATTTGTCAATATGTTGATGACATGTTGATCTTTGGAACTGATATGTCACAGGTTGATGTGACAAAATCATTCCTTAGTTCGGTATTCTCCATGAAAGATATGGGAGAAGCGGATGTCATTCTTGGCATAAGAATAAAGAGAAAAGGTGATAAGATAATTTTATCTCAATCTCACTACATTGAAAAGGTACTTAAAAGATTCAATCTTAGTTTTAAAAGGCGCACCGAGGCACACGACGTCCTTGGAGCCTAGGCGCAAGGCGAAGGCGCGCCCCTTTAGGTGGTGAGGCGCACTAAATTTTCTAAAACCTTAATTTTTTAAAACTAGATCATATATTTTACACAAATAACATTATACTCGTTATAAATGCATAAATGACATAACAAAGTATAATTCATATTAAAAAAACGGTATTAAAAGTCTAAAACATTGCATGATGAAAAGAAAAAAAGGGAAGGAAAAGCAAACTTGGTTGTCCAAGCTCATTTTCAAAGAGACGAAGACAGTCGAAGAGGAAGAGAAGAAAAAAGAACAAAAGAGAGAAACTTCTCGGTGACCGGCAATGACGATGGTGGCTCCGGCGGTGGGTGGGTGATGATGGTAGCAACAGTTAGGGACGACCGGCAGTGACGATGGTAGCTCCGGCGGTGGGTGGGTGATGATGGCAGCAACAGTTAGGGACCTAGGATTTGCTTCTATACTTCTCTCTCTTCTTTCAAAATGTCGATCCTTTTCTTCTACTTATTCTCTCTTCTTTTTTTATATATAAATGCTTCAAATGACCTAATAAAAAACCTATTTGTAATTTAAAAAAACCTGATGTGCGCCTTACCCCCAAAAGGCGCGCCTTTCCTGTGCCTTGCGCCTCCCAAAAAGGCGCGCCTTTCCAGCGCCTCCAAGGGGTCCTTGTGCCTCGCCTTAAAAAAGCCCAAACGCTAGCGCCTTGAAGAGCCTTGCGGCGCCTTTAGTGAGAACTCTCTTCATTCAACACCAATGAACCCAAGCATTAAGTTATTGCCAAATAATGGTGATGCAATACATCAATTGGAATATGCAAGGGTAATAGGTTGTTTGATGTATGCCATGACAAGTACAAGGCCTGATATTTCATTTGCGGTAGGGCAATTGAGTAGACATACTAGTAAACCTAGTGTGGAACATTGGCACGCAATTCGCCATTTGTTGAATTATTTGAGGAAAACCATAAATTATGGTTTGACGTTTGGAGGATTTCCTTCAGTAATAGAAGGGTACTCGGATGCGAGTTGGATCTCCAATAAGGATCACTTTTCTACTAGTGGATGGGTTTTCCTGTATGGGGGAGGTGCGATTTCTTGGGCATCGAAGAAACAAACCTGTATTGCTGACTCGACTATGACGTCAGAGTTTATTGCGCTTCATTCAGATGGTAAAGAAGCTGAGTTGTTGAAGGATCTCATGTTTGAGATACCGTTGATACCAAAGCCAATATCACCTATAGTGATACATTGTGATAATAATGCAACTCTGGCAAAGGCATATGATCATGTGTATAATGGTAAGTCCAGACATATTGGTGTACGGCATAGCTACATCCAAGGTCTCATTAGAGATAGTGTGGTCACTATTGATTATGTTCGAACGGATTTAAATCTAACTGATTGTTTTACTAAACCTTTAGCTAGAGGTGTGATAGAAAGGATGGCAATCGGTTTAGGATTGGAGCCTAATTTGAACACAAATGAAGGAATCTTAACTTAACGCCCAATACAACGTTGGGTCTTAAGTTCAACGAAGATTAAATGCTTCATCTTGATGTTTGGGAACTTGAAATCTACATCCTAAGTAAGCTCCATTCCTGTGATAAATAACTAGGTTGTGTTTCTTAATAAGTCTCTTGACATTATGCTATTTCACAGGAGCATGTTTTTTTGAGATTTACCTATGTGAGTACGAAGTTTGGCCGCTTCAAGAAGCTCGTGGGCGAAGCTTTGATGTACTCATGAATAGATACGGACACTATGGCTGTTTAAGGTGTCAAGTTATATAATGTAATGAAGTAATTGATCTTTTGTGTACGATATCTTCATTATCCCATTATGTTTTGGAAAGTTCAATCGTTTTCGACACTATTTCGATTCGAGATCTTGGAATGTGTATTGTACTAAGTGGAAGTTCAAGTGAAGTCACACTTTCATTTATGCATTAGATTGGAATTTTGTTGATGATGTTGCAATTTCTTTAATACTGTCTCTTCGTATCTCAAAAGCAAACATTCGTGATACCCGGGTTTTCGTTGGGTCGAAGTATTGCTTTTAGGATAGTGAGTACACGCCTCGAAGAGTTTCAATTCACAGATTGTTTCATTTTTGTGTCAAACCCTGATCATATATAACATGGACTACATCTATATGCAAGCAATTACTCAGTAAGTTATTCCACATAAGCAAGATGTCAGTTAATATGTATTGTTTACTTTGTCCCAGATATGAAACAGGATACTCAAGCTTACATTTTATTCATTAAATTCACCTATAATTCAATGCTAATGAGTAATGAATTACTTTTCAATTCATCATCATCTGGAGTGTTTGATTCAATTCTGCTAAGTATGGCAATCTATCATTTCCTAGTATTCAGCAAAATCAAAGCTTCATAGAATTGAAGAAGAAAGGATAAAATGGCACAAACAAATGTACCTATTGCATAACACAAAATCAAATTAAACAACAAAATTGATTGCACAAAAACAAGTGTTAGACGAAAAAGAAAACCTACATCATCATTTAACCAAGGGATGCTATCATCATCATCATGATCACCATTGTCATCGTTTACTAGACATGAGCTTGAATTCGAATCATCAGAAACTGCGTCTTTCTCCTCCTCATCATCAGAATCAAAGACAGAAAGAGCTTCACCAAATTGGGAACGACGATTAGGCTTCAAAATCTTAGGGTTTGAATGCGCGGAAGGAGGTGAAATTCGGGAGTTAAATTGAGGAGAGCAAGTGAATGGAGCTTCAGCAATGGCGGGAGGAGAGAGAAAATGGAGGTAGGGAAAAATTGAGGGAAGAGTGAATGAAGAGAAAATCGACATGGAAGAAGGCGAGAGAAGACAAAAGGACAGAATATATGGAAAAAAAAACCCTTAAAGAAGGAAAAAGAGGATCTTTTGAGAAGAGGGGTCAAAGAATCTTGTGGTTTATCTTCTTCTTCATGTTCATGGTGCTGTGAGAATTGGGAAGTGTCATACACTATTACTCCCTCCGTCCTTAAAATTGACCATACACTTTTGCTACTGTTTATTTGGTAATTTTGACTCTTTATGATTTTATACATATAAGAAAAAATATAGTCAAATGAGATCTCATTTGATTCGGCTCAATGTGTACTTTTTTAATATGTAATGCTTATAATTTTTTATTATACGTATCTCAAAATATTTTCATTTAAAGATGTGTGAGAAAAAGTAAATGAGACAATCTTTTAGAGACAGAGGAGTATGTAGTATAGACAAAAAGGAAAGAGATAAGACACATAAATGGCTGTTTGGTTCACATGGGAATTAATTTTACCACAGGAAATTATAATTTATTGGAAATGTATTTTCAGGCTAAATTGATTTGAATTTTAGAAAATAAATTTATCATCTTTTTGTTCTTAGTTTAAAAAATAAAAAAATCTCCCTTTTCTATACCCCTCTCCCCCCTCAAAACTCTATGACCCATACGAAGCCTCAATTCTCCATGGCCGTCAACATTTCAACATGCTTCATCATTCAATTTTATTTTTTTGATTGACATCTCATCAAAACCACCTCATCCCCACCACCACCACCAATCAAATTGACCTTCCACCAACAAAAATCCATCTTTCTCTCTCCGATCCTCTTTAATAAAAATCACAATCTTCATCACCATCTTTTCTCCTCTTTCATGGAAATCACGATCTCCTCTATCACGGTGATGACGGTGAAGATGAAGGTTGAAGGATGACGATGAAGATGAAAGTGGGCGACGGTGAAGATGAAGGTGGGTCACGGTGATGATAAAGGTGGGTGACGGTGAAGACGAAGTTGAATGTTGATGGTAATGGTGATGAAGGTGGGTGATGGTGATGATGGAGGTGGGTGACAGTCGATCAGTTGTTGATGGTGAAGGTTGAAGTTGATGTTGATGGCAGTAGGTGAAGAAGGTGAATCATGGTGATGAGGAAGGTGATGGTTCAAATTAAGATAAATGATGATGATGATTACAGTTAAATAATTACAAGAATTTTGATTCACCATTGGTGTTGGTGAATCAATTCCTACATCTTGTGGGAATTCCCATTTCCCATAAAATCCCATTTCCTACACTCACTAGGCACTACCAACCAAACAACACTCCCCTCCCACAATTCCTAGGGAGTATAATGTCTCATGGATGTATAATAAGGGGTCGTTTGGTTATCAAAGGGGAAAAAAAATCACTTTAGAAATGGGAATAAGGGGGAATGGAAAAGAAAAGTGTTAGATTTAATTAGTTGTTTGTTAAAAAATATATAACCATACCACCAGTCCACCACCATACCACACCACCACCACCCCAACCCATGCCCATGTCCACCACCACCGAAACCACCCATCTCCCCTCTCGTCCCCACTTCCGACGCCGCCGCCCTATCCTCACCCAGCCCAGCCGCCCCACCCCACACCGCAAAATCCTAAACCCCAAAAACAAAACCCTAAAACTACCTCCACCACCTCCAACACCCACAAAACTACCCTTCCTCTACTCGCAGCTGGGCGGCTAGGCAAGGTGGGGCTGGGGTAAGGGTGGAGCGGCGGCTCTGGAAATGGGTGGTGGAGGTGGATTTAGGGGTTTTTTTGTTTTAGGGTTTCGATGGGTGGAGTGGGGCATGGGGTGGGGTGTGTGGGGCTGGGTGAGGGTGGAGTGGGGCGTGGGTGGGATTGGGATGGGGTGTAGGTGGGGCTGAGGGTGGGGTGAGGGATTGGGTGGTTGTGTGGAGGTTGGGTGGAAGGTGGGGAAAGGGAATGGAAAAGATAGGGGAGAGTGTGTTTGAAAAAGTGTTAGCATAGGGGAATGGGGATGGGAAATGGAATGATAAAAGTGGCATATCAAACACTATGAAAGGAAATTGGGTCATTTGATTCCCATCTTTATCTATACTAATACTTTGAAAAAGGATGTGTTTGTGCATGTGTCAACTTTTTGTAAATTCAACTTTAATTTATTTTATTTTTAAAAAAAAATATTCATTAATTAAGAGAATTTTAGGAGACACATAAGTCTACAATTTCTCATACTATTATGATAAACTTAAATTTTATTAATAATATTTTAATTTTAATTGTTTTAAGAGTATTTTTTTTAATGTACAACTCGTGCATTGTTGTAATTAGTTTAATGGGTTGAAATTCTCAACCCGATTTCAATCTGCTTAACCCATTAAATAAATATGTTGTAATAAATTTAGTTTTATGTTGAATTGACTTACTAATCTAGTACATAGTATATTGCTTTTATTTATTTCTTCTGTGTTATAGATGTTTTACGAGTTATGTAGATTTATGGTTGTAATGTCTAAAATTTTAATGATTTTATCTTGAACATTAGACTTAAAAGGTTGTTAGTTATTAATTATTACCGTGTCATGTATAAATTGTAAACAATATGACTTGTAATGTATGACTATCATGGGTTCTTATGGTGGACTGGATATAATAGTATAGACATATGGTGTTAACTTTATTTGTTGCTAATTAAAAACTGATGATACTATTAAACAGATTATTGGGTCAACCCATTTATTATAAGGTTGGGTTGGGTTGAGAATCACAACCCGCTTAACTAATTGGGTTGTGTTTGGGTTGGAGATTTCAACTATATTAATGGGTCAACCCGAACTCAACCCAGGTCGACCAATTGCCAACACTACTTTCAGTTGTATTCACTTAAGTTAAGTTTAGTTCAGTTCAGTTCGGTTTAGTTCAGTTCAGTTTAGTTCAGTTCAGTTCAGTTTAGTTCAGTTCAATTCAATTAAGTTCAGTTCAATTCAATTAAGTTCAGTTTAGTTCAGCTGTATTCAACTAAAATAAACATGCCCTTACTAATTACCTTCGTTTTCTCAATTTCCCTTGTAGCCAAATTAGGAAATTATGTTCTTTGCTACTTCCTTCGTTCCAAAATTAACCGCAATAATTCCTAAATTTGGCAGTTTCAAATTAATTGCAAAAATTTTATTCTTTCTTTATTCAACAACTTTTTTTTTGTATGAAATGACTAAAATATTCATGCTTATTAAACATGGCCCAAATTAATTTTTTTTAGGGTCCTCAGTCCCCTCACTTTCTTTCTCCATAATATCTAATCAAATGTCTCTATCTCTTCCCAATTGCCCCAACAAAATTTTACCTAAGATTTTATGCGGTCAAATTTATTGTGATTAATTTGGATCATAAGGTGTTAAAAAAAAAGTTTGGAGGACCACGGAATAAGGCGACGTGGTGAAAATCTAACGGTTTCCTTATTGTATGAAAAAAAAAATGAGGTGCTTATACACACCCCCAAAACTTGGAAAGAAAAAAAAAAAAAAAAGTTGTGTTTGGATGAGCCTTGAAAAACAATGAATAGTATTGGTTCCCTTCCTTTGATATCAGTGAGCTCCATTAACTCACCAAACAACACCAAAACTCGTCTTATAAATCCAAGTCCAAAATCATCCTTTAATTTCAAAAACTCTGAATTTAAATACTCAACAAACTTAAATAATAATAATAATAATAATAATAATAATATCAAAGTTAGACAGTTTGAGGTGAAGGTTAAAGCAGTTGATGATGTTTCTGTTTCAACAACACTTGGTGATCCTACTCAAGCTCAACTCTCTTGGGAAATCATTGTTGGTGCTCTAGGTCTTTCTCTCTCTCTTTCTCAATTGTGCCATAATCTTTTATTTTAATTGAATGATTGTTATTTTATAAAATTATAATTATTATTCGACCCAAAATCCGAAACCTACACTAATTTACTTGATATTATTGAGTTGAATTTGACTTGTCCTGACCTGACATTGATACATTTATATGTTAACATTGATTCCCTTAAATAGGAATGCAAGTGGGGCCGGTCAAGTAGGAGACCCGCTCCATCCCCGCCCCAATAGGGTGGGGATGGATCCTAGTTTGGTGGGTGGTGGGGTGGGGATGGAGATAAAAGTTGTACCGCAATGGGTGATGGGACAGGGTGGATTTTAGGAAGTACCCGCCCCAGCCCCACTCGCCCCCCCCCCCCCATCCCACAAACCCTACATCTTACCCTTTTAAAATATAATTTTCAACAAATCTAATGTTAAAAATTATATTTTTTTCCCTTAATTAAAAACAATTATAAGTTCATAACAACATTCATTTAAATTTTTTCATATTGTATATGTTTTTTATATTAGTATTTGAAATTTTATAGGGTATATGAATATTATTTAGTGATTTTCGAATGAGGATTAAATGAATGGTGGGGTGGGGATTTGGTGGAGATGGATACCCAAGTGGGTGATGGGGCAGGAATGATTTTAATTGTGTACATGGTGGGGTAGGGATGGGGATGAGTTTCAGACCTACCGCGGAGATGGGGATGGGGGTGGGGATGAAAAAGTGAGGCGGGGATGGGGATGGGAATGTCAAAACCCGCCCCGCCCCGCCCCACTTGCATCCCTACCCTTAAACCTACGATTTTATTGTAATTAAAAAGTTGCTAATATAGTTTAACTACCTTGTGATTTTTATTTTCTTTTTATCTAACAATTAAATACATGAGAATTTAAACCTAATTTTTTTTTTTAGCGATATTTAAACCTAAAGTAAGTGATGTAATTCCCTTTAATTTGTATTGATGAACAAGTGTGAAGTAATAAATTGATATGATACATGAGGATCATATTACAATTATTTTTGGTTGGAAAAGATATTGCTTGGTGGTGGAAAATATTATTAAGAGTTTTGAATTCGTTTATTGTTGAGCTCATGTAAAAGTTCGTATGTGAGTGTGAAAAGAGATTGAAATTAAAGGGGAGTGTTGGGAATAAATCTCACATTGAAAGATGAGGAGAGACTAAACTAACTTATAAGTCTACGAGTTACTCCTCCTATTACTAATTGGTTTGAGGATGGAATCTCATATGGCTTGTAAGTGACATAACTCTCCTCTTCCATATTGGGTTGCCCAGACCCGTTTCTAATATTCAATCAAATTTAACATGGTATTAGAGCCAAGTTTGGGTTAGGATTGATCTAGGCCAAGATTATGGTGAGGGGCCCATGTAAAAACTCACGTGTATGTGAGTGTGAAAAGAGTTTGGAATTAAGGGGGAGTGGATTGATCTGGGTCAAGATTATGCACAACTCACATGTGAGGGGGAGTGTTGAGCCCATGTAAAAGCTCACATGTGAGTGTGAAAAAAGATTGAAATTAAGGGGGGAATGTTGGGAATAAATCCCACATCGGAAGATGAGGTATAAGTCTAAGAGTTACTCCTCCTATTACCAATTGGTTTTAGGATGAAATCTCATATGGCTTGTAAGTGACCTAACTCTCCTCCTCGATATTGGGTTGCTCATACTCGTTTCTAATATTCAATCAAATTTAACATTTAGGTAGTGTTTGGATATGTGGAATTTATTTCAAATTGATGAATTCAATTACTAATGTTGAAATGTTACAATTTAAATGACAATTATTTGTTTGGGTTGTTTTTAAAATTTGAAATAACATGGTTTTGTTAATTATTTGAAATACACAATATTTGCTTGTTATTTGGATTGGGAATTGAGCCAAATCCAATTCCAAATTTTTTACTTGCCAAATATGTAATTTGACCTGAATCAATCATTTCAAATCAAATACTTGTATCTAAACATAATATTGAAATTTATGGCCACTATTATTATTGATCAATCATTGACGTCTATTTGCCGCTACAGCTGGCGTAATACCTTTCATTGTCGCAGGAATTGAATTCTCCAAAAGAATTGTAAGTTTACAGATTCAGTTCAATTCAGTTCAGTTCAGTTAATCTTTATTTAGTTTAGTTCAATTCAGTTTATCTCTATTTTAGTTCAATTAATACACTTCTATTCAGTTCGGTTCAGTTCAGTTCATCTCTATTAAGTTCAGTTCATCTGTATTCATCTAATGTAAACAAGCCTTTAGTTTACTACTCAACCTGTAATATATTAACTGCAACGATTTAACATTATTTTGTCTCTACTTTATGTCAAATCGTTGCACTTATTATGTTACGGAGAGAGTACTAAATTAGTAACCATGATTGCTCAATCTCTTAAAGGAATTTTTACCGTCAACACACTAAGGTATTGTTTACTTCAACTTAAATTCAGCTCAGCTCAGCTCAGTTTAGTTTAGCTCTCAATTTCCTTCTCTTGTAAAATATTACTTTCAGTTGTATTCAGTTTAGTTCAATTCAGCTATATTCAGCAAAAGTAAACGAACCCTAATTACTCTCTTTTATTATGTTTTATACTCTATCTCACATAACCTGTGACATCTATGTTACGTTTGCTCCGATACCATGTTAAAGGGTCATTTCAACCAAAAGTTTAAGCCGATAATTAAGGCCCAGGAATATGTTTTATAGTCAATAAGTATTAGTGTATTATTACTAATTAAATATGAAAAAAACCAATGATGTTATATATATAGGTGGCGCAAAGAAGGTGTGAGGTTTGCGGTGGTTCAGGATTAGTTTTGAGGGACAAGAAATACTACTTCAGATGTCCTAGTTGTGGTATGTGTATATATTCTCCATCACTTATTCTATTTTGTGGTTCATATTTTTTACAATGATGTATATTTTTATATCTGTATTATATATATGATTTTTATTTATTTATTATTTTGATAGGGGGTTTTCTACCTTGGCAATCTTGGCGAAGATTCTTTTCAGGGTGATTTAGTGAGGAGCCTAGCTACAATTATATTGAGGCAATGATGTCAACTCAAACCCAAACATAAAAAAAGTTTAGTTTAATATCGTATTCAAACCTTTAAATATGATTGTATATATATAACTATTAACTATAAATACCAAAGTTCGTTTATTGTGTTTTTAACCAAGTTGATCTTGGCATAGTGCACCTTAGCTTGTCCTTTAATCAAGAAGTTGATGGATTGAATCTCAACTCTTAGCTAGGAATAGAAAGAGATCATTGGCCAATCTCTTATCTTTAAGTGGAATACTCGAGGTAATAAGAGAATTTCAGTTAAGTTCAGTTCAATTCAGTTAGGTTAACAGTTGAACCAACAGTTTCTAACCAAACTGACAGCTCTAATTTGGAGTATTATATCCGGGTATTATTATTGATTAAAAAATGAAATGTATTCAAATGTAAGAATTTAAGAGCAAATCAAAATGAATTTATCAATGTTATGCGATTGGCCATCGATCTTATGTACACACTTCTTGAGGTGTATTCTCTTCAACTTATATCGGATCAAATTAAAAGATTTCAGACGAAGAAAACGCACCCTTGTTCCTATTTTTTTGGTTTATTGATTTTTTTTTTGGTTTGAACCTGCATGGTGAAAGAAAGAGATCAACTAAGGTGGCTTTTGGAAGTAATGTAAATATGTATCAATGAAGAACTTGCTTAAGTGAACTTTAAAGGGAGAAAGAGAGAGATGATTTTTTTTTGGGACAGAAAGAAAATCCATCCTAGGTAGTAAGTACCTAGGTTGGCCATATTAACTAATAGTGAAAGTATTGGGTCATACTGTCTGACACAATCTTTATCGTCAAACGGCAATGGCAATTGGAATTGGTGAAGGAGATCAATTCTGATCAAGTTCTGGTTTAAGTGTTTGTTTATCCAGGTTAGGCTGATTTACATATCACAAAATAGTAGAAGAGTTGGTGATGGTGATTGGGGTGCAGTGCAATAGTGAAGAATTGAAGAAGAGGAAAAGAGGAAAAGATTTGTCCTGGTTTAAGTGTTTGTTTATCCAGGTTAGACTGATTTATTTCCAGTTATGCTTCAATTTTTTTTCAAGTCAATTAGTTTGTGTTCAGTTCAGTTGGTTTTGTGTCCAGGTCATTTAGGTGTTGTCTGGTTGACATCATTTAGCATAGGAATTTAAAATTCTAAGGAATTGAGTTTTTATTTTTGGTGTTGTTTGGTTGACAAATTCATGGGAAATAGAATTTCCTATAGGAACACTTTCCAAAATGATGGAAGTTATTTACCTAGGGGATCTAGGTAAGTAGAAATTTTCATGTGAATTTTCACTTCCCATGATACACCAAACAACATTTAATCTTCCAAAGAATTTTCATTGTTTACATTCAACCAAACGAGCCCTTAGTCTTTTTTTTGCCCATGTCCTCCTAAATTTTATTCTGATATATATATATATATATATATATATATATATATTTTGTCCAGGTAAAGCTTTGTTTTAACAAGATTTTATATGAATATATTATTTCTTATGTATAAATTTCTTTTATTTTTTAACTTTCCCTCTCCTTATATCCTAAAAAAACAAATGCAAAGATCAAATTGAAACGATTATAGTACCAACACAATGGATGTTTTGAAACAATTTTAATACGGAGTATGTGTTGAACATTATTCAGATCACAGCATCTAAGATGCTGCTTGTCTTACATCATACATTCATACCAGTATACCATAGAGATTTCCATTGTACTTGGGACTGAACCATCCTAAGCCTAGTTTGAGTGTCAGATATAGTTCATGGTAAGCCCTCTTCATTCTATCATGCGAATATGGCAATATGAACATAGCGGTATCAAGTGCTAGGAAATAAAAAAAAAACATTGCGTTTAAAAAGATCAATATCAATGTGCATAGGGGTTCAATACCCTACAGATAGACCTGGTAATTGAACCGTTCGAATCGAATTCGGATTGGACCATTTTAGATTGAGTCGTTTTGGACCAATTTACTTTTGGACTACTATCGGATCAGACCATTTTGGATTCGAACCAAGTTCGGATTGGATAAGGTTTCGAATTGAGGTTTCAGACCAAAATCGGATTCGGACCATTTTGGATCAGGTCGTTTCAGATTGAATCTTTCTCGGATTGGAACATTCAGATCGGACTGTTTCAACCCTTTTTTTTTAATTCTTCAAAAATCAAAACGATTACTTTTGTAGTTTTGTGTATAATTTTGACGGCTCCAAATCCAATTGGTATAAAATTGGACTACAAATTTTAATACACTACAATATTCATTTCAAGCAAACAACAATATTTATTTCAATACACTACCATATTCATTTCAATATACAACAATATTCATTTCAAGCAAATAATATTCATTCATATATTGTATTGTATTCAATACATTAAAATATTCATTTCAACACACTACAATATTTATTTCAAGCAAATAATAATCATTCATATATTGTAATATATTCAATACATTACAATATTCATTTCAATACACTACAATATTATTTCATATATATATATATATATATATATATATATTCAAAAAAAAAAGTGAAACGAATCTAAAATACGTGATAACCTACAATCATCATTTTCATAACAAGGAAAATCTGCAACGAAATGAAGAGAGATAAAATAGACAAAAAAAACTGAAAACTGAGAAAATATAGGAGTTCGTTTTTGAACTAAATATTTATATGCTTTTAAACGTTTTTTTTTTAAATTAGTCAAATAGTATTAACTACATTACAATATTCATTTCAATATATACACTACAATATTCATTTCCATCAAACAATATCCATTGATATGTTGTAAACTTGTAATGTATCCAATACATTACAATATTTATTTCAAATTTCAATACATTTCGGCCCACAGAGAGGTACGTGGTCCAAGAACTAGGAAATAATTTGCGCTCCAAATCATTAAAACCATATTTAGTTTTTTTTTTTTTTCATTGAAAGAAAAAGTTATTGTTGTTATGAGTCATGACATTGTATGAGTCATGACATATAAATAGTGAGTCACTGTGTATAAACAGTGAAATGAAAATTTTTACTGTTCATACATCGTGACTCATGAATGTCAATGCGCGGTGATCATCTGTTATAAATACGGGTGTTCTACCATTTTGTAAATACAGAAATATATACAATACCAATTACAATATACTTCAGTACTCCGTTCTTCTTTCTTTTCATATTTCCTTTAACACGTTATCAGCACGACTTGCTCTAAAACTCAAATACCTTATTACATGAAACAGATACGAGTTTGCCTGAAGTTGAATTCAAATATCAATGTGTTCTAGATAGTGGAGCAACACATACTATCTTGACAAATAAAAAGTATTTTTCACAACTAAAGATGTCACAAGCTAATGTTAACACTATTTCTGGACCAACACAATTAATAGAAGGCTCTGGAAAAGCTTGCATGACACTTCCAAATGGAACGAGATTAATGATTAAAAACGCATTATACTCGAGTAAGTCTCGAAGAAATCTCATAAGTTTCAAAGATGTGAGACAAAATGGCTATCATTTAGAAACAATGATTGCAGATAAAAAGGAGTATATATGTCTCACAACAGAAAAACATGGCAAGAAATATATCCATGAAAAATTACCAGCATACTCCTCAGGATTATATCTTACTGATATATGTCAAATTGAAGTGAATATGGTATCTAATCGGAAGATAGATAATCATGAATTACTTAATTTATGGCATGACCGACTGGGTCATCCTGGCACAGGAATGATGCATAAAATTATTGAGAATTCAGTTGGACATCAAATCAAGGATATTAGAATTCCCAAATCTGATCAAATATCATGTGTAGCATGCTCACTTGGCAAATTGATAATAAAACCATCACTAAATAAAATAGCCACTGAATCTCCGTCATTTTTAGACAGAATTCAAGGAGATATATGCGGGCTTATTCATCCCGCTAGTGGGCCATTTAGATATTTTATGGTGTGGATCGATGCTTCAACACGATGGTCACATGTAAGTCTTTTGTCTAGTAGAAATCTTGCATTTGCAAAATTACTAGCTCAAATTATCAAGCTAAGAACACATTTTCCGGAACATACAATCAAGAAAATAAGGCTTGATAATGCTGGGGAATTTACATCCCAAACATTTAATGACTATTGCATGTCTATTGGGATTGAAGTGGAGCATCCTGTTGCCCATGTTCATACACAAAATGGTCTAGCAGAATCTTTGATTAAAAGATTACAATTAATTGCAAGACCATTATTAATGAAAACAAGATTACCTTCATCTACTTGGGGTCATGCTATACTTCATGCAGCAACGTTGGTTAGACTAAGACCAACTGCTTATCACAAATTCTCGCCACTCCAACTAGTTTCTGGGCAATCTCCAAATGTTTCACATTTGAAAATATTTGGTTGTGCGGTATATGTCCCTATTGCTCCACAAAAACGGACAAAAATGGGTCCACAAAGAAGGCTAGGAATTTATGTGGGATTTGATTCCCCCTCTATCATTAAATATATAGAGCTAATGACTGGTGATATGTTTACGGCTAGATTTGCCGATTGCCATTTTAATGAAACAATATTCCCAGCCTTAGGGGGAGAGAAAGTGGACCCACTTATCAAAGAGATATAAATCACTTGGAATGCAACACAACTACAATTTTTAGATCCAAGGACAAATGCTTGTGAACAAGACGTTATGAAAATTGTGCATTTACAGAATGTTGCAAATCAATTACCAGATGCATTCATAGATGCCAAGAAAGTGACAAAATCACATATCCCGGCAGAAAATGCTCCCGCGCGCATGGAAACTTTTGTTGATAATAAAATAAATGATGACGAGTCTATTGCACGTAGAAAACGTGGAAGACCACTTGGTTCAAAAGATTCCAAACCAAGAAAGTTAAAGAAACAAGAAGAATTGGTAAATGGAACGAATGTCATCATTCCAACCAAAAACCAAGATATTAAAAATAAAAATGACAATAAAGATAGAGATACTCCAATAGATAAGGATGAAAATATTGACAACGATGAAATATCAATTAATTATGCCGCTACAAAGAAACAATGGAATAGAAGAAATGTTGTCATTGATGAAATTTTTACTTACTCCGTAGCGGTTGAAATAATATATGATGAAAATGATGTCGAACCAAAAACAGTAGACGAATGTCGTCATAGAAATGATTGGCCACAATGGAAAGACACTATCCAAGCAGAATTGAGTTCTCTTAAAAGGAGAGAAGTTTTTGGACAAATTATCCAAACTCCACAAGGTGTAAAACCAGTTGGATACAAATGGGTGTTTATAAGGAAACGAAATGAGAAAAATGAGATAGTAAGATATAAGGCAAGACTTGTGGCACAGGGTTTTTCTCAAATGACAGGGATTGATTATGATGAAACATATTCTCCGGTAGTTGATGCAACTACATTGAGGTTTCTAATTAGTTTGTCAGTATCTGAAAAATTACAAATGCGTCTAATGGATGTTGTGACTGCTTACCTATATGGGACGCTTGATACTAATATTTATATGAAAATTCTCGAGGGATATAATTCATCAGTAAATCACAATCCAAGAGAAATGTTTTCTGTAAAATTGAAAAAATCACTCTATGGATTAAAACAATCAGGGAGAATGTGGTATAATCGCCTTAGTGAATACCTCATAAAGCAAGGATTCAAAAACAATCAAATTAGCCCCTGTGTATTTATCAAAAGATCACAGTTAGGATTTTCCATTATTGCAGTTTATGTTGATGACCTCAACATTATTGGGACTCCGAAGGAGATCGAACGAATTGCGAAATACTTGATGAAAGAATTCGAGATGAAAGATCTTGGAAGAACTAAATTTTGCCTTGGTTTGCAAATTGAACACCTAAAAGAGGGAATTTTTGTCCATCAGTCAAACTACACTGAAAAGGTTCTAAAACGTTTTTATATGGATAAATCACACCCAATGAATTCCCCAATGGTTTCATTCGGTCTTTAAATGCAAAAGATGACCCATTTCGACATCAAGAGGAAAATGAAAAGGTTCTTGGTCCAGAAGTACCTTACTTGAGTGCTATTGGCGCTTTAATGTACCTAGCAAATAATACAAGACCTGATATTGTTTTTTCAGTAAATCTATTAGCCAGGTATAGTAATGCACCAACCAAAAGGCACTGGAATGGAATCAAACACCTATTGCGCTACCTACGAGGAACGGAAGATCTTGGTCTATTCTATCAGGCACGCGAACATGCTACCCTTATTGGATATGCAGATGCTGGTTATATGTCAGATCCTCGAAAAGCAAAATCACAAAATGGTTATATTCAACTATGGAGGAACTGCGATATCATGGAAATCAACAAAGCAAACCTTGACTGCAACATCATCAAATCACGCAGAGTTAATTGCTCTATATGAAACAAGACATGAGTGTGTATGGCTCAGATCAATGATTAGCAATATTCAAGAAGCATGTGGGATGAAAGTTACTACAGAACATCCAACAGTGATATATGAAGATAATACAGCTTGTATTACTCAAGTGAGCGCAGGCTATATAAAGGGTGATAGAACAAAGCATCTGACCTCAAAGCTCTTCCATACACATGACCTCCAAAAGGAAGGAAAGATAGACGTTCAACAAATTAGGTCATGCGACAACCTCGCTGATCTATGTACAAAATATCTTCCGTTAAAGAAATTTGAAGAACTAGTGTATAACATTGGAATGCGGCATCTTCGTGATATATGTTAAGCTCAGGGGGAGAATAAATACACTGCACTCTTTTTCCCTTGATCAGGTTTTTATCCCAAAGGATTTTTCCTGACAAAGTTTTTAATGAGGCAGCACGTTCAGTTAGTATATGCGCACATCAAAATTGACATTCAAGGGGGAGTGTTATGAGTCATGACATTGTATGAGTCATGATATATAAATAGTGAGTCACTGTGTATGAACAGTGAAATGAAAATTTTTACTGTTCATACATTGTGACTCATGAATGTCAATGCGCGGTAATCATCTGTTATAAATACGGGTGTTCTACCGTTTTGTAAATACAGAAATATATACAATACCAATCTACAATATACTTTAGCACTCCGTTCTTCTATCTTTTCATATTTCCTTTAACAATTGTATCATATATTCAAGTTATTGTATTTGTATTAACAAAAGAATTACAGGACAAACGGAGTATTTTTAATTCTGTGAATATCTTACAGAAAACAGGATAAAGCTAGATACACGACGCATGAAATTCATCCCTTATTGACCACAACTTTTCTTAAAACAATCAAAAAAAAAAATCAAGAACTCAATAGTTGACCACGTGTCACAAACTCATTAAATACATCACTACCGAGTAATTTACTACTTTACCGAGTAAGTAAGTAATAGTCATTGACACCAAAATAAAGACATGTAAATTAATGTATCTTAATTAATAATGGTCAATTCAACTCTTCTTCTCCTACTTCTATAAAAAAAGCTTCAAAATAAGTCTTCTTCTACATACTAAAATCAAAACAAATTTGACCTTTAAAGTTTAAAACAGAGACCTCAAAGATTTCTTCTTTTGGAAATAAACTTGGCCTTGAGCAACAAGAAGAGAGGCAATCAATTTTTATTCATCAAAATTTTTCAGGTTTGGTATAAACTCTAATAAACTTTAATATCATCTTTTTGAATATGGTAGATATTATGATGTGGGTGTTCTTTGTTTTCATCAAAGTTTGAATCTTTTATTTGTTATTTGAATAGGGTTTGTTATTTTGGTTTTTTAGTATTATAATATGAACTTTTGGGGGTGAATTTAAGCTTCTTTTTTTTTTTTTTGTTTAAAAGGGTACTTTTTTGTGGGTTAATCTATTTCATTTTTGGCTTCACACTTTTGAAAGAAAATTTTCATTATGTAATGCTACAATCTATCATATTTATTTGAATAAACTAGAGATTGTTCTTTGGTTTTCATGTTCTTTATGTTTAAGTGATTGTTGTGTTTGTTTTTTTTTTTTTATATGTATTTAGTTTTTTTTTTTTTAAAAATTTTAACAATGATTAATTACATGCTAATATGTAAATAACACCCTAATATTTTTCAAAATTTTGTAAAACCCTGTTATCAAAACTTTTATTTAAATAACCACTTTATGGTTCACTCCTTGTTAGATTTTACCATCTTATTACGGATGTTGTCTTAAAAATTTGTTTTTAAGACTCACATTCTATTAATTTTTTAAGCATTTTTAGGGTGTTTTTACTGATGCAAACAAACAAAATAGGTAAAAGCTTCGTAAATCATGAGCTTGTCATTTGGAAAGATACCAAAAACAAATCCGTGCCGGCTTGGCCTAATGCAGACAAACATGGTTGGCTTTCTTTTTTACTTGGTGTCCGTTTATTAGAGCGAAAAATGTTTTCCCTAAAAACAATTTTCCTATTTTACATCGTTTACTTTAGGTGAAAAAATAAAATGTAAAATGTTGGGTGAAAACTCATTTTACACCCTATTGGAAACATTTTACTCCAAATTTGGGAGTAAAACTTGTTTTCCGTGTAAGTAAAATGTTTTTCATGGAATCATTTTATATCGAAAATGTTTTACACCAAAGTAAACGAACCCTTAACGTGGTTTGATATTCAATATGTTTGGATAAGAAATATGATTTTCCTGTTCATAGATTGTATTATTACTCTAGAAGATGAACAAAATTCAATTGCTTGTTGGATTGCAAATTCTTACAATGTTTAGGTAAAACATGATTGGAAATTTGAAATGTACTCATGATGAAATTATTCAATTTTAGTTTATTCTTATCTTATGGTTCAACCACTTTACCTAAAGTCTAATTGAGTGAAGCATCAACTGCTCTCCTGTAATTCAGATTCTTGCAAATTTCTTAACCAACTTTGTGATAGAATGGTTGATTGATGAACCTGTTTATTTTCCTAGGAATTCATTGATAAAATCCTAAGAAATATTGATAAAATTACTTTGAATAATCCAACCTTTATGCGATTATAATAATTTAATCTTTTGATTATTCTGTAAAAAATCCAACCTTTACCCCAATTTTTTCAGTGTACATAGCTGATTTAGCGGCCCCCTCTTGAAAACTTTCTTTTTTTACAAACAAAAGCTATGTATTGTAGCTTTTTTAGCACCAAAATTTATTAAAACTTTTGTTTGAAAAAAGAGTGAGGGATAGCTTAGGTGGTTAAAGCTTCCCTCCTGATTCCTGGTGATTCTGGGATAGATTCTTATCCCCGCCCTTTGGGGCTCATTCGCTTCAGCTACCAAGAATTATTGCAAAATAATCATAATGTTAAATTACTAAAACAAAATCATAGAACGGTTAGAGTATTCAGAGTAATTTTTCCTTAATCTTATTTCGGTCTCTAAACTGATATGTTGTTCAACTGCAGAAATTTCGCCATTCTGGTCAGAACCAGTGAACTCTCAGAAGAAATCCTAGCCTCTATCATACAAATCAAGATATAATTGCTCATGAAATAGTACATGCTTCGTTCTTTCGAAGTTTTAACGAAGATAGTCAATGTGGGATATGCAGAATGCAAGAAATAATCTTCAAGGGATGTGTTGCACCTTTGAATCCTCATTGTTAACTAGTTATAGTACTCATTGTGGATCTCCTTCAACCGAAACTAGCATATCTCACAACGGGAGCATTGTTTCAGTGTTCGATCTAGAAAACTCTTCAAGTGACTCACATGACAATGATTTTCTAAGAAACCAGCTCGAGACTGTCATGATGATGGGGCCCACTTCGTATAATGTAAACAACACAGATCATTGGCAGCAGTTGTCAGATATGATATCGAGAGGGGAAGTTAAGGAGGTGCTAATTGCGTGCGCAAAGGCAATATCTGACGATGAGTTATTGACAGCTGAGTGGCTGATCTCAGAGTTACAACAGATGGTTTCAGTTTCGGGAGAACCAATACAAAGATTGGGAGCCTACATGTTAGAAGGGCTAATAGCAAGATTATCTTGTTCAGGGATGTCGATATACAATGGCCTAAACTGTAAGGAAGGATTATTACCTAGTAGTAGTAGTGGTGAGTTGCTTTCATATATGCAGTTGCTGTATGAAATATGCCCATATTTCAAGTTTGGTTATATGTCAGCAAATGGAGCAATTGCAGATGCTCTGAAGAGCGAAAACAGAATCCACATAATTGATTTTCAGATAGCTCAGGGAAGTCAATGGGTTAGTCTAATTCAAGCCTTGGCGGCTCGGCCAGGTGGGCCCCCGCCAAGAGTTCGTATAACGGGAATTGATGATAATACATCCGAGTTTGCTCGTGGTGGAGGGCTCAACATAGTAGGGGAAAGACTCACTAAGCTAGCCGAGGCTTGTAACCTACCATTTGAGTTCAATGCTGCAGGACTTAGTTGTGGTAATCAACAAGAACTCCAACTTGAAAACCTTGTGTTGCATCCTGAGGAAGCCTTAGCTGTGAATTTTCCGTTCAGGCTGCACCACATACCAGACGAGAGTGTGGGGCCCGAGAATCACAGAGACACGTTATTGAGGCTCGTTAAGAGCTGGTCACCCAAGGTAGTTACACTTGTTGAGTATGAACTCAACACGAATACGGCTCCCTTCTTTACTAGGTTTCTTGAGACTCTTGATTATTATTCCACCATTTTCGAGTCAATCAATGTCACCCTCCCCAAGGATAACAGGGACCGCATCAATGTTGAGCAGCATTGTTTAGCTCGAGAGATTGTTAACATCGTTGCATGTGAGGGTGCTCAAAGATTCGAGCGCCATGAGCTACACGGCAAGTGGAGATCCCGCTTTTCTATGGCTGGCTTTAAGCCTTTTCCTTTGAGTCCTTTAGTTAATTCTACTATCAACGCTTTACTCCACAACTACAGCACCAGCTATGGACTTCAACACAAGGATGGAACTCTTTACCTCGGTTGGATGAACCGAGCTCTCGTTACTTCTTCTGCTTGGCACTGACTCTCTTTTTTGTACTCCCTCCGTAACAAATCAACTGCAACGATTTCACATTTTTTCTCTCTACTTTGTGTCAAATTGTTGCAGTTAATATGTTACAGATGGAGTACATTTATAATTCATGTTTTTTCACAGGAACATGGCTCTATCTACTTAAATTAGATATAAAATTGTATTAATTCTTTTAAAAGAATGTATCAGAATTGATTTTTTTTGTAATAAAAGTAGTGTAAATAACAAACAGCTTGAGATGAATCCAAAACTGTTCTGTTTTCAACTTTTTAGTTCAATTCAATACTATAACAAAGCAAGGAAGTACAGCATTAGGGTTTTTGACAATTAGATGTTCAGAATTCAAACAAAACCTCCTATAAGTACTCCTGATAGAATCATATTCATCATCTTCACTCGAACCATCTTTCGTAGTTCTTATCCTCCCTGCTATGATCCTGCAGATAATCACTACCCTCTTCGAATTTGTCGAAACTGCTGATATACTATCACGCAAAGCCTCACCGCTCATACTTAGCTGAATCCCAAACCTCTTTGCATCATACTTCATGTCAAAACTTGATCTAATTGTCTTGCATAGGTTGCAGTTAGAATGATCACAAGGTCCTGATACTGAGTCTAATCTTCGGTTCTGCTGGCAAGTCATACAAGTAGCATAAAAACATAACAGCTCATTTCCATCAACCAAGCTTCTTGGGTGCTTGTGTTCTGTCTGTTTAGCTTTCTGCTTCACCATGCTCCTATACTTCTCAAACTTCTCAACTACTTCACCTGAGTTCTTCACTCTGTATACCTTACTAATCTTCGAGCTCTTCTTTGTCGGGTTTGTTAATGTATCTCGAAAGATTTTTTCGATGACTTTCCTTGATGGATCTTCTATACCCATTTCTGCATTTTTGCAAAGTTAGACAGTTTTACATTTCTTTTGGACTGAATTAACCTGAACTGAACTAAACTAAAATCCTAAGCTCATCAAGAACTGAATTGAATTGATCGAACTGAACTGAATTTGTCTAGAATTAAGTAAAACCTGATAGAAAGAGGATGAGTAGAGATACCTTTGAAGCTGCAAAGAGGTGTAGTTGGAGTTTGCTTGTAACTTGTGATGCTTTGAACCTCATACTCATGCTTATCTTCCTCATCTAAGTCTTTACTTCTTTGCTTGGTGAGTTTCTTTGGGTGATAAATGGCATCATTCAACTTGTTTTTACAACTGTTGTCATTGAAATCCACATGATTCTTTGTTTTTTTATCTCCACTTTTCCTTGGTTTTCACTTTTCAAAATGCATAAAATTTGATGTGTACATATGCTGGTTTAGGTGGTTGAGTGGGGAAGCTTTTGCCACATCTTTGCTAAATTAAATTTCAGATTTTGTTTGTAGAGGGAAACCATAAAAGGGATACAACCAGAAGAATTAAAAGGGCTTTTGTAGTTCTCTCATAATTGGGCATTAAATTGGTTGATTTGAAGACAAGCAAATTTTGTTTCTTTCTCCAGTAAGAAAAAGAAAAAGAAAATGAACTTATATTGGAGATCCATGCATATTAGTATATTACTTTGGCAAATTGATAGGTCCTCTTTTAACCCCTCTTCTTTTAACCCCCAAGACTATCTTTGCTATTAATTTTCTGTCTCAAACTGAACTTTTGTCTGAAATTATTACTATTAATTTTCTGTCTCAAAAATAAAGAATTGTAGTTTATTCTACTCCTAGAAAATTAAACGGAAATTTCGATGGAAACAATTTTTTTAAAGTGATAAACAGTTTAATCTGATATAAAGCAACTTTAATTCTATCATGGTGGCTAAAACTTAATTCTCTCCTACCATTTGATCATTCTTTTCAATATTTTCCTGTTTCATATTCCTTAACCTATCCCATTAATTCTCTACTCCTGCCCTACCCCCCTCCCCCCATATAAGACTATTGGCACTACACAACACAAACACATTTAATTTATATTACATATATATATGGCAGGGAGCATAGACATGACCCTCAACTCAGTTGAATCAAATGGCATTAAAGAGTATAAAAAAAACAAGGACTCCTCATTCCATCAAAAATCCCTATTGCAGTGCCTCTAGCATCCTCCACACCAATTGATTGCTGGGTCCAAGAACAAGCCTAAACCACCATCATCATCACACGGGAGAGCCCGAACACCCTGACGGCCCACACCATGGAGGTGGCCTCGGGGTGCAACCTCAACAAAAGCCTAGTCTCTTTCTCTAGGAAGAAGCAGAAAGGAGTGTGCATTCAATCTAAGTGGAACAGGGTATGTAACCAATGTAACTCTAAGACATCCTTCTTCGCTGGGCCCGAATGCCATTGTAACTCTCCATGGTCGGTTCGAGATCCTGTCCCTTCTCGGATCGATGTTTCCACCCCCGGTGGCTCCACCGAGGGTAACGGGCCTGACAATCTACTTGGCAAGCCCACAAGGCCAGGTTGTGGGCGGGGGAGTGGTAGGTGCACTTATTGCATCGATCAGGTCCGGTTGTTATTATGGGGCTACTTTTATGAATGCATCATTTGATAGGTTGCCTGTTGTTTGTGAGGAAGAAATTGAAGTCGTAGCAGCTCAAAATCAGTGTTACCAGAATAGTAATAATAATGATAGTAATTGTCGGAGGAATCATTACCAACATATTGACGTGTCTGATATATGTGGTGTGTGTGTGTGTGTGTGAATGGCAACAATTTCGAATGATGAAATAGGTAATATTACAATTTTTTAATTATTATTATTATACTGAATTCGAAATTGCCATCATTATTTTTACACCGCCCCGGCCCTAATTAATGGTTCTTATAAAATTTACAAAACTTTAACTAAGGATGTTAACAGTTTTAATAAGATTAGTTGAAATATAAAGATCAAATCAAGAAATTTGACTTTATATGATCAAATCAATACATCAATCTTATTCCTCTTTATGCTCTTCAACTTCCAAGACTTCCAACTGATTAATTGTATACAATTTATTGAGTACAATAAATTGCAACAATAATTTATTGAGTAGAATAACTTTCAAGAAAATTGCTCAAACGATTTTCCTGTACAACAAAAGAGTTAGACAGTAACGTGTTGGACACGGCGCGTATCGTGCGTCGTGGACAACTAGTAACAGAAAAAAGAGGGGCAGGCCTGACTAACTAGAAAATGAACTTATTACTGAGCTCACTACTTTTTTGATATGAAGTTATAACATTAGTAGTATCTCGACTAAATATCATTGTGGTTGAACTAATGTATGTAATATACAAAGTATTACTAAGATCAATATTACTATTATAACTGATATTCATTGTGATTGAATTAATGTACATCTTGTGAGTACCAATTTATTGGTACTTAAGGGCTTACCTTCAATTTGTACAACTAAATTAGGTACTCAGTGTTGGAGTTTTAAGAATATAACATTGTTGTCCCAAACTCTAAAGTATGTTTACTCCATTATACAGTAATCATACCCATATAATATCTTGGTGGAGTATCTCTTTCATGGATCATTCTAGGCGACTTTAACGAATTGCTTTCTCTTGGCGACTTTCATGGTGCTCCACCATCCTTTAATAGGTGCATTCGTTTATCGGCACTCCTCGCAAATAATAATGCTATAGATTGTCCTCGAGTTAACTCAAACTACTCTTGGCAAAGGAAAATTACAAACTATTTCATTTATGAACGCCTTGATCAGGCTATTTTAAGCTCTGACTTCTTCTCATTATTTCCAAATACTTCTACCGAATACGGTCCTTTCTCTATCTCTGACCACACGCCTATAATATGCAACTTGCAACCACCTACCATCAATATTGGCCGACTCTTCCGATATCAAAATGCGTGGTCCTCATATGAAAGAGCAAATGCCCTTATTATGCATCACTGGGAAGTTCCTACCCCGGGCTCTCGATTTTTCAGTATTCTTACACGTCTCTCTAAAATTAAAAATGCTTTAAAACAATGGAGCTTAGCCAATTTCCGAAACATCCATGTACAATTGCAATCTAATTCCATAAAACTACTCACTGTTCAAAGTAACTTTCAGGATCAACCTTTTAACCCACGTTTTGAATCTCATCTTAAACGCTTATTACGTCAGCGAGAACGCCTTCTTTTATTTGGTAAAAAATATTGGGGTGTTTTAAACCGTAAAAAATGGCTCACTCAGGGTGACCGTAGCTCCAAATATTTTCATGCCAAATTTCGTCGATAATTTCGGTGTAACACTATACATAGTATACGAGACATCAGTGGGTTTTGGCACTATGACCAAATTTCCATTGCTCAAACCCTTATTCATGAATTCACGGCTTGTTGAACCATGTTTGATTTGAATGATGACAAACCAGTCCTCTATACTTGATATCTATGTATAATTGTATATGAACAGGTTGAATCAAGTGAGGACTCATCAAGGCAATCATGAAGACCTTGAAATACTTGAAGATCAGAAGCCAAGAGCTTGGAGCCTTTTTATTTTTATATTTCTAGGATCTTCATGTAAAATAGGCTTAGGAAAATATTCTTATTGTTTTTAAGTAAAGAGCAAAAAGACCTTAAGTTTACATCTAGTAAAGAGAACAACCCAAGAACAAGCTAAGAACAGGCACAGAACAAGCTTGGAACAGTTCCCTTTACCAGACGTAAACTTAGTAGTACTGAGACCACTGTGGGAACAGACCTCAGTATTACGCACGTGATCCGTACAGATTTTCGAGTTCAAAATCATTTTTGAAAATTTATTTGAAAAATTTGGATCACTTGTACTTTGGAAATCTGCTAAATTGATTTGCAAAATCAGCTCATTAAAGGCAATGTACTTGTTGAACTTTTGGGTATTAACCGCTGCAAACAGTGGTAAGACACAAAGGTCTGGAACAGGTAACTGTACACTTGTGTCAGCTGATCCTTTTGCACAATTTAGGGGAGCTTCCAGCACACTTCTAGGGAACGGTTTTCCTTGCCTATATAAACATTCTTTGCAAAAAACCCTAGAGGACTTTTGCTCTCCAAAGAAAACCAAGTAATATTTTCTGAGAGTCTATCCTTAGTCCAAAAAACTATCTCCATATCCATCTTTTAAGAGAAAAACTTACGGAGATTCAAGTTTATAATATCTGAACCACTTAGAGGGAAGTGGTTGGGGAGTGTTCTGTGAACACTGAGTGAACTGTTAGAGTTAACAGTTGGGGAACTAAGTGTTACATAGTTGTAGCATTTAATTGAGTGTGTAACCTTGTTATTATTCTGAGTTGATTAATAATATTGGTGAGAGAGTGGAGGACGTAGGCTTGTTTAGAAGCCGAACCTCGTTAAATCTTTGTGTCCTTACTCTTTACTCACTGTTCTCTCGTTGTTCTCACAAAAGCATAAACAAAACTTGAAAACGATTGAAAAAACACACATACTCAATTCAACCCCCCCTTCTTGAGTATACATTGAACTAACAATTGGTATCAGAGCCTAACTTCTCAAAAGGTTAACTACCTAGAGGAGCAAGAAGATGTCTACTCAAGAATCAAACAGTTCAAGACTCCCCAAGTTCAATGACACTAACTACTCTTGGTGGAAAAATTGCATGAAAAATCTTATCATTGGGATAGATTATGAGTGCTGGATGATTGTCAAAAATGGACCCACGTCCATCCACAAGAAGAGTCAGGAAGGGCTCATGGTTCCAAAGACAGAAGAACAGTACACAAGTGAAGACTACAAGAAGCTGGAGAAAAATGCAAAGGCAATGTCACTTGTCCAACAAGGAATTGCAGAATGTGAGGTGAATCGAATTCTAGCCTGTTCTTCTGCTAAAGAAATATGGGATACACTTGAGCTTGCATATGAAGGCAACTCGGAGGTGAGAAGGTCAAAAAATGACATGCTTATGTCAAAATATGAAGTCTTTGAAATGACTAGAGATGAAAATATAAAGGACATGTTTACAAGGTTCATGACCATTGTAAATGAACTAAAGTCATTGGGAAAGACCTTCTCAAGTGAAGAGTTGGTGAGGAAAATGTTAAGAAGCTTATCAGGGAAGTGGATGCCCAAAGTCACTGCCATACAAGAAGCAAAGGATCTGTCCTCACTATCTCTAGAACAACTTATTGGTTCCTTGATGACTCATGAGATGTTGGTAGATTCAAAGGCTGAATCTAGCTCAAAAAACAAGGAAATGGTCCTTAAAGCAGAGGAATCTAAGGAAGATGAAGATGATATAAGTCTCATGGCCAGAAGGTTTGAAAAATACCTTAGGACAAAGTCCAAGGGTAAGTTTGTAAAAGGAAGGAACAGTTCTGGACAGTTCAGGAAAACCAGTTCCAATACTGGTTGCTTTAAATGTGGTGAAATGGGGCACAGAATCAAGGAGTGTCCAACATGGAAAAATCCCAAGGGAAATTCTGGAGTCCAGGCTGAGAAGAAGGTTTTTAAAAGAGCTATGCTGGCTGCAGTGTGGGGAGATTCAGAATCAGAAGATGATGAAGAAGAAGAAGAAGCAAATCTCTGTCTAACTGCTTTCACATGCACAGACCAGTCTGAAGTCTGTTTGCAAAAAGAAGAAGTTCTCTGTCTCATGGCTGGTGGAAGCACTTCAGATGACAACCAGGTATGTTTTAATGATTTAAAGGCAAACATGCATAATCTAGATAGAGATGAACTACTTGACTATCTTGAATTCACTATTGATCAATGCATTAGTGTTGGGTCTGCTTATCAGAACAACAAAAAGAAATTAAAAGAAACAGCTCGAGAGTATGAAATATGTGGTGCTAGATCTGCTGAACTTGAGCTTATTTGTGAAGAACTTAAAGAAAAAATTTCTGAGCTTGAAATAACAGCAGATCAGCATAAAATGGAACTTGAGACATTAAACTTCAAACCAGTTCCTAAAGAGGATGAACTTTTTGAAAAAATTGAAAAGGGGTTTAATGAGCTCAAGAAATTTATCACACATAATTCAAACTTTGAACTGCTAAAAGACACATGTACCTTGAGTAAATCTGATGTCATACTTGCATATGACCATTTAATTGAAAAACTTGAAGATTTACACAAGGAACATAGTGAGCTCAAGAGTTCTGAAGAGACTGGTTCTCCCACTACCTTTGATGAGGTCTTGGATGTTTTACATGATGAGTGCACAGCCAAGATATGTGATCTCGAGGCTGAACTCATCTTGCTAAAACAAGAAAACCTCAAGAAGACCAGTAACGAACCAGATCCCTCCCTGGTCTCAAGACTACAAGATGAACTTCAAAAGACTAGAATTGACTTAAAATCTTTCGAGAAACAAAATGAAGTTCAACTTAAGAGGCTTGAGAACAAGGAAAATGAGCTAACAGATTGTATGAACCAAATGAACAAAATGTTAAATGCTCAGAAAACCCTAAACATCCTCACATCCCAACCTGGAAATTCTCAAAGGTTTGGTTTAGGGTATTCTGGATCTAGTTCTACAACTGTTCTTGGCAGAGACAACACGTGGTTGAATGAATTCAAGAAAGGCAAGTATATATTTGCCAAGGATATGCATGTTTGCACCTACTGTGGTAAGAGTGGTCATGTTACTAACAAATGTTTCACCAAAAAGAAACATGACAAGAAAAATAAAGCCTATACCCAACAAGTGTGGGTTAGGAAAGTCAAGGTTGAAAGTATTTCAAAGAACAAGGAACCCAAGCTGGTCTGGGTTCCTAAAACTAACCTTTAGTTTGCTTGTGCAGGTGCAAGTGAAAGGAAAGCCATATTGGTATTTGGACAGTGGTTGCTCAAGACACATGTCCGGGGATAAAGAACAATTCCTTTCACTCACTGCATTCAAGGGAGGGCACGTGACATTTGGTGACAATAGCAAAGGACTTATCAAAGGAGTAGGTAAGGTTGGTAAGTCACTGTCCCAAGCAATTGACAATGTTTACTATGTAGAAGGTTTGAAACACAACCTTCTGAGCATATCTCAACTATGTGACAAGGGAAATAAAGTGAACTTTGAATCAAACACTTGTCACATAGTGAACTCTAAGACAGGGGAACTGGTCTGTGAAGGAACAAGGCATAACAATGTGTATATTACACACTTAAATCATCTTCCACAGAACAGTGCCCTCTGCCTTAGTGTTGTAGAGGATGACCAATGGCTTTGGCATAAAAGATTAGGACATGTTAGCTTTACTTTGCTAAACAAGTTGAGAACACAAGAATTGGTGATAGGTTTACCTAACATCAAATATGTGGCAGACCAGCTCTGTCAAGAGTGTGCAAAGTGCAAGCATGTAAGATCATCTTTTAAACCAAAGAAAGTGGTTAGTTCCTCTAGACCATTTGAACTTGTACACATGGATTTATGTGGACCTATGCGTGTACAAAGTAGAAATGGCTTTAGTTATGTATTTTTCTTAGTTGATGATTACTCTCGTTTCACTTGGACCATATTCTTGAAATACAAAGATGAAACTTTTGATAAATTTGAAATACTAGTGAAACAAGTCCAGAACAAGATCAATCATCAGTTAGCATCTATCAGATCTGATCATGGATCAGAATTTGATAATGCTAGCTTCATAACCTATTGTATGGAGCATGGTGTTTCTCACAACTTCTCAGCCCCCAGAACTCCACAACAAAATGGAGTTGTTGAAAGAAAGAATCGCACTCTAGAAGAAATGGCTAGAACCATGCTTCTAGAGAGTGGTCTGTCCAAGAAATTTTGGGCTGTATGCTGTGAGTACATCGTGCTACATACTCAATAGGGTTATGCTAAGGCCAATACTAAGAAAAACACCTTATGAACTTCTAAGGGGTCGAAAACCAAACATTGAACATTTAAGGATATTTGGTTGTAAGTGTTTTGTACACAACAATGGTAAGACCAGTTTGGACAAGTTCGATCCCAGGAGTGATGAAGCTGTTTTTATAGGGTACTCTCCTCATAGCAAGGCATATAAAGTCTTCAACAAAAGAACCTTGTGTGTTGAAGAGAGTATCCATGTATTGTTTGATGAAACTAACATGTTCAACAAGCCTGTGCAGGTAGATGATGATGAAGGCTTTGAAATTGGGATGACAAATTTCACTGGAGCTGAACCAGAGAACACTGCTGAACCAGACTCTCCAACTCCTCCTGAAAACAACAATGAGTCTGGTGCAGCAGAGGGAAATGCTAAGCAGGTTGTTGAACTCAGTGACTCTCTTACTCATCCATCTGAAGATGAAGTGGGAGAGAACACTGAAGAAACTGGTCCACCCTCTCAAAATGAAAATGAAATAGGGGGAACCAGTACAGACATTGGTTCTAACTTAGGTGATTCTAATGCTGTAAGAAAGAGCATGTTTAAGCAAAGAAGCTCTCATCCTTCTGATCAGATCATCAGTGATTTATCAAAAGGAGTCCAAACTAGAAATTCTGTTTGGAAGAACTTCTGTGCTTATTTCTCCTTCTTATCTCAAATAGAACCAACTGACTATAAGATTGCTCTAACTGATCCTGATTGGATCTTGGCCATGCAAGATGAGTTGAACCAGTTTGAAAGAAATCAGGTTTGGCATCTTGAACCAAGAACCAATGAGATGTCAGTTATTGGAACCAAATGGGTCTTCAGAAACAAAATGGATGACTCAGGTACCATAGTCAGAAACAAGGCCAGGCTAGTGGTTCAAGGGTTTAACCAACAAGAGGGAATAGACTATGATGAGACCTTTGCTCCAGTAGCCAGGCTTGAGGCAATAAGAATTTTGATTGCATTTGCTGCCCACATGAACTTTAAACTCTTTCAAATGGATGTTAAAACTGCTTTTCTAAATGGTTATTTGAAAGAAGATGTGTATGTGGAACAGCCCCCTGGCTTTGAGGATAAAGTTTGTCCAGATCATGTCTATAAGTTAGACAAAGCTCTTTATGGCCTCAAACAAGCCCCTCGTGCTTGGTATGAGAGACTCTCTAGCTTTCTTATTGAAAATCATTATGAGAGAGGTTCAGTGGACAAAACTCTATTCTTAAAGAAAAGGGGAACAGATCTGTTAGTGGTCCAGGTATATGTTGATGATATTTTGTTTGGGGCTACTAATTCTGTTTTGTGTGATGAGTTTGCAGACCTAATGAAAAGTGAATTTGAGATGAGCATGATGGGAGAACTTGGTTTCTTCCTAGGGCTTCAAATCAAGCAAGTGAATGATGGAATCATGATCCATCAACAGAAGTATCTCAAGGAGCTGCTCAAGAGATATGGTCTGCAAGATAGCAAGTCCTATGACACACCTATTCCTACCTCTTCTAAACTGAGCCTAGATGAGAAAGGAAAGGATGTTGAGGATAAGCTATACAGAGGTATGATTGGCTCACTTCTCTACTTAACAGCTAGTAGACCAGACATAGTGTTCTCAGTTGGGTTGTGTGCAAGATTTCAAAGCAACCCAAAAGAGTCTCATCTAAAAGCTGTTAAGAGAATTTTTAGGTACCTAAGTGGTACTGAGGACATGTGCTTATGGTATCCAAAGGGAAGCAATTTTGATCTTTTAGGATACTCTGATGCTGATTATGCTGGTTTTAGTGTGGACAGGAAGAGCACTTCAGGAATGGCTCACTTCTTAGGTTCTTGTCTCATTTCGTGGGGATCTAAGAAACAAAATTCAGTGGCCTTATCCACAGCTGAATCAGAGTACATAGCTGCTGCTTTGTGCTGTGCTCAATTGCTTTGGATAAAGACACAACTTAAGGATTTTGGGGTCTGTTCCGGAAGTGTTCCCATATTGTGTGATAACACCAGTGCTATAAACATTTCAAAAAATCCTGTCCAACACTCTAAAACCAAACATATTGAAATCAGACATCATTTTCTCAGAGACAATGTTGAAAAAGGAAATGTGAATCTTGAATTTTGCAGATCTGAAGAACAATTGGCTGATATCTTCACTAAACCCCTGAGCAGGGAAGTGTTTGTCAAACTCCGCACATTACTTGGTATGGTAAGGATTAGATCCTAGTTCCTTAGGACTTATCTTTCACTTTTTGGCTATGTTTGACTTTATGATCATTAGTGTAAATAAGCAGGGCTGGTTAACTCTTAATGTCATTGATGCAAGTGGTCTCAAAATTCTTATGCTGATGCTGTTCCAATGTGTGGTATCTCTAAGTTGCCTAATTGTAAGTTGCATCAAAGTTTTTAATTTATTCAGATCAGCGTCAGACCATCGTAAGACCAGTTCCCTACATCGGTTATATCAGTTACTGCTGAATTCTCGATTTTGAAATTGAGGAGTTAAGTGTTCTGACACATGACCGTTGTGAACAGTGTAGAAGTTACTTCTACTTTATCTGTTCGAATAACTGCCGGTTTTCTCCATTTTAATTCATTTTATCACATTGATTCCTCTAACTGTCTCTTTCTCTCTCAAAGTAATCCTTTCTCTCAAACCCTAAGCACCATCATCAAAATCCTCTTTAAGAATTCAAATTCGGTTTCTTTCTCTCTCCTTCATCAACTCTGCAAATTTAATCAAAATGGGAAGAAAGAAAAGCAAGGCTGCAAGGAAGAAAAGTCGTGGGTTAAGCCAATCTCCAAATTTCACACCCTCTAAAGCTGAGATAGAATCAGAAAATGTAGTGGTTGCTGAACACCACCACATAGAAGAAAAGGAAGAAAAAATCAAGGATCAAACCACAACAGAAACAATTGCTGAGTCTAAAGGCACATGCAAGCCCGATGAGAAATCTACTCCTCCACCAAGCCCTAAAACATCACCACCACCTCAACCTCAGAAAACACCATCACCATCTAAGAAATCATCCTCTCCATCACCCAAACAACACTCGTCACAGCCTACAAAATCTTCACCTCCACTAAAACCACCATCTCCCACAAAAGCCAAAACTCCTCCCCCACAGTCACCACTAAAATTCACAACTCCACCATCATCTCCACCACAAAAAGAAACAACCCCATTACCCTCTCCACCATCAGAAAAATCACCCACATCATCACCACAGACCACACAGAAACCAGTGCCAAGCACTGAAGAGAAGGAAGTTGAAAAGGAAGAGATGGAAAAGAAGGATGATGACACCAATGTTCAGGATATAGATGTCGAGATCACCGGTGTTGTACAAGGAGAAAAGGAACCAGGAAAAAGAACCAGGCCCTTGAGGACAAGGGTCTGTAAGGAAGAAATCAAGAAGGAATCTGCTGAAGTGGTTCCTGAGGAAAGGAAGGATGAAAAGAAGAAAAGGGTGAAGAGTGTTGCCAAGAAGGATAAAGCCTCAGAAAGTCTCAAGCCTGCAACCAAGCTCCCAACAGAAAAGAAGAGGAAAGCTGCCTCTACCTCTGACAAAACTCCTGCCAAGAAGAAAGGTAAGACCACTTCTGAACCACTGTATGAACTAAGTGGTAGGGGTGTCTTATTTGGTTTTTCATGTCCCATGTCTTGGATGAGTCAACCATTTTTAGAGGAGTTTAAGGAGGCCATAGAGTACCAGGGCTGGGAAGGGCTGTTTGATAAGAGGCTTAATGTTTTTGAAACTTGTGTTGAAGAATTCTACTCTAAGTTGGGGAAGTTAGAGAAGGGGAAGGTCTGGAGTGAGGTCGAGGGGGTCGACATCACTCTTTCAAAGAAGAGTCTAGGGGAGGTACTGGGTGTACCAAGGGGTGGATTCTGTGATTATTCCAAGGACAACTGGCCAACTATTCCTGAGGTCAGTACAGAACACATACAGACCACTCTCTTTACTGGTTCTCCAACTGATGGTGCTGGCTATGTTATTGGCCAATTAAGGGAACCAATAATGAGGCTGTTCCATACAGTTGCTTCTAAGATAGTACTCCCCAGGGCTCAGGGCAGAATGGATGTCAGGAAGATGGATGCTGTGATTATTTACTGTCTATATGAGAAGATTAAGTTAAGTCTCCCTGGTCTGATGCTAGCTCACATGGTTAGCATCTTGGAAAGGTCCAACCACTCTCTACCATATGGAGCCTGGCTTACTTTGATTTTCCAAAGCAGAAAGGTTCATCTGAAAGGTGAGGTAAAGAAAATGTCTGTCCTCACCAACCAGATTCTAGGTCAGAAGGGGATGACCTTTGAGGGAGGCATGCTCAAGATGAGGGATGAAGACAGGGTCACAGGGGCCAGAAGGACAAGCAGTTCCAGGTCTGAGGAAGCTACTGGGTCATTGTCCAAACAGGTGCAGACACATGGGGAATTACTGCAACAGATGATGGCTAGTGTCAATGCTCTGTGCACTTCTCTGGATGGTTCTATAAAGAACATAACAGCACGACTGGACTCCCATGAAGAAAAGCTTGCCTCCTCTTCCAGCTTCAAGCCCAAGACCACCAAGAGACCAGTTCCCATCATATCCCAAGTCAAGAAGAAGCAGCAGGAGCAGAGTGAAGAAGATGAGAATGAGGATTCTACTGAGGATTCTGATGATGATGCTGGCTCCACTTCTTCTTAGCCTACCCCCTTCCCTACTAACATTGATCTCAAACTTTCTTTTCTCTAGTTTCTCTGAACAATTGCTACCTTTAGTTTATTGACCATTTCTGCTAAACAATTTCTCTGCAGAATGGTCCTGGTCTGTATATTTTATTAACTTATGTGTGCACTTGAACAGTTTGGGATTGTGAGTTGCAGGTACTCACATTTGGGACAGCATCTCTAGAATGCTGTGTGTATATTATGCTTATGACTTTACTTGTTGCCTTCTCCTAATTTTTATGCTGTGATTGTTTTTGTCATTTGATGATGCCAAAAGGGGGAATAGGACAGGTGAAGTTCCTAGTATCAAGTGTAGCAACTTGAGCAAGGTTCAGACCTTGTTAAGAGATGGCCCAGCTTTTTGCCTAGGAGTATCTTGAATTCAGATCAAGTGCCCCTATCCATCCCAACTGGAAGAAATTCTTCTAAGTGAAATTGAAATTTCTCTTGCTACATTTGATAACTGATAAGTCTTGCAGGTTACAGGTCTAATGCTGAAACTCAATAATAAATTGAGTAATGTGATGAGTGACTGACCACTGTAATTAGTCTAATTGTGCTTTAGTCTGCTGTATTTTTTTTTTTTTTTTATTCTCTGAGATTATGAATCTGACTACAGGCACAGTGCAAGACCAGTTCCTCTGAACAGTTATTTTATTTTGAGATAATTGGATACTGTTCTCAGGGGGAACTTCATGGTTTGTCATCATCAAATAGGGGGAAATTGTTGAACCATGTTTGATTTGAATGATGACAAACCAGTCCTCTATACTTGATATCTATGTATAATTGTATATGAACAGGTTGAATCAAGTGAGGACTCATCAAGGCAATCATGAAGACCTTGAAATACTTGAAGATCAGAAGCCAAGAGCTTGGAGCCTTTTTATTTTTATATTTCTAGGATCTTCATGTAAAATAGGCTTAGGAAAATATTCTTATTGTTTTTAAGTAAAGAGCAAAAAGACCTTAAGTTTACATCTAGTAAAGAGAACAGCCCAAGAACAAGCTAAGAACAGGCACAGAACAAGCTTGGAACAGTTCCCTTTACCAGACGTAAACTTAGTAGTACTGAGACCACTGTGGGAACAGACCTCAGTATTACGCACGTGATCCGTACAGATTTTCGAGTTCAAAATCATTTTTGAAAATTTATTTGAAAAATTTGGATCACTTGTACTTTGGAAATCTGCTAAATTGATTTGCAAAATCAGCTCATTAAAGGCAATGTACTTGTTGAACTTTTGGGTATTAACCGCTGCAAACAGTGGTAAGACACAAAGGTCTGGAACAGGTAACTGTACACTTGTGTCAGCTGATCCTTTTGCACAATTTAGGGGAGCTTCCAGCACACTTCTAGGGAACGGTTTTCCTTGCCTATATAAACATTCTTTGCAAAAAACCCTAGAGGACTTTTGCTCTCCAAAGAAAACCAAGTAATATTTTCTGAGAGTCTATCCTTAGTCCAAAAAACTATCTCCATATCCATCTTTTAAGAGAAAAACTTACGGAGATTCAAGTTTATAATATCTGAACCACTTAGAGGGAAGTGGTTGGGGAGTGTTCTGTGAACACTGAGTGAACTGTTAGAGTTAACAGTTGGGGAACTAAGTGTTACATAGTTGTAGCATTTAATTGAGTGTGTAACCTTGTTATTATTCTGAGTTGATTAATAATATTGGTGAGAGAGTGGAGGACGTAGGCTTGTTTAGAAGCCGAACCTCGTTAAATCTTTGTGTCCTTACTCTTTACTCACTGTTCTCTCGTTGTTCTCACAAAAGCATAAACAAAACTTGAAAACGATTGAAAAAACACACATACTCAATTCAACCCCCCCTTCTTGAGTATACATTGAACTAACACGGCTCGTATTACATCTACACATCACAGCCCTCGAATTTTCCCCCAATTAGTCACACCGGACCCTCACGCCGACTTTCCCTCTCTCACTCTTCCAGTGACTAATCAGGAAGTTTGTGGCGCTTTCTTTGATATGAATCCAAATAAAGCACCAGGCTCTGATGGGTTTGGCCCCAAGTTCTTTCAGGATCATTGGCATTTACTCTGTGATCACATTACTCAAGCTATTAAGAGTTTTTTCAATTGTCATGGTTCTCTACCTGCACAGATTAACCATATGCTAATCACCTTGATTCCAAAAGTTGATAACCCACATCTTTCTTCGCATTTTCGACCCATTAGTTTGTGCTCTACTATATACAAGGCTATTTCTAAAATTTTGGTCTCTCGAATGCGACCCCTTCTGACTCCTATTATAAGCCCTTTCCAAGGGGCATTTTTACGCGATCGTTCAATCCAGGATAATCTTCTTATTGTACAAGAAATCCTCAATATCTTCCAAAAATCCTCTAACAAAACTGGATGGCTCGCGCTGAAACTCGATATGGAAAAAGCGTATGATCGCATAGAATGGGACTTTTTGTGGGCTTGTCTCCACGATTTTGGGTTCCCTCCTACTTTTATTTCTTGGATTAAAACATGTGTCACCACCACTTCTCTGTCACTTGTCGTCAATGGTCATAGTACTAATTATATTAAGCCTTCCAGAGGCCTTCGTCAAGGTGACCCCCTCTCCCCATACCTTTTTATCATATGCATGGAAGTTCTCATCCGACGTCTTTCCGATATGGCCAATGAACCCCATTCTGGGATAGGGATAAAATTATCCCCTCGGTGTTTCTCAGTTCCGTGCCTATTGTTTGCTGATGATAGTCTCCTCTTTGCTAAAGCAACAATCACCAATGCACGCAAACTTCATATCATTTTAAATAACTTTTGTCAAATCTCTGGTCAACTAGTAAATTTTCACAAATCTGCCATCTTTTTCTCAAAAAAAGTATCGTCTTCTCGCCGTCATAGTATTGCCGCATAATTTGATATGTTACCTAATTCTACATTAGGTAGATACCTCGGAGCTTACTTTGGAACTAACCGGCCTATGAAAACTGATTTTAATCGTCTTTTAACCACCACGGACAATCGACTTAAGCTTTGGGAAAATAAATTCCTTTCTAAAGCAGGTCGAGTTGTCCTTCTCCAATCCAATCTAGAGGCTTTATCCTCTTTTCAAATGGCATCTTTCAAATTGCCTATGCATACCTGTGCAAAAATTGACACCCTTCACCGTCAATTTTTTTGGAAACAAGAAAAAGATAAGAATTGGATTCCCCTTATTTCATGGAATTCCATCTGCCAGCCTAAAGCAAAAGGTGGGCTAGGTCTACGGCGCACTGCCCCAACGAATCTCGCTTTTTTAACTAAACTAGCTTGGAAAATTTTATTCCAACCGTCTAATTACTGGGTCTCACTGATCCGTTCTAAGTATCTCTCGCAAACGACTTTTTGGGCATACAAACCTAAACCTAGTGATTCTTATATCTGGAAACACATACTTATGCAACGGAATATCATTCGCAAAGGCATACGCTGGAAAATTGGTAATGGTTCCTCCATCCACTTTTGGTTGGATAATTAGGCTTACAAACAACCTATCCAAATGCTACTCAACAAGACTTTATCCTCTTCAGAACGTGACCTTATGATGGACCACTTTATTACCCCCGCAAAAACATGGGATGTACAACACCTATCTAATCTCCTCCCCCTCATATGGTTCAACACATTAAAGGGCTTCCTATTCCACATGTTTTTCTCCCTGATGCCCCAATATGGGGTCCCACAACAACTGGAGATTTCTCAGTTAAATCAGCGACTTGGTTAGCGCATGATAGTCTTTCTTCTCCCCCTACACCTGATTGGGAGTTTAAATGGTTATGGACCTTGGATATTCCACCAAAATTACAACTTTTTCTTTGGCAAATATTTCATGATAGCCTCCCGCTACGCCATACTCTTTTTACTCGCCACATTATTTCCCAACGCCTTTGCCCTTTCTGTCAAATACACGACGAAACTATTGATCACCTTTTCCTCCATTGTACATCTGTACGCCTTTTTTGGAATCATCATAAAATACATCACCTCCTAAAGTATTAAATAAATTTTTTAAACATTAAAGCTATGTTCACGTTTTTGCACCGACAACACCCTATGCTTATCCCAAAAATCACCTTCTCCTTATGGGCTATTTGGAAAGGTCGAAATGCTCTTGTTTTTTAAAATACTCAGTTTAATATTATTCAAACTATTTATCGTACACTCTTCTTGGCTACAGAATGGACAACTTGTACCCAACTAGATACGACATTATCCCCACTTCCCCTCCCTTCATCCACTACCAACAACTCACCCCCAACACATCACATTCTCGTCTCTTGGCATCCTCCGGCCCCTACAGCGGTCATGCTCAACTTTGATGGCAGCTCAACTGACACATCGGCAGCAGCAGGCTTCCTCATCCGTGACTCCGCTGAGCGTTGTCTCGCCGCTCATACTTTTAACTTCGGACACTCTTATGCTTTACTTGCTGAATTAACTGCAATGCGAAATGGTATTCGTCATCTACTTCAAGCCGGCTACTTAAATGTGGAGATCGAAGGAGACAACCTACTTGCTATTAATGCTGTAAATAACGTTTTCCGCCCTCCGTGGAAGATAG
The DNA here is from genome assembly GCA_951394345.1 of Salicornia ramosissima. Taxonomy (NCBI): domain Eukaryota; kingdom Viridiplantae; phylum Streptophyta; class Magnoliopsida; order Caryophyllales; family Amaranthaceae; genus Salicornia; species Salicornia ramosissima. The sequence continues at coordinate 49,294,097 of OX596235.1, read as the reverse complement.
CGTATTTGGTCACCGAAATACAGTCTCTCCTTCCACAGTTCAACAATTACACTGTCCGTCATATTTATCGTGAGGGAAATCGCACGGCAGATTGGATTGCAAATGTGGGACATTTAATCTCATCTACCCTATGTATTCAATGTACTCCACCTTCTCAAATATGTATTATTCTTGAGGAGGATAGATTAGGTATCACCCTGGTTAAAAGGGTTACCTAATCTTTTGTTATTATCTTTTTATCCTATAAAAAAAAAAGATACCGTTAATTTTTTAAATTTACATTATCCTAAAAAAAAATACCGTTAATCTATATTATAATTTAAAAAACATAAATTGATGAGAGGCCTCCAAACCCCCAATAGAGGCCTCTCATTAATCTACCATTTATTGTTATTTTTTTTAAATAAAAAAAAAACCTAAAACAATAACTAAAAAAAATAACTACCTAACAAAAAATATAAAGGAATAAATTATTTAACCTAATCATTCAATATCAATAAAGTTTTGGAGTCAACATAACGTAATCATCCCTCCTTACACACTTCAACTAAAAAATGAATAATCGTCTATCATCTTATATAAATATTTTACTTTCTGATATAAAATAGCAAATCAAAATAAAATAAAATCACCAACAAAGAAGGAAACACCTTTTTCAAAGACAAATTGTACAAATAACAATTTATTTTTACTAATCAATAAAAAAAACTAATAGATAACATCTTTTGATATATAACAATAAAACATTAGACAATTAGCATTTCATATCCTGATCGATATAGAATTAAATATTAAAATATTTAAAATAAAATATTTTTTATATTTTTAAAAATATTTTGTATACATATTCTTATCATAAAATAATAAAATATATACCGCTGCAACCCCAAAGACACATCCCCTTAAAAAACAAAAACAAAAACAAAAAAATTCCAAACATAACTTTCTTAACTTAAAATAAAATTCAAAAAATAAAATTAAACAAACATATTACTTATATATCACCATAACTAATTGGACTTTTTTAACCGTATATATTAAGAAAAAAATTGTTAAATTATAACAATAAAACACTGGACAAATAAAGTTTTATATTTGCAAATCGATATAAGATGAAATATATTTAAATATACACAGTGCATTAGCACCGATTCACTCTAGTTTTTTAATTATAGACTTATAGTCACTAAATTAGCCCAATCATCTGCCTTTTCTTTGGCTCTTAAACCTTCATTTGATACATGGGGACATGTGGTAGTTGAGCTTGATTTGATATGATCAATTCGATCCGTTACCCAGCACATTTGATCTATTTTTTTTAATTTCGAATTGGTAAATTTGAAAATTTTAACATCCGAAATATATGAAATTTTTATTGTATCGATTAGATATTTGAATTTTTAGAAATTTCAAACAAGATATCCAAAATTTTCGGATATTTTAGATTAGAAATCTAATTTTTGCTTCTTTTTTTTTAATTTTAAAAAAAGAAGTTTAAAAAAACACAAAAAAAAAAAAAATTGAAAAATAAGGATCCAATTGGATATATCAGAATTATGATAGAAATTTCAGATATCTTATCCTAAGTTATTGATCCAAAAATTTCAAATCGAATTGGATATCTAAAATGATCAGCTATAATTTCATACACAGAAAATTAGATAAATTTGCGATAAGTTAGCACCACCATAAGATTGATTTTTCTTCATCCATTATCATCATTAATGTTGAGGCTTATGCTAATTAATCTCGGAAGAATAAAAGAGATATTTCGCTCACAGATTATTGTCAGAAGTGAATGCTATAATCAACCATAAGAAGTAAATCAAAATCTTAAATTGCAATGTTTTAATCTAACAATTACCCTCCAAAGAGGGCCTTTTTGAATGCAAACAAAAGTACTCTTAATGGCTGCTTACAACTGTACACAAGCTCTCAGGCTCAGCTAGCTTGATCTCTGCCTTTTCTGGTTGGAATGAAACATAATCATAAGGAATAGCTAACAAGCAAAGAGAATTTGATTACCTATCTTTGCGATACCTATTCATCCTATTTAAATAAAGAAATAAATGACATAAATATAAAAAAGTTATAAATAAATAAAAAAAAAAAAAGATAGGTCTTTTTTTTGGGGGGGTACCTCTTTCTTTATCTAAGGACCCATGAGTATTCTTCCCATGTTCTGCTGATATGAATTAGTAGAAGAGTGATTTACAGCCTGATTTCCAATACTATGCCCTTGACTATGGTTTTCCCTAGAACCATAAAGCACCATACCACCATTTACAAAACCAGGAAAAGTTGACATTTGTGAGGGTTGAAGCAACAAGAGATTTGGGCTGTTATACTGGGGCTGACCTGCCATATGCTCACCAGCCATGGCCTGCTGACGGTGACCCGGTACGAACTCAGAACCTGACCTTATCCCAACACCAAGATCGAGGCTTACTGCATCATTCCCTTCACGGGATGCCATCCTCGTAGCTGTGGATGCTGCTGTGTCATGGCTGCTATTCCGAGCAGTGGGTACTTCGTGATTGTGTTTTCCTTCGTATGTCGTTATGACGGCTTTTGGATCATGTGATGCCCTCTCCACGTGTTTCCGAACTGGGCATCCAGGATGAGTGCACTTGTAATAACTCCTGTTGAAAAGAAAAATAAAAAGTAAAAATGATGAGAGACCATCAAGTTAATTGTCCTTTCAATATAATGCCCTTCATGCTGCGTGCGTGTATGAATGTTGGCTTTCATCTCAATACATAAGCAGCACATAATGATAATTTTAGATTTAGGCCATGTTTGTTTGGACTGGATTAATCTTTACTCAACTGAAACTTCAGCAAGAGTTGAGCTGAACTAAATATGTCTGGAAGTTGGTCCAAAAGAATTGGGACTACCAGGTAATTGTCATAACAAAACCCATCTATCACAAGTCATAACCAAAGGACCCCAAAAAGTAGTGGTTTTTCAAGCATTTAGATTGGAATTCAGAAATCTATGCACAGCATTCAACTGATTGTCATACAGAAGCCCATTAGCTTGTCAAGAAAAATGGCTACAGATTGAAAACAGCCAAGTAGCCAGTTCAATCAAACAACAGGCACCGATAAAATTCCAACTTAACCCTGACCCGTCCACAACCCCAGAAATTTTATACATAGATTGATTGAGATTTTGAAATTCTTTTTGTGCCCTCTTTTTTGTATCTTGCTAAATTACAGTAGCATCATTATGATTCATTTATTGTTGCATAAAGAATAAGACAATGGTTTTAAAATTGCCAGACTAATTAAAGAACAGAAGATTGATCAGGTAATGTCTTCATAGATAATAAAAATAAAATTTTCATAACAAATTAATCATATTCTGATCTTTTTCCTCTCTTTCCTTTGCTGCCCCATTGTTACAAACAAACAAAATTGGAACCCTTACTCGAAATTCTTCTATAAAAAAAATTAACAATGCCAAAGCTCATTAAAAGGTTGGAAGTGAAATACAAGACCCTAATTCAAGAAACCAACAAGGAATTAGGTCTGCCTAATTGATGAAATGGTAAAAACTAGCCAAACATACAAAGCAGATCCAAAATACTAAGTCCTAAAATAGATGTTGAAATCAGCCTGCTCCTAACTTATTTGCCATTCTTCACCATCTTATTATCTTATATATATATAGCAGAAGCCATCAAAACAGTTTTTCTTCCTAAAGTTCTCTCATAAACCAAAGTAAGAGAAATATATGATTGCGTTGAAAATACAAATTAGGGTGTTTTCGATTAGGCAACAATTAATATGTTTCCATTGAAACTACGGAGTATAATTTATTTTGTTCACATTTCAAAAAAAAGAAAAAAAAAATTGCATTACAATTTGGAATGATTAGTTTATACTCAATTAATTCACACATTACTTAGGCTGAGCATAGCTTGAGAATTAACATGTGTGTATAAATCCACCATATTTGCAAAACATCAAATTCCTATGGCCATAACAGGTTATTGTGATGAGCTGAAGGGGCACTATAATTACTACATTATTAGTCAGTTAGTATAGCTTGATGAGTAAGACAGAAGAGAGATGAATCAGATGATGAGGGAAGAAAGAGAAAAAGTATCTCCATAACCAGAAGGTGATGAGAGAAATAAGCAGGAAAGTATTGAGGGTATGTTTGGTTAGGGGTATTAATCAAAGGGAAAGGGAATCAACTGCCCCTATTCCCTTTGATTGTATTTGTTAGGCCACTTTTGCCATTCACATTCCCATCCCCATCCTCCACCCCCTTATCTTTTGGATTCCCTTTCCCCACCTTCCACCCAACCACCACACAATTGCCACACAAACCACCCTAACACAAACCATAACAACCCACCTCCCTTCCCCCACCCCTAGCCGGCGCCGCGGAATCCCAGCCCCACCCATCGTCGGCACCCCAACCCCCTCAACCACCCTCTAAATCCTAACCTTAACCCTAACCACCCAAGTTCGAAAACAACCCCCACCCACCTTCACCATCCCCAAAACCACCCCAGACATGCTCGCTGCCATTCGCCACCCATCCTAGTCCCTTCGCCACCCCCTTATAACCCCCTACCACCCTCCACGAAACCCTCCACAAGTTGGATAAGGGCCACAAAATGGTGATAATATTTACCCTAGGAAAAAGGAGTGTGATACCAAATTACCAACATTTTCATATCAAACAAGTATTGGAAATAATTATTTAATTCCATTTCCAACACCCAAAAATAGTCTACTAAACTAGGCCCTGCTAGCAAAGGGGAGTAAAGAGAGCTACATTGCTTCAAATGGGGATTGAACTTGCATATCTCACAAGCAAGATATGTGATGTCTATTTGAACCACAAAAATCTGTAGTCTATAACACAATGCTAACTTTACCAATTTCTAAAAAGCAAAACAATAAAACCTCTAAGGGTGCGTTCTCTTCAACTTAGAAAACATGATTTTATAAGACTTAACATGACCTATTCAGAACTAATAAACCTTGATCATAGTTAAAATAAAACTTATTGGAACTTATCAGCCATGACCAACCAGATAACGATCACTAATAAAACAAATCGAAGAGAACACACTTTAAGGTGAAACAGAAAAGTATGTATATGGAACCTGCTTTTTGCTTAGCTTCTTTTGCCCACAACTCTTTCTGACACACAAAAAGTGGTAAACTACCCAACGCTCATTTATAACAACATTTGTTTCCCTTTTGTAAATAAAAAATCCATTTGGATTCTTTTTTGTTTAATAATAGAAAGGTATCACACAGATTCAGAAAGCTATCTATAATAAGAGCTATATGTAGGTCATGCTCCCTATGCAATCAGTAAATTGAGTCTTTATTTCTCTATACAAAATCCAGAGAATATAAAAGAAAGGAGAGTTGCAAGACTGCCCTTCTTCAAATCTCCACATGCTCCATCTTGATTCCCCTCTGACTATTTGACTCGTAAATTGACCTCCATATAAACATAGATGCCAGTTGCTTGTCCATATTTAACGCCCTAAACCCTTCAATTCTCAGCCTATGATTTACAGCTACATCCTAATGTCATCTAGCAGCCTCTTAGACCCTCCATTTCCCACATTTGCTGGCATTCAGATTATAGATTTGAGTTTAGATCAAGAATCGGGCTGTATCAAGTAAAATAACGCAATAATGATTAATGATACTAAATATGTTACTCCACTGTTAAAAGTATCGGACATTCGGACACAGTAGTTTTATGAAACATATGAATGTATTTGGTTCAAAATGAAATGTCCATGTGTCATACCAATGTCTAAGTGTCATACCAATGTCCTAGGGTCGAGTATCCAACACGAGTACTTGAGATGAAAGGTATGGATAGACAAAATAACCAAGGAATACCCTTCTGAGTCCTATCTAGACATAGGCCTTGATTACCAAACAGAGACTTGGGGCTAATTTAGAGGTTTAGATCGCTTTAGAGTTTTGACTAGTCAAACACTGTAAAAGTGGTTTTTGGTAATTACAGTATTGAAGAAATGTTTTGGGATAAAAACTCTCACAAAAAGATGGGAAAGGAAACTTTTTGTTCAGAGTTTGAAAAACCAATAATGCAATTAGAATTTTACCCATAACCCTTATCTAACAAAAGACCCTTTATTGCCCATAAAAGTCATTTTACACAATAAAAAAAGTTAATAACTTTCGATAATCAACTAAGTGTTACTAAACACATTTATATAAAAGGTAATTCAAATCAAAAACTAGATTTACAAAACAAAAAGGTAATCATCTAAACTCTACAACAAACATTTAACCCCTAAAGCCTAAACTTTCATTGCCAAACATGGCTATAGATTGGAAGTTAAAAACAAGATGGAGCACAAAACAAATAAATCGATATTTAAAACGCCAGTCAAGAAAGGACAAACCAAAGACACAATGCTAAACTTGATGTAAACATATTATACAACTAAAATCAGTTTTTCCTTTAAAACAAAAAAAATCACCATAGTTTAAACTTTAAACTACCTAGCTAGCTACATCATTAATTTAACCTGTGCATACTTCTCTCAAAGATCTATAACCATTAACTAGGCAATTGATTGATCTGTTCGAAGATTCAACAAATGATAAAAATCTCCTATGTTAGTCACACATGGATAGTGTCTACTCGAATCTGGGTGTCCAAGTGCCTAACTTTGCTAATTTGGGAAATTAGCAAGTTATTAGTTAAAACTGAAGTATCCAAGTATCTTTTTGTGTCCAACACGACATGAGTCAACACGCGATTTTAGAGGTAAATGAAGGTGTCAAAGTAACATAGAAAATCTTTGTATCCACAAAAAAAAATGATTTAAAAAGGTAGAATATCTACATAATAAACTAGGATCCAATTAATTTGTGGTTCATAAATCAACTTCTCATTTTATTTATTTTCCGAAGTTCTATTATTTCTCCCCAACATAGCTGTTTGGACCAAGCTTTGTATTTTGGTGGTCCAAAAAACTTAGTTGGAGCCAAGACAAATAGACACAAGTGAAGTACACTAAATACCAACAAAAAGAGCTTTACGCAAGAGTAAACAGAGGTCACCATGGTAGCTGAGCACTACAACAGCCTCCTGATTTTTAATTTCAAAGAATGGAGGAACAATGAATCACATCAAGCCACAGACTTATGAAAAGGAGCAAATACTTCCATAATCAAGGTGATGCAGGTTATAGAAATTTTGACAAGCAACCTCAAAAGCAAGCACACACGTCCAAATACACATCCACAAAAACACATAAGGAAATGGACAAACTCTACTGTCACTTAACCGACATGCTCATGTACCAGCTTGAAATTCAAATAAACTACATGAAACAAACTTGTCATCAGGCATAGATCAACCAAATATACCTTGGATTAGGGTTACCTCTCACCACCTTCTGCCCATACTTGCGCCAGCGGTACCCATCATCAAGAATATCAACCTCACTCACCGTTTGGACAACAACACGAGGTTCTCGGATAGGCTTAACTACTGAATTGATGTCCATTTCCCCTATCTCCATCCTCCTGGTAACAGTTGTCACAAATCAATTAGCTCGCTCATTATTGACTAATCAAATGGTATTCAAGGCAAGTTTAGAAGAGATACAACACCTTCTTTTTGCGAGTGGGTCATCATCATCAACATCATCTGCAATCCTATTTAATTGGGAAGCACCAAGTTCGCCAGTATTGTCATTAGCTCCACCAGGCGATTGGTCATGGATGCCATTTGGATCATTGTTATGGGCTGTTTGGCCACATGTGTTTGCAGTCATGCCTGCAATATCATTACAAGCCAAGAAAAACAGATTAATTCAGCTACATTCAAAGATGAAGATTATATATAAAGCTTCTCTCAAATACCTTCTTGGCCGTTAAGGGGTGGCACTCTGTCAGACTTTTCTTCAAGCGCTGACATCATGGAGCCGGCAGGAAGTCGGCGATTGGGTTGAGGTTTTGGATGATCATGTTGTCCCTTATAGATGATCTCGGTTATTGTTCCATCAGGTGATCTCTCAAACAATTTTTTGACTTCACAGTGTGGATGTGTACATTTATAATAGCTTCGAGGAAACTCACTTCCCTTGACAAGCTTCTGCCCATACTTTCTCCAATTATAGCCATCATCTGATGTCCGATCAGATACTTGTGGTCCTAACCCTTTCTGCTCAGATGGAATCTGAGCTTCATTATTGGAATCAGCTTTTTGATTGAATTCATTGGAATCAACTTCAGATTGTTGATGAACCATGGTTGATCTCTGATCATTTGTGGGGGGCGCTTCAGTTTTGACTGCTACAGATGGATCAGATGACTCGGGCTGGTATTCTGGTTGCGCTTGATTAACTTGCCCAGCTTGCTGTTGATTTATATCTGCAGAAGAAACCTTGGTTGCAACAGAACAAGTGAGGTATCAGGTATAATACCATGCAAATTATGGTAGAAAATAAAAAAAAATAATAACTTTTTCAAAACAATTTTCTCTAACACTAACAGTATCTGAAACAAGACACCATACTCCTGACAAGTGTAAGATGGAATATCCAGTACTGTGTCAATATCAAAGCATCTAAGATAACTAAAACGAGACAAAAAATTGAACACATAATTTAGCTTAGCTCTTAGAACAGCACATGCTAGCCTACAATGGAAACAATTCAGGGTAAATTATTTACCAGAGGTCCTGAGAAAGTAAAGCCACCGAGACAATATGACCCTGCATTGGGTTTGAACTCAAAGCCACTTGATTGAGTGCCATCCATAGAGCTATTCATAACAGATGGATATGTATTGGACCCACCAGAAGCGCCCTGCATCATTTGCTGCTTGAAAAAAGAACCAGTTGTTGGAGAAGGCTCTCCCTGAAAAATAGAAAAAAGAGCTTGTCAGCACTTCAGCAGCACATTTGTTTTCATGGCTCTATCGAAAGCAAACAATATAAACCTTCAACAAAGCACGAAAAGAAAGAACTCAAAAGCAACTAAAGGAAATGGAGACAAAAAGGACAGGGCTATCATTCTAGCTTAAGTTAATGAAAAAAAGGACAGAGCTACCACCCTGGTCAACCATATAAGTTTATCATGATATCTCAATGAACTAGCAAGTCTTTATACAAGTTTCATAAAATCAACCAATCATTCGCAAACCAAAACAATGAAATGGTAGCAATGAAACAAATCTTAACGCATAATCCAGGTCATCAAACAATTGTTACTAACATGAGACGAAGTTTTCACATCAAGATCCATTAAGAATAATTGGAAACAAAACGACACTTCTACGATATTTATACATATGGTATAAAATCAGCAACAGTTACCATTGGACGTCCAATCAAAAACACTGAATCAAGACAGCCAAAAAGAGGCAAAAGCAAAAGCACCAAATTCAAGGAAAAAGGCAAAAACATTCAATCGTTGTGGAGAAACAACACTTAAATTCGACTAGAAAATTCAAAACCAAATTAGAAAGCACAGCACTTGTAAAGCCTAAAGACACAAGCATATTCTCAATAACGAAAAGAAGCTTTAAAATAACAACAGATGATAACACAAAACACACACACACACAACACAAAAAAAAAAACTATATGAACAAAACAACATTAGGTAACAAGCATCAGAATCTATATTCCCGCCCATTAAGCCATTTTCTAAGTTTTTTTCCACCTTCCAATTATAAAGAACTTGTCCAATCAAAATTTATATGAATAAGCACATGAACAAAGCACTTAAATATGCCCACATTCTTCGAACTCCTTTACTTCTTTCCCCTTCTTCAAAAAATCAAAAACCAAAGAATCTCAAAATTCCCAGATTCTCTATATTAATTTATTTTTTTTAATAATGGACTCCGTGTTTATGTTTATTACAGGAATTTAACAATCTATTAATTAATTTTAAATAGGTTAATTATACGAATCTTAGAGCACACCAGTTGTATCCCCAAAATTCCCCACTAAACATTTTTAAAGGCAGAAGAGACGAACTGAAATGATTTTAAAGCAATAAGACTTCCAAGCTTTCTCAATCCCAGAAATATATCAAAATTTAAAATGAGAGAAAAATCCTACATTCGGACATTTGTATACCGCTTCCTTTTTTTTTCCCCTGCTACAAAATATCAAATTCAATTTTTTTTTAATTAAATTAAATAAAAAAAAAAAGATTAACAAGTTTAAGACAGTTTTTTTGGTAAACAGTTTTAAGACATTATTTGAGTTCAATTCACCAACCTATCCAGCAAACAGTAAGCTATAATTGTCGTAATTGTTACAACAAATGAGCTCAAAATCTCTCAATTAACTTGTATTGCACTTGCAAAAGCTAAACAGTAACATCCATTTTAGTGCCCTACTTAGCTGAAAGAATTATCAACCATAGCCCCAATAATTAAGCTCAAACACAATCATTTTGCTTTTTTTAAATAAAAAAAAAAAAAAAAACCATTCTTACAAACTAACCTAATCCAACAACAGCGAAAATCATCATACAACTTCAAACATGAAATTAGAGCTTCAAACCTAGAAAATTTCAGACAAAAAATCAAAAGATAAAGCCAAAAATTAAAAGATAAAGTAAAAGAAAAAAAAAGCGAAAAACCTTGAGATTGGAAAGAAGAACCGGAGACTCGAGAAAAGAGGTAGGACTGAACATAGGAGGTACAGTGATACATGATGACCTTGAGATCGGAAGTTTTGCTGGAGACATTAGCTTATACCTAGCATTATTGCTGCTGATATTAGTAAAATTAGTGCTGTTAAAGTTTTGAGTATGGTTAGGGGAGTTTGATACGGTGGTGGAGACAGCGGAATCGGTGGTGGACCTGCGTAGATCAGCACCGTCGACGGCGGCAATCATCAGAGGTGAGGAAGTTCCCGGCGATTCGCCGGAAAGTGGTGGTGAGGCGTCAGTCATGGTCGCTGCATTCGACGGTAGAGGGTAAGATGGTAATTTTGGAGGAGAGAGAAAGGAGGAAATAAATTTTAAAAAAAGAAAAAAGAAAAAAGAAAAAAAGACAAATGGAAAAATGAGAGAAAAAGGAGAGAAAGAGTGGGAGACGTGAGAGTGTTGACTAGTTACAACGGATCTGAAGAGGAAGAGGTGGGGTCTACTCGTGGGGTCGTGTCGTGTGTGGTGGTGTGGGCCTGTTGGGTGATAGTTTGCTGTTTCTTACGACGTCGTTTTATGTTTAGAAAAAAATAAAAAAATTTGCTTTTTCCTATATTACGTTTTTTTAGGTAAGGGCAAAAAGAGTGACAACTTACAAAGTAGTTGTGACTAGAGGTGGCGAAAGTGACTAATATTCGATTACCCGATTCGAATGATTTGAGTGTAATTCCAAACTTATTCGAATAAATTGATATTATGACTCGAATTTGATCCAATCCAAATTCAACCTGACCCGAATTATTCGAACGTTAAAGTGTGTAGTATTGATTATTATGTCTTTTAAATGTATTTTGGAAAAAACCCGAATCTAACCCGACCCAAAACCAAAAGCCCTTCAACCCGAATTGACCCGATCCGAATCAACTCGACTCGTACCCGATCTGAACGACCCGAATGCCACCTCTAATTATGACTCTCCAAAGATATGGGGTTCGATCCTTAGTTCTTTAATAAATTTTTATATGTGGCTGGACACACGATGTGTTTTCGAGTTACTTTGTAGACGGTGTGACTAGTCGCAAACAAGAGTTGACATACTTCTTTTATTCCCTTCACTTACAACTAAGGTCTGGGATATCCTTACTAATTTTTTAAAAAAAATACATTTTTTGGTGTTGTTATTTATCTCCTCAGTTTTACTAATTATCATTTGAATAAAAAAGACGCATTTGCCAATGATTTTAAAAAAAATACCACAACAATCCTGTTTACTTGGACAATGGCGCCGGAACATCGGCTATAGGACCACAACCTCAACCTTGATAAACACCACCACCAACACCATGACGATGGTTGAATTTTTTTAAGTGGTGGGGTAGTATCTGATGTTGTTGTCCAAGCAGTCGGTTTTTTTTGCAAGTGGCAAAGGCACAAGTACAAGACTCTAACATTGGTGGTTAATTAGTAAGTCTGGTAACACATGCTCTGTCCACCAAACAAGACTAGTGAATAACTAGAATAAAAGTGTTACATCATAGGAAAAACAATTGCATTAATTAACGAAATTAACATGGCTATCAGCAAAACTTTAGTTTGACATTATTCGTGAATGTGGTGTAGAAGTCTTCCATTTCACAAACAGTTTAGGTTATAATGGTGTTGTTTTAGGTTTATTCACTTAAAAATTACAACGATATTAAATAAAACTGAGGGCTCGTTTATATTAGCTGAATAGAGCTGAACTGAACTGAACTGAACTGAACTGAATTGAACTGAACTGAACTGAACTGAATAGAACTGTATTAATTGAACTAAATAGAGATGAACTGAACTGAACTGAACTGAACTAAACTAAACTGAACTTAATATAATCTGAAGTAAACAAGCCCTAAGACGATTAATAGCAATGGGCTTTTATTTTTAACGAGATCTGGGTTGTTGTTTTTTTTTTTATTGCTTTTTTTTTTCTTTTTAGATAATTGTGAGGAAAAGGAAAAAAAAAAAACTAAAGGTGGCCTGACAATGCCGGGTTTTGTTCTTTAGTGTGAATGCTTGACTGAAGTTTAGATACGGATAATAAAGCATGCCACCACCTTATTTTATTGTACGAGTAATATTACGGAGTAATAATCATAGTATCATATGCATGAATTTTTCAAAAAATATTACTATCTCGAGTTTTTTTATTCTATATAAAAAGGGAATCTTACCATACACGTTTAAACATAATTTCATGTATATTATGAAATTTTGAATAATATAAGAATTTTTATTAAAAATAAATTAGATTTGGCATTTCAATTAATCAAAGAAATTAGAATATTAAAAAGTTTTTACAAATTATTAAATATCTCAAATGAGACACAAAATTATTGCAAATTATAAACTATATTGTCCTACTTTTCAAGATGCTTGTTACATCTTTCATTTTAGTAATTTCAAAAAGTTTGATACACTTTGAATTCTTTTCTAAATAAACATTTTTTTTGGTTAATGTATTTACAGAGTAGTAAATTTTGGATCACTTTACATTATATGATTTTATTAATTATTTTAACTTTTTTTTTCACTTTTCATCACGCATCTTCGAAAAGTGCATGAAAGTTTATTTACTCCCTCTGTCCCAAATTACTTGCTACATTCTTTTTTTTCATATCTCTCAATACACAACTTTAAATTAAAATATCTTGAACTACACATAATAAAAAATTATAAAAATTATATGTTTGAAAAGTACATATTGAGACGAATCAAACTAGATTCATCGTGACTATATTTTTCTTTATGTACATAAAACTATTAGCAGTCAAAGTTTACAAATGAATAGTGCCATTTTTCAGAATGTAGCAACTAATTTGGGACGAAGTGAGTATTTTTTTAAATGGAAGAATCACTTTTAGTTTACCCTTTTTACATGTTTCCTTAAAATATTCCAAATGTATCAAACAAAAAGAATATTAGTCTTGTTCATTCAAATAAAAGTTAACCAAAGCAAATTAAATAATATTCGGGAAAAAAACTAGAAAATTATAATAAATGGGTACATGAAAATAGTGAGGAGTTTTGATAAATCCGACATAAGAAATTAAGATAATGAGGTTTTTAAAAATAAATTGAAAAATTAGAAACTAATAATCCCACTTTTTGCACTTATGCAATGAATAATTCTAACTTTCATTAATTCAGGAATAATTCTACCTTTGTCTTTTGTATTCAATTGGTGGACCTTTTTATAGGTTACTTGAAGAATAGGTACGACTCTTTCATTAAACAAAAACTAGTCTTATATGCACGCTTTGCGTGCGATGACATTTTAAATGTATATTTTAATTTGTTCAAAAAATTGAAATATTTTTCAAATTCACAGTCATTCACATAATTATAACAAACTTTTCCCTTTTCATCAGGCCATCCCGCAACAACAAATAAAAAAAAGGTTAACTTATTGTATTTTATCGCCTATCAAATTTCTACGTTAATCGAAAGGTAAAATTTTTATGTGACAAATTATATCAATATGGGTATCTATTTATATAGAATTTAAAAGTATGAATTTTGGTCTTTTTATATTATTTTTATGAATTTTATATTTTGTAATATTTTCGGTTTAAAAGTTTAAAAATTGTAATAACTTTCAATAATAGTTATGAGTGATGCTAATTATAATAAATTTTTATGTGACAAACTATATTACTATGGTTAACCCATTTGTTGCAATTGAATCGATACGTATGGAGTATAACGATACCACGTGTTCTCCTCAACTTGTTTTTTTATCAGGGATCAAAGTTTATTGGGTTGAGTAAAGGCAGGTCAGATAATTGCTAATCAATGCTATTCAATTTTATACGTTTTAATAAGTTCCTATCAAGGCTTAACATGGGACAAACAATCTGGGTTTCATAAGTTCTTATCAGGATTTGTTAGGGTTAATCAAGACTTTTTAAACTACCAAAGGTTAACCGGGTTTTATTAGTTTTGAACATCTCGGGTCAAGTCAGGTTAAGCCTTATAAAGCAAGGTTTCATAAGCTGAAGAGAACGCTCCATAAATAGCATTGTAGCAAATTGTTTTCTTTGATTATATTACATTCAATTTATTTTTATCAATGATTAAGGCTTATCAAGTTAGGTTATGTCACATCAGATCATTTGATTGTAGCAATTACGCTTTAAAACTATATTTGGATAACAATGTGAATAGGTGAGGAAGAAGAGGAGGGGAAAGGTGGAGTTCCATTTTCCTTTTAAATCGATCTCTTCAAATTTGGAAGGACAATGGTTATTAAATGTGGGGAAAAAATGGATCGTTCTCTCTCCCCTTCCTCCAACCTGTTTCAAATAAGGAGATTTATTGTCCTTCGTTTCCTTTCCCATCCTTTTATTCTCTCAATTTCCGTCTATTTAAATAATGCATTATGGCAATGGATACCTTGTGCCCTATGTTCGGTCCTCAACCTCACCACTCCCTCCAATATGTAAGGGCAATGCTATTGGGCACTATCTAGGTTGTAAAAAGACTGCATATGTGAGGTCTAATCTAATGTATAGTACCATGTTAAAAAGAAAAATACTCCTTAAAAGCGAATCAAGTTCCAACAAAACGTTGTTGGAGTCAATTGTGCATCATTGAGTTGTGAGATCTATATCTCACCAACGATGAATCCCCCTCCCCTAACACTCACAGGCAATACTAACATGATATATATTCAAGTTAGAAAAGCCATGAATTAGGTCATACATTGTGCTTACCTTAACCATGTATAAAAATATTACTCCTCATTCCAAGTAATAGGACAATATTAATCTCCATGAAATATTGTTGTTTGGAAACAATCTTTTATAGTTGCAACAATTTACGTTGGATCCTTTTTTCATTATGAAAGGAAATTCGCTATTTGAGTTATACGTATGGGGTGAGATGCAGGTAACAAGGTTTGAACCCCGTATTTTAAAGATACGAGGTGAGAGTGAGCACCACATTGCCACTGGATACCATGAAGGCACAACTGTACTCACAAATATGTTGGAGTTTATAGATATGATTAACGGAATTTCAGAAAACTATTTACTAACATCTATAACATCAGGATCGCTAATAATAATTAATATGAACAAAGTATAAAGGATAATAATTACAACCTTTGATGCGTGCTTTCAATATCAAGAACGGAGATCTAGAGCCTCACTTGTTGATCCTCTAATCAGTCCACAAGCACCAGATTAGATCTCAAGTATGCTAGTACGGAAAAGTGGGTCATTATTCACTCTCTTACTTTTTTGGGAAAAATCGTATGAACTTAACATAACAACTTATGTTATATTAGTCCACTTCACAAAATTTTATTCTGTTTAAAAAATGGGTAGTGTTATTTGGGTCATTAACAAACTTAATGATTCATGGCTTAATTATAGGAATTAAAAATTAAAAATTTGTTTTTTTATGTATTAAATTAAAGCAGTAGCAATAGCAGGCAGCCACGCGTGGCCACGACAGCCACCGCACGGCCACCCAAGACCTTCGCAAGGCCACGCGCCCCATCCAGAAACGTCGGCCGTCTTACCCCCGGCCTCAGAGCACCACCCACGCCACCCAGAAACACCGAAAAAGGGACGAATTTTTCCCAAAATGTTAGAACAATTTCGAGCATAATTTGAGACAAATCAAACTATTGTTCGAATTGATTCTTGAATGACATTTTCTGGGTTGTTTTCTACATTTTCCACAAACTAATTTTCAAAAAAATGAAATTTAAACAAAGATTTTGAAGATTTGGGCAAAGTTAGGGTTCGAAAATTTCCGAACGAAAATCTTACAAATTCGTTCGATTTAGGGAGTTAAAACATCAAATTTTGTTATGAATATGCAATTAAAGATGAAAGGAATAGAAGCCCCAATGTAATTTGGAAGAATAACAAGTATTAATCCATGAAATTAGGTTGGTATTGTTCGAAACTTCGAACAGTTCGAACGTTTGAAAAATAATTTTATATATTTTTTTTTAATTTTCGAGTATAATAACAATCAAAATCAGTATTTTAATTATGCAAATAAACCCATATAATAAATCCTCCCCTAATTGAATGAAAATAATAATTTTTATCATTCAAAACATGATCATATTAAAATTATTAGAGGGCGCTCTGATACCACTGTTGGAGTTTATAGATATGATTATCGGATTTCAGGAAACAATTTCCTAACATCTATAACATCAGGATCGCTGATAATAATTAAAATGAACAAAGTATAAAGGATATTAATTACAACCTTTGATGCGTGCTTTCAATATCAAGAACGGAGATCTAGAGCCTCAATTATTGTTCCTCTAATCAGTCCACACGCACCGGATTGGATTCCACGTATGCTAGTATGGAAGAGATGGATCAGTATTCACTCTCTTACTTTTTTGGGAAAAACCGTATAAACATAATAAGATTTAGGTTTTTGTGATTTTGTTATTTTGTGTGCTCATTGATCAAATCAGTTATTCTCACAACCCTAATAAGGTATTATATATACCTTATTAGTCATATCAGAAAAATCCTAAATCTAGCATCCGATTCAATGGGCTTTATTATTTATGCCCAATCCTGTGTTATTTTATGTGACCTCATAGGGTTAAGTTAAACATAGTCGTATGTCCAAAAACATGGACCAACTAATTATATTTATTCTCTAACAAGTAAATATAATTGTCTAATTTAACTTAATTATTATCTCCATAATATAATCCTAATTATATTTAGTAATTGGCGATAATGACTGAGGACATATTCCTCCAAAATACACATCCAATTATTCCACCTCTAAATCCCTTTAATATTATATTCAATATTCAAGATGATATAGTTCGCTTATAGAGTAATACATTGGCAATGGCTTATGGAGTAATTAAGATCATAGCTTATGGAGTAATATCTTAAGAAATTAATAATTTGATTTTTGATGAAAACATGGATACTACTGGTGTGCTGATTCTGATAATGTGAAAATTAATTACTACTATCGGGAATCAAATAAATTAAACAATGGTCTGCCTTAAAAATTGGGGGTCAACGTCGTCTGATTCTTTATTGTTCGTTTGATCTTAGCTCGGAGTGCTTTTTCTCCCTATCCAGATAAATAAGTTAGCTTATTCTCTACCTCGAAGCTAGAAATTAGCCTTAATTTTCTTACTTAGCTTGTATAAAAAGGAAATTGTATGTATTGATATTTTCAAAATTTAATCTGAGATATTCGTGAGTGTACCACTTTAATTAATTGCATTACTTTACATCCATTATTGTTAGATTACATTATTATGAGAAGTTGAATTATGGTACAAACCCTAATGATTGTCACTATGAAATGTTGGATATTTTTATGTCTAATTTAACCCCCACTAGGTGGATATACAAAAGGGTAAAAACACCTAAAATGTGGTCACATGGGCAAATCAAAGCCAAAATTAATAATGATGTTTTTGAAGATAATCTATCAAGAGTTTTAGTGGGACCTAAAATTTTATCCAACTAATAAAATATCAAAATGACAAATGATTTAATACCATATTCCAGATTTAGCCAAACTTTGTCTTTTTAGTACAAGAATACTTAATTAAGATCATATGCTAAATTACTATTCAATCACTTGGCTTTCCAAAATTTGAAAACGTGACAACAATTTACTTTCAATCACATGATCTGATCAATAATAGTTTGGGAAAATTTGCAGACCAACTGTTCTGGACTTGTAACCACCTAACAATCATAAGTATGAAGTGCAGTAGAATTAAAAATACTAAGTACACGTAAACAGGATCTATTGTGATGAATTTATGTTTGGCTTATCTAAGGCTCACTGTACTCTCTTCACGGGATTAGACGGGATCGGATCGGATTGGATTAGATTGGATTGGGTTAAATTAGAATGGATTCAATTGGATTGAGATTATAAACCCTTGAAAAGAACAAGCCCTAACTGTGCACAAGAGAACGAACTGTTAGATTAGGTACAAACTCAACAGGTTCCATCTTAAAATCATATGTTGATAGGGGCTATAGCTCATTAATGCATGCCTTACATTCTTACAATTTAGATATATATGTGACAAACACCTTGTTGGACTTTCTTTAGACTTCCAATATGATGTTAACAAGTCTCTATGTGGAGCAAACAATTATGTTGGACTACTTGCACCAAACACTTCAAATACCTTTCATCTTGCATTTAATGGCCTGACCCTCCTAACAATGACTCAAGATGATTTGCTCTAATAACATGATAATTTCCATGGGCTCAACACGTACAAGTCTGCACAAAAGGAGAGTTAGAATCTAGTGGTGGTAAACTAGTCGTACGGGTCTGGTTGGTTTTGTTTTGTCATTTTTGGGTTGCCCAACAAATTTAAGTTGGGTAAGGTGAAAACGCGTTTAGGTCTATTTCGAGTTTGTACCATTCGGGTCGAGCCTGGTTTTGATCATATTTTTCTGGTATGAAACGAGGTCAAGTCGTGCTTTGGCCAGATTAGGCTCGGGTCAAGTCTATTTTGGTATGTAATATACTTTAAGTTAATTTACCTATATCAATGTAAATTTGTTAAGGTAATGTATTTTTGCACGATAATGATAAGCTAAGTAATGTATTTTCGCATTTTTGAAGTCCGAAATTGGGTATGGGTTGAGTTGTTCAGGTCAGGTGATCGGCTACGGGTTGGTTTTGTCACTTCTAGTTATGACCCAAGAGTATATTACTGTATGTGGATGAGATGCATAGAGTCAATGGGTACTGGTCTGGCCATGTCACCAAGAGATCTTGTGTTTAAGGTAGCAATCTTCTATCTAATATCATGGACATATTTATATAGAAAAAAAAAAAGAAAGATATCAAACTGTTACAACCTGTTTGATATAGAATAAGGGGTTGTTTACTTCAGATTATATTCAGTTCAGTTCAGTTTACTTAATCACTATTCAGTTCAGTTTAGTTCAATTAATACACTTCTATTCAGTTCAGTTCATCTCTATTAAGTTCAGTTCAGTTCAGTTCATCTCTATTCAGCTAATGTAAACGAGCCCTAAGGGCTTGTTTACTTCAGATTAAATTCAGTTCAGTTCAGTTCATTTCAGTTCATCTCTATTAAGTTCAATTAATACACTCTATTAAGTTAAGTTCAGTTCATCTCTATTAAGTTAAGTTAAGTTCAGTTCAGTTCATTTCATCTCTATTCAGTTAATGTAAACGAGCCCTAAGTGGGAGGAAAATAACGGATAGGAAAAGAAATAGCACTTTTTTGTATTTAGAGATGGCAGCGGACTGGATTTGGACCGGATCCTGATGGATCCAGATCCATTTTTCCGGTCTAGATCCAGATCCGCTCCGGATCCGACAGATCCTCGAAATGAGGATCCAGATCCAGCGGATCCTGGTCTAAAACGGATTTAAAACGGATCCTCTTATATTATTATACCTACTAAATGAAATAATTAAAAAATTTAATGCATTAAAATTGTCATTTCGTCACATACACAATTAGTATGCAAACTAAAACCCATTACTAAGTATTAAGTACTAACAAACTAACATCATCAACATCCTCATCATCACATAATTGATAAGGATATCATTAATTTAGTACTCCGTATATGTTATATTACAAAAACGGATTCGCGGATCTTAATGCGGATCTGTAAACAAGATCCATATCCAGATCCGCATTTTTCCTGAGGATCTGTATCCGACCCGGATCCGTGCGGATCCAAAATATGAAGATCCAGATCCTCAAAAACGGATCTGGATCCACGGATCCGGGGCGGATCCAAGATCCGTTGCCATCTCTATTCGTATTTGGTTAAAAAATTAAAGTATTTTAGGATAATTTCGTTAAGTAAAGACAAAAAATAGTATATATATATATATATATAATTTGTTCACAGAAAATGGTCCATTTTAGTGCTGGGCCATTGGCGGCTGCCTTGAATAACTACTCCAGGACCAAGACCAACCTTGCTAGTTTGTTTTACCACCAGTAAATTAGACAACACATAAGCCCAATAGATTTTCAACATAAAATCATAGGATAATTGATCTTATATGTTGTACATCCTCTCTTCAAGCTTTTAATGTCATCCAACATATTCCTTACAGGTGATGATTTTGGCACTCCTCACCTTACTATTCACTTACCAAACAAAAGAGTGTATTAAATATTCATTGAATGAGTAGCATAAATTTTCAGCAATCTATCACTGTTTTCGGAAGGCAAACAGACTGATGGATTATCTGGCAAGTTAGGGACAACTTCAACTAACCCTCCATTGTTGAATTGATGTTTGCTCATATATGATATTCCCTGTCAACTGAATGCATGAGTGAAATAAGCTACACTTTTCTCTAGAACTTAGAGTTAGGAGTTGGATCAACCATCTTTACTTATATAAAAATTGAGAAACTTTTCACCGATTTATGAATATATAGAAGATTAACCAGCGCTTGTTTACTTTAGCTTAAATTCATTTTTTTTTTCCAGTTCAGTTTATCTCTCAATTTCATTCTCTTATAAAAATATTACTTTCAGTTGTATACAATTCAGTTCAAAACAATTCACTTCAGTCCAGGACAGTTGTATTCAGTAAACGTAAACAGGCCCTAAGTAAAGTTTTAAATAGAGGACGAGGTTTTAGACTTTTAGCTTAGTGGTTTCTCACCCCACGTATCTGTGAGTATTTCTTATCTTCTCTCTTACAGATGTGTGTATTGTCTAAATTGTTTCGGGTGACCTACAGTAAGACCCAATTCAAGACTTAGGTTCCCACATGTTATCATACTAAAAAAAGGTAAAATTTTAAAGATTGAGTCTACTAAAATTTTAAAGAGTGAGCGAGGGTGGTTCATTATAGTTGTACGAACCACATGATCTCATTCAATACATGACTAGTTATTGATCCTATCTCAGGATGACAACAAAGGGGAAATCCAACATAGTGTTGTGTGAGAGTCGAACCCTGGTCTCGGCCAGGAAAAAATGGGGAGCTTACAACATACCACTTTGACACACATTTTAAGGAAGAGATTTGAGCATGTAAACGAAAAGATTAATTAGCATAATGTTAACACGGGCACAAGAGCAAAATTATAAGATATCTATGTTAAAATTATTAGGACTTTTTATGAATAACTCACGCTAGGTAGGTGTATCACTTGCGAAAATAACCCACAATAAGAGTATTAATAAAAAAATAACCTACATTAACTGTTTATATTGGTTGCAACTCATTTAGCAGGTTTTTTATATTTTACCTTATTGAATCGTTAAGTGTTCCCTTGTATGTCTTATATAGCAGGTTTTTAAATCTTTTATTTATTTGTGTTCCCTATTCGCCTCGATTTACGAGCATTAATCTATGTGTCAAAAAATTGCTCTATCAAGGTTTTACAGGTCACCTTAAAGGGTCAGATTTAAGTTCGAAATTTATAAAAAACGACTCGATTAGCCCTGATTGAAAATAATAACTTATGGCATTGGTATTGAGTTAGCAGCAATTTGAAAGTCGGACGGAAAACCGTCGTTGAAAAATTTGGACGAAAAAAATCACCGAAAAATTATACTGAAAAACCGTCGCCGGAAATTAATAATGAAAGGTAAACTCGCAAATAGCACTATGCCCGAGCTCGATCCTCATATGCCAGGGCTTGCTCATTGGTCAATTAGGTTATAATATCCCAAAATTGGGTGAACAACTCAAAGTAGAATTGAAGAACCTGAAAAGAGCTAAAAAGTAAAAACATCCCATGTTCGATCAGGTTATATTAGTCTGCACAGCTGACTGGGGGAGTCCAATAAATAATGACAATCTTTCTTTTTTACCAGAAATACATAAACAACAATCATTTTTGGAAATTACATACGTAATTAAAACTAAAACTAAAACCTCAATTCTGAATGAAACTAATTATAGACACTAAATCAATCAGATCAGATATCATCATCATGTCCAAGAACTTAACCAACGTCAAGCACCTCACCTGGAAGAGCAAGCGAGGGTACGAACCACCTGATCTCATCCAATACATGACAAGTTATGTGTATATATAGCCGCTACGCCACACTCTATCTGAACTTATCTTTTTTATACAAAGTTATTAGCTGGACTCGAGACTAGCCAACTGGATGGTCCCGAGCCCAAAACGATGTCTTTTCATCTATTTTTTTTTTTAAAAAAAAATCACGCGATTTTTGTTTTCAAATTTCGCTCTTCTTGTTGTTTCATTATTTCTTCTTTCTCACCATTTTTGCGTCATTTTTGCACCTCCATTTTAGTTCTATTCATGAAATCTTGAGCATTCACCAAAATATTAAAAAAAAAAAATTTTGAACATTTGTGTTATATGTGGTGGATATTTATATTAATATATAAGTGTTGTGAATATTTATTGTTTAATTGGTGAACATTGCAGTTTTAGTCAACATTTGTGCTATATGCGGTGAACATTTGGTAATTTTGTCGTGAACATTTGATAATATGATGTTGATGAACATTTGATAATTTTACTGTGAACATTTGATAATTTTACTGTGAACATTTGATAATTCTGTTGTAAATATTTGATATTGTAATTTTGCTTTTTCAACTGCATTTTGATGATAATTCTAACGTTGAATTTTAAAAATTTGATGTTGGTGAACATTTGATAATTTTATTGTGACCATTTGATAGTGTGATGTTGATGAATATTTGATAATTTTGTTGTGAAAATTATAACCGCATTGTTATTTTGTGTTATAAATCTAATATTTATAACCTAATTTCACTACAAGAAAAATCATATTGGGCGTTGAATTACTCTCCATATGGGCGTCAAAATTATTTTTGCAGCACATAATACAAAATGACAGTCCTTGGGCCACAAAATGTATTTAGTGTCGCCCAAAGTCTATAATGGGCAACGAATTTAATAAGTGTGGCACAAAGTTTGTTATGGGCCATAATATTTTTTTTTAAATCGTGGCCCAAAGGTTGTATTAGGTGACAAAATTATAATTTCGTCACAAATTGAATGAAGTAAAATTAAATAAAACGCGATTTCCAGCTTCCCCTACTACTCATTTCCCCCTCCTCCTTATTTTCCCTTATTCTCATTTTCGAAAACCATGGAGCTTCAGAAGAATGACGATGGAGCTGCTCCTCATACCCAGCTTTGTGCGTCGTTTTTTAGGTTTTGGGCCACGAATTTTTTTGACGCCCAATGTAATTATTCTTGTAGTGTTTATAAAAAAATGTTACAATTATATAAGAGCGGCTTTATTTAGCCAATTCTTGTACCCTATCCTATCCAAGTATCCGATATTGATATTCCGAACTCTAAAGTCCAAACCAACAAACTGTATGTTGTTGTCCAATTAGTTATTGCTTGCTAACAGATTTGGCCCATAAAAGGCCTACCATTATGTGCACGGTCCAATTACATTCGCTTTTGAAGAATTGTAAAATGAAAAAAATAAAAATGATCATGCTTTCCACAATTATCTAAAGTTGTTGATTTTAGTATAATTTTTCTTAGTATTGTGGAAGTGGTTTCTTATTTTAGACAATTTTTAAAACTAGTTTTATTATAGGAACACCTATGTGAAAGAGAGGTTGAAGAAAATTAGTATCACAACCTTTAAGTTGCAAGGTGTATTCAGTGTCATTGCACTTAAGGTCCACTCTCTTTTTGCAAACAAAGATGGATGTGGGATAAGTACGCAGATCTAATAAGGATAAGATATGATACAATATCGATCTCCAGCGCAATGACGACAGAGTATACTTTGTTACTGATTTTCGTCAACCCCATTCCTTCATGGACGATGTCAACTAGGCATTCTTGTAATACAAGAGTCTTGCACTAGGCCCAATTAACTTATGTTCATTTTTGTTGTTTTGACTTTAACTTTTTACATTTTGCCAATGCATTTTTTTTTACTACTCTGTATTATTATCTTTAATTATCAGTTACTAAATATTATAAAAATAAATACATAAACAAATTAGTTATTGGGATTGATCAAATAAGACTCCATATATATATATATATATATATATATTAATTTGACAATACTTTAATAAAATTCTCTATTTATGAATAGTGTGAAGACTTGTGTGAACAATAGAAAAAAACAAAGGGAAATTATGTTCAGAAATCAATCGATATAGCTAATACACACATATACTCATATGAAGAAGAAAAAAAAAACTACTTTAGGTGAGAGGTATGAGAAAGAATAATAATATGCTTGGAACAACAAATGAAATGGTCTAAATCCGTCTAATTAAATTAGATCATTTAAAGTCAATGTATTTGTATTCCAAAATGCATCCACTTATAGTTTATAGCTTATGATAAAGGAAAATTTGACAAACATAAGCCAAACATTGGCCGGTCTTCCATAAATAAGTTCAACTTTTGAAATTCTAGAGATAAACTAACATTTGCACCATGTTAGCCAAATTTAGGTCAGAAAATTTTATTTACCCACACTAATAAACTGTGAAATAAAAAAAAAGATCCATGAAGGACAAGGAAGACATGTAGCGGTAGAGGTCGATTTCTCATTGGTGGGTCGAGGTGGCGGTAAATAAAATTCTTTAACCTAAATTTGGTTGACATGGTGCAAAGGCTGACTTATCTATAAAATTTCAAAAGCTTGGCTTATTTATAAAAGACTGGCCAAAATTTGTGTTTTATTTTTGTCAAAAAAAATTTTCCTATTATAAATACTTGATGTATCTACGTCTTTTTCACCTTCTCACACCAAGTATCATTCTCAATTGTTGTTAAAAGATAAACTATTGAACTTGTAACTAAAAAATAATATGAAGAATGTTGTAAGCAACGTGGTATTAATTAAATCAAGACTGCATCACCGCATCGCGACCACATTGTAAAGATTTTTGAGCTTAATGCGACTAAAATATTGGGCCGCAACAGCCGCGAACCATCCACATTGCCCGCAAATGTGCTACCGTGATCGCAACGTAACCGAAACCGAAATTTAAAACCATGATACGTAATACTTCGTAATATCTATCCAAACTATAAAATTAATTTTCTATTACATGATGTCTTGATGCTGTATTGCTATAATGCTATGCATGCTTTTTGCACCCCCTGAAAGATGGGTAGGGGCAAAGCCTGAAACATTCAAACTCATGATGTAATGAGGATTACAATTGCCTACATCATTGATTCATAACAACATACATACATATGCATGGCTTAAATTAAAGTTCAGCGATAATAAAATCTCGTCAAGTTTTTTAATTTACTTACATGAATTTTAATATATACTACTCCCTCTGTAACATATTAATAGCAACGATTTAACATTTTTCCTCTCTACTTTATATCAAATCGTTGCCATTAATATGTTACGGAGGGAGTAGTTGTATATATATTTGTTGACAAAATTTTGTTTAAGATGGGATTATTACATTAATTTTGTAAATCAAGTTTAAGTTAATCTAAAAAAAATGTTGTCAAATTCATTTTGCACGTATTTTAAGGAAATGATTTAAGGGTGTAGACGAATAAATTAATCAATATAATTTTAACACAACCAAGATTGAGCGAGATCATAAGTTACGTACCAACCTTAAAATTATTTTTGATCAATTGTTTTGCAAGCCGCTCTTAAAATGTGTCCGAAATGAATTGTTATCATTAATACATTACAGATAGAGTACATAATATTGATACAATCGTATAATCAAGATCTTTTTTTTGTTTTGATTAGGAATTTGATCATAAAAAAATTATCATGTATACTATTAATATTTAATAATATACGATTATTTAACGGTTAAGCCCTGAGATTTCACGAAATTTTCTATGATTCATCATGTGCCCTTAAAATATAAAAATTCTCCCATGCACCCTTACTACCTAACGGTGTTAAATTAAAGTTTCATTTTCTTGTTCCCTTGGTTTTCTTCCATTTTATACCCCAATTATTCTTGGTTCCGTGAAACATCAAGGGTACACGGTGAAAAATCGTTAATAATATATTCTTTATAGGACTCGTGAGTTATAAAATACTCGTAATGTTTAATGAATAATAAATATAATTATAAATTAGAAGTACTCAAACCCATTTTTATATATACTTAAATAAATTAATTAGTATGCTTAAATTTTCAAAGTCTTACTTTACTGTCATTTCTCGTTATATATTTGTCAGGAACCTTTTAAGAATGTTTTTTTTTTTTTTTTTTTGTGAGAAAATACCTTTTACAAAATATTGGCAAAAAGGGACCTAAACAAAAAAAAAAAACTTTGCGAGAAAGAACCTTTTCATCATTTTCTGATGCTATTGAGAATAAAATTATGCGTCGAAAAACGATGAAAAGGGCAAAAGGCTCCTTCTCACAAAGTCTTTTTAATTTAGATTCGTTGGAGCCAAAAAAAATTTAAGGTTTTTTCTCACAAAAAATCATTTTTAAAAGGTCTTTTCTAACAAATTTTCTTATATATTCCTTTATTTTCTTTCTTTTGATTTCTCTTTCCTCTAACTTTATAATTACAATATGTTATGCTCAGTAGAGGATCCAAGAATAATATCTAATGAGGTCAAAATATATTTTATATAATTAATTGGGGTCAAGTTAATAAATTTGAAGGAAAAAGGTAAAAAAAATCTAAATTTTATAGGTAAAAGTTTTCTTTCTTTAGATCCAGACCCCACTTGAAGCTCCTAAATCCGCCATACTAATTATGCTCAATTTATTTAAGCACTCATTTGCTAATTGGGAAAAAAAATCAAATTAAATCTTCTTAGTTGCTTATGCCTAATTATCTTAAACTTCGTACTAAAATGAATTTTGAAGATTAAAAAGTTGAAAACTACTGTCAATACGAATATAATGGTACCTTATTTCATAAAAGTTTCCTTATAAAATCACTGAATAAAAAAGATCAAGTTTTAGTCAAAACTATAGATAAAATTAGAGATGAAAATATCGGAAAAAAAATTAGATTAGACCAAATAAAATAAGTAGACCAGATCAGACAAATTTAGATTCGATAAGATGATCATATATGTGCCTTATTTATCTTTATTTGACTAGATTAGACAGTCAATCCTAGATATTGGCCCAATGGTTAATTTTATTGAACAACAAGTTAAGATTTTTCCCTTTAGAGTTACTATAAATGTCATCAAGTGAGGTAACTTTTCACTTTGGTTAGAATTCTTAGAAATGCAAAGGTTAGGATCATTTTGGTTTGAAAGGATGAATTTATCTCTTCCTTTTTATTTGTCCCACATTGAAACTTTATCCTTGTTTTATCACATTTATATTTGGAGGTATTCTTTTGTCCCACATTGGAAATCTTTCACTCATATATCATGTTTATGTATGTGGCTTGACTTAATAGTATTTGAAGGGCTAGGAATTGGTTTCCCCTCGTGCGTGCCATCGCCGTCACCATTCCTTTGGCTCATGTTCGTAGCACGTATGCGGTATGGTGGGGCTACTGTTTAGGATTCAGGTAATTTATGAAGCTAATGCGATTTTGGGAGAAAAAGCTTTTACAGTTTTATTGTTACACCTATTAAAACCCCTTCTAATGTGAGTATTCACTTGAAAAAGAATAATGACAATAGTGTGTCTCAAGTTGAATATGCTAAAATAGTTGGGAGTGTGATGCTCCTAATGAACAACATACACCTACTCAGTCTGATATTGCTTATGCAGTTAGTAGACTTAGTCGGTACACCCATAATCCTAATAGGGACAAGTAGGATGCGCTTAGGCTTATTTTAAGGTACCTAAAGGGAAACATTGATTAGGGTCCGCATTTTGTTGGATTTCATGTTGTTTTAGAAGGATTTTATGATGCAAACTGGGTATATGATAATGATGATGTAAGTTCTACTAGTGGATATGTTTTTACATTATTAAGTGGAGCTGCAATATCATAGAAGTCTATAAAGCATACTTGTATTGCCAAGCTAGCTGGGCAAGAGGCTGAGTGGCTGAGAAATCTTTTGGCAAACATCCCTTTATGGGGGCAAATTGCTCCACTAGTTTCTCTACATTATGACTCACAGGCCGTGATCAGTGTTGCCAAAAATAATTCTTACAATGGCAAAAATAGGCATACCAAATTAGGCATGAGGTTGTGAGAACCCTGACTATGGGTGGGGTACTCACTATGGAGTATGTGAAGTCTGAGAGGAACCTAGAAAATCTATTAACTAAAGGACTAAATTCAAGACTAATCCTTGATACGTCGAGGGGAATGGGGCTAAAGCCCATTCAATGATGAATTCATAATTGATACTGAACCTTGTTAAATGCAAGGTACATTGGACTAACGAAGCTATGGATAGACTCATGTTATGTAAATTATCCCATTTCTATGATTTGTACAAGTTGAGGTTGAGCTAATGCTATTAATGAGTCAATGGCCCAAGTAATGGGTGGTCCTATGAGAAGCACTTAATGGATTCACCTACATGAGTGTGAAGGATTGACCACCTTCTATCAATGATCGAACAATATTTTTGGAGCCCTTGTGAGTGTCCAAAGATAAGTGGGCCATATTTTGTTCTTGATTATCGCTGAACGCGTTACGTATTTTGGTGAGATATGTGTTTTTGAGATTTATTTCTTTGAAAGTGTTCAAGATTTGTTCACCCGTTTGATAGAAAATTGCTCACTTTCACTATATATAGGTTCAATCGCAAGGCACCAATGCTTAAGTATCAAACCATTTGAAATGCTCAGATCAAATTCTTGTTCCTTTTTTGGATTTGTGGGAGATTGTTAGAAATACAAAGGTTATGATCATTTTTGTTTGAAAAGTATGAATTTAATTTATTTCTTCTTTTTCATTTGTCCACATTGAAACTATATCCACGTTTTATCACATTCAATTCATATATGTGGGTATCCTTTTGTTCCAAATCGGAAATCTTACAATAATGCATCATGCTTATATATGTGGATTTACTTGATAGTATTTAAATAGCTAAGAATGCCCCCTCCCCCCGCACATCGTTGTTGCCGTCCATCCCGCTCGTGTTCTTGGAACATGCGTGGTGTGGTGGGACTACTGTTTTGGATTCGGGTCATTTCTTTTTTGATAGTCACAACGTTTTGAATTCCTTGTGGCCGTTGATGTTTATTGCATAACTTAATTATTGTAACTGATCTCCTTGATTCTTGCCCATGATCCTTGATTATATGATTTTATATGTGTTTTATTTTGCATGGTTTTATTATGCTAATTGTGCTCTTAGGAGCCATATGCATTTTGCCGCTAACAAATTCATTTGAAGCATTTTTTGTTTTTTTTTCCTCCATATTTTTTACATTGTTTGGATAAAATATGATCTAAATGGGTTGAAAACCATCAAAGTAGGCCAAGCTAGGAACCAAATTAGCAACGGGAAGTCATTGTGAGTGTTGGAGAGGTTTTGGTGATAATTGGAGAAGGATTGACTCTAAGTTGTTGATTTAGTTCGAAGAATTTTGACCACCACTTTACTATTTTAAATATAACTTTAGTTACATACATCGCATTGATGCAATTCTGGCGACATTGGAAACTAAATTCAAAGATTTTTCCAACGGTATCACTACAAGATTCCGTGTTTTTAACATCCGCCAATGGCGAACGTTAAATTAGCGGATTGCGGACGCTAATTAGATTAGCGTCCGCCAACGGACGTTAAACCATTGTCGGAAATTTTTTAGTCGTTAAATACTTAATTAACGTCCGCTTGGCGGACGTTAAAAATTTAACGTCCGTTTTTTAAAATTAACGTCCGCTTGAACAAACGCCAAATAACGTCAGTGTTGTGGTAGACGATAATTAGCGTCCGCCGCTTAAGGCGGGCGTTAAATATGAGAAAACGGACGTTAATTATATTTCATGAATTTAAAAAAAAAAAAAGAAACCAGCTTTTACGCTGGTTTCAATTTGTGCATTAATTTGCATTTTTTTTTTGTAAGTATACTTGGAGATTTTTTTGTGTGGAATTCTTCTAGATAAATTGCAATTATAAAATACAAATCAAACATCATATTATTTTTATAAACACAATTAAAACAACAATCAAATACAACATTTTCAATTTTATAAATCTAACTAAATCAAATACACTTAAACCTCAAGAAAATATGATAAACCTAAAATAAAATACACCCTAAAAAGATACAACCAACCACTAATAAATGTGAAAGAAAAAAAAAGCAAAAGATTTATGGAAAGAAAAAATAGATTTCCATTCTTGAGCTAATCTTCAAAAACTCAACCTGCAACCAAAAATAATAATAAATAATAAATGAGATTCATTCATATATTTCCAAACCCAAATCAGCCCAAAAAAACTAGATCAGATGAACAGATCTTATACCCCCAATAATTAAGACCAAAGAACATATCTTATACCTCCAAAAAAAATCAGGAAAAAATGATAGATGAATAAAATTTCTCGAAAATCAAACAACATTAAAAAAAACAGAAAGTAAAAAAATTAGAAACTGCAACAAAAAAGAAAATAAACGAAAATCAAAAGATAAAAATATGGAATATTATGAACAAAAAAAAAAAAAACCCGAAAACTTGAGTGTGATTTTCAACAACCAGAAAAGGGGAAAAAAATAGTTTTTGAGATCTAAAACTTTGAAGCAAAAAAAAAAAAAAAAATTTGAAATATAACCCAAAATTTTTTAGATCTAAAACTTTGAAGCAAAATAAAAATTGGGAAACAAACCCGTAAACAAAAAAAATGAAAAAAAACCCAAATATTTCGAACAAAGCCTATTTTGCTTAAATTACTAGGGTGTTTGTTCAAACAAATTACAAGCAAATAATATATTCAATAATTTCGAACAAATGAACCTAAAAACTGCTCACAAAATTCAAGCAAAATAATTAAGTCACAAAGCTTACCTTCAATGGATGAGAACGACGAACAACAAACGAAGGTGGTAGATTGAATTTTGGGGTCTTTTTTTAAGAGATTTTGAACAAATCTACCCAAATTTCGAATAAAATTTCAAAAAAAAAGTTGAATTTTGAGGAAATGATAGAGGTGAAAGAAAATTTGAAGGTGTGTTTGAAGAGATAATTCAAGAGAGGTGGGAGAATGAGTTGAAGAGAAATGAGTTGAGGAGAGAGAATGGGGAGGAGGCAAAAAGAAAAAAGTTGTAATATGAGGAAATGAAGAGAGGCGTAGGGTTCATTAGGTTAAAAAAAAAGGTCAGAATTTTAACGTCCTCCTAGGACGGACGTTAACTATTAAAAGGCGGACGTTAAATTTGACGACCTAAATTTCAAAATCCCGTGTTTTTAACGTCTACCTCAGACGGACGCTACTTTTTAAAAAACAGACGCTAAGTTGAATTTTAAATTATAAACTTTGTCATCCATAAAGCGTCCGTTGTGGCGGACGTTAATAAAATAGGCGGACGTTAAAATTTATTTAACGTCGGTTTTCTTGGAGGACGTTAAATAGCGGACGGCAGAAACACGGAATGTGTAGTGTATGTCACACGTCCAATACTGACTTGAAATGAAGAAGTTACGACTGTTTGAAGTTACTGGTCATATTTGGGTTCGAGAAACCGTGTGGGCCTTATTAATTAGAAAACGTGTAGAACTTAGGTTTTTACTAATTACTATAAATACACTTTTGTAATCACATGTAAATGTCTTTGGACCATTCTTTATTTTCTTATTTTATTTTGGAAAATTTGATGGGAATAATCCCAACTTTCACACGTCTGCTCATTTTGGTCCCTACTTTTGATTAACTCAGTATAATCCAAAGCTGCACAACATCTTCTCAATTTGGTCTCAATGCTATTTTTGACTTGCTGTATCAAGTAACTTAAGGTAAACTAGGGACCAAAATGAGCAGACGTGTGAAAGTTGGACCAAATTGAGAAGATGTTGTGCAACTTTGGATTATATTGAGTTAATCCAAAGTAGGGACCAAAATGAGCAAACGTGTGAAAGTTGGGATTATTCCCATCAAATTTTCCTTTTATTTTTAGGGTTTAAACATTTTTTTTCTTTTCTTTCCTTTTAGCTTTTATTAATTACTTTCTTGGATATTTAATTCAAGATTTGTTCTTTTCATCTTCAATTCACTAAATTCTTCTTCTCTTTCCTTTTTTTTCATATTTAATTTAATTATTATGTATTTTCTTTTATTCTTTATTATTATATCTGATTAGATCTCCTTCTCTCCATGGTTTGGGTGATTTATGATTAGTTTAATATGTCGATTGAATTTCAGTGTTCTTTAATTCTTGAATTGCTTTTAACTTCCTAAAATCTAATCTTTATCATATAAATTTGAGTAAATATCGAGTCGGTAGCCGAGAGGTGAAAACTCCGTATAGACTTAAGATTTTAGACGGAATTAATCTAGTAAATTGCGAGAGCCTACTAGATTATTAAATATGTAGATGTAATAAATTACGAGATCATGCTAGATTTAAGTTAAAACTTATATTTGAATTATTGAACAATGGTCTTTAATCAATTTAGGATTTTAATCATAGTGAACCTAAATCTTAGGCCTCTAAAGTTTTGTTTTTTATTAGTTTTTTTTCTTGTTTTGTTTTCTTTAGTTTCATTACCTTTCCCTCCTAGGTCAATTTACATAGTTTTTGAACTTTTTTAAAGTAAGAGAAAATATGTACTTGTGGATTCAACTCTACTTTCCTATCTACATTAGTTAGAGTTGCTAGGTTATTTTTGATAGGTTAGCAACAACCTCATCAATGATGGACTATATGTCTATCTCTTTAATACAACAATTTGTACGTTTTCGTGTTCACACTTCCTTTCTGATGGGCACGAATTAGGCTCTCTATATATTGCATACAATCTGATTTGTTCAGATATGATACACCTAAAGAAAAGCCACTGCTTCCTTCTTCCTTCTTCCTTCTTTGTGTTTTCGAGTTCTGAGCATAGAACCGATTTCCAAACTTCTTTTCTCGTGGGCATGAATTAGGGAATGATGTGTAAAATCATCGCGGATAAACACCACTGTTCGATTGCACTGTGTCGAGGTGAAATTTGTTTCTAAGACAATGAACTTTATCACGTCACTGCCTTTTTTCTCCTCCAAATTTCGATATCCAAATTTGATTTTACATTACCATTTATTACAACTTTCACTTTTGACATTTAGATCCCGTTCTTATGAAATAAGTAAAACTGAATTGAACTGAAATGAACCGCAATAATGACCTATGTACTTGAGGAAATTACTTAGGTAGCCCTCCAGACTAGTGACCTAGTTTTTAAGCCATCGATTTCCAATCTACTTTTATATTTTTGTTTAAAATTCCTCTATCGGAAACGATAATTTCTATCTTGGACGAGTTTGAGATACGAGTTCATAACTCATATAGTAATCAACCAAATAATAGGTATAGATTTTTGACCGATCTACAAGGCTAAGCACACTTTTTAGTTATCTTATTATTCATTCATAGTCAATAACAAAATCTGAATGAGTAAAAGCCAAAGTCTCACATCATAATAAGATATGTCAACCCTCTAACAACACAACAAACTCGTGAAAGTAGCATATGCAACACACAGCGACAAAACTAAAGCCTTATTTAGCAATTGGTTGTTGGCTGGTTTAATTGACTAGTTTGACTTGCTCAAAGAATTGACTTTTTAAATTGGTTGTTTAAACTAGATGTTTGATAAAGTGTTTGGTAAAATGAATTGTGGCTACTAGCTGTTTATTAAAGAGTTTGTTAGCCAACAAGCCAACAAGCCAACCAAAAAAGCCGATCCATGCAGTTTTTTCATTTTTGGCTTAAAAACCTGTTTTTCAACCAAAAAAAAGCTAATAACTAAAAAAAAAAATTTGACTGTTTGACTATATTGAAAAGTCAATAACCAACAAAAAGATGTTTCACAAACACCCCTAAGAAATTACTATAAACTCCCTTATGAAATAAGCATGTCTATGGGCTATGGCCACGAGAATATGCGACATGCTCAAACACATTTAATAACAATAACGTCAACAATCAACACCCCTTTTATAAAACCGTCAATTATTTTATTTTATTTTTTTTGGTGCAAAAAACCGTCAATTGTTACATCAGTAATACTTGTATTAGAATGATTTTCAATTTTTTATATCCATTTTCTATCCTATGATTACCACACCTAATTCAGAATTAATATAGATAGCTATAAAAAAAATTCTCTTAAGATATCCTCAACCACTGATTTATAAAATAGACTATTATTTTCTTGTAAGAAATGGAGATGATAGATATTGACTCGTAATATTCAGTAAACAATTACAAAGGCTCTGATCTAGTCTGATCTGATCTAATCTGATCTGATCTGATTTGAGTTTTCTGATTTGATTTATATTTATATTTATATTTTTATTAGGGACAAAAATTTAATGAGCCCAAAGCCTCAAGCTCATTTCATCTCTTCAGTATTTTACTTTTCATTCTTTTCAAACCCTTCATTCAATCTGACTCCAAAACCGTCACCGAAAAAGTCGACAGAATAATCACCGCCGGAAAAGTCATTCCGAAAACCGTCGTCGGACAAGTCGTCCCGAAAAGTGTCGCCGAAAAACGCGACCTGAAAATCGTCGCCGGAAAAGTCGGCCAAATAATAACAGCCAGAAAAAGTCAGTCCGAAAACCGTCGTCGGAAAAGTCGTCCTGAAAATCGTCGCCGAAAAACTCGGCTTGAAAATCGTCGCCGAAAAAGTCGGTCGAATAATCACCGTCGGAAAAGTCAATCGAATAATCATCGCCGGAAAAGTCATTCCGAAAACCGTCGTCGGAAAAGTCGTTCCGAAAATTGTCGCCGGAAAAGTCGGCCGAATAATCAACGCTAAAAAAGTCAGTCCGAAATCCGTCATCGAAAAATTTCGAGAGGAAAAACAATGCTTTAAATAATAATAATAATAATAATAATAATAATAATAATAATAATAATAATAATAATAATAATAATATAGAGTAATAATGTCTGATCTGATCTGATCTGATTTGATTACTGTAGCTTTTAAGTCCAAAAGAACAGGGCCAAAGTTGAGATTGTAAATAATATGTGCTACCTCTAAACTTATCAAATTGATAAATACAATAAGATGGACAATATGATTAATATAGTTGTTCGAAATATAGAGTGATGATACCAACGATGTCTTGGTCTAGTGGTACCAGGGGCTAGACTTGGTAGGGAGAACCACGGTTCGATCCCCCAAAAGCACGTTGGGAGGAGTTTAAAACCTTAACCCCGGGACGCGCTCCGAATCCGGATTAGCCCAAAAGGGTGAACCAGGTGGGTACACCAAAAAAAATATATATATAGAGTGATGATTGAAAATTAAATTGATATATATTTTTTTGGTGTTTTTGAAAATTAAATTGATAATTTTTTGGTGGTTTTGAAATTTAAATTGATGCATTAGGAAGTTGATTGAATGAAGTTTTTTTAATAAAAAAATTTGAATAAATAGGTAATAAATCTTGACAAATATTCAAATAAAAAGTGAAGATTTTATAAAATATTTTTTTGAACAGGAAAGGATTCCATTTCAGAACTTATAAGAACACCATTTCAGGAAATGGGAAGAATAAACCGAAATTGAGCGAGTATAATATTAATCATATATCTAAATTCATTATCAGTAAATAAAATTTTATGGGAATTTTTCTAGTAATATAATTAGGCTATATTTTTTTGGGCTTATTTTCAGTTTAGTTAGTGTTCTTTTACATTTGCTATTATTATCATTATTGATGTTCAACATTATATATACTTTTCTCACTTCTCGTCTACCGTCTACTGACTTGCAGGTTAAGCTTCTAGGACATACTGGTAATGTTGGTTCTAATTGAGCGTTTAGGGATATACTTATTCTTTTTAGAATTGTGGAGTTTGACATTCGGAGTAATTCTGGTGAGGTCACTGCCCCAAAACCTATGAAAAAATTTTGCAGACATATATTTCACAAAAATTATTGCATTGCATAATCCACATTTTCTTTACCTCCTCAACAATTACCTTTGTGGAAGTCACAACAAGGAGACCAAGCGTAGGCTTGGCTTCGAGCGGTCCCTATTTCAGGGTTGGCTCAAATGATGAATGCTACGACTTACCACTATATGTTGTGTTATTAATTAGTTCGGTGTTCTCTTGTACTTTATTTCGACGTCATGTTCTACTTCTTCGTGGTTTTTTTTCTGGGGAAATGTTTGGTGATCATGTGATGTCGTCGTATGCTGGTATCTTGGATATTAAACATCAACATAATGTTGTTCAATATGCACTTGTTGATTTTTGTTATTGTTTCGGAATTTCAGCAAGAAAGGAGGTTAATTGCGATTGTAATGTCTTGAGGGAATGATAGACCCCTCAGACTTGTTGATGATGTATTATTTTATTTTTGGGATCGGGGTCACGATATTTGTGTTGACTTGACACTGTTATCTTCTTGATGCAATGTAATACCCTGGAAATTCCCTACTTGAAAATACTTAAATATTCGAAAATCTGATAAGGAAAATAACTTCAAAGAGAAAATCCAAGATATTACCGCCATCGTGTTCAAACGACTACGGCAGTTTTCAAAGTTACACAGCGGAAGAATTTTCGTAATATTGCATTTTCAAAAACTGATCAAGTATATAAACCCTGACCTTTACTAAGATAATCAAATAAAAGTATTAGGTGTCAAATCAAAGTTACTATCTAATACAAATTGGAACCTTAGTAGGCCCGATAAAACCAAAGAATTATATCAGTCACAAAATAAAATAATAATTCTAAGCGATAGTTCATGTTAGTTAGCATCTGCTAACCGAATTATTGAAATTACTAAAACAAGTAGCTACTCTCCACTCTTTCCCGTTAATGCATCATGCCCCACCTGTAGCTTACCTTTATTTCTTCCCTACTACTCACCATTGAAAATGGGTCATCGTAGGGCCGAGATAAGGTCAAGGCCAAATGCACACACAAACACACAGTCAGCAAATAGCTGAGTACGCATATAACAGAGCAAGAAATAATGAAATAATAAATGAATAGATAAATAAACAACTCGTTGCAACTAAACTATGACTATGGACTTCATGATTAGACTGATGAAAGATAGTGATCAGATTATACAGTTGTAGAATGTAGATTAATTCATTATTTATTAGAAGATTGGATTCACATCGAACGGGCTCCCAAAAACAAAATAGAAAGAAAGTTGCCTACCATGGCTGCCACCTGGCCACGCACTCGGTTGTGATCCGAGCGGAATATCCACCATAAGGTGGGAGAAAGATAAAATGTAAAGAAAGTTGCCTACCACGGCTGCCACCTGGCCACGCACTCGGTTGCGATCCGAGCGGAACATCTACCATAAGGTGGTTGGGATCCCAAAATAAAATAGAAGAAGAAAGAGAAAAAAGAAGAAAAATAAAACAAGAGCGAACGACGTCTCGTACCTCTTGATAGGAGCATAAGCTCCCCCCATTGTTCATACTCAAGGTATATACGTTCCAAGAGTTTTGGTGTGAATCTCGTTTCACTTTACATGATTTACAGTGTTATTAAGAGAAGTCAGGTTTAATTTAATTTTCCCTAAAAACTACAACACAAGCCATCACACTTGAAATCACACCATTGCAGGTTTATTTATATTTTCATTTAGCGATCACATAATTACTAAGTCCTTTAATGCCCATGGCCCCACAAAATGGTGGTAAAATAATATTGATACCTACTGGCCCCACATTACGTGGTATAAAGGTTCATAATTGAACTCATATTCCAAACTGTGATAAAATATTCAATCCAGGACAACATGCTCTGATAATATATATAATTTCCTTCTTCCACAATCATAGATATAACATATAACCAGTCATCACAGTTTAAATCATGCCCTAGACATGCTACTACAAGCAAACAATTTCCTGAGTACATACGTACCTGGTATAATAGATCCTACTAGCCACAGTTACATGAATTCACGAAATTCAAAATCTCCTACAACCAAATAGGGAACTAATTAATTTTCCCGGATACAACATTCATCTAAGCATAATTATTACAAGATTTCCAGCTCCTATAAAATTATAAAAAATTATACTTGTGTGCCCTCTACTTAAAATACCCAACAACCGTTTAGGCAGATAGCTAAAATAACATTTTAAGCGTGTTAGATAAAATTTCATAATACCAAAACATTCCCTAAAGGTTGTAATGTATATTTTCTTTTTATAAAACACTACAATTAACCTAACGCAAGATTTAAACATGATCCAACACCAAAATATATATATTGTTATTTTATTTTAATTTAATTTTAAATTATTTTTTTCCCCTCTTCACTCGTCAGACCCACGTGAAGAGTTTAAACTTTTATATTTTTTTTTATTTTTTTATTTTTTTTTATTTTTTTTCCTTTTCTTTTTCCCTTTTCTTTTTCTTTTCCCCTTTTCCTCTTCTTCCTCCTTCGAGCACTTCTGTCATTTCAATGGCTTCAAATAATTTTTTTTTTTATTTTTAAAATCAATTCCTAACACTCCATATAGAATCAGAATCCCAAATTATACACTAATATATGTACCCCTCTAAGGTTTAAAGTCCAAATAATATCTAAATTATGCATAAAAGAAATCCAAAATACAACCCAATTGATTCAACAATAAAATCAGAATCTATGTCTACAAAATTTAGACTAAAATCATTCAAGAATCATTATGCTAAATGATATTAAATATGAATAGATTTTAGAACAAAGAAAAAAAAAAAAAGAAAAGTTTTTTTTTTCTTTTTACCTTGAAGTTCGACGGAAGGGAGGGAGAGAAAAGGAGAGTGTTGTTTTGTTTTTCCTTTTGACAATTTTTTTTTTAGGGTTTAAAAGAACTCCAGGGTTATATAAAAGAGCTGTTGTAAATTTTTCCTACGGGCCAGCAACCACTCAAAAAAAATCCCTTTTCTTTTTTAAACAAACCGGCCCCTAAACAATAAAAAAATATATATATATATATAATTTTTTTTTCCGACTACAAGATAAAACGATATTAATTGAAATTAAAAATAAATCGGAATACATATACATACGTATGTATGTATATGTTATAAAATTCATCACTTTCGTATGCTTACATATTATGGCATAAAATATAAAAATAAATATATTTATTTATACGCTAAAATCCGGGTTATTACATGCAATATGAGTTGTCTGACTTTGTTTAACAAGTGACTAAGGCAACTTATCGAAAGTGGGTCAAGTATGAAGCTAATTGTCTTGCAATTGGGTATGGTTCGCTTTCTTTCTCCTTTTCTTCACTTGGGGAACTTGATAAGGAGATTGTTGCATCGCTAAAGTGCGTTAAGAAGTTTTTGAAGACTTAGGACATTAGAGCACGTGTTGTTGCTCAATCTTCAATAGGATATGTTTTGCTATAGCTAGAGGAGTATGGGTCCTGATTGTATCTCGGCCCTTCACAATTTTTTTTAAAAGTTGTGTGATTATATCTATTTTTATGTATAATAATAATGACAACAATAACAACATTAAAAATTGAACTTAACATAATTGAACTAAATTAAATTGAACAGAACTGAATAGACCTGGAATAACTGGAACAAAAAATTTAAAAATTAAGTCCAAAAACTAGTATCGAAGAATCTTTTCTCTCTCTTTTTATTGTGGGTAAACATTTTTCTAAAACCTACTACACACAAGTCTACACTTTATTCCTTTACTTTAAAATCCCATTCATCTTCATTATTTTATTTATTTCTCTCATACCTAGCTAAAAATTCAATTATTCTAAAATTTACTCTAACATCATAATTTTATAATTTTTTTTAAATATATAAGGTTACAAATTTATTAGCTAATTGGCCCCACCTACACCACTCCTTCACTAATTTTAGAGTTTCTCTTTGTTCAATACTTATCTATCTCATTTTATTACTTTTATTATTTTGAGTTTTTTTTTTAATTAAAAATTAAAGAATCTTCTACTCTCTTTTTTAATCAATTCGTTAAATTAATAGTTGCACAATTCCAAATATAATTTGAAATGGTATAAAGGGGTATAAAATAGAAAGAAGCCAAATAAACACATAAATAGAACATAGAGTTATTCATAGTACTCAAAAAAAATAAAATTATATTTATTCAATATCTATTTTAAAAATACTGTACTAAGCTAGTACCCCCTCCGCCCCCTTTTGTTTGCAACATTTACTTTTTCACACCTCCCAACACACAACTTTAAATAAAAATATCTTTAAATACATATAATAAAAATTTATAAAAATTATAAATTAAAAAAGTACATATCGAGCCGAATCAAACGAGATCCCATTTGACTATATTTTTTCTTATGTGCATAAAATTAGAGAGAGTCAAAGTTGGTCAATGAACAGTGACAAAATTGTACTTGTTGCAAAAATAGGGGGACGGAGGGAGTATGTATCTAATATGTAGTGGAATATTCCATACTAGTTATAAGACCATCCTTAACAATAAACAAAAAAAAAGTTCATCCCATTTCTCACTCCTCCAACTCATCACTATTCATCCTTACAATCAACTTTCATTTTCACCTCTTAACAATAACCAAAAAAAAAGTTTATCATGATTTTCTCTCCTACTTTTTCATACCCCACCCCATCATTTTTTCTCTCCTACTTATTTTTCCATACATTTTCACTCTAACCCATCTCAATACATAACTATGATTAATTTTATTAATATAAATTAATGCATAATTTAATTTTGATTCATTACTAACACACGTTGAACAAATTGTAGTACATGATACATCAAATTAAACGAAAAAAATCTGAAAAGAGAATTTAATTAATACAAGGTACAAAAGCAAACGTCAAGTAATACAAAACTTTTAATTTATGTTTGGCCCGAATTTAGCCCAAATATGTTCGATTAAATCGTTTTTTAAAGCTAGGTGGGTCTGTTGATCTTGTATACTTACTCTGTTTTGCAAGTAAAGGTTAATATCTAAGATACGATTTCTATGATATTGAAAGGGCTCATCTTCTTGACTTCCTTCTACGCGAGAACGAGTACATGAATTCCCTTCGGCATTAAACTCATTAACATCGGTGTAGTTTTCATACGTATGTCGTTCATCCTCCACTATCATGTTATGCATTATGATGCATGCTGACATAATATTATGAAGCATGTTCGGATCCCATGCAAGTGAAGGCCTAAGAATAATGGCAAAACAAGCCTGCAACACTCCGAAAACTCGTTCCACATCTTTTCGAGCTGCCTCTTGGTGAGTAGCAAAGAGTGTATGTTTATGTGTCTGGGGACTGGTTATGGACTTCACAAAAGTAGAACATTTGGGATAAATCCCATCAGTGACGTAATATGCTTTATGATAGTGATGGGGTTTTTTCTTTTTGTGGTGAAGAATGTGGTGGAGATTTGGACTTTGGTGGTGAAGGTGGAGGAGGAGTTTTGGCTTTTGAGGGTGATGGTGATTTCTGTGGAGGTGAAGAAATAGTAGGCTGTGGAGAGGGTTGTTTAGGTGATGGAGAGGGTGATTTCTTTGATGTGGAGGGTGATGGCTTAGATGGGGATGGAGTTCTCTGAGGTTGAGGTGGTGGAGATTTTGGTGAAGATGGTGGTGGTGATTTAGGGCTTGTTGGTGGATCAGTTTTCTCTTTAGGCTTACATGCATCCTTCGATTCCAGACATTTGTCTGGAGCAACCACTGTCCAAATACCAATATGGCTTTCCTTTCACTTGTACCTGCACAAACA
Source organism: Salicornia ramosissima (assembly GCA_951394345.1). NCBI lineage: Eukaryota > Viridiplantae > Streptophyta > Magnoliopsida > Caryophyllales > Amaranthaceae > Salicornia > Salicornia ramosissima. The sequence goes on along the minus strand of OX596235.1, from coordinate 49,251,659 downwards.
AATTAAAGGTTAGTTTTAGGAACCCAGACCAGCTTGGGTTCCTTGTTCTTTGAAACATTCTCAATCTTGACCTTCCTAACCCACACTTGTTGGGTGTAGGTTTTGTTCTTCTTGCCATGCTTCTTTTTGGTGAAACATTTGTTAGTAACATGACCACTTTTACCACAGTAGGTACAAACATACATATCTTTTGTAACGACCCGGAATTTTGGGCCAGAAAATTTCGCAGTTATTAATGATATGTCTTAATTCTAAGTCCAAAAGGCCCATTATTTTTGGACTGTTTTATCTTATTTTCTATCCTTTGCTCTAAATTGGGCCAATGACCCAATTCCCTTCCTCTTGTTATCATGGCCGGTTCTCTCTTTTAAATTGGGCCAACATTGATTTTTATTTGATTAATTAATATTAATTATAATTTTTGATAATTAATTAATTAAATTATCTATTTCTAATTTAACCTAGTCCAATGTTGTTCTAACAAACTACCTAACATTTCCCTTATTCCTCCCAAGTACACGGCCCTCTTATGTTATTTTGGGTCAAATCAATTTCTTTGATTTAATTAATTAACATTAATTATAATTTTAGATAATTAAATTAATTAATTAATTAATTATTTTTAACCATTCAAATGTTGTTGTAACAACATAACTACTTCCCTTGTTCTATTCAATTCTCACGCCCCCCCCCCCCTCTAAAATTTAGAGTTTGTTTTCCTTTTTGTCATTTCTTCTTTAAATAGGACTAATCTCCTAATTTGAGTCCTATTTTGCAATTGTTCCCAAGAAAACCCTAAAATTATTTCTTCCTCTCTTTTCTCTCAAAAAAAAAAAAGTCGAATGACATGAAAATTCACCTAAGTGAATTAATCTTTGTGTTTTGGAATTAATTAAGTGAATTAAGGTAACTTTGCTTTTCTATTTAATTAAAGGGTAGCAAATCATATAGTTAATTAGGATGTATCATGAAAATTGTAGGTTTTATGTATGATTTGGTTCGAAAATTTCGAGTGACATGAAGATATGTTTCTTGATTTATTTTGCGTATTTTCTTGATATGTTATGCAATCAATATAAATCTTTAACTGTTTTAGGTATATTTAAATATATATTTAATTATGAAATTTCGATTTGTTCCTGGAAAAATTGATTATGCTAATGCCGTGAATATCTTGATGAAGTGAGTTGTTTTTCTTTGAATCATGATTAGTCAATGAATTGCTTAATTGATATTGATGATGATTGTGGCGTATGACCCCTGGTAGTATATATAAAGCCTAAACCTTGTTAATCAAATGCATGATAATGATGATACGCATGAACATTTGATCTTGTTTCTTTTAATCTAATCTTGTTATTTGTTGCTAAAGTTATGATTTTTATGTATCTAATTAGTTATTCTATTTAATTCTTGTTGATTGAATTTACATAAAATAATTGAATAACTTTTGGTTAAAACTCATAAAAATGTCGAGTGAGTTGAAAACAAGAAAATAGAATTTTGATGATAATTTTGGTAATTTTTAGTAATTAATTAATTAATTAAAATAATTTAAGGAATAGTTAATTAATTAATTATTAAAACCGTGTGGAATTAAAAGAAATAGTCAAATTTTAGTTAATTTTGGATCATTATTAATCTAAGGAATAATTAATAATAAAAGTTTCGGATAAAATAATTATCAGGGATAAGTTGTAAAGTGAAGGGGGTAGGAAACAATATTAATAATATTACCTCTAGTATTTCGGCCCTTAACAATAATATTAATAATATTTTACAAGTTAATATTAGTAATAATATTAAGGTTAGTATCCGAAAGGATAGGTTATAAGTATATGATATATATATTAGGGATAGTATATTATAAGGTTTAAAGATGCATAAGATATTACTAGGGATAAGAAAGGAAACAGAGTAATAGCTATACATGATATGTCTCGGTCTCTGGCTAGGAAAGACTTGGTATTTAAGGTGGCCGATACACGTGCCGCACCTCTCTTTCCTGGGACTCCGAACATTTTCATTTCCTATTACGGTCACCTAGTATTTCCCGATATATGATATGATTTAATTAAATGAAGATATAAGATACAATAAGGACGCCCACCTAATGACTCGAGTAGTTAGACTGGGTTAAGTCGAGGCCACTGCTCAAATGGGACGAACGCACCTGATGACCCGAGTAGTCAGGCTAAGTTCCCCCGAGCAGTTCTGGGTCTTAGGATATGTAGTCGTCTAGTAGTGGTACACGAGCCACTATTAGGAGTTATGGCCATAGCTTAGGCTTAGTGGTGACCACGGATCCACTGTGGGTGAGTACACGAGCTCCCCCGGCATGTTCTAGGAAAGTTGTGGTGAAACACGAGATCCACAACGAGTTATAGTGACCGGTCCAACAAACGATACGATTTGATACGATTGATTGATAAAGATGATACGGAATCCGACGTATAATACGTTATGGATACGAATAAATGACATGATTTGATACGATTGATTGATAATGATGATACGGAATCCGACGTATAACACGTTATGGATACGAATGAACGATATGATTAAGAAATGATTATGATAAGATAAGATGATAAGATTTATATATTATATGGAAAGTTATATTATAAGGAAGATTTGGATTATATATTTACGTTGGGTTATGACATAAGATATAAGGTAAGGTATAAGTTATAACTTAAGGAATATGGGATAATATAACTTATGATGGTATTAAACTTTAAGTATATGATTTATGTATGATTTAAGACTTCCGCTGTATTACTCTGTGAATCGTATGAATAAATGTATATAAGTGTATGTATGGGTATGAATTGATGTGAGTATTTTTATACGTATTTCTAACCGTATAATGCAGGGTTGATTGTACGTACAATATACGTATTCTAACCGTATTTTCTGCAGGCGTATTTATACGTATTTTGTACGTATACGTATACATGTTTGTACGTATTTTTATACGTATTTTGTACATTTCTGTGTAAAGCATGTATTAAGTTCTTTATAGTTTTTATGTGAATTTCTATGATATTATATGTTTGGTGGTCCCTCGATTAAATGGGACAGCCTAGTTACTCGCCACTGACGGTGGACCCCCCCCTCAGTTTCAGGAGAAGATGCTGCAGATTAACGGGCTTCGATGGATGGGGTTTGAGTGGCTGAGGACTTAGTCTAAGTAAACCTTAGTTACTTAGTTTATTTTACGATCCCAGCATGTTGGGACAGTTTTTAACACTACTTATGTAATATTGAATATTGATTATATTGGACAATTAGTAGTTGGTCTAATAAAGTTACCCTTTTCATTCAAATAATTTAATTTAATGTTTAAGTTAAGTTGGTAATGATCCGTTTGTCGATTTCCCTTCGTCAATCGACACGTCTAAAAAGTCGGGTCGTTACATCTTTGGCAAATATATACTTGCCTTTCTTGAATTCATCCAACCATGTGTTGTCTCTGCCTAGAACAGTTGTAGAACTAGATCCAGAATACCCTAAACCGAATCTTTGAGAATTTCCCGGTTGGGATGTGAAGATGTTTAGGGTTTTCTGAGCATCTAACATTTTGTTTAATTGGTTCATACAAGCTGTTAGCTCATTCTCCTTGTTTTCAAGCCTCTTTAGTTGAACTTCATTTTGTTTTTCAAATGATTTTAGATCAAGTCTAGTTTTCTGAAGTTCATCTTGTAGTCTTGAAACTAGGGAGAGATCTGGTTCATCACTAGTCTTCTTGATGTTTTCTTGTTTTAACAGGATGAGTTCAGCCTCAAGATCACATATCTTAGCTATGCACTCATCATGTAAAACATCCAAAACCTCATCAAAGGCAGTGGGAGAACCAGTCTCTTCAGAAACCTTAAGATCACCATGTTCCTTGTGTGTAAATCTTCAAGTTTTTTAATTAAGTGGTCATATGCAAGTATGACATCAGATTTACTCAAGGTACATGTGTCTTTTAGCAGTTCAAAGTTTGAATTATGTGTAATGAATTTCTTGAGCTCATTAAACCCCTTTTCAATTTTTTCAAAAAGTTCATCCTCTTTAGGGATTGGTTTGGAGTTTAATGTCTCAAGCTCTATTTTTTGCTGATCTGCTGTTATTTCAAGTTCAGATTTTTTTTGTAACGACCCGACTTTTTAAGACTGTCGATTGACGAAGGAAATCGACAAACGAATCATTACTTAAACATAAATGTAACAAAAATAACATATTCTAAATAGATCTTTTATTAATTAAAGGCATAACTACTAGTCTCGTAATCCATGAGTAAACTCTAAGGTACATATTGAAATATTGTTTAATCCCAACAGGCTGGGATAAATACTTAATAAATAGTAAAACATAAATAGACTCCAGGTTCACTAAGTTAATCTCATCACATCTCACAACCCGAACCATACGAGCCCACTTATGCGTCTGCATCATCACCTGAAATGGGGGGGGTCCACCGTCAGTGGCGAGTAACTAGGTTGTCCCGCTTAAATGAGGGACCGCTAACCACATAATAGCATAGAATTGTTCATGAAAACCATACATAACATATAACATTACGTACAGAAATGCATACATGATACGTATAAAAATACGTACAAAAATACGTATACCTTTCGTATGAAAATACCTGCAAAATACGGTTAGAGTACATACAAAATATGTATACAATACAGGCACAAAATACGTTCGCTATACCAATACATATACGTACACATACATACCCGAATACCTACAGCGTACAAATACGTATTCATACTTATACATATACAGACGTACACAGCGGAAGACTTATACTTATCATCTTACACATTTCATTTTATTCTTATCTTACCTTAAACAACTTCATATAATACATAGACTATCATATCTTAGCTAACTTTATATCTTAACATATCATATCATATCATATTTTATCATAACATAACATCTTATCTTAACATATCGTAACATCTTAACTTCTTGGCGGACCGGTCTTTATAGCTCGTTGTGAACCTTTGCGTCCACAACTTTCCTAAAACATGCCGGGGTGAACCTTTGCGTCCCACCCGTAGCCCTCCTTTGCGTGAACTAAGCCTAAGCTATGGCCATAACCCCTAAATAGTGCTCCTTTGCGAGAACCACCTAGACGACTATATATCCTAGAATCAAGAACTGCGCAGATACCGCAGTCTGGCAGTGGCAACGACTTAACCCGATTGATGACCTTTGCGCCATCGCAGGGGCGTCCTATCTTATTAACCCGATTAATGACCTTTGCGTCATCGCAGGGGCGTCCTTAACTTATTATCTTTCTTATACTTGGAAGTACTAGGTGACCGTAATCGGAAATGAAATGTTCGAAATCCCAGGAAAGAGAGGTGCGACACGTATGTTGGCCACCTTAAATACCAAGTCTTTCCTAGCCAGAGATCGAAACAAGTCAATATCCTTTTACTCTGTTTCCTTTCCTTCCCTATTATTATCTTATTATACTTTCCTTCCTATTGTAACTTATCCCTATTGACTTCCTTAATAATGATAATAACAATAAATATAATACTAATTAATCCTCCTCGATATCATCATGTTGTAATTTACCCTTTTGTCATATTATTAAATAATTATAATAATTCCTAAAATTACTTTTTAATAATATTGTAAGTCAAAAATTAAACTAAAATGGATCAAATAAAATATGAGACCACACGACATTTTAGCAACAACAATAATAATTAAATAAATTCATCAGTCATCATATAATTAATTCAATAAATTATATGAAAATACAATTAGCAACATAAATTACTCAAAACATGATAAAATTCCTACTTTTCATATTTTATACCACTCGAAAACTCCATGTCAGCAATCCCGAAAGTTAACACAATTAATTAAATACAATCATCAATAATTAGCGATTTTAACTTAATAATATTAATTAAAAATCATACTTTAAACATTAAAGTTATCAAGAACCAGATCAAAGTCAACACTTTATATACATGATATCACATGGCATTCTGGCATATTCAAATTATCAAGATTACATCCAAGAATTCAATAATAACATGTTTTAATAATTTAATCACAATATTTTACACAATCTGATTTTAAAGAATTAAATTAAGAACCACCGTTAAAAGGTCTCGAATAACCTGGAAATTTTGATGGAAGTTAAATATGGGTTCAAGGTTTAACGTGCATAAATTTCGTTCAAAAATAACGTCCTTTACTATTTTTAAGGAATTTTATAACTAACAAATCAGATTAGGCTGTAATCAGTTTCAGATTTTTCTGCCATAGCAAACGAACTTTAAAAATTACGAAAATTTAACAAAAGTTGTAAAACACTATTAGTGACTTCCACCTAAATTTTCGTAGCCATCTGAATTGATTAAGTATCTTGATAAATTCGTAAACCAAATCTGGACAGTTTTACCGGTTTGAAAGATTAAATTATTATAAGCAAGAAAAGGACGAATTTTGCCACAAAATAAATCTTGATTAATAATCAAACAGTAAGGAAACTCCCACGGTTCATCATGAAATAATAAGATTTGATTAAGAAATAAATTCATACAAATAATTATTAAACAATTAAAGATTTCAAGAAACTACATAAAATGATCAAGAAAATTTCATAATAATTCATCCCATGGTTCGAAATTCTTAACCTTAACATGATACTAATTCCTTTAATTTTCCTAACCGTTTTCATGATTTAACCCTAATTAATTATATGGAAAACTTGTTCCAGATTTAAGAAGGTAAGTCTAGTTACCTTTAATCGCTAAAAATTCCAAGGAAAATTCACCACTTTGGGGAATAAAAATGCTCGGCTATTTTGAGAGAGGAAAGAAGGAAAGAAAGAAAGTTTTTAGGGTTTTTCACAATTGAGTAAAGGATCCAAATACTAGCCTTTACTTAGGTATAAATAGAGAAAGGAAGAAAAACAAAATAAAACCCTAACAACTAAGGGGAGCCGTGAGGGATGAGAAGAAGTAGGGGAAAGAGAGATTTTAGGGGGGACTTGGCAATTAGGTTAGACTAGGTTTTAGAAATTTAAAATAATTATTTAATTTAATTAATAAAATCATTTAATTAATTAAATTAAACCAAAATAAATAACTAATGGCCAAAAGCATGAGAGGGCCGGCCAAAGGGAGAGGAATTGGGTCATAGGCCCAATTTCGAGATAAAAATTAAAACGGTCCAAATAAATGGGCCCTTTGGACTTGGAATAAATAAAATAATATAAATAACCCGCGAAATTTTCTGGCCTTAAATTTCGGGGTATTACATTTTTTCTTTAAGTTCTTCACAAATAAGATCAAGTTTAGCAGATCTAGTACCACATATTTCATAATCTCGAACTGTTTCTTTTAGTTTCTTTTTGTTGTTCTGGTAGGTAGACCCAACACTAATGCATTGATCAATGGTGAATTCAAGATAGTCAAGTAATTCATCTCTATCTAAATTATGCATATTTGCCTTTAAATCATTAAAACATACCTGGCTGTCATCTGAAGTGCTTCCACCAGCCATGAGACAGAAAACCTCTTCTTCTTCCAAACAGACCTCAGACTGGTCTGTGCATGTGAAAGCAGTAAGACAGAGATTTGCTTCTTCTTCATCTTCCTCATTCTCTGATTCTGAGTCTCCCCAAACTGCAACCAACATAGCTCTTTTGAAAACCTTCTTCTCAGCCAAGACTCCAGGATTTCCCTAGGGATTTTTCCATGTTGGACACTCCTTGATTCTGTGCCCCAGTTCACCACATTTAAAGCAACCAGCATTGGAACTGGTTTTCCTGAACTGTCAAGAACTGTTTCTTCCTTTTGCAAACTTACCCTTGGACTTTGTCCTAAGATATTTTTCAAACTTTCTGGCCATAAGACTAATATCATCTTCATCTTCCTCAGATTCCTCTACTTTGAGAACCATCTCCTTGTTTTTTGAACTAGATTCTGCCTTTGAATCTACCAACATCTCATGAGTCATCAAAGAACCAATAAGTTGTTCTAGAGATAGTGTGGTCAGATTCTTTGCTTCTTGTATGGCTGTAACCTTGGGCATCCACTTCCCTGACAAGCTTCTCAACATTTTCCTCACCAACTCTTCACTTGAGAAGGTCTTCCCTAATGACTTAAGTTCATTTACAATGGTCATGAACCTTGTAAACATGTCCTTTATGTTTTCTTCCCTAGTCATCTCAAAGACCTCATACTTTGACATGAGCATGTCAATTTTTGACCTTCTCACTTCAGAGTTGCCTTCATATGCAAGCTCTAGTGTATCCCATATTTCTTTTTCAGAAGAACAAGCTAGAATTCGATTTACCTCACATTCTGCAAGTTGAACAAGTGACATTGCCTTTGCATTCTTCTCTAGCTTCTTGTAATCTTCAATTGTATACTCTTCTTCTGACTTTGGAACAATGAGCCCTTCCTGATTCTTCTTGTGGATGAACGTGGGTCCATTTTTAGCAATCATCCACAATGATAAGATTTTTCATGCAGTTCTTCCACCAGGAGTAGTTAGTGCCATTGAACTTGGGGAGTATGGAACTGTTTGATTCTTGAGTAAACATCTTCTTGCTCCTCTAGGTAGTTAACCTTTTGAGAAGTTAGGCTCTGATACCAATTGTAAGTTCAATGTATACTCAAGAAGGGGGGGGGGGGGTTGAATTGAGTATGTGTGTTTTTTCAATCATTTTCAAAGTTTGTTTATCTTTTTGTGAGAACAACGATAGAACAGTAAATAAAGAGTAGGGACACAAGGATTTAACGAGGTTCGGCTTCTAAACAAGCCTACGTCCTCCACTCTCTCACCAATATTATTAATCAACTCTGAATAATAACAAGGTTACACACTCAATTAAATGCTACAACTCTGTAACACTTAATTCCCCAACTGTTAACTCTAACAGTTCACTCAGTGTTCACAGAACACTCCCCAACCACTTCCCTCTAAGTGAGTCAAATATTACAAACTTAAATCTCCGTAAGTTTTTCTCTTAAAGATGGATATGGAGATAGTTTTTCTCTAAGGATAGTGTAACGACCCGACGTTTTAGCTTGTCGATTTACGAAGGGAAATCGACATTCGGATCATTACTTAATCATATTAACAATATATCAAATGAAATAAATGGAAGAATTGACTTTTATTAAAATAACTCCTAAAAACCATAATAAATCCAATATTCATTATTACATCATAAGTTTGGTAATACTGTCCCAACATGCTGGGATCGTAGAATAAACTAAGTAAATGTTTAAGTAGTTCTGGACAAACTAGAAAACTTAGAATAAAGGCCTAAACTCTCAAGCCCATCCGGCGAAGCCCGCTCTAATCTGCTGTAACATCACCTGAAACTGAGGGGGGGGTCCACCGTCAGTGGCGAGTAACTAGGCTGTCCCATTTAATCGAGGGACCACCAAACACATAATATCATAGAAAATATCATAAAAACTGTAAAAGATTTAATACATGCTTTACACAAAGATACACAAATTCCGTATATACGTACGTATAATAATACGTATAAAAGTACGTATAAAATACGTATACAAATACGTATAAAAATACGTATAAATACCCCTGCAGAAATACGGTTAGAATACGTATGATCTACGTATAATGTACGTACAATCAACCCTGCAAATACGGTTAGAAATACGTACAAAAATACACTCAACATTCATACATACATGCATCCTTACTCGCATACATACATACCCATAAATACAGAAATACACAGCGGAAGACTTAACATACTAAACTTATACCTTATACTATACATCTTAAATTATCCCAATCCTTAACTTATACTTAACCCTTCTTAAATTATATCATTAATAAATCTTAATCATATCTTATCATCATAACTTATCATATTCTTATCATCATGACTTATCATATTCTTATCATATCATATCATATCATCATAAATCATATCTTAATCATATCATATCATGTCTTTCTTATCACATTAGATCATAACATATCTTATCATCTTTTGAAATCATCTTATACTTCATCTTATGATTTCATCTTATCAAATCGTATGATCGTAATATAATATCTTTGTTGGACCGGTCACTAATAACTCGTTATGGATCTCGTGTTTCACCATAACTCCCTAGAACATGCCGGGAGGAGCTCGTGTACTCAATCCCATAGCGGATCCCGTGTTTCACCGCTAAGTCTAAGCTATGGCCATAACTTCCTGGTAGCGACTCGCAGATACGGTTACCAGACGACTACATGTTCTAAGGTCAAACTACTCGGGGGAACTCATGTGTTCGTCCCATTGAGTAGTGGTTCTGACTTAACCCACTAATGACTCGTGTATCATACAGGTGGGTGTCCATATTGTATCTTATATCTTCAATTAATTTAATCGTATCATATATTAGGATAATACTAGGTGACCGTAATAGGAAATGAAATGTTCGGAGTCCCAGGAAAGGGAGGTGCGGCACGTATATTGGCCACCTTAAATACCAAGCCTTTCCTAGCCAGAGACCGAAACATAACATGTATAGCTATTACTCTGTTTCCTTTCTTATCCCTAGTAATATCTTATGCAACTTCAATTCTTATAATATACTATTCTTAAAATATATATATACTTATAATCCTATCCTTTCGGATACTAACCTTAATATTACGTCATATACCAATTTGTAACAATATTCGAAAAATATTTATATTAATAGTACTAATATTATTTCGGTCCTCTTAATAATAATACTAATAATATCTTTTTATCCCTTCACTTTACAACTTATCCCTAATAATTATTTTGTCCATAACTTTTATTATTAATTATTTCCTAAATTAATAATAATTCAAAACTAACCAAAATATAATAAAAATCCTATTTTTCCTACTTTCACCACACTCGACATTTTATATCAATAATAGCCAAAATTATTCAATTAATTTATATGAATTCAATCATCAAGAATTAAATAATTTAACTAATTAATAAACATAAAAATCATATTTTTCGACAACATTCATCAAGATTAACATAAAAATAATATTTTTAACTCTTCTTTTAATTTCTATACACTTGACAATTAGAAGATAATAACAAGATTTAATTTTTAATTCAAGATTTATCAATATAATTCAATACTATCAAGATTCATCATAAAAATCATATTTTTAGTTCCCTTTTAATACTTAGGTCACTCGAAAATTCAAGAATGAATAATAGCACATTTTAATAATTCAATTGCCCTAATTTATACAATCTGATTTTTAAAGAATTAAATTAAAAACGACCATCTAAAGATCTCTAAAAATCTGGAAATTTTTATGGGAGCTAAATATGGGTTCAAGGATTAACGTGCATAAATTTCGTCTAAAAATAACATCTTTTACTATTTTTAAGTGATTTTATAACTAACCAGTCAGATTAGGCTGAATTCGGTTTCAGAATTTTATTCCATATCAAACGATCTTTAAAAATTACGAAAATTTAATACAAGCTGTAAAACATTATCACTGACTTCCATATAAAATTTCGTAGCATTCCGAATTGATTAAGTACACTAATAAATTCGTAAACCTATTCTGGACAGTTTTACCGGTTTGAAAGATTAAATTTTTATAAATAATAAACGGACGAATTTTGCCACGAAATAAATCATGGTTAATAATCAAACAGTAAAACAGATACCATGAAAAATTCATCAAGAAATAACAAGATTTGATTGGTAAATAAATTATACAAGATTATACATAAAATCAAGAAAATACATAAAAATCAATCAAGAAATTCATGCTTCATGCTCGACATGTTCATATGAAAACAATATTAAACTTCCTACAATTTTCATGCTTCAATTCCTAATTAACTATGTGTTTTTCTACCCATAGATTAAAGAGGAGAGCATAGTTACCTGGATTCGCTTAATTAATCCAAGGAAAAACAATGAAGGTTCGACTTTTTGAGGGGATAATAGGAGAGAAAAATGATCTTTAGAGTTTGGAGTTTTAAGTGCTTAAATGCATAATGGCAACACAAGGGACAAGAGTCCTATTTATAGAACAAGATGAAGTGTTGCAAATCCTAAAATAAGGGAAAGTGAGGGCTGGCCATGTGGACTAAGTATAGGGGCCAAGTCATGGGCTTGGTTGAAAAATACTTAAGCCTTCTTAATTGGTAATTAGCATAATTACCCAATTAAACTAGAAATACCCAATAGCCCAAAAAGGAGACTAAAAACCGGCCAAGGGTAGATAAAAGAACAAATTGGGTCCTTGGCCCAATTTGATGAAAAAGAATGGGCTAAAAAGTAAAACAGTCCAAAATTAAATGGGCCTTTTTGGACTTAGAATTAAGACATATCATTAATAACCGCGAAATTTTCTGGCCCAAAATTCCGGGTCGTTACAATAGACTCTCAGAAAATATGACTTGGTTTTCTTTGGAGAGCAAAAGTCTTACTAGGGTTTTTCAAAAGATTGTATTTATAGGCAAAGAAAAAACCGTTCCCTAGAAGTGTGCTTGGAGACTTGCCTAAATTGTGCAAACAAACTCAGCTGACACAAGTGCAAAGGTATCTATTTCAGACCTTTGTCTCCTTCCACTACATGTAGTGGAAATTACACTAGAGTCCAAACAAGTACATTGCAAAGCTGATTTTGTGAATCAATTTGGCAGATTTCCAAAACATAAGTGATCAATATTTTTCAAATAAATTTTCAAAAATAATTTTGAGCACGAAAATTGGTACGGATCACTTAAGTGCACGTGCGTAATACTGAGGTCTGTTCCCACAATGGTCTCTGTACTACAAAGTCTACATCTGGCAAAGAGAACTGTTCCAAGCTTGTTCTTTGTCTGTTCTTAGCTTGTTCTTGGCTTGTTCTCTTTACTGGATATAAACTTTAAATCTTTTTGCTCTTTACTTAGAAACACAAGGTATATCTTCCTAAGTCTATTTTACAAGAAGATCCTAGAAGTACAAAAATTAAAAGACTTCAAGCTCTTGACTTCTGATTCTTCAAGTATCTCAAGGTGTTTAGATTTGCCTTGAAGAGTTCTCACTTGAATTAACCCCTTCAGTTACAAACATGCATAACAATCAAGTATAGAGAACTGGTTTGTCATCCATCAAATCAAACATGGTTCAACAAACCTATTATTCCGTTCTATTGGATTTATCATTCTCCTTTGTGAGATCTTTTTTCGGCCATGTGTGCTTGTTTTTCTCATCTAAAAATTATATAATTTGTTGATGGAGATTAGTGCATGATCATCACAACATATTTTTCTATTTCCACTACCTTAAAAAAATCGAATCAAGATCAACTTCAAAACTATTGTAGATAAATAAAACCCCTTGCAAAAAGTTGATTGTATGAAGAAGCAATGATGTGAAAGATAAGTGATTGTACTAGCATATATCTCTTACATATAACGATGTATGTTTTGCCAAAGTTAAATTTAATTTGATGAATTTTTATTGGGTTTTTCTCACTAATACCCATGTGTTTTTGCATTTTCTCAAGTGTACCCACTTTTACCCAATTTTCTCAGAGGTACCCATCAGCTGATCCACCATTAGTCAACCATAACCTGATTTGCATTCCTCACTAACGACGTTAGGTGAAAACAATTACTTACGTTAGTTAAGTTCAAATGCATAAATAAAAAAATGAAAAATAAAAATAAGAGGGAATTAGGCACTGTTTCTTTGGACTGAATTTTGCTGAACTGAAATTTTATTTTTATTTTTTTATATTTCCATTTAATTTTTTTTTTCTTATATTTTTTTTTAATTTCAATTTTTATATTTAAATAATATTTAAAAAAAAAAACGATCCGACTAGCCCCCGAACTGTGTTCCTGATTTGCCTCAATTTACACTTAGTTATATATATGTCAAAAAATGCTCTCTCAAGGTTTTACGGGTCATTTTAACCTTTAAGGTTCAAATTTGATGTCGAAATTTGCAAAAAAAAGAAGACTAGATTAGCCTTGATTTACGTTCCTAATTCGCCTCGGTTTTAGCGCATTAATTTATGTGTAATAAAATTTCTCTCTCAAGGTTTTATGCGGGCCATTTTAACACTTAAGAGCTAGAATTAATGTCGAAATTTGAAAAATGACCCGATTAGCCCCAATTTGCGTTCCTGATTCGCCTCGATTTGCACGCATTAATTAAGTGTAAAAAAATTCTCAAGGTTTTACAGGTCATTTTAACCCTTATGGGTCAAATTTGAGTTCGGAATTTGCAAAGAATGATCCGATTAGTCCTGATTTGAAAATAATAACTAATGATGTTAGTATTGACTTAGCATTTATGGCGTTGTGGCCAGAAAAGTCGGTTGAAAACCGTCGCCGAAAAGTCGGAAAACCGTTGCAGAAAAATGGACCGGAAAAAGTCAATCGGAAAACCGTCTTGTAAAAATTGGCCGGAAAACCGTCGCCGAAAATATCGGCCGAAAAAATGTTGCCGGAAAAGTCGGAGAGAAAAAAATCATGAAAATTTAATAACAACAACAACAACAACAACAACAACAACAATAATATTATTACCAACTTAAGTTAACGTTTCATCATTAAATTGGGTATATATCATTATCGATGATAAATTGATGGGTACTTCTGAGAAAGTTGGATAAAAGTGGATACACTTGAGAAAATGCAAAAACACATGGGTACTAGTAAGAAAAACCCATTTTTATTTGTATTTGATTGTTACTGATTTTTGTTGTAAATGTCTTATGACTTTCAATTAAGGAACTAATATTTCCTCTTGTTAAAAAAAAGTCAATTTTTGTTACAATTTTTACTAATATATAATTAAAGATATTAAATTTAAAAATTCTTGGACAAGCATGTAAAAGGGAATATAGGCAGCGGCAGCCTAGCTATTCAAGTGAGGTCCGTTGACTCCACTTGAATTTGAGAATAGAAAAAGTTTATACCTATAAAATTTAGGAATTTTTTCCACTTACAGTATTTCTTTGGTCATACCGTCTTACAATGGTGAGATCAAACCTTTCCCAAAAAAAAGATATGTAAAAAATTTGTAAAGTTATTGAAAAATAGAAAAGTTATCAAGTTGAAAATTTTTGCAATTTTTTTCTAATTCAGTTCAGTTAAGTTAAGTTCAGTTCATCTCTATTCAGCTAATGTAAAC
Organism: Salicornia ramosissima; assembly: GCA_951394345.1. Classification (NCBI taxonomy): domain Eukaryota; kingdom Viridiplantae; phylum Streptophyta; class Magnoliopsida; order Caryophyllales; family Amaranthaceae; genus Salicornia; species Salicornia ramosissima. Next base: position 49,236,498 of record OX596235.1, on the reverse strand, counting down.
GAGCCCTTAGGGTGCGTTTGATTCACCTGAAATTTTCTAATCTAATATGATTTTTTCTGATCCGATCTGTATTTTTTTGATATGTCCTAAAATTTTCTGATTATAGTTATTATTATATTTATAATTTTCCTGATATGATCTGAACTTTATTGATTTGATCTGAATTTTTCTAATTTGACTTGAATTTTTCTGATCTGATCAAAATTTTCTGAAAAGAAGCACAAAACATATCAATTTAAGTTGAATCAAACGCACATTTAGTTGGACTTGCAATGAGACTGTGTCATCAAAGTACGTATGTGTATTTCGAACCTTAATAAAATTTATACTTCCTCCGTTTTGGAAAAAAACGCAATAATTAGGGTGACACAAACTACCAGCGAATTTTTTGTTGTGAGAATAAAAGGAATATCAAGATAGAAAGTGAGATATGAGATGATGTAAAAGATAGAAAAAAACAAAAACTTTAAAAAAAAAATTTAAAATTGTTGCATTTATTTTAAAAAATTATAAAATAAAAATTATTAAATTTATTTTGAAACAGATGAAATATATACGAGTATTATATATACGAGTATTATTAAATTTATTTTGAAACCCGAAATATATACGAGTATTATTTTTGGATCTGCAACTCCGTAAAACAAGGGTATATTTATCTGCAAATATATCTAAATTCTAAATCCATTAAAAATTAAATCCACCTCACCTCATCTCATCTCATCTCATCTACCCCCCCCCAAAGAAAAAAAAAAAAAAAGAAAACAAAAGAAAAACCCCTCTATAAATAACAAAACTTTGAAGACCCCAAAACGCCCTCAACGTCTTGCTATGAGTTTTGCTCTTTCACTCTCCCTGAAATCTGCTGATATCTCTCTTCTACTATCCGCTCCTTTAAACCCTCTCTTCATCCCTCTTCTGAGGCTAACAAGGTAATTTCCCTCTCTCATAAAATTCCTGCTTCATATTTTTTTTTTCTCTTTAATTACTGTTTCATGTTTTTAATTATAACACTAATTAAAACTCAAAACATAGAATTATTAGCTTCGAGCTTTAATTTCCTGCTTTTTTCTTTTTTCCTTGCTCGATAAATTTTTTTTGTACTTTTTTTTTTTTATGAATAATAATTAATTTTAATTTTTTCTCTTGATCATGTTTCACTTCGCTTATTTCTATGAAAATTTCATCTTTTTTTTCCATTGAAATGCCGGAAAGAAAGATTTATTTTTTTTTGTTTAATTGAATAATTGAAAATAAGAATTAGTACAACTAACAAAATTTCGACGAATTTTATACTATGTATTACGAGTAATTAACAGAATTCTTTTTTAAAAAATACGAGGGTTGAAAATTTTCATGTATTACGAGTAATTAACAGTAATTTTTTTTTGGGGTTAGTGGGATTTGGGCGTTTGGCGTTTGGGAGTGTTTGACTATGTAGGGAATATAATGATATGAAATAAAGAAGAAAAGGGTGTTTTTTTTGTTTTCCTTCGACTTTTCTCACTATTCATATACGAGTTGTAATTTTGACTTTTTTAATTATATACTTATAAGAAAAAATATATAGATCTCGTTTGATTCGGCTTAATTTTGTAATTTCATAGTTTACTCACTTGTGTTTTTATTAAAACCAAGAGAATAATTGGGAATAGGAGAAAAAAACAAATGATGATTAAAAGTTGTAAAAAAAAATAAAAGAGATAGTGTATGAAAAAAGAGAGAAAATAGGGTAATTTTATTAAAGTTAATAAAAAATAAGAGAGAGTATGTATGAAACACTCGGAAATAAATGTAGGGAAATAAATGTGAGAAGTGATTAAATTAAAAAAACATCCTAAAAGGAAAGTGAGTAAATAAAAAAAACAAATGGAGGGGTAGTTTTTATAATATAATATTTTTATGTGTCTAAAATATTTAAATTTAAATTGGTATTTTGAAAGATTATATTTCTATTATGTAAGGGAATGGATGAGGTCACGGCGGTGTAAATTAATGGTAAAATTAATCAAAATTTATTTATAAATAATACGTCCTATGAGTAAATATTCTTTTAAAGAAATAAATTATTTACTTAATATGCAACTTGCGAAAAGAAAAAAAACTAGATTAAATTTAAAAATATATATATATATATATATTTACAATTATATGAGAACTTATTAATTAATTTTATTAACAAACTATGTTGCCAAAGAATTTTAAAAATTATGAAAACTAGTATGAAATAGTGAATGTAGCGGGGGGAGAGAGTAGCTTTCATTAATTTCCTTTTTCTTTGAATTTTGGGGTTGATTATTTCAAAGAAAAGAAGTTTAAATTAAGAGAATATCATACGCCATACGGCATACTAAGTAATTTAACGAACCTAAATTAAAGGGCAAATGAGAATCAACTCATAGCCTAGTGGTTAGGACTTCAGAATTTCAGGCACGAGGTCCTGGATTCGATTCTCACCGCACATATTTGTGAGGATTCCTTATTACTTCCTTACAGATGGCCGGTTCCAAGGCCTAGTATCCCACACATTATCCTAAAATAAAAAATTAAAATTAAAGGGCAAATTGAGTATATATTGCCTTTTACGATTAATTAATTATTCAACATTTTTTATTATTTTTTTCTTTTGATTAGTCCACTTTTTTGGGCGGTTGGAAGGCCGTCTTCATTGAAATATTTATATGCAAGTATGTTTGTAATTTTGAATCATGTATTATGCTTAATGCTTTGCCACAAAGTTTTTTAAATAAAAAAATTGATGATATATAGTTGTCAACGAAAATAATACTTGAAATTTATAGTGATATTAGTGATGAGTTTTAAGTTTATATAAAAGCATCTCAAACTTGAGATGTATAAGCAAAATTTTCTTCAAAAGTAAAATTAGAGATGAATTTAATGCTTAATTAAACCGACATATCTCAAATTTAAGTCAAAATAACTCAATTCCTCTCAAAAAGTTTGAGATGTTGTCTATAGAGATGCTAAAAAATTTCTTAGTAATCGAGACGTATTAGGTATTTTTAGAGACGGATTTTTTTGTGACCTTTTTTTTTTTTTGTCTGTGTAAAATAAGTTGAATGAATTTTATACAACTTTTGGTTTATAGAAAATAAGCGTTTAATATATTTTCTAAGGTGGTAATGATTTGATGTATTTATCAATTTCCTAAAAAATAAAGATACATCAATTAAACCATTAATGTTTCATGTACATATGTATATATATATATATAGATGGCGATCGAAACAACCGGAGAATCAGAGCCACCAGACGATAACGAGTCGGAGGCATTTGTGGAGGTGGACCCCACAGGGAGGTACGGGCGATACGACGAGCTATTAGGGGCGGGGGCGGTGAAGAAGGTGTATAGGGCATTTGATCAAGAGGAAGGCATAGAAGTGGCATGGAACCAAGTGAAATTGAAACATTTTAGTGGTGATAATGCAATGATAGAGAGGTTGTTTTCTGAGGTGAGGCTATTAAGGAGTTTAAGGAACAAAAATATCATAGCATTGTACAATGTATGGGAAGATAAGGTCCATAACACATTAAATTTCATAACAGAAGTTTGTACTTCAGGCAATTTGAGAGAGTATAGGAAGAAGCATAAACATGTTTCTTTAAGGGCTTTGAAAAAATGGTCTAAGCAAATTTTGAAGGGCTTGGAATATTTGCATACTCATGAACCTTGTATTATACATAGAGATCTCAATTGCAGCAATCTTTTTGTTAATGGCAACATTGGTCAGGTAAATTCTTTTTTTTGCTTCCCACTTTATTTGATAAATTTATGTGCTTGTTTTCATATATACTAATGTTGCGCTTGATTCGTCTAAATTTTTTTTGATCTGATCTAAATTTTCCTAATCTGAATTTTTCTGATTAGAGTTATTTTTATAATTATAGTTTATCTTATCTGATCTGAACATTTCTAACCTGATCTAAATTTTTCTGAATTGATCTGATCTGATATGAATTTTTCTGATCTTATATGATTTTTTTTTGAAATAAGCATTAGACTTAGAGAGCTTAAATAAGTTGAATTAAACGCACCCTAAGCTTTTAATTATGTACATGATTTTATTCTATTAATGGTTTTTATGTCATAAATGAATCATAATATAGTATGCATGTTAATGTACTTTCCTTTAGTATGTGTGATTTTATCGATCAAATAATATTTCAAGATTACATGTGAGATGAATCGAGATACTATGACATTCATATACTCCCTTTTTTTATGTAACGCTTCATTTTTCACACTTGCCGAGACACAATTTGAACTTGTAATATCTCTAAATATATAAGTGTAAAGTGAAAGTGTTACATCTAAAAAAACGGAGGGGTATCTATTTATTCATAATACAAACACATATAGAAACCAAAAGATCGAATTTAGTTTTTATTTTGACTCATGATTGTAGAGCCTAAAAATTGACATTGTTTCATCTACATATATAGGTGAAGATTGGGGATTTAGGTCTAGCAGCAGTAGTAGGAAAGAGCCATGTTGCACATTCCATCTTGGGGACGCCGGAATTCATGGCGCCGGAGCTCTACGACGAGGACTATAACGAGATGGTTGATATTTACTCCTTTGGGATGTGTTTGATCGAAATGATAACCATGGAAATACCTTATAGTGAATGCGATAATGTGGCAAGGATTTATAAAAAGGTAACGTCTGGTTTAAGGCCGAAGGCTCTTGACAAAGTCAAGGATCCCGAGGCAAAGGCGTTTATTGAAAAATGCCTAGCTCGGCCTAGGGCAAGACCTTCGGCTACTGAGCTGCTTGCCGATCCTTTCTTTGATAGTATTGATGATGACGATAATGAGGACGTCGATGAAGATTGATTAGTATCTCAAGAAGAACTTGGATTTAAATTTTAACCGAAATTTATGATTAAATCCAGCTTCTATAAAAAAAAATTTCCTTATTTTTTGAGGGTTTGGTTACATATTTTACTTTCCATATGTTGTTGCATCATTTCTTGAACTATACTTGGTTAGTCATGTAATATATTCTTGGTCAAAGGAGTGGTAGCTTAGTTGGTGGCCTCCCCAGGTCAAGGAGTCGAGCTTCACCCCCTCCTATCGTCTCTGTTAATTTTTTGAGACAGGAGTCTTGGGTGGGGCTTGTACCTTATTGTAAAAAAAATCACTTATCCAAAGGGAAAAAAAAAGAGTTTTTTTTTTTTTTGCTAGGAGGGAAATTAATAAAAGATTTATTGTAATTAGGTTGTGTGGAGGGTGCAATTAAAAAAAAAAAAAAAGTTATCACTAGGGTTGCAAATTGTAAATAGGATTTACCAACAAAAGGTGATAATTGTTTGAATGACATTCTATTGTACGTGTGGACGTGTAGTGAAGTGTTTTTGCACATGATGCTTGACGTAAACGTACACAATTTTTGTATTTTTGATGATGTCGTAGCTTTTTGGTTCACATATATGTATAACAACATAAAAATGATATTTTTTTCCATTGATTTCGAAACCACAACAAACCTTTTATTGATTTATATTAGGTGAAGGAGTTGAGTCAAAGCAAAGAAAGATATAAATATTACTCCTAATACAAGTATGGAGCATTATTATAAAGATATTGAAATATACAATCTAACAAATTTTACATATATATAAATATATAGTATATTTTTTAAATTGATAATATATTAAAAAAAATGTCACTCTATTATAATATAACTAATTTAACATAATAGCATAGATATCACCTGAATTAGTTAGTGCTCTTAGCTTGTGACATTTTATGCATCAACCCATCTAGGAAGTTGATGTTGGGTTGAGTGGAGGGAATAACAGGGCTATTCGACCTACAGATGTGCTTCTTTATTCTTGGAACAGAGGTTTGGATGTTTGCGGTGACTTGATGGGGTTTTCTTCTTTGACATAGTCCGGGTTATCTGACTTTGTGTCTAGTCGGGTTGTGTCAATTGCAACTTGCAACTCAGCGGAAGCAAGACAAGTATGATGCTCGTTACAGAGTAATTGGGTATGGTTTTCTCCCTTTATCCTTTTCTTCGTTAGGGGAACTAGAGAATGGGTTGTTGAAGAGGGCACATGTGTTCGCTAGGACTCAAGATATAGGAGTTCGCGCTACTGCTCACATCTTCAGCAAGCTCGAGTTTGCTATAGCTAGAGCGGTAGGGGTCCAAATTGTATGTCGATTCCCCACTAACTTCTTATAATTCACTTGGCTTTATTTTGTAGGTTTTTGATTGTATATGTAAAAAGTATTGCAGTAACATATAACGTTTGATAGACAACAATCAAATTGAACATGTACAACTATTAACTAAAATAAAGTTGTCATGAAGATCAACCTTATAATTGGTATATTATGCATCCGGATGCACATAGAGGTTTGTGATGTGTGCATCCAAAAGTGTTTTATCATTCTTTTTAAATAATTTACTATTTAAAATAAACAAAAATATATAAAATGATGAGCAAAATTATCATTGGCGTACCTTATACCCTGATGTATATAAGAATCTCAATCATACTTATACGCGTCTCAACTTCTATGTATTTACTCTTCCACATAATAGTAATCACTTTTATTTATTTTTGTTTGAACCATGATCATTTTTAAAGGATGATCTGACATCTATCTATGTAAATCTTTTTTTTTTTTTTAAGACAAAACGATTTGCTACTTAAATATATGAATGAATTCAAATTACATCATAAAACAAATGTTTAATATCGTTCTATTTATCTAGATCGAGGATCGCACGAAAACTAATCTAGTTAGTTCAACAAAAGAAAACATGATTAATAAAAAAATTAAAATAATGTTACTCAATTTAGTGAGGTAAGAATAAAATATAGAAAAGGAAAAAGTAAAGTAAACTGATAAGTGGCCAAGCCTGATTAATGATTATAATAATTTATCGAAGGTACACTAGTAAGCACTAAGCACTAAGCACACAGAGAAATATACTCTTTATAAAAATAGGCAACGGACAATAAGGGCTCGTTTACATTAGCTGAATAGAGATGAACTGAACTGAACTGAATTGAATTGAATTAAACTGAATTGAATTGAACTGAACTGAACTGAACTGAATTGAATTGAATTAAACTGAATTGAATTGAACTGAACTGAACTGAACTGAACTGAACTAAACTGAATAGAAGTGTATTAATTGAACTAAATAGAGATGAACTGAACTGAACAGAAATTAACTGAACTGAATATAATCTGAAGTAAACAACTCCTAAATAGATGTTTATTAAGTTGATGAGTAACATTCTAGTGATACACTCGAGTATACCTCCTTTTTTTTTTTGTTACACAAAGTGCGCAAAAATAGTGATTACAGTTCAAAATGAACTACTCCCTCCGTAACGAATTAATTTCACCATTTATTTTTTCACGCATTTTGAGGAAACGATTTAAGGGTGTAAACGAAGGAATTACTCAAAATGGTTTTAGGACAAGCAAGAATGTGATTATAAGTTACTAATATCAAAATTATTTTGATTAATTTGGTCGTTTACACCCTTAAATCGCTTCCTCAAAATGCGTGAAAAAACAAAGGGTGAAATTAATTCGTTACGGAGGGAGTATATGAAATTATGAATAGATGCATTTTTAGTGACATTATCCTAAAATCACAACCTTTAACTTTTGAAGGTTGATTCCTTGATGATAAACTCCAACACTCCCGGCAATTGTGCTTGGCCTCACTAAATGCTAGAATTTTTATTTTTTTTATAGGATTTTTTAAAAAGAACCCCAACAATTTGGACACTTTTGATAAAACCTCCAGAATCTCAACTATTTAAATAAAATCCCTAGAAACTCCAAAACTTGTTTATTAAAGCCCAAAATCTTTATATGTCTATAAAAGCACCCCAAAAATTAACACCGTTAAAAATCTTTTGTTAAAACCGTTAAATTGGACGTTAGTAGGGTGGGGCCCACCTTTTTTAATAATTTAATTTTTTTTCCCCTTTTTTCTTTGTAGTTATTTATTTTTTTCCTTATTTAATCATTCCCCACTAAAAAAAATTAATTACCTCCACAACCAACACAAGTCACCACCAAAAACACCACCACCACCGAATCTCTCCTCCAAAAACACCACCACCACTGAATCTTTCCTCCAAAAATACCACAACCACCGAATCCCTCTCTCTCTCCTCCAAAAACACCACCACCGAATCCCTCTCTCTTCTCCCAAACCACCAACCACCACCAAATCCCTATCTCTCCTCCAAACTACCAACCACCACCGAACTCTTCTTTCTTCTTCGATTTGGGTTTCGAGGGTTTTGAGGGTGGGTCGATTTGGATTTTAGTGGGATTTTGAGGGTGGCTCAATTTGGGTTTTGAGGCTAGGTCAATTTGGGTTTTGAGGGTGTGTCAAAATCTAGGCCCCACCCCACTAACTAACGATTTTAACAAATAAAATTAACGGTGTTAGCTTTTGGGAGTGCTTTTATAAACGTCTGAAGATTTTGGGAGTTTAATAAACACGTTTTGAAGTTGCTGGGGGTTTTATTTAATTAGTTGAGATTTTGGGGGGTTTTGTCAAAAGTACTCTATGTTGTTGGGGGTTCTTTAAAAAAAATCCTTTTTTATATAAAGTGCCAAAGTGGAGGGAGGGAGCTGGAAAGGAAGAACTTGTTTGAAACATAGATAAATTTAAAGAAACTACATTATTATTATTATGGTCTAATAAAGGGTGAAACCAGCAAGTTAAATTATTGTAATTATGTTAAATTTGATTGAATATTAAAAACGGGTCTGGGCAACTCAATATGGAAGAGTAGAGTTAGGTAATTTACAAGTCATATAAGGTTACATCCTAAAACCAATTTGTGATAGGAGGAGTAACTTCTAGACTTATAAATTAGTTTAGTCTTTTTCCATCTTCCGATGTGGGACACTCACTAGTGCACTATATGAGGTTCAACAAATTATGATATTTATGAGCGAGCCATATAGTTTGTCATCCGATTCTTTATCTTACTCTATTGCTTATGAGGCATAAATTGAGTTTTATTTTAACGGTCTAGTTTAACATCCTAATGAATGAGCTAATTTTTGAATGGATTTTATAATTTTTTTAATAGCTTTAATTAATTAGGTACTAATTAAGTTATAATGGTCAGTGTAAGTTTTGTGAACAGTGCCTAAAGTTGAATTATTTAAACCAAATAAAAATGGAGGGAGTGTATTTTTGGAACAACTCTATGTGCAATCCTCCAAGTATACCACAAATAAAACATTTTTGTGTGCTTTATCTAGTACATTATGGATTTGGTGATCGAAGCCCCATTCATAATCTCAGGCTAACCATAAGGTTCAACAACATTATTGAAAGCTAACAAACAACATCAATGGCATCAATTGCAATACCAAAGTAATTTTGAATTTGCATTGTGTTCAAGCGCAAAAAATAAGACAAATTAAAGGACAATTGTCACTGGCTGATCTAGGTTAAGGGCTTGTTTACTTCAAATTGAATACAACTGAACTGAACTAAACTAAACTAAACTGAATTATCCTGAACTGAATACAGCTGAAAGTAATATTTATAAGAGAAGGAAACTGAATCGAGCTGAATTGAATTGAACTGAACTGAATTGAACTGAACTAAACTGAACTAAACTGAACTAAATTGAACTGAACTGAACTGAATTTAAGCTAAAGTAAACAGGCCCTAAATGATTCGCAGTTCAAAATGCATTTAATAAATGTTGTTATTAGGGTCAACTAATTAAATTGATAGAAAATTTGTTTGAATTTTTTTCAGTTCAAGTGAAATGAAAGGACCCCACTTAACACAATGTGGCTCCGCCAGTGATAATTTGTATAGACATAGTAGTTGTCATTGTTTTGAGTGTGTTGATAAAAAGAAGTGATGGTGCTAAGTGCTAATAGCACGCATAAATTATATTCCTCCTTTCATGGAAAAACAAAATCTAATACGTCTACTAAAGTGGTTAAGCAATGGAGTATAATTATAAGCCTTATTAAAGCTTTCGGCGCTAGGCTACCTCAGTATATTTTTATTATCATCAGCATAATATATCAAATTATCAATTATGCTGTTGTTTCTTTGTTGTACATGTATAGTTGTATATGAGAATGAAGTTATAGTCCAGTGGTTAGAGCTTCTGAATTTCAGGCATGAGGTTTGGGTTTGATTCTCACTGCACGCATTTGTGAGGATTCCTTATTTATCCCCTTACAGATGCGTGTGTTGGCTAAAATTGGGCCGTGTGACCTACAATAGGGCCGGTTCCAAGGCCTAAGTATCCCACACATTATCTTAAAAAAAAAAATGTATAGTTGTATATAGTTTTTTTTTTCAAGGGTCCCCGTTATATTCTTTGAGGACCATTTTATAATTAAGCTTTCATTTCATTAGTATGTTAATTGTATTGTTATTTGTTGAGCAACACCAAGGTCTTGTTATTGTTGAGGGGTGATATATATGTACTTGTGTTATTGTGCTATGTTTAAAGATTAAGCTCTAGGGTAGTGGCGTTGGTCTATACCTTGCAAGCAAAAGATGTTGCGAGTTTGAGATTTCATAATTGAATTGATGTGAACCGTTTTGAGACATAGATCGGTCTGTTAATACATTACAAAGGTGGGATAATAACGAATTAATGCAAAAGTCTGACCATTTTAAAAAAGACCGAACAAAGGTCGGATTATTCATGTAAATTTTCCTATTTAAAATGAATTACATCATTTGAAACTCCACAATTGAATTGTAGGATTTGAAATGAAATAAGAATTTCCAAACACACAAAAAGAAAATATATATATATATATATATATATATCCCAAATCACAACATAAAGTTGTTGTCTTCGTAACTCTTGCAAGCATAAGTTCACTTTCACAAACAGCAAGAACGGAAAAATTTTAAAAAAAATCTCATCTATTTTACGCGTCAGGTAGGGGTCGAACCTACGACCTTCTGCTTAGGAAACAGACGCTCTATCCACTGAGCTACAGACGCTGTTGTTCCATTCTCATAGTTTTTTTTAAATATATTTCTTAGTTTTACCTTTGTCATATTTTATAATTATAATTATATATTACCTTTGGTAACGATAGATAATTATTATACTTCTCTATCAACTGGTAATTATCAAATACTTCCTCTTTCCCTTAAAGTTTGCTGCATTTGCTTTTTCACGCCTCCCAAAACACAACTTTTAATGAATATATCATTAAATGTATATAATAAAAAATTATAACAAATGGCGTATTAAAAAACTACACATTGAGCCGAATCAAACGAGATCTCACTTAACTATATTTTTTCTTATACGTATAAAATTAGAGAGAGTCCTTAGGCAGCAAACAAATAGGGATGGAGGAAATACTATTTAAAGTTTTAGACACATTACATTAGCATTCAAACAAATATTTTTCAAAGAATACATCATCAAGTATTCAACTGTGACATACTCCACGTCTCCACACAATATTCAAGGGCAAAACTAAAATTTTAGAAGTAGAGGTTGATCTGTTGATGTCTATGCAATACTCTATCAATATACAACATAAATGTTCACCAAAAAAAAAATTGTAAATATTTTGGTGAATATTGCAGCAGAAAAGAAAAAATATAATAGATTTTTTTAAAAAAAAATGCTCAAGATTTGATGAATTGGAACAAAAATGGAGGTGTAAAAATGATGTGAAGGTGCAAAAATGCGTTAAAATTTAAAACGATTTCTTTATATAAGAAAAAAACGATGTCGTAATGGACCCGGGACCAGCTCCAGCCAATAATTTGCCAATAAATTTTGGTTTAGAGTTTTGATAAAACATTATTGTTGCGATTAAAAACAATATGTCCTGAGCTGGGTTGGATTTTTGTATTTTGTGCGACTATAACTCTATAAGTTGGGTTGAAGTCCAATTGTGGATTGGGCTTAGGTACATGCACAATAAGCGCACATAAATCGGCTCGGGGTTGTTCGAGAAAAAGTCCCTCCTTCGATGCCTAAGTCACAACTCACAAGCCTTATATTGAGAATGAATATAAGAGTAATTAATTGCTTGAGAGTTTTGGATTGAATACCTATGAATGTGATTGGTTGTTGTGTATTTATAGTCTATGCACTTTTGGCAAGCGGCATAAGGCAAGTGGGCATTGAGCCTTTGTCATGCATGGACCATGCTTGTAAGTAAACCTCGGCCGGCTTTGCTAGACTCAAAAGGGGTTTATTTGTTGAGGGTTATTTGGGTTTTTCTGATATTGATGGCCCATTTAGTAAATATAGACCAGACCATTTATGTTACCCAAACAAATGTGTTTATAGATCAATATAGAATAAATACTTATAATAAAGTTGGTAAATTAAAAAAATTATTTTAAAAAGTAAAAAAATTAAAATAAGTTACAAAATTAATGGATGTTGGTTGTATTTTCAATTCAATAAGATTAGAAATAACCAAAAAAAAAATAAAAAAATCTACGTTGCTAAAGAAACATAAAGAGGTAAAACTTCAAAAATAAGGCTAAAGGATGTTAGTATAAAATACTTCTGAAAATAAATAAAGAAATGATATAAAAAGATCGATGAATCAATCAAATTTAATTAAAGAAATGATATAAGAAAGTGAAAACTAGTAATTAGTGGATCACAATGGTCCACTTATATGGTGAAATAAACATATTTTACCACATAAGATAAACCTAAAAAGTAAGTGTCCCACTATATGCAGATTTGTGTTATTATCAAGCTGTCATTTTCATTGAAAGTATCCACGCACTATAAATTTATGATGAACTAATTGCTACTTTTACTTTTTAAGTCTATTGTTGGAACATTTATGACTAAATGGGCTTGATAGTATGAACTAAGAAAAGAGAAGTTAGGTAAACAGAAACTACGAGTCCAACGGGTACCTCGCGACTCGCGAGGACCTGTCGCGACTCGTTGAAAGTTTCTGGAAGAAACATAACCACGAGCCAGCAACAGAAGCAGGTCGCGACTCGCGATCCCAGGGTCGCGATTTGTCTCTGTAAAATTCTAGTGATTTTTACGATTTCTTGGATTCTTTGCCTAGGATGCTTGGACGTGTTTAACATTGTATTAAAGCCTTCATTGTTGTATTAAACATGGTTTAAAGTGGATTAAAATCAGAACTTGAAGGTTGCCTAGTGAATGACATCTTCAAGGGTGCTAATTGTACACAATTAATCATCATAATTCTGATTTTTATGAGCTTTAATGGTGGTGTTTGTTCAGTTTTTGAAGCTGATTCCTCTTGCCATTTTGCCTATAAATAGGCATGTTTAGTTCATTGTTGAAGAGAGAAGAAAATCAGAAATTCTACACTTCATACAACTTGCTAGTACTTAGTATTTTCTTGCATTCTATACTAAGTGTGTTCTAAACACAAAACAAACACTAAGGGGGTGTTTGGTTGAAGCTTTTACATTGGAATGATATGGGTATGATACTATTAATGATGTAAAAGTTGTTTGGTTGGGGTTGTTTGGGTATGGAATCTCATACCCAATGGTTTCTCATCCCCTTCAATCTCATACCCACCATCCCCCTATGGATTGAGATTCCATACCTCCCCTAGTCATTAACACTATCAAAATACATACCTTTGATGAACCAAAGAACTTTTAAAAAACAATGGATTTTCAATCCATACCCTTGGGGTTGCTATCTCCATACCATTCCATTATAGCATTTTGAACCAAACGGCCCCTAAGTACTTTTAAGGTATACTCTAAAGATTATATAGAGTATTCATCTTTCTCCATTGTATCTCACTATACATTTCGTGGATACCCGGTGATCTAAAGGGGCGAAATAGTTTAGAAGGAAAGTGTAGATTCCACGCATTGGAGGGTTACATCAATAATTTCCATATCAAATTCCTAACAAGCTTCTAAACTATCTTCTCAAAAGATGTCTACCCTCAAAGACTTGACCATGAACATCCAAAAATTGGAACGGTTCGAAGGTGTGGGGTTCCGCCGTTGGCAAAAGAAGGTTCACTTTAATTTTTTCAAGCTTTAGAAAATATATGAATAATTTTTTTCCCTAAAACACTTCTCAGTTAATAGGTAATATTATGCAATTGGAATGATTTTAGTGTTTATACTAAACCATTTACTACTATAAATAAATATTAGCTTTTGCCTACTTCAAATTATGAAATAGTATAAGAAAATCATGATATGAAACATACATGCCTTCCATTTATTTATATTTTTCTAGAGGAGACGTATGTATGTATCGGGTTATAATGTAAACTATTAGCTTTGTAGAAGAATTGATGAAGTATAACATTTTTATCCTTACTTTTAAAAAGTTGATTAAAGGTATGTTATTGTAAAAAATTATGAATAAAGTTGTTGCCAAAACAATGAAATCCTTGTAAAAAAAATGGACAATGAAATCAGTAGAAGGCACCAAAATTCTATATATAAAGACATAATGACTCTAAAAATGTGAAATAATTTTTCCTTCAAAAAAAGTGAAATGATTTACATTCCACATTTGCACAATTAATCCTTTTCAACCCTCCAGTATAGTGTATATATTGCATGTATATAATTATTTTATTCTAGTGCATTTTAGAGGGTTGAGAACTTGAGGGTTACTCAAACATTTTCCTTCTCAATATTGATTTCACGTTTTCTTGAGTAGCACTAATTGTGTAACGACCCGGAATTTTGGGCCAGAAAATTTCGCGGTTGTTATTATTATTTATTCAATTCTAAGTCCAAAGGGCCATGTAATTTGGACTGTTTTTATTTTTAAGCCCAATCTTTTTCTCAAATTGGGCCAAAGGACCCAATCCCCCTTAGTTTATTTGGGTCCATGTTAATTTTGATTTAATTAATTAAAGTTAATTATAATTTTGGATAATTAAATTAATTAGTTAAATTAATTATTTTTTTTTTAAAACCCATTAAACCTAGTCTAACTAATTGACTAGTCTCCCATCTTTTTCTCAAACTTCCCCCTCTTTTAGGCCCTCACGGCACCTTTGAAGTTTTAGGGTTGATTGTTTTTTTTTTATTTATTTATTTTATTTATTTTTTTTTATTATTTTATTTTCTTTATTTATAGGACCCCTTGTTTTATTTTGGGTCCTATTTTGTGGTTTGCTACTTAAACCCTAAAGAAAACTATTTCCTCCTCCATCTTCCTCAAAAAAATCGAACCCTCTAAAATTCACCAAGTAGTGAATTTTTCGTGCCTTGGAATAATTTAGCGTTTAAGGTAACTTCGCTTTCTCCTTTAATCTATGGGTAGAAAAACACATAGTTAATTAGGAATTGAAGCATGAAAATTGTAGGAAGTTTAATATTGTTTTCATATGAACATGTCGAGCATGAAGCATGAATTTCTTGATTGATTTTTATGTATTTTCTTGATTTTATGTATGATCTTGTATAATTTATTTACCAATCAAATCTTGTTATTTCTTGATGAATTTTTCATGGTATCTGGTTTACTGTTTGATTATTAACCATGATTTATTTCGTGGCAAAATTCGTCCGTTTATTATTTATAAAAATTTAATCTTTCAAACTGGTAAAACTGTCCAGAATAGGTTTACGAATTTATTAGTGTACTTAATCAATTCGGAATGCTACGAAATTTTATATGGAAGTCAGTGATAATGTTTTACAGCTTGTGTTAAATTTTCGTAATTTTTAAAGATCGTTTGATATGGCATAAAATTCTGAAACCGAATTCAGCCTAATCTGACTGGTTAGTTATAAAATCACTTAAAAATAGTAAAAGATGTTATTTTTAGACGAAATTTATGCACGTAAATCCTTGAACCCATATTTAGCTCCCATAAAAATTTCCAGATTTTTAGAGATCTTTAGATGGTCGTTTTTAATTTAATTCTTTAAAAATCAGATTGTATAAAATAGGGCAATTGAATTATTAAAATATGCTATTATTAATTATTGAATTTTCGAGTGACCTAAGTATTAAAAGGGAACTAAAAATATGATTTTTATGATGAATCTTGATAGTATTGAATTATATTGATTAATCTTGAATTAAAAAAAATAAATCTTGTTATTATCTTCTAATTGTCGAGTGTATAGAAATTAAAAGAAGAGTTAAAAATATTATTTTTATGTTCATCTTGATGAATGTTGTTGAAAAAAAAATATGATTTTTATCTTATTTTGGTAATTTTTGTAATTATATTGATTAATTAAATTAATTCAAGAAAATAGTTAATTATTGTTGTTATTTTAATGTTGCCGTGTGGGATATATGAAATAGTCAAATTTTAGTTAATTTTGGATTATTATTAATTTAGGGAATAGTTAATAATAAAAGTTACGGATAAAATAATTATTAGGGATAAGTTGTAAAGTGTAAGGATTAAAAGGAACATTATACTATTATTAACTTAAAAGGGGCCGAATGGTATTAGAATAACAATATAAATATATTTTGGATAATGATATGAAATTATTATAATTTTAAGGTTAGTATCCGAAAGGATAGGATTATAAGTATATGATAGTATATTATAAGATTTAAAGTTGCATAAGATACTACTAGGGATAAGAAAGGAAACAGAGTAATAGCTATACATGTTATGTTTCGGTCTCTGGCTAGGAAAGACTTGGTATTTAAGGTGGCCAATATACGTGCCGCACCTCTCTTTCCTGGGACTCCGAACATTTCATTTCCTATTACGGTCACCTAGTATTATCCTAATATATGATATGATTAAATTAATTGAAGATATAAGATACAATATGGACACCCACCTGTATGATACACGAGTCATTAGTGGGTTAAGTCAGAACCACTACTCAATGGGACGAACACATGAGTTCCCCCGAGTAGTTTGACCTTAGAACATGTAGTCGTCTGGTAACCGTATCTGCGAGTCGCTACCAGGAAGTTATGGCCATAGCTTAGACTTAGCGGTGAAACACGGGATCCGCTATGGGATTGGGTACACGAGCTCCTCCCGGCATGTTCTAGGGAGTTATGGTGAAACACGAGATCCATAACGAGTTATTAGTGACCGGTCCAACAAAGATATTATATTAGGATCATACGATTTGATGAGATGAAATCATAAGATGAAGATAAGATGATTTCTAAGAATTGATGATAAGATAGATTATGATCTAATGTGATAAGAAAGACATGATATGATATGATTAAGATAAGATTTATGATGAAGGGAATGTGATGAAATTATGATTAAGATTTGTTAATGATATAATTTAAGAAGGGTTAAGTATAAGTTAATGATTGGGATAATTTAAGATGTATAGTATAAAGTATAAGTTTAGCATATTGTAAGTCTTCCGCTGTGTATTTCTGTATTTATGAGCATGTACGTGTATGTATAATTATACGGATGTGGAATGTATTTGGTATGTATTCTAACCGTATTTGCAGGGTTGAATGTACGTATTTTTATACGTAATTATACGTATTCTAACTGTATTTCTGCAGGGGTATTTATACGTATTTTATACGTATCTGTATACGTATTTTATACGTACCTTTATACGTATTATTATACGTACGTTTATATGGAATTTGTGTATCTTTGTGTAAAGCATGTATTAAATCTTTTACAGTTTTTATGGTATTTTCTATGATATTATGTGTTTGGTGGTCCCTCGATTAAATGGGACAGCCTAGTTACTCGCCACTGACGGTGGACCCCCCCTCAGTTTCAGGTGATGTTGCAGCAGATTAGAGCGGGCTTCGCCGGATGGGCTTGAGTGTTCTAGCATTTATTTTAAGTATTCTAGTTTAGTCAGGACAATTTGAACATTTATTTAGTTTATCCTATGATCCCAGCATGTTGGTACAGTTTTTTCCAAACTTATGATGTAATAACAAATATTGGATTTATTACGGTTTTTAGCAGTTATATTAATAAAGGATAATTTCTCCCATTTATTTGTTGATTTATTGTTTAATATGATTAAGTAATGGTCCGAATGTCGATTTCCCTTCGTAAATCGACAAGCTAAAAAGTCGGGTCGTTACAAATTGACTAAACTGATTTGCACAAATTGATTTCTCGTTTTCTTAAGAAGAGTTTTGCATATCCCACATAATAATCCTACAATGGTATATTGTTTTAAATAACAACTCAAGCCCCAATGAAAAAAATAATGGGAGATTAAAGCTGATGTGTGGAGTTAGATATTGTTGGAACATTTATGACTAAATAGGCTTGTACAATGAACTAAGGAAAGAGGAATAAGGCAAATAGAAACTATGAGTCAACGGGTACCTCGAGACTCGCGAGGATCCTTCACGACTCGCGAAAAGTTATTGGAAGGAAACTTAACCACGAGAAGGCAACAGAAGCAAGTCGCGACTCTTGACTGCTCGTCGCGACTCTCGGGAAGTTTCTGGAAAAATTCGTGTAACTTTGCGATTTCTTGGATACTTTTGCCTAGGATGCTTTTACGTATTAAGCATTGTTTCAAAGCTTCATTGCAATATTAAAACAAGATCGATTAATAGGCATAAAATCAGAAGCTTGAAGGTAGCCTTGTGAATGGCATCTTCAAGGGTGTTAATTGCTCTATATTAATCACCATCAATTCTGATTTTATGGTGCTTTAATGGGGTTTTTACTCAGCTTTGAGAGTTGATTTCTCTTGGGTTTGTGCCTATAAATAGGCATGGTTAGTTCATTGTTTTACTACAAGAAAAATTCTGAATTCTTATACTCTTGTACAACTTGTTTGCACTTAGTAATTTCTTGCTAATTTTACT
This sequence comes from Salicornia ramosissima, assembly GCA_951394345.1. Taxonomy (NCBI): domain Eukaryota; kingdom Viridiplantae; phylum Streptophyta; class Magnoliopsida; order Caryophyllales; family Amaranthaceae; genus Salicornia; species Salicornia ramosissima. Next base: position 49,217,719 of record OX596235.1, on the reverse strand, counting down.
AAGTGTGTTATAAACACAAAACAAACACAAGTGCTTTTAAGGTATACTCTCATTGATCATATAGAGTATACATATTTTCTCCATTGTATCTCACTAAACATTTCGTGGATTCCCGGTGATCTAAAGGGGCGAAATAGTTTAGAAGGAAAGTGATGTAGATTCCACGCCTTGGAGAGTTACATCAACAATTTTCATCAAATTTTCCTTATTCCATGAAATTTATTGCCGGGGGCACATTCTCAACACTCTTTCCGACCCTCTATTTGATTTCTACCAAAATGTGGAGAGTGCCAAAGAACTTTAGAGTGCTTTGGAGGCGAAGTACATCGCCGAGGACGCTTCAAGTAAAAAATTTCTTGTTATCAATTTTAATGCTTTTAAAATCACTAATGAACGTCCAATCATGGAACAATTCCATGAAATTTATCACATTTTAAACCAAATCCGTGCACACGGGATGGAGATGCATGAGGCCATTACGGTCGCATCTATCATTGATAAACTACCACCAACATGGAAAAATACTAAAAATCTCTTAAAACATAAAAAAGATGATATTTCCATGGAGCAATTGGGTACTCAACTCTTAGTTGATGAGACTATCCGGGCTCAAGAAATACAGAAAAGGACAAGGACAAGGACTCAAATAACCATAATAATAATGGACAAAAATCTACCATTAACATGGTAGGGGTTGGTGTGTCCAATGGGGCAAGGAAATCCAACAAAAATTTTAAAACCAAAAATGCTACAAACAAGAAGCGGAATGCTGTAACTTGTTAGATATGTAGCGGTCTTCATTACAAGAGGAATTGCCCTTCAAGGAACAAGAAGGGGAAAAAGGATCAACCTAAGGTTGATTCTAACCAAGGTACAATTGCACATGTAGCTTCAAATGAACATATTCTTATATGTAACTTTTTTAAATCATGTTTGTATAAATAAATTGTATTATAAAATCCTTTCAACTAATTATATTTATTTCTTTAAGTTGATACTTACAGTATTATGTAGTTAAAGTTGGATTAGAATAATTTAGTATGCCATTAGCCGCAACACAATTATTATATGCTTCGCATAACATCCCATACAAAAGTTTATTTTAACTTTTTTGATCATATAGAGTATACTCTTATTGATCATATAGAGTATACATATTTTCTCCATTGTATCTCACTAAACATTTCGTAGATTCCCGGTGATCTAAAGGGGCGAAATAGTTTAGAAAGAAAGTGTAGATTTCACGCCTTGGAGGGTTACATCAACAATTTCCACCAAATTTTCTAACAGATATGAGAGTTTTTGCCGGGAAAAAAATAAACCTCAAATTTCCATGTGTACATTGGTTTTTGTTTTATTTATGGTTATGATTTGCACCAATTGATTTCTCATTTTTTTTTAATAAGAGTTTTGCATACCTCACATGATAAACCTAATACATTGTTTTAAATAACAACTCAAGTCCCAAATCCCAATGGAAAAAAATGGAAGATTGAAGCTGATGTGTGGAGTTAGATATGAAAGTTTCAACTACTCAGGTGCAAATTGCCAAATACAAATGTCATGTCCATGAGATAGTGTGATAGCGATTTATTTAAATATAAGAAAGACTGGAGGAAAAATCTTGATACCCAGAAAATATTAAAACAAGGCTTAAATTTTTGTTGCAAATGAGGAAGAGAAATGCTGATTTTTTAGCGAAGAATGAAGCTGATAATAAGGAATTATTAGCCATTTCAGGTTTGTGTTGTATTATTGAGATTTTTTTAGCACTATTTGTACTCCCTATTATTTGTATATCTTAGTATGATTATAGTTAAAGATGATAGTTGAAGTTTTATTTATACCAATTTTATGTGATTTTTGTAATTTTATGCTGGATTTCTTGGCATGGGTTATTGACCGAGTACATAACATATTTCTAGTCTTAACTTTAACATGGTATCAGAGCACGCAGAGATCACGATTCAAATTTCTCATGTTTCTAACTTCTTAGCGGAATTAATTTACGCCGGATATGATGGCCTGTGTTGTGTCCCCTGCCAAGCCAAAATGACCTTTCATGTGATGGGGAGTGATAGAGTATATCGTGGCTTAACTGGCTATCAGCTTAAGCTGTTGGTTGAGACGATCATTAAGCATCGTTTAAACATGTGCTAATTATATAGTTTTGATATTTGAGGCAAATAATTGTTTAAGCTATTACAAGGTCTAACTCCCAAGTGTATTTTTCCCCCCCGCAATATTTGTGATTTTTTACTTTATTTTGTCAATTCGTTTTTGGCGTTTGCTGCATTATTTTCTTCTTGGTTGATGAACTTTAATCTTCTGGAATTAGGTAGTTATTATGATCTTCATTTCCTGAAAATGTTTGGAATTTATGCTTACATTGTTAAATGTAATAGTAATTTGGTTAATAATCTACTGAGTGCTAATTTGAAAGTAAGAAGCAATTATAACTGTATACAAATTTGGTTTGTTTTTTTGGGAACTTGGATTTAGTTGTTGCCAAATATGATATTTATCAAGAAGTGCAGAGTCAAAAAAGAGTGCACATTTGCATTTTGATAAATAAAATCAAAATTGCATAACATATGGTACATATATTGGCTATGTTACTCAGACTCTATTAGAAGTATCAAATATAGATATAAGTGTCCGATACCAATGTATAAGGTCAAGCGTCCGATACTTGGTGATACATGAGCTGAAATAAAGAATCCCGAGTAACGTATTTGTGATTTTTGGCATGCAAAAGTACCAAAATGCCCTGTGCATGGTTTATTTTTTACCCTACACATTGCAGGTTTAGGCAAACTAAGGCTGCTCAAGATACCCAATGTTGAGTAGAGAAAACTATCTATTTTCTCTCTTTTTCAAAAGTTATTTGGAAAGAAATTTGTGTCCCTATGTTGGTACTCTTAGCTTTTGATATTTTTTGGGGTGCAAAAGTAAAGGTATTTAGGGAATTCTCATTAGTAAACCTTAGCTTTGAAAGATTTTTATTGAATGACCAAAGTTTTTTTTGACAGATATCATATGCTATGTGCACAACCATACAAACCAACTAATACTGACAATGGAACAGTCTTTTTTTTCTTTTGCTTCAAGTTATAATATTATTCATGAGCTCTACTAAATGGTAAAGGAAACCGACAGTGAGGGATAACTCAAGTGGTTAAAGCTTCTCTCTAGTTTCAGGAGATTCTGTGATCAATTCACATCCTGGCTTTGTAAAGGAAATTGGAGAGGCATTGATATAACTGATTAGTTACCTAAAGTCTATGTAACATTGGAATACATAGTTGATCAATGTGTTTGTGTATTATTGCAAGGAGGCTAGTTTTTCAACAATTATGTGAAATGAAGAGTTTCTTCAAAGGTTGATCTTGTCAGTAGATGATGCTATTTTTGTTACACTACTCGAATTGGTAAAAAAAAAACCTTCTACTTTGAATCATCAGCTGCTGATTTTTCTTTTCACTAGAAGGCAGTCATAATTTTCGAGGTTGAAACTTCGATTGTTTGTAGTTTGTTGTAAATTTATTACACAATGACATTATAAAAAAAAATGCCCTTGAAGATGAATTTCATGGTATGTATCATTATCATATTTTTTTTTTCTTTATCAATATAAAAAAAATTAGCAACCATTGTTTACTGAACTTATGCTTTTGATAGAATTTTACAAAGATCTTAACTCAAACTACACCGTGTTTCTCAGGCACTACATCACATCACAAGCACTCTAGGTGCTATGAAGACCGCTCAAAGATGGGAGAGGGTACATTTAACAAGCACATGGAGTAAGGCTTTTTTCTTTTAAACTGAATGGATCTGAACTAAATTGAATTAATTTGAATTCTGGACTCAACAACAGCTGAACTGAACTGAATTTGTCTGAAATCAAATCCGCAACAATAGGATTATTTATAGACCGTTGTTTACTCTTCTTGGCTCTTAGTTCAAATTTGTTGGTATTTTAGGAACATTTGGAGGAGCTTCTCTGAAGATAAAAGAGCTCCATTTGCTCACTTAGATAGCCTATATTTCCGGATGTACCAATACCCAAACAAAAGGACTCAAGCATTAGAACAGATTAAAACAAAGGACATCTTCTCAAAGAAGTATGTTTTTGTTCCTATTGTTTGCTGGTATGTATATGCAAGTTCTTTCCCTTTTTGACAAGATTTTCTTTGCAAATGCTAATTGTCAATATTAATTTGTTTCTTGAATGATCTATCTTTCTGTAGGGGTCATTGGAGACTTGTGATTTTCTGTCATTTTGGTCAGGCTACTCCCTCAAAAACCACAGCTAGGTGCATCTTGTTGCTTGATTCGGCTGAGTCGTGTGCTGATTTGATTGCACCTGATTTGAGAAAGTATGGATATTTGCATTGTTATTCACAGATTGAACTGCTATTGTTATTCATAGAATAATTGAAGTGTTTTTTTGTTTTGTTTTTGTAATGAATTAGAATCGATTTGTAAAACATTTTTATTTGTAGATTTGTGTTCGATATATTTAAGGCCGAGGGCAAAGCTGAAAGCAAAAATGTTGTCTCCAGAATTCCTCTGTTGGTGCCTAAGGTAGATTTTGTATTCGATCTGATCAAATGTGATACAAGTTACGGCTTCAAATATTGCAATCTTTTTTTTTTTTGTTTCCTGAAAAATTAGCCTTATATAGTTATATGTAATGTTCATTTCTTCATGTTCATCTTCATTCAAAAAGTCTAGATCTCTATTATGTTTGATCCAACTGATACATCATTGAAGTGGTTTCAAAAAAGTCTAGATTTTCACATTTTCTCCAACTTTTTAATTGACTGCTTCATATATATCCATGACATTTTGTTCATGTTAAATGTTTCATACAGAATACTTTTGGAGTAAATAATGAATAAGAATTGAATTGAATTGTAGCGAAAAATTGAAATAAAAAGAACTGAACTGAACTGAAATGCGAGAAAACCAGGTCCCAAAGCACAAAATCTTGCATCATTGCCTATTATAACTATGAGACATGACATGATTTTGCTAAAAGAGATGATAGTTTGGTGTTTCTATCATCTCTTTATCACAAAAATCAAGTAGTGATGTACCACAAACCATTTCTACTAACAGGAAACGTGTTCATTTCAACTTCATGAGTTTGATATTCAACTGTATGACTTTCATATACGATCTTATGTAAAGTCATTCTCTTTCAGGTTCCTCAACAGAAAAACGATGTTGATTGTGGCAGATTTGTATTGTACTTCATTAAACTGTTTATGGAAAATGCTCCTGAGAATTTCAGCACATCAAATGGCTACCCTTATTTTGTAATACTCTTCTTTCTCTCTTGTTCTCAATTTACATGAACATGAAAATGTTTCTCATTACTACGATTTATGCTGCAGATGAAAATTGATTGGTTTTGTCCCGAATCTTTTGCCATGTTTTGTGACAAACTTGATGAGGAGATACCGAATCATAAACAAGAAGTCGAGCAAGTTCCGAAAAGGTGTTCACAAAGGATTACAAACACAAGGGCTTCTGCAAAGAGAAGTTTTCGACTGGACAAAGTTGTCATTATTGTTGATGATCTTGAGACATCTTCCTAGGAAGAGAATTATTTCGAGCATCATCTATCCGTTTCGTACACGGAAAAAACACTATTCTTATTATCGATCAAGATAGTATTGTAACGATCCGACTTTTTAGCGACGACGTTATTAGTGATAACGTCGTGAACAGGCAGTTACCAATCGACTTAGATACAAAAATAGAACTAAAACTCGTGGAATTAATACTTATTATTAATAATAATAGAATCCCAATTACAAAAGGTTAATTAAACTAGAAATCTGGTCCTCAAAACTGAAATAAAAACCTATTGCAAAAGCAGGAAATAAAAATAGAGGCCTAGACGCTCATCAACCCATCCTGCTACTAGCTTCTAGCCAGACATAAGCCCACTTATGCGACTGCATCATCACCTGAAATGAGGGGGGGTCCACCATTAGTGGCGAGTAACTAGGCTGTCCCGCTTAAATGAGGGACCGCTAACCATATAATAGCATAGAATCAACCAAGGAAAATCATATAGAACATATGGAAATACGTACAAAAATACTTACGAAATACGTACAAAAAATACATATAAAATACCTGCAAAATACGGTTAGGATACATACAAAATACGTGTACAATATAGGTACAAAATACGTACATCATACAAATACATATACGTATGACATACAAACATAACTACGTACAACATACAATTACAAATACGTACAACATACATATACAAATAAGTACAACATACAATACCGTACGTACACAGCGGAAGACTTAAATTACAACCTAATACGTATACATATTCGAAAATACGTACATGCAATCAATCTTCCATTAAATACATATCTTATCATATCATGTCATTTCGTTTCGTATCATAAATATCTTATCTTAACATTTCATATCATAATATTGGACCGGTCTTTATAGCTTGTTGTGGATCCCGTGTGCACCACAACTTTCCTAAAACATGCCGGGGTGAACTCGTGTATTCAACCCGTAGCCCTCCTTTGCGAGAACTAAGCCTAAGCCATGGCCATAACCCCTAAATAGTAGCTCGTGTACTACTACTTAGACGACTACATATTCTAGAATCAAGAACTGCGCAGATACCGCAGTCTGGCAGTGGCAACGACTTAACCCGATTGATGACTCGTGTATCACCAAAGGGGCGTCCGTAATACATACTATCTTTTCTAAAGGCCATCGTGAGACCACTATTTCTTTTAAGTCTTTTCTAAAGGCCATCTTGAGACCACTAATTATTATTATATTGGTACTCATACCGGCCGTCAATTCCTTAATACCCGGTAGAGTATACCAAAACTGGAAGTACTAGGTGACCGTAATTGGAACTGAGAGGTTCGAAATCCCAGGAAAGAGAGGTGCGGCACGTATATTGGCCATCTTAAATACCAAGTCTTTCCTAGCCAGAGATCGAAACAATTCAATGTCCTTTTACTCTGTTTCCTTTCCTTCATTATTATACCTTCCCTTCCTATTGCAACTTATCCCTACTGACTCCTTTAATTATAATAATTATAATAATGATAATAACAATAATAACAATAATTCCTAAAATTATTCTAATGTCATTACCAGTAAAAAATTAAACTAAAACTGATCCTAACTTAATAGGGACACTCGACAATTCTAATAACAAAATAATAATTAAAATAAATTCATTAAATAATCATATAACAATTAAATAAATCATTTAAATATTCAATTAATCATATAAACAATTTAATTCAAGAACTTATTCACTTAGTAAAAATTAAATCAAGAAAGTCATAAAGAATCATAATCTGAACAAGGGATTCGACAAGATATACTTTAAAAGTGTTTTAATAATTTAATCACACTATTTTACACAATCTGATTTTAAAGAATTAAATTAAGAGAAACCGTTTAAAGGTCTCGAATAATCTGGAAATTTTGATGGAAGTTAAATATGGGTTCAAGGTTTAATGTGCATAAATTTCGTCCAAAAATAACGTCATTTACTATTTTTAAGGAATTTTATAACTAACAAATCAGATTAGGCTGTAATCAGTTTCCGATTTTTCTGCCATAGCAAACGAATTTTAAAAATTACGAAAATTTAACACAAGCTGTAAAACACTATTAGTGACTTCCACCTAAATTTTAGTAGCCATCCGAATTGATTAATTATCTTGATAAATTCGTAAACTAAACCTGGAAGTTTTACCGGGTTGAAAGATTAAATTATTATAAGCAATAAAAGGACGAATTTTGCCACGAAATAAATTTTGATTAATAATCAAACAGTAAAGAAACTCCCACGAAAAATTCATCAAGAAATAACAAGATTTGATCAAGAAATAAAATAAAAATTCAACCTTTCATACTCCTAATACACGCATAAATCTATACGAAAACATGATCCAAGATTTCATAGAAATTACATAAAATAATCAAGAAAAAATTACATAATAATTCATCATATGGTTCGACAATTTACTAGGTGAACATGATACTAAACCTAACGGTTTTCATGATTTAATCCTAATTAATTATATAATTAGCTAAACCAAATTCAAGAGGAAAAGCCTAGTTACCTGGATTAGAGAAAGAAATCAGAAAATTCACCCCTTTGAAATACGAAAAAGTACACGGCCAAGCTAGAGGAAACTTTTAGGGTTTTCTTTTGAGTTTTGTATTGTATAGACAATATGTAAAAAGAATTAGGTTAGGAGCTTGTTCCCTATTTATATATAAAAAACAAAAGAATAATAATAAAAGAAAAAAAAAATAAAAATATTAGTAAAATGGGAGGGGGCCGTGAAAGTGGAGAGTAGGAATAGGGAAAGGGAGTGTAATTAGGTAGACTTGGTTAGAGGTTAGACCAAGTTTAGGATTTCAAATTAACTAATTTAATTAATTAAATAGATAATTAAATTATCTAATTAACCATAAATTAAATAAAATAACTAAAATGGAAATAGTTATTGACCATGAGAGGCCGGCCGTGAGAGAGGATATGGGTCATGGGACCCGATTCTCGGATAAAAATTGACGAAATAAAAATACACAGTCCAAATATACGGGCCTTTTGGACTTAGAATAATAAAATAATATTAATAACTGCGAAATTTTCTGGCCCCTAAACTTCGGGGTATTACAAGTATGGTAGAAAGATTCATACGTTTCTTTCTACCATACTATCAAATCTCAACAATTGTTGCTGATTCGGGCCTGCTCATTTTCAGTTAAGAAGTCGAGTTTCATTCCAATTGAACCAAATGATTTATGATAGGATTGTTTGCACTACCTTCGTTTCTTTTTAAATGCAACAATTAGATGTTTTTTCTCTCTATTTTATGAATCGTAAAAAGAAATCGATGTTTTTTTTTTCCTTTTCATGTAGAGTTGTGAATGAGCTTATTTATTGTAATCCTCTTGGGAGTCATGACTCATGAAGTTTATACTGCATGTTTATTGCAGACAATAGAGAAATGGTGCACAAGATAGTGTACTTGTATGAAGTATTTTTGAATGAATATGCATTAAAATGCATAATTTTTTAAGGTTATATTATAGGAGTTGATGTGACATTATTCATATTGGTACATTTTGCAGAACTGAAATGATTGAAATTATTACTCAAAAAATGGAAGGAAAAATCAAGAGTTGGTATGTTGTTTTTAGTTAACCTCAATTTGATGAATCAGTTTGTTTTGGTAGAGAAGGTATGGTTACTAGAGGTGTAAATGCGGTCAGAAAACTGTTTGACCGACCAATACCGAACCTGTTTTTGACCGTATTTTTAGTGACCGGATACCGACTACTACCGAATCTGAATTATACCGAAACCGTTTCCGATCGATTTTATGCATACCGAAACCGACCAGTACCGAGCCCATTTAAGACCGAATCCGTTTTCGACCAGTTTTTATTATACCGAGACCGACCGTTACCGAAACCGTATCGTTCCGAATTCGTTTTTGACCGTTTTTTGACCGACCGTTTTCGACCGACCACTTTGGACCGACCGTTTTCGACCGAAATCTTATTGTACCGAACTTGTTTTTGACCGACCATTTTTTATCGAACCTATTTTGACCGACCTTACGACTGAAGTACGACTAACCCCATTTTTTATCGAACTTAATTATTTACATGATTGATGAGTATCATCATCGTTATTTTGAGTATCATTATCAATTCTATGTTGTTTCTAATTGTTATCAATATTGTTATCATCTTTGTTATCGTCAATTCATTATCATCCATCATCATCTTAATCGTCATCATAAGCTCATAACCATTTATTATTAGCGTCATAATCCATCACCGTCAACCATGTCATCATCATCATTCATGACCATCTATCATATTGATCATCAACATCCATTGTAACGACCCGACTCGCTTAAATCGGCGCGGAAGAAACCGACGAGTCGAATTGTTATAAACTACAACTCAAATTACTTAAGAATTAAAAACTAATTCCTCAATTATTAAACCATAAGAGTACAAATACCCACAAGTTTGTACATAACTAGTCCAAAAGTCAAACTAGAAATACTAAAATACGAGTAACTCCAACCACACGTCAGAGTCTAAAAATAACGTATGAAAGTCCATACAATAGTCTAATACTATCTAAAAATAACAGTAATAGAAAATACAACCAACAATAGCAATAAACGTCGCTCGCCCAACCCAAAGCTAAGCAAGAGTATCATCATCAGAAATACCTGAAAAATATACAACAGTCCACCATCAGTGGCGAGTAACATAACTGACTCACCCTAATGGGAATACACATGCACATAGCATAAATCAAATAGACAACATCAAATCAATAATCCAGAGTACAAGATCAACCCACACGTGAACTCGACTCAAACCAACCTAATCAACTATCTTTGGCGCAATCATTCATATTCTAGACCGGACTGTGCTCGTACGAACGCATCTTACGCATTCGAACTTTCTACTATGCTTGGATTTGAGAATCTTACTCCCAAACCCCATGAAACCAATCTTACTGGAAATCCATGTCCCGTGAAACCAATCTTACTGGAAATTCACAAAGATCACATAGTATGACTCCAACTATCCCAATACCGCGGATGGAATAGGGGCAACGTCTTAACCCAAATACAATGAATCTTACTCAAAGTATCAGGCGTCTAAAAATGAAATCAAGCTAATCATTAATTAAATCTTTTAATCATCTTAATCATATTATTCATTTAATTATCTCAACTTAACTAAATTACAATCAAGAATTGCCCCAATGCCTTGATTCTTGAAGATAACTAGTTAAATTATCGAAGTTATTCTCAAGAACTGCCTCTAGCCTTAATCTTGAGTCTAACCAATCATAATCCAACATTCAATAATCATTCTTTAATCATATTAGACACTTTCTTTAACTTTCTTTATCATTTAAACCATTTTCTTTAATTTTCAAGATTCACCCACGAACTCATAAAGACTCATCAAGAACTCATAAAGAACGCAAAGAACTCATAAAGAACTCATTCAAGATTCAAGATCTTCAATCAAGAACTCAATCAAGATTCAAGAACTTAATCAAGAACTCATCCAACATAATCATCACACGCATATCATCATGATTTCATTCGAAAACTTCAACTTAAACTCATCCAAAATTCATCAAACTTTGACATAATAATCATGATCATAAAACAACATATATTCAATCATAAAATCATCAAAACCATCATCAAAATATCATGAAAACCATATCAAAATCAGATTAGAAACAATACACTAAATCATGAATAAACTTCATCAAATAACCCATACATGCATTTAATCTATACTATAAACATAGTATACCAAAAAGGTTGAGAAAGCATGTTACCTTATTGAAGATTACACACTAAAACAACACAAAAAGTTGCTGCCCGGAACAAAGTACACACGGCCCAAGCAAACACGGACACGGCACCACCACCACGCACCACACGGCTGCCCAGCCACTGCACACACACGAACCCACGAGCCTGCTGCACCTGCACGGCCTGGCTGCTGCTCTTGCACGGCACCACGCACGGCCACTGCACCACCACGCACGGCTGTCCACACGGCCACGGCACGACCACACGTTACCCACTCGAACCAAGCCCCAAACCGAACCCGGAAAAAGGATCTTGAATAAAAATAATTGTGTTTAAGATTGTGTTTGAACACTTAAAGATCAATAGACTTTGAATCTTTAAGTTTTGGGCTAGGAAAAATGATGAACAATTTGATGGTGATCAATGCCCAAAATGGCGTGGGGCAAGGAGGAGGTGGAGGGAGTTTTATGTTTGAATTTGGATGGCAAGAGCATTTGATGGCAATTGTGTTTTAGATGGCAAAAGTGAGCAAAAGCCTTACTAACTCCTCTATATATAGAGTTAGTGAAGGTGTGAACACAAGGCAAGTGGCAAGGCTTGCTATGCCTTAGAAAAACCGGCCAAGAGGGTAAATGGGCCTAAAAATGGGCTCTCGTGATCAATTGGGCCAATTTGCGAAAACCGCATAATTAATCATGCATAAATCAATTTAGCCCAAAATATTAAATAACTAATTAGAAAATTAAATAAAAATTCTAATTAATTAAATAATAAATAACATAAATAATAAAACTGAAAATAAAATAATTCGAACTAAATCGAAATTATTCACGTAAAATAAAATAAATAGTTCAAAAATAAATTTGAACTAACACAACAACATACATAAATACACATAATCATCGGCAAAAATACCAATAAAAATCTGGGTCATTACATCCATCATGGTCATCATGCATCACCACCATACGTCATTGATGTCATCATCATCGTTGTCATCATATGCATCTAGTGATGGCAACGGGTCAGATCTGGACCGGGTCTGTGTTGATTCGGATCCACCGGGTCTGGAATGCGTGGATCCAGATCTAGATCCATTGGATCCAACGGGTTTGGATCCAAAACGGATCCACCGTATTTCCTTTCAATAAGTATGAAAATTCAAATTTTTTTTTTGGGAAAGATAATAAGTTTTATTAAAGAATAAAAAAAAAAAAATTGAGTCGAAACATTACTACAAATTTTACAATTTGGGCTTATGACTTTAGAGTTTTTGAAAAAACTTATGAATTGTAATTTATTATTGTTATTATTATTATTGTTATTGTTATTGTTATTGTTATTGTTATTATTATTATTATTATTGTTATTATTATTATTATTAAAACGGGTCTACGAGTCCGGATTCAGGTCTGAATATCAGACCCGGACCCAGACCCATATTTTTGGGATGGACTCGGATCTGACCCGGATCCGTACGGGTCCAAATTTTAAGGATCCAGATCCACAAAAACGAATCTGGATCCACGGATCCGGGCCGGGTTTGGGTCCTATTGCCATCTCTATATGCATCCATCATCAACATTCACCACCATTCATATAAATCACCACCCATGATCATTATCATCACTTATGATCATCCATCATCAATGTCATCATCACCATACATAATTGATGCCATCATAATTCATCACCATCATCAATCAACATCCTTCATGTTGGCCAACATCATGATCAATACCAATTCACCATGCATCATCCACCATCATTATGATCGTCGTTGTTATTACCATCCATAATTATTATGATTGATCAATTGATTATTTATGTCATTGACTCACCATCATATCATTATTACTATTGTTACCATATACGTAGTATATTGCTTTTATGATGATGATGACAAGTTGACAACAATAAATCCCATCATAGCCATTGGTAATCTAATGATATATATCTTTATTATAATCGTAGCCATCACACTCATCATAAATTGATATGGTTCATTGAGATTATTCTTTGATGTCTATATATAATATTTATATTAGTCACTTATTAAGGTCGTTGTTATTCTCATAATTCAAGGGTGGGCGTAGTTTTCGATCCCAAGCTTCTAAGCTAGATATTCGGAGCCAACTAACCCGAAATATCAAAATCCGATCTGGAGTTTTGAATTGACTAATTGTATTGAGATTTGTGTTTGATCGTTTAAGACTGACAGGTTATGTCCTACATTTGACCTTGATCGACCGATTTTGACCAACCGATTATGACCCGCATACTGATTTTGACCGACCGATTATAAACCGCATACCAATTTTGACCGATCGATTATAACCCGTATACCGGTTACGACCTGCAAAAAACCGTTTTTGACCGACCGAATGTGACCTGTTACCGACAACGACCGGACCGATAAGTACCGCCGGACCGAAACCGACCGACACCTGTTTAGGAAAATACCGAATTCGACCGGATACCGAAAGAGCTCATATGACCTGTTTTTGACCGACCAGTTTCCGACCGTTTGATCATTTTTACACCCCTAATGGTTACTGGTTAGGGTGAAAAGTTCTTCTGAATTTTCGGGTTAGGTGGTATAAACTTAACTTAAATTTGACTTGATCGAAAATGATCTGATTTGAACATGAGCTGAATTCAAAAAGGTAAAAACCAACCTTGACTCTTAACTTGAAAAACATTAATTTGACCTAAATCTGGTCAAATCATTAGCCTAAACTGACATAACTTAAATTCAATATTATTTAGCCCAATTTAATGGCATAACCTCACATTAAACTCTTTCGAACAACTGATTTTATGGCCCTTACCCTAACTATTATTACCATGTAGTTGTTATGAGGAAAATTTAAAAAAAAAAAAACAAAAACAAATAAGGTTAAGATATAATTACCTAAATCTAGTGAAACCATTAGCCTAATACAATTATACAAAGTATGACATAACATAAATTTAATGTGACTCAATCTACAGTTAACCAGAATAATTGTATAACCTGAGACTTTACGACCCACTCAATCTACAGTTAACCATAATCCACCTGCTTATGGATGATATTCACTCTATCCTTCGAGACTTACGACCCACTCTTCTGCTCACGTCTTTAGGGAAGCCAACTATTCTGCAGATTATATTGCGTCCCTCGGACATTGGACCCTCACGCACATCGATATCGATCCTTTTTTGGATGCTAAATTCTCTTATTTCCTAGCTTTAGATAAATCAGATTTTCTCATCAAGAGGAAGAAATCTTAATTTTTTAACTGTTTACCTTTTTTGTAAAAAAAAAAAAAAAAAAAAAAAAAAAAAAAAAACAGAATAATTGTATAATCTGACATAACCCAGCAAAAATAAATAAATAAATAAAAACCAAATTTAAAAAATATTCTGCGCGTCAGGTAGGGGTCGAACCTACGACCTTCTGCTTAGGAAACAGACGCTCTATCCACTGAGCTACAGACGCCTCAACGACAATAACGTTTGTTTTATTATATATTATACGTTTATCAACGGTAACTTCATCCTGATTTGATTGTACATAAGAATGTAATATTCAACTTTAGCTAATAAAATGGAATTTCATTAAGCAACTACGGAGTAGTTTGTTACATATTAAATTAACAATTGTATGCTTTAATTTTTCATTTATGATGATGTTTGAAGATTGAAATCAAAACTTAATAATTCATAAAAAAAATAAAAATAAATGTATCAAATTTATAATTATTTTAAAGATTATAACATATACATTTTGGAAAAACAATTCATCTGGATGATTATAAAATAATAGAAAATGATTTTGTAAATACGTAGTGTGAGTTCATTTAAAGAGAATTTCAAAATGGGGAAAAAATAATTTTATTAAATAATTCAAAATGGGTAACTTAAAAAGGGAGTGATAAGAGAGAAAATGACATTATTTGAGGGAAATTGAAAAGTTTTAATAAATGTAAATAAATTATTAATTTAATTGTAATTGGAAAAGAAAATTAATTTGTTATCCAAAAAAAAAAAAAATGAAACACACTTATTATAAAGATGACATATGGCAATTTTCTTGGGGGATATCAAGTACATGTGTCAAAGTTATATGGGGGCAAGATGACACATGACAATTTTTTTTTAAGATATCAAGTACATGTGTCAAATGTATGTTTGGGAGTGTTTTAATATAATAGGTATAGATTTGAAAGAACAAGCAAACTTTTTTTTAAAAGAATTATATTGCGCATTATCATATTTTCTTTTCAACTTTTATTACATTACCACGTTTTATTTGATTTTTAAAAAATTACCACCATTTGTTTCCTAAAACCTAATTAAATACCACCTTGTCAGGTTTTCTATCAATCTTTATAATTTTTTGTGGAGATGTACTACCATTTGTTGTTATTTTATGGAGATATACCTCAATAATATTTTTTTTAGCCAGGATATACCAAGATATATTTGATAATTATAAGGAGGTACCAAAATCCATTATTTTGGCCAAAAAAATTTAAGTTTCCGACAATTGAGTAGTTCAATCCTAGCTAGTATATTACAAGCATTTAGTTTTAACTAATTCGCCCACATGCACTGGTTTCCTCCAAAAACTTACCATTTCCCTCTTTTTATAAGACCCCTTCCCAATTTCTCTCTCTTTCCAAACCCTAAAAAATATCTTCAATTATACATCCTAAGTTCATCAATTGTAAGGTATGGTTTCTAAATTTGATTCCTTCCACAATTTTTTTGAACGCATCTACATGATTACAGCAAAATAAGGTTCACAATTCAAACCCAAATAAAATCAAATTTGCTTTAAATTAATATAATTTTTAACAATATAACACACCACTTAATAATTATTTAAATCCTAACCTCTAGTAAATCACAAGTTTTGCAATATTTAAATAATAATAATGATAATCGATTAACCTTAACAACAAAAGACTATTGTAACCATGCTTTTGGAGTTTTGTAGTTGTCGAACTGTGTTGAGCTTTTTACATGAAGATAGGAGAAGGAGGAGAGGGAGGAGGGAAGCTAAGGAGAGAGAAATAGTTATAAAAAAAAAAAATGAGAATGGAAGCAATTCATGAATTTAATAAATGCAAGTACATACACGCACTAAACAAAGAGTCATTTAGCAAGTTAATTGTCGGAAAGTCGACTTTTTTGGCCGGAAAATGGATTTTAATTCGATACCACCTTACAATCATTAAATTTATCTTGGTATATCCTCGCAAAAAAAAATTACTAAGGTATATTCCCACAAAATGGCAACAAATGGTGGATTTTCCCCACAAAAAGTCGAATGTTAGTTTATTGTATGTGGGTTGATCATACAATTGGTTCTGTCAATACAAGTATTTAACAAGGACAATGAATTCAATGTTTTTGTGCGAGAGAATTCAAGATTTGTATTGTACCAAGCGGGTTCGAACTTAATCAAAGACCATATATTTAGATGTTCAGACGATATAAATCGATTATTCAAGTTGTTTTTTTTTGGAAGAAAGGCAATCAATTATATAGCACAAAGAAATCAATACACAGATGCCTCTAAGCACCTCCAAGCCCACAACTTACCAGGCCAAAACTAGCTAATAACACTATTCAACTATCTAACATTACATGAGCTAGTTTTCTTAGGACTACAAAACTTAATCCTAAGAATACAAGAATTGACAATTTCAAGCATACAAACTCTAGGGATAGCCAAAGTCTGGTTCCATCCAAATGCAGTAGATTAGGCCAGCTGCAAAACTTCCAAGCACATTCCTCCTGAATCTCCCCTGAGTATTAAGCAAAGCATTCATACAGACCAGAGCAGAATCAAAAGATTAATAATTCCTCACCCCAGCAGGGAGAGCTTCTATACACTTCTTGCTATTAGAACAGTTGAAAAATAAGTGAAGACTATCTTCAGGAGCCTCTGAGCAAAGAGGGCACATAGTGTCTATAGACATGAATTGAGCAAGATGGACTCTAGTTCTCAACCTATCCCACATTAAGAGCCAATGAGTGAATCTGTGTTTTGGAATACTCAATCTATTCCAAACCCAAGAGGCCCATGCCACATCAGCAGCAGCAGGGCAGAGCCAATTATAGGCAAATGCTACTGTGAAGCCTTTTGGATGAAGTAGCCAAGGGCTCCTTTTATAGCAAGCTTTGAACCTCTCTTTAGCCTTCCAAATTTGCTTCTAATGCCATGAAGCAGATGAAGGAAAGGTCACTCTTTTCCAGTTCTTTCCTTTGATGTAGTGATGATTCACCCATTTGAGCCAAAGACTTTCATTGATATTTGCAATGTCCCACACATACTTCCCCAACATAACAGCTAGGTTCCAAATTTTACAATCCAGAATCCCCAGCCCCCCTTGCTTCTTAGGTCTACAAATGAACTCCCAAGCTATAGGAGGAACCCTTGAAGCAATAGCCTTGCCATCCCAAAGGAAATTCCTACAAATGCACATCACCTGATCAACCACCCTGCTAGGGATAATAAAGATGTTGGCCCAATATGTTTGCATAGAGATGATCACTGCATTGATCAACATTGCTCTGGCAGCATAAGACATTGACCTGCCACCCCATTTCCCGATTTTGTAAACCATTTTATCAACCATCACCTGAGATTTAGTTTGGGAAGGCTTCTTGGAGCTAATACTAACCCCCAAATAAGAGAAAGGCAGAGCTCCCTCAGAGAACCCTTTGCCAGCCATAATGTGTCCTTTCACATCATCAGGAACATTGCAAAAATAGATGGAAGATTTACCATTATTAGCAGCCAGCCCAGAGGTAGCTGTGAAAGAAGCCAAAACCCTTAAAATAAGGCTCACAAAATTCCTTTCACCCTTGCAACATATAATTAAATCATCAGCAAAGGCAAGGTGTGTAAGCTTCACCCCCCTGCACCTTGCATGAAATTTAAAATCCTGGTGATTAGCAGCCATAGCAATGCATCTTGAGAGATATTCCATGCAAATCACAAATAAAAGGGGGGAAATTGGATCCCCTTGTCTAAGACCCTTCTTGCCTTGAAAGAAACCATTAGTCTCACCATTAAGCACCAAAGAGTAGGAAGGTCGTGAAGAAACACAGGCCATTATCAAAGAAATGAAATGGGCTTGGAAATTCAAGTTAACCAACATTTCTTTTAGAAAATTCCAATCAACACTATCATAAGCTTTCCTTATATCCACTTTAAGAATCATACTAGGGGGGGGGGGGGGGGGGAGCATTTCCTCTTGTATTTACACACCAAATATTGATTTACGCATATATTATGCATAATTCTTCTCCCCTGAACAAAACCAGACTGGTTATCAGCAACCAGCTTTGGCAACACTTCCTTCAATTTTTGACAAAGCAGCTTGGAGATGATCTTATAGATCATGTTATAGCAAGCAATAGGTCTGAACTCCATAACTGAGGTGGGGTGCTCACACTTAGGAATTAGGACAATTCTTGTACAATTGACCTCTTTAAGAATATTGCCAGTTTCCATGAAGTCTTGCACATCCCTGAAAATATCATGCCCAATTGTATCCCAAGACTTCTTGAATAATGTGCTATTAAAACCATATGGCCCTGGGACTTTACCTCTAGGAATAGAGAAAACAATCTTCTGCCCTTCCTCCAAAGAAATAGGCCTAAGCAGCCCATCTGCATCACTGTCAGACAGAATTGGCCCTTTGTGAATGACCTCAGGCCTGACATTAACCTTGGAAGAAATTTCAGAGCTAAGTAAAAACCTTGTAGTAATCCACAAAAGCCTGAGCAACATCCTGCTTGCCATGACACCAGTTCCAATCCCCTACAAATACTGCAAGTGCAGAATTCTTCTATAATACTGTTGAGTCTTAATACTCCTATGGAACAATTTGGTGTTTTCATCATCACCTGCAGTAAGCCAAGAGATTTTACTTTTCTGCTGCAGAAGAGAATAATAGGCTTCCTTTTGCACCTTCAGGGTCTGTAACAATGAGAATTCATTCTCAAAATTTTCCTCATTTGCGGACCTTTGGATTGCCAACTGAGCTTCTTTAAGCTTTGCTACTATATCAGCATATTGAGCACCAATCTCTGAGTATTCATCCCTGTACAAATGAGTATTCAGCCCTGTGCAAATGCTTCAGCTTATACTTAAATTGCTTCAGTTTGTGCACCACTTGGAACATCAGGGTACCCCTAATATTAATCCCCCAAGCAAGCCTCACTAAGTCATTGTAAGTGGGATGACCACACCACATATCACAAAACTTAATTTATTTATTCTTCCTTCCTCCCTGATCTTCAAAATTTATAATCACTAGGCAATCATCATAACAAATTTCTAGCAGAAAATGGGTAAAAGAGCTCCCAGCCATATCCACTCACTCCTCATTCAGAAGCACCCTATTAATTTTCGAGCAAACCCTTGCAGTGCCTTGCTGCTTATTACTCCAAGTAAATTTTGCACCACAAGAATGCAAGTCCTCCAAATGACAGTGCCCCACCACTTCTCTAAACTGAGCAATCTCAAAAACCTGCACAGGACTTCCCAATCTATCATCCAAGTTTAGGGGGGCATTGAAATCACTAGCTGTAGGGGTCATTTTTACCAGGCCGCCTACGTCACGAGTTGATTGAATGCTCGTTGATGTCGTACGTGAATACAGACTAGTAGGAGTCGCCACCGTGCGTTTATACGGTCCACGGACACCGAAGAAGTACCGAAAGTCAGGAGCAATCGGTCCCATATGGTCGTGCACCAGAGTATGGGTTCGGGGACAGGTTACGAGCCAATCGTGCATTGGGCCCGCCCGCCTGCAAGCGGTCTCTACTAGGTCTCTTTTGTAAGATCATTGTTCAATTTCAGAACAACAGAGATAACTCAATCTTAGCCCTAATTTGCGAATTACTAAGTCGGTTCAGATTAATGAACAAATTAGCCTAAAATTTTTTTGTGACCACTTTGGAATTAGTCAACATTATTATACTAGAATGAGTCCAAAAGTACGGGAGAAATCAAGGGTCAAATCGCTAAATCGCATAAAAAAAGTTCAACACGGCGATGTCACGAAAAGAAAGAAATTGAAAGTGCGAACGTACCTCGAATCCCGTGCAATTAGATCATAAAAAAAAAAGAAGCTATATGGAATGACATAGAAAATGCAAGAAAAAAAAGACATGACATGGATTAAAAAATTTTAAAAAAAGCTACAAGAATTAAAACATGGATTAACACAAACGAAAAAAGCAAAAAACCATATCATCATGATGAACACAAATCATAGATTAAAATGAAAATTAAAAGAAAAGAAAGCATATTGACAATGAATAGAAAAGGGTCTCAGAAATGTGTACCGGAGTGTGCGGCGGTCGATTACGGCTTTAAGATTAGCGTGCCAAATGCCAAGTGACAGAGTTTTGAATTGATTTTGACAGAGTTTTGAATTGATTTTGAATGAGTTTTGAATTGATTTTGACAGAGTTTTGAATTGATTTTGACAGAGTTTTGAATTGATTTTGACAGTGTTTTGAAATGATTTTGAGAAAGAGAATGAATAGTAGAGAGAGAATAGAAATCAGAATGTTGTATTCGTGTTTTTGTGTGTTTTGAAAAGCCGAACGAGGGTCGTATTTATAGGCAAACAGAGGCAAAATTGTACCCGGAGAACACCAGACCTGCGCCTAGGCGCAGGTCCAGTTACATGACCTACGTCTAGACGCAGGTCAGTATTTGTGACCTACGTCTAGGCGCAGGTCCTGTAGTATGGACCTGCGTCTAGGCACAGGTTCAGGCTGTATCCGGGTCCATTTTTTTCTTATTTTGCGCGTGATTCTCCGAGATTTTTATGCGTTACGATATGATTACGGAGATCATTAAGATTACGTAATATTTGAGATTCCGGGAGATTTTGCGAGGTTCCGGAATAATTCGGGCTGTTCTGGACTGTTTTCGGGTTTTTCGGACTATTTTAAAAAAATACGCTAAAAATGCCAAAAAATATGGAAAAATTATAGAAAAATATAAATGAGTGAAAAGTGGAGAAAAAGTTGACGATGTAGGTGTAAAATTACTAAAATGCCCCTAAGAATGGAAAATGTTTCAAAAATTCATAGAAAATATGTAAAAACTCAGAAAATTATGGAAAAATTACCAAAATATCTAAAAAAATGGAATTAACCTAGTAAAATTATTTTATGCAATGGAAAGTGACCAAAATACCCTTAGAAAATAAATATGCATGAAAAATAATTAATAAAAATCCTAAAAAATGTCCGAAAAATCCTAAAACGAGTCGTGAACCTCTAAAATGCCTATAAATAGTGTGAGAGTGGTATGAGAGGGTTAAAGAGATGGAATTTTGGCATACTAGCTCAAGACCGGACCTGTGCAACAGGGTACATTCATCATAGACCGTTGGGAGCTAACCGAGGTGCCAGAATTAGGTGTCTACAGTTATTCCCCCCTTTGACCGAGTCTGGAGAGACGAAGGTCAAAGGTGCGCTACGCGACTTATGTATGCTGATCGCAAAGGAAATAACTAATGAGCTAACCCCTTTGAGACCGGTGCAACTTGATGTTAAAAGTGATGTTCAAAAGCCAATTGATTTGACAATCGAACGAGCATGCAACAAATAAACACACAAACATGTAATCACACAACAAGAAAATGCAGTGAGGTGTAAACAATGAGAAGTGTCAACAGTGAGGTGTAACAGTGAAGTGACAGATATGATTGAAAAGGAGTGGTAAGGTCAGAATTATGCCACGCAATCCTGTGAAGGTCGGGTTTATCACAGGAAAAGAGTCTGAATCGGTGTCGGAGTCGGTGGGTGCGAAAGTCAGATTTATCGCACGGAAAAGAGTGGCAAGGTCAGATTTATGCCACGCAATCCTGTGAAGGTCGGATTTATCACAGGTAAAGAGTCTGGGTCTGTGTCTGAGTCGGTGTTTGAGTGAGTGTGAAGGTCGGGTTTATCGCACAAAGGAATGGCAAGGTCAGATTTATGCCACGCAATCCTGTGAAGGGCAGGTTTATCACAGGTAAAGAGTAAACCGAGTCGGTGTTTGAACTGGAAATTGTGGTTGTATGAACTTTGACAATGATCTGGGGTAGTAAGAGTATTTTGACTTACAAAGGTCTGGGATTATTGCAAGCTAGGATGATGGCCATGCGAAGGAGGAGACAGGATAACTCAATGCCTTGTCACGGGGTGTTACTGGGAATGACATGAAAGTGACTTGTGATCATAGGTTGTCCTAGACACGGTGTTTGACCTAGACATGGAGTTTGACTCAATTTGAACTGGGATGTGAAGAAGACATGGGGTCCATGGACTGAGTTCCTTGATTTCAGCTTGATAAGATTGACCTGAGACGGTTAGATCATAGAAACAGAGGAGCCCCCCAAGTGAAGAATGAGGATGATGTTGTGAAGAGATAGGAGCAGGGACAACATGGTGATGAGCCCCCAAAAATAATGTGCTAACTCTCAGTAGAGTTAGGTGGCTTTACCTCCTGAAGAGTTTAGTCAAAGAGTCATTGAAGGTGACCAAAGAATGGGATAGGGTTCGAAAATAATAGAAAGGCCAAAAATTTGTGACTTGAGGTTGAAAATAGATGTGGCTAAGATGTAGGGTTGGCTAGAAATTCGGGTTCAAGTTTGAGTCTATGCATGGGTCAAAGATTAGCAAATGTTATTGTCAAACTCTTAGTAGGTAGAGTCTGTAATGACCCAGATTTTTCGGTATTTTTACCATTGATTTATTTGCTATTTATGTTATTTTATGTATGGTCCAAAATTTATTTGGACTATTTATTTTTATGTGAATAATTTCGATTAACTTCGATTATTTTTATTTTGGCTGTTTATTATTTATTTTATTATTATTTAATTAATTAGAATTTTATTATTTAATTTTCTAATTAGTTAATTAATGTTTTGGGCCAAATGCGATTTGAGCATGATTAAACATGCATGAGTGCAATTAGCCCAATTGATCACCAAAAGCCCATTTTTGCCATGACATAACCAGCCCCCTCATGATTAGTGGCCTAATTGCCACTTGCTTCATGTTCACACCTTAAACCACTTCTATAAATAGAAGGGTTAGTAAGGCTTAAGAGTTCATTTGTTATCTTAAACACCTTTGATCATCTTTTGCTACAATTAAAGCCAAACACAAACACTCTCCCTTTACTCCATTCCAGACGCCTATTAGGCTTATTTACCATCAATCCAATCAAATTGTTCATCATCATTTCAAAACTTAAACTTAAAGATTCAAACTCCATTGATCTTTAAGTATTCAAACACAAATTAATCTTCATTGCCATTTATCAAGACTTGGGTATTTGGTTCGGTTTTGGGTTGGGTTCGTGTGGGTTGTTCGTGGATCGATTGGTGGTGCACGGTAGTGCTCGTGTGAAGACGATGGTCCGTGGTGGTGCCGTGCAAGAGCCGTGGTGGTGCCGTGCAAGAGCCGTGGTTGAATCTTGAAATCTTGAAAGTTGGTCTTATGTTCTTTTTAAGTACAAGTTTATTGATTATTTTCTAAGTGTTATTTAAATATTAGTAAGGTTTTGTAATGATTTTGAAAGATGGTTTTAAAGCAGTTAAAGAAAGGTTTAAAGATTTGTTAAAGATTCGATAAAGATTGATTATGAAGTAGGATTGATTTTGGTTAAACTCAAGAAAAGGCGAAAGATTCTTGGAGTAACTTCGATGTTTGTTAGTAAGATTAGCTTAAGTTTACTTTTAGACACCTATTCTTGGAGTAAGATTATGAGTTTTGGGTTAAGACGTTGCCCCTATCTTGACTGCGGTATTGGGATAGTGTATACTTGCTATGTTGTCGGTTTGATATGAATTTCCGTAAGATGGGGTTCATGGGTTTGGGAGTAAGATTCTCATTCCTGGCATAGTAAGAAAGTTCATTCGCGTAAGAAGCGTTTGTACGTGCATAGTCCGGTCTAAAATGTAAATGGCAGCGACAAAGATGTTTTTATGATTTTTAAGTTGAAATTATTTTAAGTTGGTCAGTTTTACGATTAATGGTATTTTGACGTTTTTACTACATATGTTGGTTGGTAGTCTGATATATATGTTTGTTTGGTTTGTTCTATGATTATGTGTATCCATGTTATGGTGGGACTGTTATGTTGCTCGTCACTGACAGTGGATTGTTGTTATTTTTCAGGTAATTCTGATGATGACTGTGCTGCTTAGCTATTGGTTGGGCGAGTGCCGTTATAGTATTCTTGTCCTAGATTACGTTACGTTATTAGTTTGGACGTGTAGTTTTATCTTTAGTGTATTTTGACTCTGACAGTATTTGGAGTTATTTTCTAGTATTGATACATTTGGGTTTAGTATTGTACATCTTGTGGGTATTGTACGTTTTTGGGTTATAATAATAATCATTTTGAGGTTTTGTTTTTAATTTTTAGTAAGTTTGTTTGATAGATCGACAATTCGACTCGTCGGTTTCTTCCGCGCCGGTTTAAGCAAGTCGGGTCGTCACAGAGTTACTCGGCAGCTAGGCTTCGTTTGATTTTTTATTAACGTGGTCGGACCTCGAGCAGAGGCTTCCTACGTATCCTTGCGGAATCAGTCCATCGTAGTTCTGTGGGTTTGATTTTGAAATTGATTTTTTTTTTGAATTGGTTTTTTTTTTTTTTTGAATGAGGTTGCTATCTTTTGTTGCTCTGGACAATGCTTTCAAATTATCTTTGGCATTTAACCCCTTTAGGTGCGAATGAGCCTTGATTATGAGTGTTGCCATTTAATCTCCTGTACTCCATTATGAATTGTAATTGAGCTGGGCCTGGGCTTTGATTTCTTTATTTTGAGGCTATTGCACCGTTCTCCAAATATGATTTACCATTGACCGTTTGAAAGCATGTCCTCATGAGGTCGTGTGTGAAAGTGACTATTGATATTGCTTGTGAGGTCAGTGTGTGAAAGTGTAGTGAGGTCAGTGTGTGAAGATGTCAGTTTTATTAAATAATCAATTGAAGCCGTGTAAGTGATTGGACCTGCGTAGAGTTGGAAAATGACATTGGAGGATATGGAAATGTGGTAGGCCATTCGGTGGAAAGTGGAAAGGTCAAAGTGTGTATGACATAGACTCGAGATGGGAAGTGAAAGGGTCAGTGGGCTAGGATGAAGACTCATTGATTTGACTCACAGGAAGGCCGCATGATTCATTGAACCATGCTTTGGGGTGACTCATAGGGTTGGAGATGGACTGGAGTCATTGGACTGGATGCTTGGGCTATTTGTATGTGGTGCTGGGCCTTTTTGATTGTGGTGTTCGGTCATTCTCCACTTGGGTCATTGATCTTTTTTTTTTTTTTGTGGCTATGGAAGATGATGAAGGGTCAATGGACATGGTCTTTTGTGATGCGGATGGATGGGCTTAAGACTTCTCATTGCTCTTTGGGCCTATCGAAGGAGCCCATGTTTATCGAAGCTGAAATCAAGAGAACCCTGTTCTAGAATGTGAATGTGGAGGAGCTGACACTGGACTGTGTTTAAATGTGAACTGGATGGACCTAAGCCTGAACCTAATTCTGTCTTAAGGTATAAGGCTTTTGGTTTGTGACTGAAACTGAAGAGAGCTAAAGTGAACCTATGCCTAGTTAGGACCCTTTAGACTTGTGAACTAGACTGAGGTGAGACTGGCGGTGAACTGAACCTATGGCAAACTAAAGTGTGTTTGGACTCGAGATTGTTATGAAATTGGATTGGACTGTGATGGACATGGACCCCATTTTGAGAACTAGACTTAGGACTTGGGACTTGGACTGGGGAAATGGACTGTGAACTTGTAGGGGTCGTTTTTACCCGGCCGCCTACGTCACGAGTTGATTTGAATGCTCGTTAACGCCGTATGTGAATACGGGCTAGTAGGAGTCGCCACCGTTCGTTTATACGGTCCACGGACACCGAAGAAGTACCGAAAGCCAGGAGCAATCGGTCCCATATGGTCGTGCACCAGAGTATGGGTTCGGGGACAGGTTACGAGCCAATCGTGCATTGGGCCCGCCCCCTGCAAGCGGTCTCTACTAGGTCTCTTCTGTAAGATCATTGTTCAATTTCAGAGCAACAGAGATAACTCAATTTTAGCCTTAATTTGCGAATTACTAAGTCGGTTCAGATTAATGCACAAATTAGCCTAAAATTGTTTTGTGACCACTTTGGAATTAGTCCATATTATGACGCTAGAATGAAGCAAAAAGTCCAAATAAAAAAAAGGATTCAAATCAAATAAATCACATAAAAAAAGCTAAAAACACAGCGATGGCACAAAAAAGTAAAATTGAAAATGCGAACGTACCTCGAATCCCGTGCAATCATAAAGTCAAAATAAAAAAATAAAAAAAATGCTACATTGAATATCATGAAATGTGCAGGAAAAAGGGGTGACATGGATTAAAAATAAAAAAAGGCTACAAGAAATAAAACATGAATTGACACAAATAGAACAGAAAAAAAATCGCATGTCATCACGATTAACGCAAGTCATAGATTAAAATGAAAATTAAAACAAAAGAAAGCATATTGAAATTGAAATGAAAAGGGTCTCAGAATGTACCGGAATGTGCGGCGGTCGATTACGGCCTCGAGACTAGTACGCCAAATGCCAAATTAAATGATTGAATATGTGTTTATATGTGCTTAGTATCGATTTTGAATGAGTTTTTGAATGATTTTTTTAGAGAGAAACCATGTAGTAGAGAGAAGAGCAGAAAGTATGAAGTTTTTTTCGTGCTTTTTGTGTCGTGGTCTCAAAGGTCGAATGAAGGGTCGTATTTATAGGCGAGCAGAGGAAAAAATCGTCTCGGAATGGCGCCAGACCTGCGCCTAGGCGCAGGTCCAGTTACATGACCTGCGTCTAGGCGCAGGTCTTGTAATATGGACCTGCGTCTAGGCACAGGTCCAGCTGGGATCCGGGGTCGATTTTTTTGCTTATTTTGCGCGTGATTCTCCGAGATATTATGCGATTACGATACGATTACGGAGATCAATATTTGATTATCGTAATATTACCGAAATATTTGAGATTCCGGGAGATTTCACAAGGTTCCGGAATAATCCGGGCCAATCTGGACTGTTTTCGGGTTTTTCGGACTATTTTGAAAAATGTGCTAAAAAAATACAAAAAATATGGAAAAAATCTAGAAAAATATAAATGAGTGAAAAGTGGAGAAAAAATAGACGATGCAGGTGTAAAATTACTAAAATACCCTTAAGAATGAAAAATGTTTCAAAAAATCATAGAAAATACATAAAAAGTCAGAAAATTATGGAAAAATTACCAAAAATTCTAGAAAAATGTAATTAACCTAGAAAAATTTATTTGATGCAATGTGAAATGACTAAAATTCCCTTAGGAGGTAAATATGCATGAAAAATAATGAAAATAAATTAATAAAAATCCTAAAAAATGTCCAAAAAATCCCAAAACGAGTCGTGAGCCTCTAAAACGCCTATAAATGGTGTGAAAGTGGTATAGAAGGGGAAAGAGATGGTATTTTGGCATACTAGCTCAAGACCGGACCTGTGCAACAGGGTACATTCATCATAGACCGTTGGGAGCTAACTGAGGTGCTAGAATTAGGTGTCTACGAAACTACGAGCTGGACCAGTTACTTGGACTAAAGAACTTGACTGGGGAATGGGCTAAAGAGATGAGACTTATTGAACTGGACTGGTAATTTGGACTGTGGACTTGACATTGAGTTACCCTTATGATTGATGAGTGAAGTAAAATGGGTTGGGCTAGACAAATGGGCCCAATGCACACATAGCAGACTAGTCCTAGAATATGCAAATGATAGTCTTCTAAGGTCAGTCCTGGGTGGTCAAAAGGTACCATGACTAGAGGAAAACTGAACCGATCTAATCACTCTTCACATTGAATGACACACGGTTAAAAGATCCCTCATTATGATCTCATCGGGAATGAGATCACGCGTCGTGGCTGGAATGGGCCGATTATGATTATTGAGGTCGGGCACCACAAGTAACCATAATCAAACCTCCCGGGGTCGGTCTCGAGCATAGAACATGCTCAGATGAGACGTGGGCCTAAGTGTGACCTTATGTGGAAGATCACTATGTCACATGCTCAAAAATTGAATAATGATCTTACGAGACTTTTCAAGTTTGTCCACACCACTAAGGAGTGATATTCCCCAACGGAGTCGCCAAACTGTAGGGGTCGTTTTTACCTGGCCGCCTACGTCACCAGTTGATTGAATGCTCGTTGATGCCGTACGTGAATACGGACTAGTAGGAGTCGCCATCGTGCGTTTATACGGTCCACGGACACCGAAAAAGTACCGAAAGTCAGGAGCAATCGGTCCCATATGGTCGTGCACCAGAGTATGGGTTCGGGGACAGGTTACGAGCCAATCGTGCATTGGGCCCGCCCGCCTGCAAGCGGTCTCTACTAGGTCTCTTTTGTAAGATCATTGTTCAATTTCAGAGCAACAGAGATAACTCAATCTTAACCCTAATTTGCGAATTACTAAGTCGGTTCAGATTAATGCACAAATTAGCCTAAAATTATTTTGTGACCACTTTGGAATTAGTCAATATTATTATACTAGAATGAGTCCAAAAGTGAAAGTGCGAAAGTACCTCGAATCCCGTGCAATTAGATCATAAAAAAATAAAGAAAAAACAAAGAAGCTATATGGAATGACATAGAAAATGCAAGAAAAAAAAGACATGACATGGATTAAAAATTAAAAAAAAGCTACAAGAATTAAAACATGGATTAACACAAACGAAAAAAGTAAAAAACCATATCATCATGATGAATGCAAGTCATAGATTAAAATGAAAATTAAAAGAAAAGAAAGCATATTGACAATGAATAGAAAAAGGGTCTCAGAAATGTGTACCGGAGTGTGCGGCGGTCGATTACGGCTTTAAGATTAGCGTGCCAAATGCCAAGTGACAGAGTTTTGAATTGATTTTGAATGAGTTTTGAATTGATTTTGACAGAATTTTGAATTGATTTTGACAAAGTTTTGAATTGATTTTGATAGAGTTTTGAATTGATTTTGACAGTGTTTTGAATTGATTTTGATAGAGAGAATGAATAGTAGAGGGAGAATAGAAGTCAGAATGTTGTATTCGTGTTTTTGTGTGTTTTGAAAAGCCGGGCGAGGGTTGTATTTATAGGCAAACAGAGGCAAAAATCGTACCCAGAGAACACCAGATGTAACGACCCGACTTTTGAGACATGTCGATTTACAAAGGGAAATCGACAAACGGATCATTACCAACTTAAAATGAACAATAAATCAAATTATTCAAATAAATGGGTTATCCTTTATTAGATAAACAACCAATATCCAAAATATCTCAATATTCGTTATTACATAAGTTAACTTAAAACTGTCCCAACATGCTGGGATCATAAAATAAACTAAATAATTGTCTTGAAACTATAAGAAGCGTCTAAATAATCTAAGTAACTAAGGTATACTAAAGATCAATCCTCAGCCACTCAAGCCCATCCACGAAAGCCCGTCAATCAGCTGCATCTCCTTCTCCTGAAACTGAGGGGGGGTCCACCGTCAGTGGCGAGTAACTAGGCTGTCCCATTTAATCGAGGGACCACCAAACACATAATATCATAGGAAAGCACATGAAAACCGTACAGAAACTTAATACATGCTTTACATACAATCATACAAAATACGTATAAAAATACGTACAAACATACGTAAACGTATACGTACAAAATACGTATAAAATACTTAAACGTATACGTACAAAGTACGTATAAAATACCTGCAGAAATACAGTTAGAATACGTAATGTCTACGTATAATGTACGTACAATCAGCCCTGCATCATACGGTTAGAAATACGTACAAAAATACACTCATCATTCATATACATACATACGCATACATTTATACTTTCATACAAATTACAGAATTATACAGCGGAAGTCTTATATCATTCATATACTTATACTTATAGTATAATACAATCATAACTTATATTATCCCATATTCCTTAAGTCATAACTTATATCTTATCTTATATCCTATGTCATATCATAACATAAATATTATATATATATCATAACCCAAACTTTCCATCAACTTATCATATAATATATCTTATTATTTCATATGCTTATCTTATCATATTCATTTCATAACATTTCATATCTTTCGTTTCGAATTCATATCGTAACTTTCATTTCATATCATAATCATAACTTTCATATCAAATCATATCATTCGTTGGACCGGTCACTATAACTCGTTGTGGATCTCGTGTTTCACCACAACTTTCCTAGAACATGTCGGGGTGAGCTCGTGTACTCAACCCGTAGCGGATCTCGTGTTTCACCACTAAGCCTAAGCTATGGCCATAACCCCTAATAGCAGCTCGTGTACTACTACTAGACGACTACATATCCTAAGACCCAGAACTGCTCGGGGGAGCTCGTGTACTCGTCCCAATTGAGCAGTGGCCTCGACTTAACCCAGTCTGACTACTCGGGTCATCAGGTGGGCGTCCTTATCATATCTTATATCTTTAATTAAT
Source organism: Salicornia ramosissima (assembly GCA_951394345.1). Taxonomy (NCBI): domain Eukaryota; kingdom Viridiplantae; phylum Streptophyta; class Magnoliopsida; order Caryophyllales; family Amaranthaceae; genus Salicornia; species Salicornia ramosissima. The sequence goes on along the minus strand of OX596235.1, from coordinate 49,186,725 downwards.
CATATCATATCATATATTGGGAAATACTAGGTGACCGTAATAGGAAATGAAATGTTCGGAGTCCCAGGAAAGAGAGGTGCGGCACGTATATTGGCCACCTTAAATACCAAGTCTTTCCTAGCCAGAGACCGAAACATAACATGTATAGCTATTACTCTGTTTCCTTTCTTTCCCTAGTAATATCTTATGTCTTAAATCTTATAAAATACTATCCTCAAAACTTATCATATCCTATATAACTTATCCCTACTGATTCCTAATATTAATAATAATAATAATAATATTATCTATCCCTGATGATTCCTTCAATTGTAACTTTTATAATTATTTATTCCTAAAATATTATAAGTCAAAATTAACTAAATTTGATCATAATCACATGGTCCATTCGACATTTCCACTTACACCATAATAATTAAATAAATTCTATTTTCAAACATAACATTTAATAACAAATCAATATACTTATAACAAATTAAGCAAATCAACAAATATCATAAAAATTGCATAAAACAAGATAAAAATTCCACCTTTCATAAATTTGACCTACTCGACATATATATAAATATAATTTAGCAAAAGTTCATACTTTAAATCAATTAAACACAATCATCAAACATCAAATAAATCAAATTAAATAATCATGTAAAATAACAACTAACAACAATAATTACCTAAAACATGATAAAAATCCTATTTTTATTTATTCAATCTACTCGAAATATATATATATATATTACCCAAAATTCATGCTTTAATTTAATCAAGTACAATAATCATCTATTAATCATATAAACTTATATAAACAATTTAAATTACACTATTTTACACAATCTGATTTTAAAGGATTAAATTAAGATCAACCATCTAAAGGTCTCGAATAGTCTGGAAATTTTAATGGATGTTAAATATAGGTTAAAGGTTTAACGTGCATAAATTTCGTTTAAAAATAACGTCTTTTACTATTTTTAAGTGATTTTATAACTAACCAGTCAGATTAGGCTGAATTCGGTTTCAGAATTTTCTGCCATAACAAACGATTTTTAAAAATTACGAAAACATTACACAAGCTTTAAAACAGTATTACTGACTTCCACCTAAAATTTCGTAGCCATTCGATTTTACCAAGTATACTAATAAATTCGTAAACCTAATCTGGACAGTTTTACCGGTTTGAAAGATTAAATTTTTATAAATAGTAAAAGGACGAATTTTGCCATGAAATAAATCATGATTAATAATCAAACAGTAAAGGAACCTACACGAAAAATTCATCAAGAAATAACAAGATTTGATTAACCAATAAATTCATACAAGTAATTATACAATATAAATTTAAATAAATCAATCCATGCATAACAATTAATTAAATCATTTAAAGATTCACAAAGATCACAAGAACACATCAAAGATGACATGAAAAGTATTTCACATGGTTCGAAATTCATAAACAACATAAAAACCTACAATTTTCATGTTACATCCTAATTTACTATATGTTTTTCTACCCTTAGATTAAATAGAAAAGCGAAGTTACCTGGATTCGCTTTTAAATTCCAAAACACGAACAAAAATTCACCCTTTTGGTGATGATAACACACGGCCAAAGAAAGAAGAAGAGAGGAAAGAATATATTTTGTTTTTAGAGTTTTTGGAACAATTGCAAAATAGGAGCAAATATGAAATATTGATCCTATTTAAAGATGAAAAGCAAAACAACAAACCCTAAATTTTAAGTAGGGTTGCCGTGGGTCTTAGGAGCAAAAAGGGGGAGAGTTGTTGGATGATTCAACAAACTTTGAATGGGCAAAAATAAATTAATTTAATTAATTAATTAATTTAATTATCTAAAATTATAATTAATATTAATTAACTAAATCAAAATTAACATGGACCCACAAATAACCAAGAGGGCCGGCCATGAGGAAGAAAAGAAAAGGGATTGGGTCTTTGGCCCAATTCTGAAGAAAAAGATTGGACTAAAATGTAAACAGTCCAATTTAACGGCCCAAATCGGACTTAGAATTGAATAATAACGTTAATAACCGCGAAATTTTCTGACCCAAAATTTCGGGTTATTACACCAGACCTGCACCTAGGCGCAGGTCCAGTTACATGACCTGCGTCTAGACGCAGGTCAGTATTTGTGACCTGCGTCTAGGCGCAGGTCCTGTAATATGTATCCGGGTCGTTTTTTTGCTTATTTTGCGCGTGATTCTCCGAGATTTTTATGCGATTACGATACGATTACGGAGATCATTATGATTACGTAATCTTTGAGATTCCGGGAGATTTCTCGAGGTTCCGGAATAATCCGAGCTGTTCTGGACTGTTCTCGACTGTTTTCGGGTTTTTCGGACTATTTTCAAAAAATACGCTAAAAATGCCAAAAAATATGGAGAAATTCTAGAAAAATATAAATGAGTGAAAAGTGGAGAAAAAGTTGACGATGTAGGTGTAAAATTACTAAAATGCCCCTAAGAATGGAAAATGTTTCAAAAATTCATAGAAAATATGTAAAAACTCATAAAATTATGGAAAAATTACCAAAAAATCTAGAAAAATGCAATTAACCTAGGAAAATTATTTTATGCAATGGAAAGCGACCAAATTCCCCTTAGAAATTAAATATGCATGAAAAATAATTAATAAAAATCCTAAAAAATGTCCGAAAAATCCTAAAACGAGTCGTGAACCTCTAAAATGCCTATAAATAGTGTGAGAGTGGTTTGAGAGGGTTAAAGAGATAGAATTTTGGCATACTAGCTCAAGACCGGACCTATACAACACGGTACATTCATCATAGACCGTTGGGAGCTAATCGAGGTGCCAGAATTAGGTGTCTACACTAGCCACCACCCAAGGCCATTGAAACCTAGCCCATGAGAGCTTGAGATTTTCCCATAGAGCCACCCTATCATCTCTGTCATTGAAACCATACACAAAGGAACAATAGAACATATAGTCAAAAGTCAAGTGCCTCACTCTCAGATGAATAACCTGCTCCTGAGTGTCAATGACCTGCACATCAAAAACCTTGTCCACCCAAGCTATCAAGATTCTTCCACCCTTCACTTTACTGAAATTAGTATGCACACTCCATCCATGCATGAAACATTTTATGGAACATACCAAGAACATTTTTCATATCCAGCTTAGTCTCAAGAAGACAACATAAGCCAATATGATTATTCATTATAAAATGCTTAACATCCTCTTGCTTTGAAGGTTTATTTAACCCCCTAATATTCCACACCAGGATCTTCTCCATTCCCTAGAGTAGCAGAGGTCAAAGGCACCATCATATCACCAACAGCCAAATCAGCTAGGCTAGACACAGGGGTAGTGATAATAGGGGAGGATCGGACCTACTAACTGCCACCCTATGAGGACTAATAAAAGGCCTATCCCTCTCAGCCAAAATATGATCCTGGTTAGACAGGGTTACCTCATCTGAGACATGAATCACCTCACATCCATTCTCAGTCCCTCCCTTCTCATGTGCAGATTTCTTCTGAGGAATAGCACCAGTAGCCTTTGGCCTCCATTCCATTTTCTTCTTCCTATGTTCTATAACACAATCCTTCCCCTCATGGCCTAAAGCTTCACATTTCTGACAAGCATCAGGCCTCTATTCATATGAAACATGTTGTACTATAACCTCACCTAATTCATTCACAAATTCAACTGAATTGGGGAAAGGGGATTGTATATTCATTTCCACCAAAAATCGAGCATAAGCAATCTTGTCCCTATTTTTGGTGGCCATATCAGGGTGCAGGGGATCCCCCAACAATCCTACAATCTTACTCATGCAATTAAGACCCCAATATTTCAATGGTAAATTTGGTAATCGAACCCATATAGGAGCCTTATCAAAGACCTCCTTATCTAAGTCCATACCATCGACCCACTTCCTCACAAACACAGGGTGGCTATCAAACATCAGATTAGATACACCTATGGCTTTAACTTGTGATTCCCCATTCAAAAAATGAACAAGAAATCTACCCTTAGCTATAGGAATCACCTTATCCACATTTTTTTTACCCCAAATTCTATGACAATCCCTCAAACAATTTAGCATGCGGATTTTTTCCCAAAATAAAGATAACAACACTCAAATTCCAATAAGCAAGTTCATCTTCAACATCCAATTCAGTTAATTTCAAAATAGTTCTAGAAATACCTTCCTCCATTCGATCGTTAGGATAAGAAACATTATTATCCTGAATATGATCATCCATAACAAAGGTCTCTCCATCCTTTATATTTTAACACAGGAAGCCCCTCATCTAACTTAGATTTAGTCCTCGAGCCCTGTAGAAGCTCCTCCATATATGCACGCTTCAGGCCATAACATACAAGCATTAATCACATCATCATCCAGGCTAAATGATGGTATCTCCACATTCGCACAGGACTTCGTCTTACTCCTATGATTAATTGGGAAATCATCCTCAAAACCAACATTGGAAACCATGGCAACATCCTTCGAAGTCATCTCCTTCAAGTTCTCAACACCCGAGTTTTTCCCCCTCTTTTTTCTCGCCATGGCAGAGCAAAAAGAAAAGAAAAGTTGCAGTTGCGATTGTTCAAGTTTATATCGATATACAAGTGCATAACTACATAAGTTAAATTTCAATAAATATACAAAATAAAATGGTCCAATGAAACAATAAATAACTTTAATTAAATGTCAATTAAAATGTAAAAAAGAGGTAAACTACAAAAGTTCTTCAAGTTTTCATTCTTTGAAAATGTTCCCATACATTTAACCGATTAATAAAACAAAAGACAAGGGAATAAAAAGGGAGCTGATTTGTTGGAGTTGGGAATCGAACACACACACCTCACCCACAAAAATTAATGCACTTATCCACTAAGTTGGGCCCTACATTATGATGTTTCATTTTTGAATTGTATGGATTATTTAATCAGTTAAAAAAACTTCCGGTTTTTTCGGATCTAGTTAGGGGTTCGATTGAACTAATAAAAAAAAAATCCGCCATTACATATGAGTTTTTTTTTTGGTAAAAAAATGACGAATGTTTTGGCCAAAAATCGTCAAGATGACAATTTAAGGTTGGAACGGGCGATAGCTAGACTAAGGTACGAAAAATAAATGGCGAAAAATAAAAGAGAGAAGACACAAGAGAATGGTGACGCGGAAAACCCAAGAACAAGGGAAAAACCCGCGGGTGGCTATGAGTCCACCAATCCACTATGATTCGGGCATAAAAGTCGTTTGGTACACGTACAATATCTCGAGTAATATACATTGAAAATGGCTGAAACTAGCTGAGTAGCACCCTAGGGGTATGGGCAACATGCCCTGCTTCTTTCGAGTACAAACGATAACTGTCTAGTTAGATATACTAAGCAGAGTATTTCTGGGCTGTGTAGATACGGGTTTGCAATAGGGTTTTTTATCTTGTTTTCTGATCGAATCCCCCTTATCTGCCTTCCTTGAACACTTGTATAGGCACAAGTACTGTTGACCCATGCTGCCCACTCTCCTTGAAAACAGGTAAGTGGTCGTTAGTGGTTTGACTTGGTAAAACTACTTGCTGAAATGTAGGAGTTTGTTGCTGATATTCCTCCTGGCCTTCTGCTACGCGGGTTGCTTCCTTTTGTTTTCTCTAGAGTAATGTATAAGTGATGATGAAGATAATAATCTGGCCTTTTACAGCTGATTTTTCTCTTATTTAACTAACTAATTCGCCAAGCTAGCCGTTTCATTAAATGAGGAACAACCTCCTAATTTCTTGGGATGCGTGAGACCAAGTGCGATGACTCTTTCAAGCCACGTCAGCACGCCTGCCTCTTTTCTAGGAACTAACTCCTATTCCCTAGGTAGCCTTGCAACAATCATGGTGACCACTTCTTGCCGCGTCAGCGCACATCTCCTATTATTCAACCGCTCCTCATTTGACTTTGGCACTTAGTCTATTACAACTCTTGCTTCCTTCCAGAATCTTCTAATGTAGACCTGCATCTCTGCTCCTCGGCTTTACTTGCTTCTCAGCTTTCAACCAGCTTATGTGCTTGATCCAGCTCACGTTCCAGCTTATGAACCCGATACCTAGCGCCACTCAGCTTATGTATCTGTTCTTGCTTATGCTCCTGCTACTCCCGGCATGTCCTTGGTTTATAACCTGTAACTCTCGGCTTACCAAGCTGAGCCTCGGCTTACTACCTGTAATCAGGTTAGCTAAAATGCACCATAACAACGAAAACTACTAGAAAGTTGTAGTTTATTGGATTTCAGTAATATAAGGGAGTAAGGTAAGAAATTATGCATATATAATGTGTGACTAAACTATGCTTTTAACGGAATCTATAGGCTATAGCTAATAAAATGGTAAGATATAACAATACGACTAACTTAAACTATGCTTTTACTCCAACTTACAGTAAAATTTGTTTGGAAATTATGATGGTTAAAATCATACCTCTAATTCAGTTGTTATCTTTTGAGAAAAACGAGTTTGTTTGTTACATTTATTGTTGATACCTTAATTGGAACGAATTATTGTTCCACTTTTTAACCCTTAAAACCACTTCTAAAGAAATTTGGGACACTATTTCAAGCATCTTTACTAATGTCTCTCAAGGCCACATCGAAACAACTCAAGGCCGACCTTAAGAATATATCACTAATGATTCTCAGTTGATACTGAAAAGTCTGTGTGAACCAATTACCATTTCTTAAGTCCTTAAAGAGCCAAAGAAACAAGGAAAATCCCCCCAACTTCAAGGTGTCATGCATTGATATTAAGATAATGTTATACTCCAATCCTGTTTATTGTTGTGTTTCATAAATAATTATTGAATTGCATGTGAGCTTATTATAATCCGATCTCAATCCTTTATTTTCAATAGGAATGCAAAATGATCTCGAATTGAATTAGGTATTTAGGTTTCGTTTAAAATAATCCAAGTTACAAAGAGCTTTTAAAACTTTCATTTTGTGAGAAAAGACCTTATAAAAAAAATTGTTGTGAGCAGGGACCTAAAATAAAAAAAAAAGTTGCAAAGAGGGACCTTACTTCTATTTTCCGACGTTGACTGTGAATCTCCGACGTTGACTCACTATTTCCCTCCAATTTTGCATGAATCCTTTCGTATTTAAGGGGGTAAGAGATGAGGAAACCCAAATTCAGAAGAAGAGAATTTTAGATGCTAGAAGAAAGTGTTAATGTAGATGAATTAGGAGGGAAAATGGAGGGGGAGTGGAGGAAAAATGAATTTATAGTGAAAATAAAAGGAAATGTTAAATAGAGAAGAAATGATTCGTCGAAAATTGGAGGGAAATAGCGAGTCAACACCGGAAATTCACAACGTCGGAAAATAAAGGTAAGGTCCCTCCTTGCAACTTTTTTTTTGGTTTTAGGTCCCTGTTCACAACAAATTTTTTATAAGGTCTTTTCTTACAAAAAGAATGTTTTATAAGGTCTTTTCTGACAAATTTTCCTAAATTATATTATTATTATTATCATTATTATTATTAATACTACTATTATTAGTGTAGATTTTATAGGGATGTAAAAACGTGTTCTACAATTGGTAACAGGTCAGTCAAAAATAAATTCGCTTAAAAATGATTGGTAAAAAAAGACATATAAGTCATTTGGTACCAATCGATACTCGGTCGATCTCATTCGGTGTCTAGTCAGATTCCGCATTTTCTTTAGTAGGTACCGATCGGTTTTGGTATGGTCCTTATCGATGTGTTCGCTGTCGGAACCAAGTCACACTCGGTTGATCTCAAACAGTTTTTGGATGTCGTAATTGGTTACTAGTCTAATCGGTCGGTCAAAATCGATATGCAGTTCGTAATCAGTTGGTCACGATTGGTATGCAAGTCATAATCGGTCGGTCACAATCAATCTTAAACGATTTTTAGCCTGTTTTAATCAATCGGTCATTATTAGGCACGATGAGAATGATCAATGGTGATGATGATCATGAATTGATTATGATGCATGAAAAAGATGGATGGTGATGATGTTGACGATGGTGAATTGATTATGTCACAAGAAAAAGATGGATGGTGATGGGTGTTGCGCGGTTCCGAGGTTGGGAACCGTTGGAGGATCGAGGGGAGAAGCCCCAGCTCGCACTATGTATGCGCGCGACATCCTCCAACGTCGCGTGATGTTCAGAACAAGCGAGGCTAGCGAGGCTTTGAATGCTTGCGCTAGGTGTTCGAAGTGATGTATTGTGAGTAGGGGCGGGCAAAAAAACCCGTATCCGGTTTCCGACCCGATACCCATTTTTTTTACCCAAAAAAGCGTGTGCCCGATCCGGTTTTAAAAATCGGGTCTGGTTCCAGGTCGGGATTTTTTAAAACCGGGTACCCGATATCCGGTTTTAATTTTTAAAAAAATAGTTTTTTATTTTAATTTAAAATTAATTTTTTTATTATTATAAATAAATTTTTTTATTTTAAAAAAATAGTTTTTTTTTATTTTTTTTAAAAAAACAATTTGTTTTTCATAAATAATTTGAATTTTTTTATTAAAAAAAACATTTATTTTATTTAAAAAAACATTTTTTTTATAAAAAATAAACATTGTTTTATGAAAAAAAAATCTTTATATTAAAAAAATACTTTTTTTAAAAAAATTGATGTATAAGAGAAAAAAAAACCGGATCCGGATACTCAATTTTCGGAACCGAATTTATCCTGATCGGATCTGGGTCAAAAAAATTGCGACCCGAAAATCAGGGTCCCCGAATTTGCCCACCTCTAAATGTGAGTACATGTTAGCGAGGGGGGTATATGACATATGTATATATATATCGAGGATATATATTCATATGTTATTTAGTGTCGCCAGTAGGCCAACTTTAGGAGGGCTTACACTCTCATTAAATTTTCAATATAAAACTGAAAATAAATGACTCCATTTATAAGGCTTAGGTGTATCCTTATTATTTTCAAGAGCGAAAAAAGGTACGTCAGCAAACGCATGTTAAACACACTTATTTGGTATTTTGTAAATTCGATTATAGTTCAATAAAACTTTGTAATTTTGTGATACATTGCGATAGAATTTCCAAAAAAAATATAGTTGAAGCAAGTTCAAAACTTCAAGATCAATTCATTCAATTTTCTTAATATTGTTTATAATCATCATTTTTTTTTAGAAACATAAACATGAATATCTAGTCTAACAATAAAAAAAAAAAAACTGGACTTTCATAATAATTTTGAATAATTCATATACCATTAATTTGGAAGATGCCAACAATTTCAAGTAAATATGGGTGATATTTAGCAATTTACTATTATATTTTTTCAATAGTACTGCCACTATTGAGACTATTCCAAATATTCTCTTGCACACTACAAGTGATAATTGACAATTTAGAGATTGTCCTCTCTGTTTCTTTCTGTCTCTTTATTCAACTATTTATTATTTATTTTTCACCTCAAAACCACCTCTGTAAGGCTAGAATTTTTCTTCCCTTTTATTTATTTATTTATTAAAATTGATATTTGTAATTTTAAAATTTTAAATATTAGAGGGGAGAGTGGAATAAACCAAAGAAATATAGAAAAAGGAAGAGAAAGAAAGAGCCTTGTAGAGGATGACCTCATCCTCTCTTCTTCTTCTTATCATTCCTCTCCTTAGATCTTAGTTTTCGCATCTGGGTTCCTTTCAAACGGTGAGTTCTCTCTCTCTAGCTCTCTCTTTTCCCTCTTTTCTTCTTCCTTTTGCTCTAATGAATTCTGGGTCTTGTTTAATTTTGCTTCTTGTTTTGATTGATTTCAGGAATCCTAGATTGATTATATACACGATCCGATGTGCCTGGATTGAATTGGCAATACCCCACTTTTTGGTTGATCAGAATTTCATACTGGGTTTTGCTCATTTCCCATACAATTGGTGAAGTTTCTGTTTTTGATTGTTGATTAAGTTCATTGCTTGCATTTAGATTCATTCAATTGCTCATATTTTGAGCTGGGCATTTATAATCTGTTGATATTAATCCTTCAATGTTCAATTAGCTGCATAATTTTGATTGTTTACGTTCAGAATTATCGAGTCTTGCTTGAATTTGATGGCCAATTTTAGTGGGTACTGCACTTTTTTGCATTTGTATAGCCTGTGATGATTGTGGAAATGAAGGGATGCTCATGATTAGGTTTTTGATGCTATTGTTATTGAATTGCAGAGAAAAAAAAGAAAATAAATGGAATCAGATCTTGGTAAGCTTTTCATTGGTGGGATCTCATGGGACACGGATGAAAGTAGACTTAAGGAGTATTTTGGACAGTATGGAGAAGTAGTGGAAGCTGTGATCATGAGGGACCGAATCACTGGTCGTGCACGTGGCTTTGGTTTTATTGTCTTTGCTGATCCTGTTGTGGCGGAGAGAGTTGTGATGGACAAGCACATGATCGATGGCCGAACAGTGAGTAGAATGATTGTAATTGATTGTGTTCTACATGCCTTAGAAATGTAATTTCAGATTATACATGAGTTCTTAAGTTGATTCCATATGTGCATTATTGCTTGGTATTGCCTTGCTTGATTGATTGCATCAATGCATTGATTGCATTAATGCATTGATTTCCCATTTCCAACTTGCATAGCTTGAATTCAGTTATGCACATTGGTGCTCAATTGTTGGTAGTCTGCTTCTGTTTGTTTACTGATGTTGAGATATGTTATAACTTATAAACCACCTTAATGTATCAAAATGACCTTGGTTGATCTTTGATGGAATATACTCCATTTTGACCGTTTTGCTTGGCTTTGTTGTTTTAGGTTGAAGCAAAGAAAGCAGTTCCTAGGGATGATCAGCAGATTCAGAGTAGAAACAGTAATATGATCCAAGGATCTCCTGGTCCTGGACGTACTAAAAAGATTTTTGTAGGAGGTTTAGCTTCAACAGTTACAGAGAGTGACTTCAAGAAATACTTTGATCAGTTTGGTACCATTACCGATGTTGTGGTCATGTATGATCACAACACCCAAAGGCCAAGAGGGTTTGGTTTCATTACTTTTGATTCAGAAGATGCTGTTGATAGGGTTTTGCATAGAACTTTCCATGAACTTAATGGAAAAATGGTCGAGGTTAAACGGGCAGTACCAAAAGAGATGTCCCCAGGTCCTAATCGCAGCCCCGTAGTAGGATATAATTATGGAATGAATAGGGCTAGCAACTTCATTAACAATTATGCTCAAGGCTACAATCTTAATGCTATCTCAGGATATGGTAGACTTAATCCGCTTGTTACTGGTCGAGCTGGGCTTCCTCCTTTTGCTAATCCTGGATATGGGATGAGTGTGAATATGGAACCAGGATTGAGTGCTGGCTATGGTGCAAATTCTAATTTTAACAACAATCAGGGTTATGGTCGTGTTTTGGGACCCTTTTATAGTGGCAACTCAAACAGGTACAACACTCCTATTGGGTATAATGTGGGTAATGCAAGGGGTGATTCATTGGCAAACTCAACAACAAGAAATGTTTGGGGAAATGGGTCATTTAGCAATTCTACAAATCCCCCAAGTCCTGGTGCCTTTTTGGGTTCCGGGAGTGGAAATTTTGGGGTCTCCTTTGGAAATAGTGGAAACAATTGGGGTACATCTCCTACCACGTCCCAAGGTGGAGGTAATGGCTCTGGTTATAGTGGTGGGAATCTTGGGTATGGTTTTGGTGATAGTTATGGATTGGGAGGTGGAAGCTATGGAAGAAACCATAATGCTGATGCAGCTCCAGCATCTACATATAATGTCTCAACTGTTGATTTTGACACATCCTATGCGGACCTATATCGTAGTGGATCAGGGTATGGTGATTCAACATGGCGTTCTAGCTCTCCTGGTCTTGAAGGATCTGGTTCTTTTGGTTTTGGTCTAGGTAATGCAGCTGCAGATATTGGTTCTAGACCTTCTGAGGGTCTGATTGGAAGCTATAATGTGGCAAACAGACAAGCAAACCGAGGTAAAAATTTATTTCCTTGCCACTTTCATGTTATTAATTTAGCAAGTCTCCGGTGAGGGCGTTTCACATTCTACTGTGATAACTTTTTATTAAAAAATTTTGACTTTTAAGCATGTAACTTTTTATATAAAGCTTAAGTAGTTATGTTATAGTTTTAGATTTATGGTAAAAAGTTGCAATTTTGTTGTTAAAAGTTATTTAAGACCGTCATACGCTCTCACAAGAGATGTTGTATTATTTATCTTGTTGCTGTCTGCTTTAGTTCTTAGAATGAAGTTGTGAATATCCATTTGCTAGCTCGGGTTTATTAGTTCCGTTTGAACTTTTTAATTGCCGGTAAAAGTGGTAGAATTTAGGGAGTGTGGAGCACTGACATCGATTGCTCAATTATGATATTGTCTCATGATTGGTATCTGCTGCTTTCTTAAAGATGGTGTGTACTTTACAAATCTCAACTCCCTTTAGTTGATATTTTGGTTGACCTTGCTGAAAAACAATTAGTGCCTGAAAGTGAAGTTGAGGGTTCAGTTATAACTTCCTTTCTGTCAAGCACGCCAAGTTTGTGCTCCTTTGAAGTCATGTTTGAGGTGAAGTGTCCAATTTGGAGAATCTAACGCTTTTTTTTTGCTCTAAGATATTCATATCCATCTCCTCTAGTAGTAGAGAATTTTTACTCTTGTAGCATCTTTGGTCTAGGTTTTTCTTGAAGTATACAACACTCAAAAGTGATGACCTTTTCTTTAGAATGTTAGGTACCATTGCTTGATTTTGAAGTTTCTGGCATTAACAGTTACTATGAGATGCTAATCTTTAGGTCTTCAACTTAAGCTTCCTTTCTTGTGGTACATTATGAAATATAGGACACACTTTGATGCCTTAATCGTCTCTTCATTTCCGTTGTAGGGAACTTAATCCAGAAAAGAGATGAAATTATCATTGATTGACTAACTTTCCCATAAGATAGCAGCCTGAAACTTAACATGTTTATGCATTAGCATAAGTAGAGCCATTTTAATTCATTTGCATGAAGAAAGTCAATTTGGAGGAGCATATTGTTATGGAACTGAATGGAGGAAGAGAATTTTTGCTGATGATTCATACAAAATATTATGTGGTTCATGTAGCCGATCCCAGCTATTGGGATCAAGGGTAGTTTATTGATGTCAATCAAGTTACTTCTATTTCAGGCTGAAGTTAGGACAGATTCCAAAAACACAAATCTATGGTTTATACAGGTCGCTCTCATGGGTTAGAATCGTCACCCTGGTACTAGAGGAGACTTAATTATATAGAATTGTCAAAGGTACTCCCTCCATCCCAAATTAGTTTATTCAATTCGATTGGACATATTTCTTTTTTTATTTTTAAATCCAGCCAGTTCAATCCAAATGTATCTAAGTCCAAATCCGGTCCGATCTGGCCCAAACCAATAATAACAATTCTATTTTTGGTTTTGCTTTTTTTATGCGAAACAATATCCTTTAGTCCCTGCCTCGTTTTTAGAAATATTTATGTCTATTTGTTTCAAATACATATTATAAATAAAGAATTTTCCTTATACCAAATGCTCTGACTAGGATGGCTAAGTTAGATTTTTGCCTATCTCTTAACTTTTGACTTATAATCATTTAAATTAAAGATGTGGCCAGACATTATTTCTTAGTGAAATTCTCAATGGTAGCCCCAAGTATTTTAGTTTTCTCTTTGGTAGCCTTTTTAATTGTAATTGTTAGTGAGTCTCAAGTTTTATGGTTATTGTTAAGAATGTGGTATTTATAACCATTATTCATTATACAACTTGTTAAAAAGATTGTTTTATAACTAGTTAAAGTGCCACGAATTAGAATGACTCAAGTTTCCATTTAAAAAATTATTTTTCCTTCATCTTTTGTAAGAAGCTTGTTCCATTTGATTTTATAGATGAATCAATGAAAACAAATTCTTTTTTATCGAATTATGTTACTTTAGATATTAGAGACCTTAATTAGTTTGAAATTAATATTTTTATCATCTTTCTATAAGGAAAGATATGAATAACATATTTTAACCATAACCCTAAACTTAGGGCTACCATTGAGATCTGTAATTAAGAATGACTACCCAATAGAAAACTCAAATACTTGGGCTACCCTTGAGAATTTTCCTATTTCCTGAACGTTAGTATAAAATGTGTGGATCGGATCCTTAGTGGTCATAGTAACTAGCAAGTACCCGAACAGTGCTAAAAGCCATACTATTCATGGACAAATGTAGCATTATCTGTCGGTCCTCGTTCATCTAATGCGCCAATAGTGCGCGCGCGTGTGTGTGTGTGTGTGTTTTTTTTTTTGAAATTTTAGGGGTTTTGTTTTGTTTTGTGATCATGGTATATTTTGTAATCACAAGTTTAATTTGTTTTCAACAACTTTGGTCAGGAATAGCTGCATAGAAGGGCATCACTGAAACGGTAACTGCTAGGATCCGGCAAGTCAAGCGAAACATTGTGATAAAGACAGACTGTGAGTTTCGTACATTCTCTCGTTAATACATCTCAGCTTGTAATGGAATTGAGCATACATTAGTAGCAGAGGTTTCATTCAGTAATACAGATTCAGTGAGGACAGTAATTGAGATTCAGAACGTTTTTCTTTTTCTTCCCCCCCTTTGAAAGTTAAGTTAGGTCGTTGGCATTTGGTTGAGCTGTAAAATCAGATTGCGGGATATACTCATAAACGTTCATTCGAGATAGTTTATCAGTGCACGATAAATTCAGGGAGCGAGCTAATAGTATATCAGATATAGATCAGTGTTTTTTTTTTTTCTACAAGTTATTTTTTTTAATTTTATTATATTTTCCGCCCTTTGTTAACCAGAGCGACTAGCTAGTCGAATTTCATGTATGAATTAAGGTATATGTATTTTGTCCTCAGATTGTTTGTATGCAATGAGGTGTTATTTTACAAATTTTATAGTGTGAAACAATAGAGGGATAACCCTTCTAGGTTATTTCCCATTAAATAAGCTTACTGAATACTCATAATTCATTTGTGTTTGAAGATGAATGTTGTTCATACTGTTTGAAAATCCAATTGTGTATGAATTTAATGTTTTGATTACCTTTTTCTTCCCCAATTATGTTTGTTGTTGAACTTTTGCTCCCATCTAATACCCTTCAGCTTATGCAACCTTTTCTTCTTATTAGGTGATTCTTTTTTTTTGTCATTTGCTTGTAAGACCATCAGAAGGTGTTGTAAATGTTTAAGCTAAAAAAATGTAGTTTTTTAATCATATTGCCCTGACTAAGGATCTTATCTCAGGAAATATGGGGGGGGGGGGTGTGGATGCTTGATATGCATGGAAACCAGGTGCCTTGGGGTCTTCAAGGTCCTGTTCATTTAGACTGAATTGATCTAAAGTGGAATTGAAATGAATTTGTCTGAACTAAACTACTAAATTAAACAGAATCTAGACACAAGAGTACCTAAATTGAATTGATCTGAAAGTAGTTCTAAAAGAAAAGGGCCCAACTCACCCAAATTTCCTTTTATTTTTATTTTGCTTGATTGTTAGACCAATTGGCTGCAAACTTTGCAGCGCAGAACTAGGTTAGAAATTTTGTGGTTCTTAGGCTCCGTTTGTTTTGAAGGAAAACAATTTTTAAAGAAAATCATTTTCTAAGGAAAACAATTTTCAATGGAAAATATTGATCGAAGAAAAGTTTTCCTTTGTTTGTTTGATTAGAGGAAACCTATGAAATAAAATAAAAATGAATTAGAAATGAAGGAATGATGAGAGGAGTGGAGAAGGGAGAAGTAAAAAGTGAGAGGGAAAATGTGGCATTCCTTGCCTACATAAGGAAAATGGTTTTCCTTTTCTACTATCACATTTTCCACCTTAAGGAAAATTGTTTTCCACCCCTTTCCAAAACAAACAAAGGAAAATAAGATGAGGTTGGAAAATTATTTTCCGGAAAAATATTTTCCATCAAAACAAACAGACCCTTAGGCCTTGTTCTTTTGGACTTAAAAGCTACAGTAATCAGATTAGATTAGATCAGATCGGATTAGTTCAGCTTTGTTTTAATTTTATACTCTCACAAAATAATACCCCCACCTAATCAGTTCAGATCGGATCAGATCAGATCAAATCGGGTTAGATCAGTCCTAAAAAACAGGGCCTTAAGGCGCTATTCTTTTAGACTGAATTTATCTGAAATGAACTAAATTAAATGAAATCTATGACTCATCAAAAGTTAAATTAAATTAAATTTTTTGAAATTAAGTCTAAAAGAACTGGATCTAAACATTTCAAAATTTTATTAATTTCATGGTAAATTCTTCAATAATTTACTCCCTATTTATAGTTCAAAAATGAGTTTTTTTATAAGGAGTTAATGAGTTTAACCATCATTTTCCCCCTTATATTTTCATCTTCCACCTGTAAGCAATGCACTTTGTTAGAAATTTGATAATATATGTTATATTTTCTACCACATTACCAAGTTTCATATTTACAAGTTGAAGAAACTGAATTTCAAAATCACCACTAAGCAATCAATTAAACATAGATAAATGCTCTTGTATTATATTAAAAAAGGGACATTGTAATTTTCTTGATTTTTCTTGTGCCATATCATATTTATTCTTATGTGTGGTCACTGTGTCCACCTTATCCCCCAACCCTGTATAAACTAAATAAATTTTCTTCACAAAGATTATGATGGATGAGGTTCATGTGGTCCTTTGTATGCATGACACGCGCGCGCGCACACACAAAAAAAAAAAAAAAAACTCCACTTAGAGATCAGTTAGTATTTTTTGCACGCAATGCGTGCGATCTTAAAATATTATTTATGAATAAATTTTGAGTGTTTAGTGAATTTGAATAATACAATTTTACAATTAATTTTATAATTGTGATTACTTATTTTAAGTAAGATTATTAATTGATTTAAAAAATTAAGTATCATTATGGAAGATTTTAATATATAAATGACAAAATTGTCCCCCACATGGTCTGATGGATTCAAATACATGATTTAGTTTGGACTGTTCATGGATAATCAATAGTTGAGAATGATATGGGCGGATAAAAAATAATATGTACTAGTGGTATCAATTTTGTCGTAATTGTTTAGTACACCCAGACAAATTAATATTTTCCTTACTCTTTCTTTTATTTTCATCTTTCCATTCATAGAGTATATAACATATTCGTGGGCCTCAACTATCAGCTTAAGCTTTTAGTTGAGATGGTTCTTTAACATGGTATCAGAGTCAGATTCACGATATGAGATTCTAAATAGCTTAAAAAAAAAGTGCAAGTTCAGCGTGCCAAATTGAGTAGGTCCTTATGAGTATATAACATATTCGTGGGTCTCAACTATTGATAGTTGAGGCCCACAAATATGTTATATACTCTATCATCCAAGGTTTCAAGACATAAATAAAGCTAAATGCCCCTTAATAGTATTCAATGGAGATATTTTTTTGGTCATAAAAGTAGTTAATTTTATAATTTTATTTCCCAAAACATAAATTTTGCACCTAGTATATTTGAAAAAATGAAGATCCAAAGAACACATGACCCATGACGCATCCCCTTGTAATGTCATGACGCCGTCAACGATGTTTTCTTTTCAAATAAGCTAAGATAAAGATTTATAAATGAAAATATAAGGTTAGTTGATTAGTGACAAGACTTACAATCTTAATTATATTCATAATTAACTTGTCCTTTTCAAATCCTTTCAATTTCCTATTTACATTCATTAGTTAAATTATAAATTTGATATATGAAAGTTTTCATATTTAATCATAGCTTAAGGTACTACATATAACATATTAGAGGTTTTTTTAATACAAAAGGTTTTATATTAAGCAATGCATTTTCATTTTCCATTTTCTTCAATGTTTTTTTTTTTTTTTTTTTTTTTACATTGGTAATGTTTAACAATATTAGGCATTGAATCTGATCCTATTGCAGATTATGCGACTTATATGTCCAACACACACTTGAATGAAATCCCTCCAAATAAGTGCAATGGGTTTGGTACCCAAAATCTCACTTCTAATACTTAAAAAATTTATGTCAATACGACACGAGTCGCAACCTCTGTTTATAGTTTTATAGTGTAATTGTAAGGCTATGTGTCCAAACTGAAAGTCTGAAACCCAACTTATCAGGAGCTAAACTGAGCTGAATTTGATTCAATTAAACAGAAAAGTTCAAAAATTAAGTTAAAAAAAAACAGTTTTTGTAGAGTATTTTTTTTTTATTTAAGAAAACGGTTGAGTTTATAAAATAAAAATAAAAATGGGCCAATGAAAACAACATGCAAACACCTTTTTATTTGACATTGTTGTGGATCGTTTCAACTGCTAACGTATTTCGGCGCCTTAATTAACTATTCAAAAGTCGTTGAATTTCCGCCTTTTTTTATTTTATCCTTTCTTTCCCCTCTTTTTTAAATGAAAAAAGAAATGTCGTTTTTGTTGGGCCCAGAATTTGATCATTGAGACCACACGCATAAACAGCCCACTATTCTTTTGGGCCCACCACTCATGATATCCCACTGTGCAAGTATTATATTTTTAGGCATTAACTAGTTGTATTGTTTTTGGCAATCACTATATGCTTTTCTATTTTCATTCATGTCTACATCCTTACCCAATTCTCCACATCTCCCTTTCTATACACAAATATCTATGAGCTTTTGCAATGGGGAAAGCTTATCCATATATGTTCATTTGATTCATATATTTTCATTCATGTCATAGCCCAGTGGTTAGGACTTCAGAATTCCAGGCATGAGGTCCTGGGTTCGATTCTCACCGCATGCATTTGTGAGGATTCCTTATTATCCTCCTTATAGATGCGTGTGCTGGCTAAAATTGGGCCGGGTAACCTGCAGTAGGGCCCGGTTCCAAGGCCTAATATCCCACACATTATCCTATAAAAAAAAAATATGTTCATTGGGTATTTTGTATATATATTCTTAATTTGGTGAGGTAAAGACTTGCATCGCAGTAGCACAAGTTTTTAAATACTATATGTGAGATTCTATGTTCGAACATCACCACACATTTCTTGATCCTCTCATTTACACGTGTATACGTCGATTAAATTTAGTCGTGTAATTTAGGGGGTCTCGAAACAAGGCCAAATACCACCATTATTACCACTACAAAAAAATAGTTAATGCTACTTCCCCTCGTCAATTTTGGAACCATCGCAAATTACAAAACTTCCTTACTTATCTCATACATTTTATGCCTATCAAAGGCATGTATAGATACCTGTATCATCCCCATCATAGTCTTCTCCCGCAAATTACCTTCTCTATCTGAAAAATTCGTAATAATATCCTTGTTTTTTATACACCATTCGACATATTTTAGAATAATTTCCGTTCCATTTTCCTATCTTTGGAATGGACTAATTGTAACCATTTAGACATGTCCCCTTCCTCCACCCTATTATTGAGGATGATAAATTAAGTTCCACCCTATTAGAAGAGCTACTTAATCCATGTAAAACGTCTCTCTTTATCCTATTAAAAAAAATAATCTCACTCCTGACGAGCCTAGCACCATCATTGCCTTGCCCGGAATGTCCATAAACTCTAGACATACTCAAAATTACACTACAAAAAACTCACACAACGAGGGCAACTTATCATGATTAAAGAGGGCAATATGAGTATTGTTTTACTTAATGATGCTTACAAGGGCAATTATTTTTGCACTCGTTGATATTAACAATGAAGACAATATGATTATTTTGCCCCCTTAGACTTTTGAAACTTTGCCCTATTTGACAATAAATAAAGTGTTTAAATCAAGGAAAGCAAAATGTATTGCCTTTGTTGATGATCAATGAAGGCAATTTTGTTTGCCCTTTTTGAATTGAATCAAAGAGGGCAAAACATCTAAAATTGACTTTGAAACCTAATACAATGGGGTTACAAGGGCAACATGAGGGCAATATTAAAATTATCATTATAACCTAAGAAGACAAATTTTGTATTAAATAGGGCAATTTTGATTGTCCTTCTTGAACACATTTTTTGTAGTGTTATAACTCATTAGTAATGACTCAATTCCATTCTCAAGTGACAAAGAAGTGTTATAAATTAAAATTTATCTTTTTTATTTACAAGTATGTTTTGCAAATGTTAGTAGTTGATCTAGGCAACATGGATACTAATTTGATTATGAGATTTCATGGATTTCAGATATTTTACTTCATTTTTTAAAATATTTTTTTTGGAATTATTTTAACATGTTTTTCCAATGTTGTGAAATAATCTTACTAGAGTATTTAGGTTTTTCATACTTTACTAACTTTCTTTCTCCACACCTCATTAATTAATGTCATTTTCTACTAACTTTACTACATACCCTTCCCGTTTCACAACTTCATACCCACATTTATTAACCTCCTCATTTACCTTTTTTTTTAATTCAATTTTAAAGGGAGATGGGCCAAATAAGAACATAGGAGCCTCCCTCTTTTTATTTACTTCCCCTTTATTTTAGTTCAAATGGGATACTATAGGCAAGGTGAAAACCTTATTCTCTTTTCCCTTATTTCTGAAATGGAGAACATAAAATGGTCACCACTGTTGATGCTCTAATATTATTCATGTTACCTTGTAAATTCAATGAAATTTTATATTATTAAATTAGTTTTACAATATTTTAGTACCCATATCTTATATATATGTATTTTTTTCCGTATCCAGTATTTGCTTAGTACCATATCTGCTCTCGTACTTGTTTTCGTGCAACCTAGTGACCTACCAATACCATATGGTGTATTTTTCAGAGAAAGTAAAAAGGTGTACAAGCCCAATGCAGTACAGATAAAGGTTAAAACTGTGGGCTAAAAGCCCAAAAACTAAGGCCCACGCAATAGCTTGTAAATTAAACTTCATCTTTATCAATAAATTTATTAGTTACGTGCCTAACTTTGTCTAAGAGGTGTGTTATCAATCTAATCTTTATCTTCAATTTATCATCAACATCTACGCAAAGTTAGCATTAGATTTCAGTATTTCACGTACCTCGCAAATTGCAATTATTTTTTTCAAGTTTTTTCAACACTGTCGTTTTCTCAAACTTTCTTGAGATAATCAAATAAAGGTGAATCTTTGTTGAAGACTTAAAAGTAGCATCAATAATTTTTATCAATTAGAATTATATGTAAACATTGCAATTGGGTCGTTTGGGTCGGTTACCGACTAGGTTGGCTAGGTGTAAAAGTGTTTCAGTGTTTGGTAAGATTTGAATTTGAATTTTTGTCAAATAGATTTACAAATCATAATAAACAATATTACAAGCAGTAACGAACATGTAATTTCGGTAAGATTGATTTTTGGATTGAGCCTGTTAAGTTTCGGATTTTGGGACGGATAATAGATAGGGTGCCAGTCAATTTTTTCAACCTCTACTTACATGGCATATAGATATTAAGATATGCCCAATGGCAGAGCGAGAAATTAAACTGGGCTGGGGGACAGGTTTATGTAAAATTTATATCCTATATCTGAAGGTTTGTACACCCATGTTTATATTTTGCTCATATAATATTTAGTTTTAGAAAATAGACAATGAACAACCTGAAATAACTTCATTAGCAAAGCTACGTACATATTAAATGAACAAAATATAAACATGGGTGCATATAGCTCTACATTCACCTGGAAGTTTGTGCCTGCTGGATCAAGTGTTTTTCTTAAAATGCATTCAAATAAATTATTTGATACATAGTAAGCATATATAGATACTCCATTTTTACTCAATACTTTGTGGATACTCAACTAGGTGTATGAAACTAACCCTTACTTTATGGGTACCCCTATGGCCCTATTAGTCCTATATAATTCCTCCGTCACTAAAAGATTGCTCAATTTACTTTATGGGTACCCCTATAGTCCTATTAGCCCTATTAGTCAATATGGGGCAATCTTTAAGGGATGAAGGGAGTAGTATTTTGCATGTCATATCAATGAATGTCAAAGCAAATTAAAGTTACAAAAATAATGCATTTAATTTAATCTAATAAAAAATTAATAAATGTTAGTAATATTGAAAAATCTTGTAAAAGTTAAAAAAAATATCAATGATGATGTATTCTATAGAAAATTAGAAATCATGTAAAAAATCTAGAGCTTTAAGAGTAGAAAAATCTAGAGATAAAAAAATAAAAATAACTATAGATATTAGTAAATATAACTCTCTAGTATTGGATTAGTTTAAAAAACTCTAAAATTGTATTTGTAACTAATATAAATAGGCGTCAAAGAGCTCCTATGTATATAGAGAACCATAAGTTCTCACAAGAGTTAGAGGGAGCTAATAAAGAGGTCCACTACAAAATACTAAGGGTAGAAATAAGAGTTCTATCAAGGAGTGTGAGAGACATGCTCTCACAAATAATATATTGGTACTATTCATCATTAATGAATGAGAATATATTTGACGTGCTTAAGGTCCATCAAAACTTTCGCGTGGGTCTCAAAAAATTCTATCATGGTATCAAATCTATAAAGTGATAAAGAAATTAACAATGGTGGAAGATCAAAATAAAAGGAAAAGAAAGAAATTGTTAATGATCGTGACAAGGGAAAAAAACAAAGTTTATTGGTGACATAAGCTCCAATAGTTTAAGAGTGAAATAAAGAGACGATAAAGAAATGAAGAAAGGAAGAAGAGGAAAAGAGAAACAAAGGAATGAAAGAACGAAGAAGAAGGGGGAAAGAGAGAAAAAGAAGAAAAAAAAATAGAGTTTGCTAATGACAAATACATTAGCAAAACTAATAGGTGACATGAACACCGAACGTTGGGGAAAAGGAGAAGAAAAAGGTAAAAGAAAAAAGAATTACACAAGAAAATTTTGGGAGTTTGTAATGACATGAGCATTAGCAATGATAGAAGTTGATAACATGAGTACCAACTAAAAGAAAATGGAGAAAGTTAAGATTAGGTGATCAACTTGGTAATAAAGGTGCCAACACAAAGTGTTGAAGATCGATAATATGCAAAGAAGATAAAGGAAGATCGAAATGTTTGACGAAATGTGCGCCAAAATGGAAAAGAAGAAATGTTCAAGAATCATGTTCGGTGGTCGTTGATGACAAGTACATCACAAAAATATTTTGATAAACATTTTAGAATAAAAGATTTTTTAGACCAAGGGGAATGTTAGATTATTCTAGAAAAATCTTGTAAATAAGAATTAAAAAAATATCAATGATAATGTATTCTAGAAACATCTTGTAAAAATCTAGAGTTGTAAGAGTAGAAAAATATAGTGATAAAAGAATAAAAATATCTAGAAATATTAGTAAGTAGAATTATTTAATATTAGATTAGAGCAGTTAGTTGCAATTCTTATCAAGAATAGATGAATGAATCCTGGGACGGTAATAGGAAACCAAGAATCAAAATCTAACCGTGGGACCGCTTGGGCCCTACAATATAATGGTTTTCCCTTTTTTTTTTAGGAAAAATTGCAAATAATATTCCAAAGTTTGGGTCATCTTCTGTGATTATTCCGAACTTTGAGTGATCTACGAATATTCCGAAGTTTTCCCTTTATCTTCCACCAATGTTCCAACAGGTTAATTAACCTGTTAAAACCGGTAAAATGGGGGTCGGGTCCACACTATTTTTTTTTCCTTTTATCATTTTGCGCAAATCGAGGCGGAACGAGAACGCAAATCGGGGCTAATCTGGTCGTTTTTTGCAAACTCCGATCTCAAATTCGATCCCTAAGGCTTAAAATAACTCGTAAAACCTTGAACGGATTTTTTTCTAACAAGTTAATCGATGCGCACAAAACGAGGCAAACAAGCCAAATCAGGGCTAATCAGGTTTTTTTCTTTTCAAATTCCGCCCTCGAATCGGTTCCCATAAGGATTTAAATGACCTGTAAAACCTTAAATGATCTATTTTTTCTGACACGTATATCGATGCGCACAAATCGAGGTGAACCGGGAACGCAAATCGGGGCTAATCGGATCATTTTCGGAAATTTTGACATCGAATCGGATCCCGTCAGGCTTAAAATGACCCGTAAAATCATGAACGTGCTATTTTTTTTATGTACATCAATCAACCCAAATCGAGGCGAACCGGAAACACGAATCTAGGCTAATCGGATCGGGTCGTTTCTGGTAATTTTCGACCTCGAAATGGACACCATGAGGGTTAAAATGACCCGTAAAATCTTGAGTGAACTATTTTTTTCTGACACGTATATCGATGCACACATATTGAGCGAGGTGAACTGCAAACGCAAATCGGGGCTAATCGTGTCATTTTTTGCAAATTCTAACCTCGAACCGGCTCCCGTTAGGTTTAAAATGACCTGTAAAATCATGAACGGGCTATTTTTTCCGTACATCGATCAGCACAAATCGAGGAGAACCGAGAATGCGAATCTGGGCTAATCAGATCGGGTCGTTTTTTGTAAATTCCGACCTCGAAACAGACCCAATAAGGGTTAAAATGACCCGTAAAACCATTAAAGAACTATTTTTTGAAACGTAGATCGATGCGCGCAAATCGAGGCAAACTAAGAACACCTCAATTTGCACCTCGTTCTATGTGTCGCAAAAATAGCTCGTTAAAGGTTTTACGGGACATTTTAACTCATATGGGGTCCGATTTGAGGTTGGAATTTGCAAAAAACGACCCGATTTGATTAGCCACGATTCGCGTTCCCGGTTCGCCTCGATCTGTGCTGATTGATGTACGTAAAAAAAATAGCTCGTTCATGATTTTACGGGTCATTTTAACCCTAATGGGGTCTGATTAGAGGTCGTAATTTGCAAAAAATGACCCGCTTATCCCTGATTTACGTTCTCGTTCCACCTCGATTTGCGCGCATTGTTTTAAAGGTTAATAAATATTATTAGTTTTAATGACAATTAGTGTTAATGATAACTAGTGTTAATGATTTAAAGGTTAATAAATATTATTAGTGTTAATGATAATTTGATTATTAAAGTTAATTACTGTTAATGATAATTAGGATAATTAATCAGGGGCCTCACAACTTTTTTTTTACTGGTTCCGCAGGTAGCAGGTGGAATGGGAACATTGGTGGAAGATAAGGGACAAATTTCGGAATATTTGTGGATTATTCAAAGTTCGGAATAATCACAGAAGATGACCCAAACTTCGGATTATTCAAAGGGTGATAGGGTGTAGTGAAAAAGTGAGAGAGAAAGAGATGATCGATTTTTAATTGTTTTTGTCATGAGTGTGATTGAGGTAATTTTTTTTGTTTCTTAAATAGATAAATATATGATATGGATCAGTGAGAAAGGGAGAGAGGGAGGGATGAAGAGAATGAAATCTTCATGAGTGGAGATATTCTTATTTTAAAATATTGTAGAATTGTGTATGTATATAACTAGTGTAAATAGACAGTGGTGGACCCATGTAGGAAAAATAAAATACATAAAATAAGTGGTATTCTTAGAACAAGTAAACAAATTTGGCTTAGTGGTAGTTGCACAAACTCCTAGGTAAGTCTTTCATGATATGGATACGAATAAGAAAATAATACATAGAATATATAAAAATATAAAATTTTATGAAAATCTTCAATGTAGCTTGGAAATTATATATGTAAAAACACAAATAATTAAGTAAAATGATAAAACTATTTTGAAAAAATTAATAGAAAGACGGATGGGGCAAAATTGCTAAAATAAGGTAATTTTTTTTTAAAAAATATAATAAAAAAAATAGAGTTGACTCAGTTGATTATCGAGTATCCGTGAAGTATCAGTATTGTATCGGTATCCGACACGTGCACGACTACTTAATTGAAATATCCATACATCCTAGATGTTTATAGGATATGTACAGAGTAGATGAATTATTTCGAAGATTTATATTATTTTTGTAAATTGTTAATAATTCCAAAACCAAGCAAGAATATAATAATAAAAAATGATTTGGGAGGAATAATAAAGCGGATTAGGAAAAATTATAGAGACAATCGCTTTAAAATCTTTGAATTTTCGAAACTTTTTTTTATCGAATTGTTGAATGCCAATAATTTGTCCCCCCAAGATGAAAATCCTGGGTCGCCATTGTAAATCGGCATCAAAGAGCTCACACATATCTAGAGTAGCATGAGGTCTTACAAGAGTTAGAGGAAGCTAATAAAGAGCTCTACCACCAAATATGAAAGAAGAGTATAAATAAGGCTTCTACCAAGGAAAGTGAGAGACATGTGCTCTTACCTATAATACATTTGTACATAAAATCATCAATGAATGAAAATATATTTTGATGAGCTTGAGTCCATCAAAACTTCCACACGTACCCCAAAATTTCTAACAATAAAGACCAAAACATCAAACTATATATCAACAAAATCTTTTGGTAGCCATATAGTTATGATATTGATTCATATCCACATAAGATACTCAAATCATGTAGATAACAATACAATCTTTTATATATGTTGTTTCACAATACCAATTGATGATATAATTAGTTTAATTTTACATATTACGAAGTATTATACAATTATACATTGGATATAAGAAAAATTCTTTGAAAATGAACCCGCAAAAATGCATGGGCACATAAGCTAGGTAGCTACTGCTAACTAGGATTGTACCTAACTTATCTTCCTTAACAAAAGTATATAAATGATAGGATGAAGAATAATTAATTCACATAAAATTTGAAATTAAATTTCCAGTATTTCCCACCAAATCTGTTAATGAATTGACTTGACGAAAGATGTGACAAATAGAGTAAGAACTCAACTAGAAGAGAGGAAATGAGCCAACGTGGGAAATACATTAACTAGTTGTTATTCTGGACTGAACTGAAATTGTTTGAACGAAACTAAACTAAATTAATCTAAATCTTATACTCAGTCGGAGCTGGATTAAACTAAACAGAATTTATCTTGACTAAACTGAAATTCCAGATATTAATTTGAAGGTAGAGTTGATACCTACCCATCATTTGAAGGTAAAATTATTGCAGCAACATATTCAAAGAAAAGCATCAAAATCGTAATGGGAACATGGTTTGCCAAAAGCAATGCCTTTAAAAAGAAGTTGAGAATATCTAAATCATTTAACAACACAACGGTACTTTTTTTTTTCACTTTATCCAGCAATACATTTGACAAACTCCACACTCATCAAACCATAACTGGGACCACCTTGATTGTTTTTAATACTACTACAAGCATAACAGTTTCTCCTATGTTTGGATATAAGTATCTCATTTGAAATGATGGATTTGAGCCAAATTATATGTTTGACAAATAAAAAAAAATTTGAATTGGATTTGACCCAATTTCCAACCCAAATGTTTAACAAGCAAATGTTGTGTATTTAAAATACTTAACAAAACCATATCATTTCAAATTCTAAAAACAACCCAAACAAATAATTGTGATTTGAATTGTAACATTTCAATTTCAGAAATTGAATTCATCAATTTGAAATGAATTCTACATATCCAAACACTACCTTGTTATATTAACCCATGTTTGTCATTTGTACGTAACGAAAAAATAGTCATGTGATAAATTCGGTCAAAATTGTGTGTCGACAAGTGTGAAAAGTCAAATACTAAAACAACTAAGGGAGTATTAAACTATTAATGTTTTATTTTAATAAAATCACTAATTACCCAAAATCACTGCTAATTAAAATGTTAATCCCACTTCCCAAATTTATTAACTCATTACAACCAACTGTACTAAGCATGAGAATAAAAGGGTGTTAGATTTTCTTCCCCAAAATGGCATCTAATCAAAACTTGAAGGATCTGCAATGGCTACACTCAGTGTTGGAATCAGGAAGCCTGCACAAAGTTACCTTCTTTCTTTCCCATGAAACCTCTGGCTATCACCAAGAAACAGAATCCTCTATCGACATAAACCTCTCAAATGAAAACGATCCTCTCATCTCATACCTCCTCAAACAGCTCTCAACAATGCAGAACCCCGGCAACACCGCCTCGTTAAGGAACATGGAGTTCCACAGAGTTGTATGGGAGGTTGAGTATCTTAACACCCTCAAATCATTGCTTGAAACCAATCAAGGAATCAAGAAAATCACATTTCAGAGGAATGACTTCAGTTCAGACTGTTTACAGGAGTTGTCAGAGGTTCTGAAAAGGGCTGAAAATGTGAAGGAAATCATGTTTAATGAGTCAAGAATTGGAGCATTAGGTGCTGGAATGATAGCTGATGCATTGAAGATGAATGACAGTTTAGAAGAGTTGCAAATTTGGGAGGATTCAATTGGGTTAAAAGGGGCAGAAGAACTGTCTAAAATGATTGAAGTTAATACTTCTCTGAAACTATTGACAGTATTTGATTTAAACTCAGTAGTTGCAACCCCAGTAATTGCAGGAGTTTTAGCTCGGAACAGAGATATTGAGGTTCATATATGGAGCTTAGAAAAGTATGAAAAGTGCGCGAAAGTGGTGGAGTTTGTACCACAAGATAACACACTCAGAATTTATCGACTCGATAATATATCAGGTGCTTGCAGAGTTACCTGTGCTCTTGGGATGAACACGAAAGTAAAAGTTCTCGATTTGACAGGAGTTAAACTGAATTCGAAATGGGCGAGGGAGTTCAGATGGGTATTGGAACAGAACACAACTCTAAAAGAGGTTAAACTGTCAAGATGTTGTTTGAAAGACAAAGGGGTAGTGTATGTATCAGCAGGCCTGTTTAAGAATCGGAAATTGGAGAATTTGCATTTGGAAAAAAACCGGTTTAGTAGTGTTGGAGTAGAGCATTTACTTTGCCCTTTGAGCAGATTTTCAGCTCTACAATGCCAAGCAAATACGACACTTAAGTCGCTTACGTTTGGGGGAGCAAGAACGAGGATAGGGAGTACAGGACTCGAAGCCATCTTACAGATGATCACCACTAATCAAACCTTGACAAGACTTGGGATTTTTGATGATCAGAGGTTGAGGCCATATGATATTGTTAGAATTTTTCAGGGTTTGGAGAAAAACGCGTCTTTGAAGTATTTGTCATTGAAGGGTTGTAAGGGGGTTAGGGGAGAGTCGGTCTTACAGGCGATTTTGGAGACTTTGCAGGTGAATCCTTGGATTGAGGAGATTGATCTTGAGAATACGCCGTTGCATAAGGCAGGAATGGCTGAAGAGATATATCAGAAACTTGGTCAGAATGCTAAGTCTGAACCAGATATTGATATGGATTTGCTCAAAGATATGCCAATGGTTACACCCAAGAGCTGTAGAGTCTTCTTATGTGGGCAAGAGTATGCAGGTAAAGTTTTTGAACTATATATATATTTGGCCTTTCCTTCTTTTGATTGGATTTGTTTTACTTGATGAAACAAGCAATTTATTCAGCAACACTTTTGAATTTATATTATTGTTTGGTTGCTCAAAACAAAGTTACAAGCCTTACCTAAAAATTCTGAACATGATATTATTAGATGTTATTTATGGTCTGTTTAGTAGGATGAAAAATGTTTTCCGAAACAACTGTTGAAATCATTTTTCCCCAAAAGTTGAAGGGGAACGTTGACATTCCTCCTCATTCCATTCGCAAGTGCCTAAGCATATTTAAACCCTTTTGTGGTTCTATTCCGGTCTAACCAAACAATACAAAATGCTTAAAATGGAAAATTATTTTCCGTGCAACCAAATATTGGGAAATGTTTTCTATGGAAAATCATTTTAAATTGAAAATGTTTTACACCCTACCAAACGGAGCCTTATTTACAGATTTTTGTTTTGTAAAAAGGTTATCCATGCACTAGAAAATAAACATTACATGATAATTAATAATTATTCTCCTTTTCTCTTAATGCCTCAATTTGGAGGGCATAATCCTTAATTTGAGTGCAAACTGCAAAGTATGAGCTTAATTTGGCATACTATCAACTTGTCAACAACAGTAAAGGAGTTTTTCCTAAGAACTAAAACAATGAAATTGTTTTGTAAAACTCTGAAATTGATCTTTGTTTCATACAAGTGGACATAGAGATGAGACAAAATAGTTGATCTAATTGCATTCCAAAAATGCAGGTAAAAGCACACTTTGCAACTCAATGTCCTACAACTTTTCATCAGCCAAGCTACCTTATGTAGACCATGTCCGAACTCTGGTAAACCCGGTTGAGCAAGCAATCAAATCAGAAGGGATTAACATAAGAAGCTTCAAAGATGAAGCCACCAAGATTTCCATATGGAATCTATCTGGTCAGCAAGAACTCTGTTCTCTGCATGACCTCATGTTCCCTGGTCATGGAAGTTCATCATTTTTCCTCATCATATTGAGTTTGTTCCGAAAACCTACCAACAAAGAGATGAAATCGTCAGCTGAAATCGAAGATGACTTGCAGTATTGGCTCAGATTCATAGTCTCTAACTCGAAAAGGGCGGTCCAACAATGTATGCTACCAAATGTAACAATAGTCCTAACACACTTTGACATGATTACTCAAACCTCTCAGAATTTTCAGGATATTGTGAGCTCAATCCAAGGAATGAGAGACAAATTCAATGGATTTCTCGAGTTTTATCCAAGTGTATTTACAGTTGATGCAAGATCATCAACTTCTGTAA
The DNA here is from genome assembly GCA_951394345.1 of Salicornia ramosissima. NCBI lineage: Eukaryota > Viridiplantae > Streptophyta > Magnoliopsida > Caryophyllales > Amaranthaceae > Salicornia > Salicornia ramosissima. The sequence goes on along the minus strand of OX596235.1, from coordinate 49,156,165 downwards.
GTAAGCTTTCTCAGCATATAAGGAATACAAGCAAGATGATCCTACAAAGGGTGCCTAGAGTTTATGAGTTATGTAACGATTTAGCCGAGATAATATTGGATTGGAGAAGAGAGAATGACAACAAACCCTCCATGAGTTGGAAAGAATTCAATGAGCTTTGTCAAGGTAAGGTTCCATCCTTGAGGATTCAATCTAGATTTGAGAACAAAGAAAAGACCGAAATGAGAAGACGAACAGTTGCTAGTTGTCTTCATGATATAGGAGAGGTTATTTACTTTGATGATCCTGGTTTTTTCATTCTAGATTATGAGTGGTTTTTCCAAGAAGTGTTGGGGAAGTTAGTCGGATTAAGTGCTCGAAAGGAGGGTTCATTAAGGAATGGATTCATTAGTAGGAAAGACTTGGAGAAAATTCTGAGAGGAAGTTCTAAGAGCTTGAATTTGGAGGCTAGTGATCTTGTGAAGATGATGTTGAAACTTGAACTGTGTTTTGAACAAGAAATAAATGATCCAAACTCTGCCATTTTTGTCCCTTCATTTCTTGAAGAGGGGAGGCATAAACCACAGAAGTGGCAGTTTAGTTCATCTGATTGTGTGTATGCAGGAAGACATCTTGAGTGTGATGATTCAAGTCACACATTTCTGAATCCTGCCTTCTTTCCTTATCTACAGGTAAGATTCATCTGCATTCATTCGAGGCTTGCCTAATTCATAACTATGCTGCATGTTTTTATAATGTACAATGGCATTTCAGTAATTTTGGATTCCAAAATCACCTACATTTGCTTCTATTTACAAAATTGTCATTTTGTGCATTAGTGCTTATTAATGTAGCATAGTTATGAATTAGGCATTAACCCATGATGTGTTGATGTATCACAATCCATATTACACTTTTTGTCCCACATTTGCCGGCATAAAGTAGAATGTAAAGAAGAAAGAAGGAAAATTTGTCACTTATAGCCAAATAAATTGGTGATTTTGCGACTTACTGCCATTTGTGTTTACATTTGTAATCTACAGCCACTTAATTCCATTATGTAATCAGATTACAACCAAAATCACTTTTCCGACCAATTCAAACAAACTCACACTTTGTCTAAGATTGTTTAAATTGGTTGAAAAATGAGATTCAATGGTAATTTAATTATATATTGAAATTAAGTGACTGTAAATTCCAAAGGCAAACAAGTACAAGTGGTTGTAAGTCGCAAAATCACCTAGCATACAAGTGATTGTAAGTCGCAAAATCACCTTTTTTAGTTCACTGTAAGTGGCAATTTTGCCAAGTTACAATGAAACAAAGAAGCCACCAATTTTGTTAATTTGAGCAATGACATCAGAAATCATGTATCTTCTGCTTGCAGATGCAACTCCACAACAAATTTATGGCATTGAAGGACCAACATGGAGCAACTTACAGCTTGAAAACTTCCTTCATTTTGATCAATATCAATGGCATTCATGTCAGAGTAGAGCTCGGAGGACAGTTAAGCCATTACATCGACATATTAGCTTGCTCGACCAAGAACCTAACAGAAACACTCCGACTCATCCACCAACTCATAATCCCAACAATCCACGGCCTTTGCCAAGGAGTCGTGTTGATCGAACATGTCATAAGACCCGAATGTGTGAAAAACCTTACACCTCCAAGATACAGAAAGACGCAGTTTCTAGCACTACAGAAACTCAAAGAAGCACTTCTTACAGTCCCAGCAGATGGGATGTACGACTACCAGCACACGTGGATCGAAGTCTATGATGCAGAAAAATGTATAATAAAATCAGGCTTTGATTTTGCAAGAAACCTTTTATCAGACGACGATTTCAGAGAAGTACTTCATAGGAGGTACCATGATCTATACAACCTTGCGAATGAACTTGAGGTCCCACCAGAAGACAACCCTGAAAGCGTATCATCCAATGAACTAACTAACCCAAGTGTTGATCCATCATTCAATGGGATAGCCAAGGGAGTAGAGCAAGTGTTACAGAGGCTAAAGATCATTGAACAGGAGATCAGAGATCTGAAACAAGAGATCCAAGGGCTGAGATTTTACGAGCACAGGCTTCTGCTCGAACTGCACCACAAAATCAATCATTTAGTAAACTACAGCATCGAAATCGAAGAAAGAAAAGCTCCTAATATGTTCTTCTTTGTAAAAACAGAAAATTACTCTAGGAGACTCGTTACGACAATCATCTCAGGAATGACTGCAATGAGACTGCATATGCTGTGTGAGTTCAGGAGGGAGTTACACGTCGTAGAAGATCAAATGGGGTGTGAAGTTATGCAGGTTGATAACCAAGCAGTGAAATGCTTGGCACCTTACATGACTAAGTTTATGACATTGTTAACATTTGCTTTGAAAATTGGTGCACATTTGGCTACAGGGATGGGATCATTGATACCTAATTTGAGCAGGGAAACTGCCCGGCTTCTTGATTCTTCGATTGTGACCGGGGCAGCTGGGGTGGCTGGGGCAGCGGCGTTTGGTGCAATGGCAGTGGGGAGCAGGACAAGAGGGAGATCGCGGGATATAGAGCAGGATCAGAGAGCAGCACAGCAGTGGGTTCTGGATTTCTTGAGGGATAGAGGGTGCTCAACTGGGAAAGATATTGCAGAAAAATTTGGACTGTGGAGAGTGAAGTATAGAGATACAGGTCAAGTTGCATGGATTTGTAGGAGACATTTGAGTTTAAGGGCTAATGAAATAGTTGAACTGCCCCTTTGATTAGAAATTCTTATATACATCCGGGTGTAAGGTACACCCAAGAGTAATTTTGCTCATTTTACAGTTATTTTTGCTTATTTTAAAATTTTAAATGAGCAAAATTGTAAAAAATGAGCAATAAAAACCTTTGAATTTAAATGTACCTATCTCTACGTCTGTTTTGATTGAATAAGTAATTGATCTGCCTTTTCTTTTGATCAATAATTTTGTGTTTTCCTGTAAAAGTCACTAATCTACATAAAATGCTATAAGCTCTACTGATCACAGTTGGTAACTTGGTGCAGTAAGGAGCCAATATCTAACTACCACAAAAGTCCATTCTATTGTTAATAAGTTCCTTAAAAATCGAGGCTCCGTTTAGTAAGGTGGAAAAACATTTTCGATCCGATTGAAAACATTTTAGAATGAAAAACTCATTTTTATGGAACTTTTCTATTGTTTAGTTGCAAGAAAATTTATGTTCCATTGTAAATATTTTCCATTGTTTAGTTGGACTAAAAATTATTTAGTCCTATTAACAATTCTAAAAATATTTTTCAATCCAAGTATTCCATTTAGTCTTCGTTTACTAGGGCCTAAAACATTATCCTCGAAAACTATTTTCCTCTGCTTTCAATTTTACACTGTTTAGTTTGCAAAGTACTAAAACATCTCTTATAGGAAACCATTTCCCCTATAAATAAATGGAAAACTATTTTCCTTCCTTTCCTTACCTTACCCTCCTGGCCTCCTTCCTTTCCCTTTTATTTTCTTATATTGTACTAAATAGTGGAGAGCTTATTTTACAATTATCTTTTCAATCGTAAATTATTTTACACGAATGTCATTTTGCATTGAAAATGTTTTATATCCAACTAAACGGAGCCGTAATTTTCCAGCCTAAATCCCAAATAGAAAAAACAATTTTCATGTATGGATTTGAGTGCTTTTGCATAATGCAATACATGACCAACATATGGATCCTACAAGCTACAATTGGCAACTTGAATTGGTAATCTCAACAGTTAGCAACGGTTTAAAGTATCAAATTGGAATAACTTTTCAAGTGGAGTTCTAACAACCAATCTGATTGGTCCCCCCATCACAACAAAACTTTTTTTTTGTTGGTGGTAATAGTAAATGCTTGTTTGGTTTACCATGGGAAATAAATTTTCACGTGAAATTATTACCATAGGAAGTTTTTGATAATACTAAGTGAGTTATTTCCCATGCTATGTTGGAATTTAAATTTCGTTTGGAAATTTGATTTCCTAAGAAATTTTTAACCAAACACACCATATTCTAGTTATTGCCTAGGAATTTACATTTCCAAAGAAAATACCTCTCAACAAAACAAGCACTAAGAAATATAATCCATCAATGTGACGTACATGTTATGATATTGTTTTTGGTTACAATATAACTTAACTTCATATTTCATTAGAATTAACTTCTCATATCTAAATTGTAGAAATTAGCTAATCGTATTTGGTTAACATATGTGAGTATTCTAGTTTCCTGGAAATTTCAAATTCGTTATTTCACACTTTTTATAATCAAACAACATTGTTTGATTAAGAAAAAAATCAATCAATATTGTTTGTTGCATTTTCTAAGAATTTTGATTTCAAAAAATAAATGTAACCAAACAAGCCCAATAAAATACCAAATTATCAATAAAATACCAAATACCAAATTATCTCTTTGTTTGGAAAATAGGCTGGGGAGGAGAGCCTTCCTCTTTTAATAACCATTACTTGTACAAAGTTAAAATAATTTGGAGGGAAAATGGAGCTGCACCTTCTCCGTCCTTTTACCCTCTTTTTCCTTTTCCATCCATAACACTATCCAAACATGACATAGTGTTAATTTATACCATTAACTTCTTATTATCAAGAATATTGTATTCTCTCGGTCTTCTTTGGCCATCTTGATCTTTGTAAATTTGCTCATTAGTCACCTATATTTGATGTAATCTCTTTAAGCTTGAGGAGCCATAAGCCACATCACAAAAGGAAGGTGTAGTATATCCTAGAAGCTAAACTAATGATAGAAGCTCTATTATACCCTCTATGAGTCCAAAAAGTCGATCGAAAATAATACTAAGAGTATGACTAAGGGTATGTATTCCCTTAAACATATGTAGCTGAACTTATCTAAATTTAGAGCTCGTTTAGTTTATCATAACAATTTAATTCCTATAGGAACTCTTACTCTATGGAAAATAAAATTTCTTGTCTATTTCCTAGTAAATCGCTATTTGCGTTGGTTCATTATGGATAGGTTACGATTTTTTTTTCTCCTTCTCTCCCCTTAGCTTCCTCAAAAAATCCTTAAAACCCTAGCCTCTGTTTTCAAGCCACAAAGGCTACCATCATCAAATCGTCCCAATTCCGAAATCTTCTTTTATTTTTTTGTTTCCTTTGTTTTTTGTTATTAATGATGTTCTTTCCCTCTTTATGAGAGTTTTCTAAACAATATTTGGGTTCTTTGTCTCCTTTAATGGGAGTATTTTGAAGTTGAGTTTTCTTCTCTTCTTTTATGGGATTAAAATTTGGGATAATTAATTTGTTGATGAAGGCTTGTGTGGTATTGAATCAGGTCTCAAATCTTCATGTACAAACAATTCAATTCAAAAACTACAACATATCGCAAGACCCTCTTGTAGAAGGCTGCAAAGGACAGCGATGTGAAAGGTGAGAGAATTCATCAATGTTAGATCTCATCGACGATCGTAGTTTTGTCAATATAGAATTTTATTTAATTCAATTTATTCCATATTTGTTGGCTTTGACTTATTTTGTAAATGTTGTATGACTCTTTTATCAATGAATTGGTCATATCTCAGAAAAAGGGAGGTAGTTTAATAATTTCCTACACTTCATAAGAATTTCAATTTCTCATGGAATTTTGATTTCCTATGCTTTTGCTATTTAGCGTCAACCAAATACGATGTGATTTAGCTATTTCCTATGAATTTCAATTTCCAGCAAAAATATACTCCAACCAAACGACCTCTTAAAGGTGTTAAATTTTTATATGACCCGCCAACGTGAAACAAAATTGATCCGTTATTAATGGATTTCGATCGAATAATTTAACCCGTTTAATTACACGGTTGACACGACTCAATATATTTATTAAATGGGTCAAATTAGGGTTGATAAGGTTCAACTCGTTTTAGTGAACATGTTAAAACACGATACATTTACATCTGATTGACATTAATATACAAAAACTCACATACATGACCATTTAGCACGACACAAAATCGACCCGTTGTTAGAAGGTTTTGGTCGAAGAGTTTAGGTAGGGTGTTCGGCTCGTTTAAGTAAATGAGTTGACACAAACTCCATCCGACTCTACCCAATTGCCAGCTGTTTCTGAATTAATTAGACTTAATTTGATCTTATAGGATCTGTTGGACCTAATTAAAGTTGATTAAACTTGATCCTCAGACACAGTTAAAACTTATTAAGCCTAATCAGACATAGTTAAAAATCATAAACTTATCCTACTTAATCAAACAATTTTTTTGGAGGTAAAGAAAATGTAGCCTAAATTTCACTCTCAATAATCTAGGCATATTAGCACCCACGTTACCTCCCACACACTCATACCTACCATATACACAACCATACATTAGTTTTCACCTTTACATATTTTATTCAAAAAGAGGCTATTGCTAGAGTTGCGCTCACATTACCCCAACTAAAAAATAGATCCTTTCCATAAATCCTTAGTACTTCTTCTGTCGCAAATTACTTGCTACAATTTCCTTATTTAGATGTCTAAAAATACTTGCTACATTTCCTTTTATATTCTATGGGCCCCACACATATTTTACATTTTTACCCTCTTTTTTGTCATTTTTATCCTTTTAAGCCAATCTTTCTCTTCCACTTACCTTTACCAATGGTGGACCCACATAAAAATTAGTTTGCATAAAAATTTGTTCCAAAATAAAATGTAGCAAGAAAAATAGGAAGGAGGGAGTAACATAGAGGCTAGCTTGTCCCTCACCCTTGAGCTTTGTGACTATATCCACGGAACTGCATAATCATTATTATAATAATAATCACTTTGCCAGTTTACCCCCATTATGCCATACTATGTTTTTTCCTTTTTTTTTGGGCAGCCACTTTAGTCATTTACTAGTGTAATGCTCGAGCAATTGCTCGATTTTTTTTTATTTAATCAATATACATAGCAAATTATCAATTGATGAAGAATTAACTATTGAATAATTAAAATTATGTGGAGCTAATTAATTAAGTTATTGATAATTTTTACAATGTAATTATGTCATTAAATGATCATGTACATAAGTGAAAATGATCAATTTTCTTGTTCAACTCTTTTATTAAGAGGTCAAGTAAGTAAAATCTATAGAACGAAAAAAAAGAGAATTTCTTGGAGAAAAATTCAAGAACTATTTGTTTAAAAGAAAAAAAAAAGTTAAAGTCGGAGTAACACATAATAGGACTAAAAAAGTTGGTAAGAAAAAAAAATGATAAAATAAATTTTACAAATGATATTAATTATTAGTTGGAGGTTTTCTAGGGTAATAAAAGAAAATTTTAATTTTAAAAAATGTTCATTTTTTTATAAAGAAAAAACTAAGTGTTAAGTACGTGTTGGGTTTGGGAGGGAGAATGATAAAATTAAGAGGGATTTTAATGGCTTGTGTTTTAGTAGTATAGAAAGATTATGAATTATGATATATGAGTCTGTAAACTTCAAATCTAAAGTCTTAGATTCAAACTTCATTGTACGCATCCGTGAGGATTTTATAGCCTTTTCTTTTCAAATATGTGTTTCAGGCTTTCAGCTAAATTCGGTCGAGTAATTTACACTTAGGTGCGTTCTCTTTAATTTTTTTTTATCAGATTTCAGAACTTATCAGGTTTGAACATGTCAAGTCAGATCAGATTAGATTTAATAAGTTATAATCAAGTCAATTTAATAACTTTAATCAGATCAAATCATGCCATATCAAATCAGATCAAAAAAGTTTAAGAGAATGCGGTTCAAGACCTACTAAACGGGAATTGATATTGGTACAACTAAAATTGATATAGGCACAACTTTTATGAGAGAAGCATAAAATAGTGTTCTCTCAAATGAGTTGTGCCCATATCAATTGAGTCGTGCCTTTATCATTTCCCTTACTAAAAATAGCTACCACTAACATTATTTTTTTTTTTTAAATTACTCATTTATTACAGTATAATATCAGTCCAACGTGTAAAGATGCTACAGTAATCATCAAAGCGCAGGAAAAAGTGGAAATAAGGACCAATCTTGCATACAAGTGGGGCAAACTTTTGGGGAAAAAAAAAGCACAAACGACTCCTCTTTCTCTCTGGTACTGTATCTTTTTTTTTTTTTTTTCTTCTTTTTATTTCTTAACCTCCATCATGAAGCCTTAGCACTATAGAACTTGTTTGAACAAAAATGATACTACCAGAATCACTCATTATGAATCTTTTGCTCCATACTACTTTCTAGGACCACCTACTATGATTTTTGGAACTTAATCAAGGTTTTTTTAAAAATAAAAAAAATAAAAAATAAAAAAAAACCCATATACATAAGCTTTTGCATATATGTGATTGGAAAAAAACAAGACAAGAAAGAATGAAAGCAAGATGACATTGGTGATAATGATATGAAGCTTAACAATATACTGTATTTAGATAGCAATATGACCCGAAAGGAAAGGAAGGGCGGGGGCGACAGCCCCATGTTAAGACATTATGGGTCACACGAGCCATAAATATTTATTATATTATAGAATTATCCCTTCTTCTTGCCATTTTTGTAGCATAAAACAAACTAATTTAGGCCGAATTTTTAAAATTTGTATTTGTTACAGGTTATGGTGACCCATCATTATGGAAATCCTGAGGCTGCTAAGACTTGACTACGAATATGTAAACACTATTAGTAACCAGTCCCATTATTTGCTGCATTTTTCTTGCCCTTACACCCAGGAAAGGGTTCACTCATCTCCCCACACAATAGAGTTAAGCATGTTTACTTCAACTGAATGTAGCTCAACTGAACTGAAATATCCTAAACTGAAATAAATATAGCTAAAATAAATATTTTATACAAGAAGGAAATTGAGAACTGAACTGACTTAAGCTGAAGTAAACAGGCCCTTGGGAAGAGACTGATACATCCTCAGAACAGAAAGTGAACAAGATTGAGATTAAGTCAGTAAACAGAACAAACTTGTTCATTTATCATGACAGGAAATACAACAGAACAGAGTTTGCACCTAGTACAGACATTGCCCAATATCTCCACCATCATCTAACACATTCTTAACATTAAAAGGCAAAACACCAAAAGAAAAAATTACATCACAGCATACATCAGTAAATGACTAATAATAATTGGGTTTTGATTCTAAATTCTAAGAGTCACCTGTTTTGGCTTTCCACCATGTTCATAAAAAAGACTATTAGAAGAAAGCCCTACTGCCATAGAAGACCCGCGATCCGGTACTTTTTGGTGTTTCCAACTTCTGATCAGAACTTGAATCCCCTGATTTAGTTGGTTCAGGCTCAGAAAGATTCATTGGAAGATTCATCTTGGCCAATGATTCAGTAAACTGTTGCATGCTCTTCATGTACATATCCACAATATCCTGCTGCACCAACTTCTCCTCTGGCTCAACATTCACATTAATAAGTGGGGTTACAGTTGCTTCTTTGGCGGGTTTATGCCCGTTTGCAGGATTTCTCTCACCATATCCCTCGTCGTTTTTCTTGTCTTTTAGAGGGAAAACATGTTCATGGCTTGGAGATTTCGAGGTGACAGGAGCCTCGGAAGATTGAGGGGTAGTGGGGAGACATACAGACGGGGATCCATTGGTGGAAACACTGCTAGGAGGGGAATCAGCATTAGGGTTTGGCTTGGACTCCTCACTGTTAGCCGAGAAGCTCTCCACAATACGAACACCGAGTTCATGACTCTCGTTGTCTGACGAGGCCAAACTCTCGGTTGTCTGAGACTCTAAACTCATCCCAAAGTACTCGGATACCATCATCTGGTTTTCATTCACGATATTTGGGTCGGGGAACTCAATCTTGTCAAAATCACCAGGAACAGACTCTGCGGTCTCTGATTCTACTGCATTTTCAGGTCCTGAGGGCAGTTTAGGGATTTCCATGACTTCAGGGGAAGATCCGGAGTACGACATAGACAACTGCACATACCCAGCTGGGGAATGGAAGAGATCAGTTGATGAGAGAATGAATTCTTTCTCTAATTTCCCGTTCTTGGCAAAGATTTCAGATAATGGCACAAGAGCAAACCCAAGAAGCTGGTCTTCAAGGTAGTTTCTGACACGGCTAAGCATCCAAATCTCACATTTCAAGGTGGACTGTATTGTCTTAACATCTAACCGAAGGCTTTGATTAAAAACTGGGTTCTTCCCACCACCATTGATGGTTTGTGTAGATACAGCAGTGTCGGGGTCACTCGTAAGGCAAATCTTGGCATAAACATCTTGCTTGTGGTAGATGCAGATGTTCTGAATATCCCTGGCTTGATGTACATATACATCAAGAGCACCGATGAAGCCTTCTGAGTCATGATCGTTTTCCTTCACCCCGTTCTTGTCAGTCCCATTAGTTATCGGAGTGGAAAATCCCTGAAAAGCAATTTCAGATCTCGGTTTCTCTGGCTCAGGACCGCTAACAGTCAGGTTCTTGAATGGTGACACAACAGATTGTGGGGAGTCCATTATGCAGCACACAAATCACAAATCTGGAAAATCATAGTAGGAACATCAAACTGTTAAGCAATGTTTGACAAAAGCTAAATGAGAAAGCACTCAAGTAATACTATAGAAAGTAATTCATGATGAACTCTAACAAGTTCAACAACCACCCCCCCCCCCAAATCATTCACATTAATCATAGTAAAATTTACAACTGAAATAACCCTCCAAAAACAGAAAATAAAACACTATATATATATATATATATATCATTATACCAAGTCTTCAAGATTATAAATACTAAAAATAAAACAAATTTAGTTTAGATCATTAGCCCATATTTGGTGCCAATTATACAAATGGTGAAATGGATGCATATTCTCTGTCACCAAATCTGAAGGAGATCAACACTAGTCCAAGTAGAAACTAAATAACAAGCCCAGAACAAAAAGGAGATAAAATAAATGTACATAAAAGTTAACTTTGCATCTTAAAATCCCCATGAAGAATCCAAATGCTAAATAAAGACAAAACCCAGAAGTAATATTCCAATTGCCTCAAAACACATGAATTAAATTAAAACAATATAAAAGTATAAACAATTATTTTTTTCAAAAATTTAGAAGTTTTTAATGAAATTATGCTGGTGCACTGTTCACATGCTCACCAAACCCAATCCCAAAACTCAATTATTGCCAATAGATTCAAGTACATAATTCCTATATCCTTCAGATAAAGCTCAACTCAAGAATTAAAAAAAATCAAAACTAAGATTTCCTAAGTTTAAGCTGAATTTCAACAGAAAATGCAAAATAAATTTCAATTTCACAAGCAAAAACAAATATAAAATCAAATAAAAATCTAATTAAACACTCATTCAACTAAAGTGACCCAACAGAAAAATTCCATCAAAGGAGCCCAAATTTACCTCAAAAATTGTTGAAATTTGGTACTCTTCCACTACAGCTACTTCAATTACAGTAAGATAAGCATAAACCCAGAACCCTAAACTAGAAAAGGGAACATACCTCAACAAATTTGGCTCCAACTTATAGCATCTAAGAAAAAGTGAAATCCTTAAAAGAAGGAGCAAAATAAAAGGCTAAAAAACAAACCCCACAATTTTAACAGATACCAATAAAGCAAAACAAACCCCACTTAATCAGAATCACTACCAACCAAATCTAAGTAAATTCATGTACTTACACAAAGTGATAAGGTAAGGTTGAGACTAGAGAGAAACCAGGAAAAAAAAAAACCCAGATTACAAAACAAATTTCAGAGACTAAAAACTAGAGAAAAAAAAAAGGATAATTGCAAAGGAAATTCAAAATTAAGAAAAAGACATGAATAATACTAGTATTTTCTTTACTTTTTTTCCCTTTTTAGGCCAAGAAATATGGTGAAAGATTGTGAACTGTGGAGTAGTACCTTTTCTTCTTCCGAGTGCCAAAGTCAAAGATGAATTCCTGTGAAAAAAGATCAAATTATTGGAGACAAACACTGAGCTCAAGGCCTTGAAGTTTGTCGAGTACCCAGTTCTTCAATCGAGAAAGTGTTAAGCATGAAAATTGCTAGAATTCGATTTTTGAAGTTTGTAATTTGTAAATTTGAGCAACAAAAGAAGAAAGAGAGAATTTTTGGAGAAAAAAAGGGGGAAGAAAGAATGAAATCGTGGTAGTAAAAGCAGTGAGTGGGTGTTTCTGTGCAAGTCAGGGTATATTTGGACGTTTGTATGAACGTTCATTTATTTCAATAATGTATTTGTACTGGGGTTATTTGTATCAATTTATTCAACATTTCAACATTTCCCTTTTTAATAAATGTCAAAAAGGTCCAACCCCTTCTTTCTAAAGTTGTGAATAAAAAACCAATCAAAAAATCTTAGCATTATGCTCTTGGTTTTGGCCAGTTTGGAACTTTAATTTTTTGATTAATATATAAACTTGATTACTTGATTATTGTTTAGTGGGTCCCACCTTATCTACCCAATTCTTGGGTACATTAAATTTATACTTTTTGTATTTTGGTGAGTTAGATATACAACAATACAATATTGTGTTCTTTTTTACTGAACTAATCTAAACTAAATTGAATTGATTTTAATAGAATTAAATTGAAATGTTTATCGTCAATTTTATTCACTTTTATTTAATTATATTTAATTATTATTATTATTGTTATTGTTGTTGTAGTTATTATTATTATCAATACTCAATAGCATAAAAAATTTGCAAGAAAATAGTGGGTAGTCGAGATATTATTTGCCTCTAATTACCAACTGAAGAAAAGGTGAAAGGTAGGAAACCATACCCTAGTATTTCACATTTCGCCTGATACTTCAATTCACACGCTTGTGATGTGCTGCGTCAATCACCACATGACCAGTCATGAAATCAAATAACTCTTATCATGTTACGATAACCCGGTCACACAACCTAATGACGACTTTCTTACCAACAGATTTCCTGTACCGATAACAGACGTCAAATAAAGTATCACGAATGCCGAGACAGTCAATAATTCACGCATGCCGAGACACTACTTTGACCCTTAATAACTATAATTATGAATATTTAAAAATTATAAAAAGTTGATATTAAGATAGTATTTTACAAGACGAATCTAACAAGATCTCACTTGACTATATTTTTTTATTATGTATAAAGCTCAAAACTTGGTCAAAGTATATAATGTGAATAGTGCAAAATGTTGACTGTTGCGTTTTTTTTTTTTTTTTTGGAACGGAGAAAGTATAATTAATGAAGAAAAATTAGATTCTGGTTTATCCCAAAACCTATTTTTTATTTCCTAATAAAATAAATAACAAAGATATAATATGGTGATAAGTTATTCATGAGTAAGTAGTCAAATCAGTTTGAATAATTTGGTATTTCCTTTATATAGTGTTTATTGGATTGATGTTTATGTTTATTGACTATCTTTTATTTAGTATTTCATACGGTTATTGGGAGAGTATGTACAGTATTAAATATTGTGGAACCGTGATAACTGGATTTTATTTAATGTTTTCCCATTATTTTTCCATATTTTCTATATGCATTATTAAGGCAAGTTAAGAGTCATTTTGCTACTAATATTTTCCTTGTAGTGTTTTTCGTGTTTTCTATGAGTTTTCGTAGGAAACAACAATTAAAGGTTACAAAGGAATCAAATGGAATAACTGGATAAGCCCAGTTTAATAAAATTGAGAATATCACCTAAAAATGAGTTAGAGTGGTTGCAGTGATAATTGGTGAAGAATTGGTCTTAAATTGATCGAATTACAAATATTTTGACCACCTCTCACTATTTTGGATATAACCTTATATAAACACAATGGATTGCACCAATTCTAACAGTATTGGAAACTAGACTCAATTGCTTTTTAATGGTATGTCACACGCCTAAATTCCGATTTGAAAGTAAAAAATTACAACCGTTTGAAGATGCTAGTCAGACTTGAGCCCAAGAAAATGTGAAATTTAATATATTTCTCTCTTTTCTCCCTTTACGTTGTAATTTAAAGATTCAAGTTTTAATTCAATTGAATTCAAGGCTTCTCCTTTTGTTCATCAATTTGGTAATTTTTCTTTCCCTGTTCTTTTTGTTTATGTTTATTATGATTATGTATTTTCTTTATTATTTTCTTAATGGACCCCTTTTTTTAGGATTAGAAGAATCTATGATTATAATATATGATATGATTAAATTCAGTGTTCTTTAATTCAGTACATGTGTTTAATTTCCTAAAATATGATTTGTACAATATACATAAGTAATATTGTATTGTGCGCCTAGCAGAGGTAAGAAGTCCATATCAAACTTAAGATCTTAGGCATAACGAATCTAATACATTACGAGATCCTACTAAAGGATCTATGTTTAGTGGAATCTAGTACATTATGAGAGTCTACTAGATCCTTGATTAAAACTACTTGTTTGTGAATTATTAAACTTTAACATTTAATTATTCCATATTATTAACCATAGTGGACCCTAACCCTAATTCTAGTTATTTTAGATGGTATAGTGGTTTTTGTTTATTTTTATTATTTTATTTCGCGACCTTCCTCGCGAGTTGTGAACTGGGGTTTTTCCTCCTTAAGTCAAAATCAGAGTAGAGCAAGAACAAGGCATGCAGAGCCCCTTGCGAGTCCTGACCTTCCTCGCGAGTAGTGACCCTTGGTGGTGCAATTTGATTTTTATTTTACTTTTTGCAAGTTGGATTGGTTTACTTGTTTTCATTGGTTAGAAGGGTGGTGGAAGTCTGGCTTTAGAGAAAGGAGAGGAGGGAGAAATAATCATCTGAGCATAACTCATTTTCACACTTAGAAAAGGAAAAAAAAAAACTTCATCCTCCTGTCCTCTTAGTTTTCTCCATTTTTGTAATTAGAATGAGCTCCATATCTTTGTGTATTTTGTTTTTCATGAATCTTGTAGCTTAAACATTTTCTTGTTGAAGATTAATTGAATCTTCTACTTTTGTATTGTGAGAATTTCTACTCTTTATTTATACGTACTTGATTATCACTTGTTTTTCATGATTGAATCTATTGGTTTGTTGCATAGCTTGATTTGGTTTAGGTGCATACGACAAAGGCCTGCCAATTACTTGGCAATTTAATCTCTCAAAGCATAATTGGTTTTCAAATGTTCGGAAATCCTCCAAATAAAGTACTCCCTCCATTCCATAATAAGTGCTGGGCTTGAAATGTGGATGCAACACAGGGCCACCATACCTGGTGCTAATTAATTCCACTTAAAAGGGAGAGGGAGGAGAGATTCGAACCTGTGACCTTTGCGTCACGTTGGCTTTAATACCATGTTAAAGGACCATTTCAACCAAAAGCTTAAGCTAATAGTTGAGACCCAGGAATATGTTATACTCTATCAATATCATTCCCAAACCTACGTCAAAAAAATATCATTCCCAAACCTATAAAGTGTACAAAATTAATCAACTACCTTTCTTTTGGTGAATGCAAATTTTCATGTCAATTACAAAATCCAGATGTCAACCAAATTGATATGGCCACTTCTTAAAAAAATGACAAAGAAAATTATTTCTCATGAAATGAGGCTTCCTATACGTTTAAATAAATCAATCCATACCGATAACATATATAATCAAGCAACATAAATAGAAAATTAACCCAAATTTTCAAATTTATATATCGATCATAAAAAATTAATTATATCAAAAATTAAATTCATAAAAAACCCAAAAATCAGCCCATAAATATCACGCAGTAATAAACTAATAAATAATAATAACATAAAAGCCGAAAATATCATACCCAATTACCTGGACTTGAAAAAAAATTACCCTGACTAGACATGCATGACCCATCCTATTTGACAAATTTAGTGTTATCTCATCATCAGTCCAACACTATAAAACTTAATCCCCACTCCTCAAATTACCATCGGATCCCATCTAGGCTCTAGCCTCTAACAAAAACTTCCCATTTAAACTTAAAGATGCTCCTTTTTTTTCCCATTACTTGAATAATCAAATGTAATTACAAAAGTTTATATAAATTTTTTGTAAAGATATTACAAGAAACATAATTATATGAGATTTTGTTAAATTTACCTTAATGCTCGTATATGTATGTATGTAAATATTTGGCAATATCGACTTTTCAAATTTCATAATACTAGGTGCGTTTATTCATGTGAAATTTTCCGATATATATAATCTGGTCTGGTTCTGGGCAGATCTGGTCTGGTCTGATCTGATCTTATCTGATTTGAATTTTTCTGATTGTAGTTATTGTTATAGTTATAACTAGCATAGCAACTGTGCGATGCACGGCTTGAAAATCTTAATATTAACTTTGTAAATAGTAATGTGAAGATTTGCAAAATTCATTTCCTAATATAGTGACTTTAACATCATATTAAAATTTTATATTTATAAATAGCAATCTATATTAATATATATAGTTTTTTTTTTTTTTTTTTTTAAAAAAAAAAAAAAAAAAAAAAAAAAACCCATACAAAACAATAAGTAATCTTTATACAAAATCTTGACTAACTCCCACATAGAACATTAAATAATCATTACATTAAAAACCCGGTAATTCATATATATACTACGTATCTAATAAATTTTCAGTACCCCTGTCTAAACATGAAAAATGCACGACATAAAAATTATAATGAAATTTATTTTGCATGCAATATTAAAAATATTACATAAAATGGTGAATTTTTTTTTTTAAAAAATTAAATTAAATCCTTAGAAAATTATAGCGGGTTCTGAAATAGGAGTTGAATCATGAAATTTGTGCAACATGAATTAGAAAATATAGTACTATAAATGATATATTATATTCATATTATTTTACCAAAAAATACAAAAATATTATACATATTAAAGAAAAATTTCAAAATAAAAGGACCTTTTAATTAAATTATTTTTTTTTGAGAAGAGACATTTTATTTTCATTTTTTTTTTACAGAAAAGGACCTAAACAAAAAATACCTTTGCGAGAAGGAACTTTCCCACTATTTTCCGACACAAAATTTCCTTCTCGCAAAAAAGGAAAACGGTGGAAATTTTCCTTTCACAAAGTGTTTTTTTTTTTTTTTTGTTTAGGTCCATTTCTGCAAAATAATAATAATAATAATAATAATAATAATAATAATAATAATAATAATAATAATAATAATAATAATAATAATAATAATAATAATAATAATAATAACAACAACAACAATAATAATAACAATAATTTAAAAGGTTTTTTCTCACAAAATTTTTTAAAAGGTATTTTTTTAAAACTTCATATACTCTTTACATATTTCATAAATTAGTTACACATATCGTTTTACTAAAATAGGTGATTGAATCATATTTTAGTATTTATCATAAACACTACTCCGTATAATATAATTTTAACTAACTATTATTATTTAAAATGCATATACAAAACATTTTTTTTAAATGAACAAAGTCGTCAATAGAAGTTTGTTTAATTTATACATGTCATTATATAGATTAATTTGTTTTAAAAAAGTGCGACAATTACATGTTTTTGTACAAAGTGGAAATTAAAAATTCGTATTCACTACCTATATATCCTATATCTTACTTCTCTAGTACTTTTTCACCATTATTCACCATATCCTTTTAGGATTATTTGTGACTTTTTACATATAATTATTATAGAGCAAATAAATTCTTTTAATTCACCTACTTTTTTAAGGGTCCAACTTTATATTTTCTTCTTTATCAATCCTCCATTAAAAACATAGTATGCCCCTATTTTTATGAGTGGGTAGTTCATAACTTTTTAACTTACATTTTCATTCATGGTTATGACCGATCTAATATAAGTGCTCGTGCAATGAACTAGTATATATAAATTTCTTATAAAATGATAATTGCAATAGAACTTAAAAGATTAATGATATTTTTTTAGCAATATTTAGATTGATATTCAATTCAATAATTGTTTTGCTTAATATAATATAAAAATCAAGATCAATGCACAAAAAGAAAGGGTTTTTCTCATTTATATCCCTGAATTTTTGAGTTTTCTCATTAGTGTCCATGTGACGACCCGACTCGCTTAAACCGGCGTGGAAGAAACCGACGAGTCGAATAGTCAGAACTAACAAACTAAAATACTTAAAAATTAAAACAAAACCTCAAAATGGCATATATGCTAAATCCAAAAGTACAACACCCACAAGATTGTACATATCTAACCCAAATATCAACGTTACTACTACTAACTAATATCAACTCCAAATGTATGTCAGAGTTAGAAAAATACACAAGTACTACTACTATAGTCCAAAACTAGAAATCATAAAACAACAACGCAAAAACTAAATAACATCGGCGCTCGCCCAACCCAAAGCTAAGCAAGAACCTCATCATCAGAATTACCTGAAAAATAAACAACAGTCCACCGTCAGTGGCGAGTAACATAACTGTCCCACCCTAACGAGGATACACATGAACATAACACAAATCAAACAACTAAATCAAACATACAACCATACAACAAAACATGCGAACCAACATATCATACTACCATCAATTAATAATAACAAGTAATCATGCTGACTCGACTAACTTAACCAACAATTAACCAATCTTTAACTTTGGCGCAATCATTCACATACTCAGACCGGACTATGCACGTACGAACGCATCTTACGCGATCGAACTTTCTACTATGCCAGGATTGAGAATCTTACTCCCAACCCCATGAAACCAATCTTACTGGAAATCTATATCCGAAGACAACATAATAAGACCACCAACTATCCCAATACCGCGGATAGCATAGGGGCAACGTCTTAACCAAAATACTTAGAATCTTACTTTAAGTTTTAGGCGTCTAGTAGCAAAATCAAGCTAATCTTAACTTTAATCGAAATTTACATTCTTAGTTAATTCTTAAGTTGCATCTAACGCCTTGACTCAAGAAATAACATGTAAATCAACAATCTTGGAACCTCATATAACATTCTTTAACCTTTCTTTAATTATTACTAACTTTCTTTAACTTTCAAGGCTCGGCCAAGAACTCATAAAGAACTCAAAGAACTCATTCAAGATCCAAGAACTCAATTCCAAATCACCATTATTACACGCATGATAACAACAAGTTTAACAATGAATTCATCAACTTCCAAACATCAAAACTTCACGAAACTTGAACATGAACAACATCAAATATAATACTAACCTAATCAATCATGAAATTCATATAATCAAGTAGAAATCATCATAAAACTGTCACCCAAAATCAGATTATAATTCACGCATAAAATGGGCACATAACATTAAAACGGTCTAATCTAATCACTTAATCTATACTATGAATCATAGTATACCAACTAGGTTGAGATAGTATGTTACCTCAATGAAGATTAAACACAAATTAATCACAAAACTTGCAGCCCGGAATTCGAACTACACGGCCCCAATATCCACGCACACGGCACGAACAACACGGCACCACCGTGTACCACCACGAGTCACTTGGCAGCCCTCACGAACACGACCCCTACTGCACGGACACGGCACGAACAGCCACGAACCACGGTCCTGCTGCACGGCTTCACCCACACGAACCACCACTTGCACACACGGTTTCAACCACGGCCACGATGCACCACCACGAACACCACACGGCCACTTCACGAACACCCACTCGAACAACCCACACAAACAAAGCCTAAACAATAATTCTTGAATGCAAATAATGTGGTTTAGTTTGTGTTTTGATACTTAAAGTTCAATGGAAGTTGAATCTTTAAGTTTGGGTTTGAAAAGATTGATGAACAATTGTTGGGAAAAATAAGCCAAAAATGGCGTGTGAAGGAGAGCAATTTGGAGGGTGTTTTGTGTTTAAACTTTTGATGAGCAAGTGTGTTTAGGATGGCAAATGAGCAAAATGATGTTTAAGCCTTACTAACTCTCCTATATATAGAGGTTAGTTAAGGTGTGAATGCATGGCAAGTGGCAAAACTTGCCACATAATAAGGGAGATAACCGGCCATGGCAAGGGAAATGGGCCAAAATGGGCTTTCGATAAATAATTAGGCTAATTGCACTCTTGCATGTCTAATCATGCTTAAATAGCATTTGGCCCAAAAATATTAAATAACTAATTAGAAAATTAAATAATAAAAATTCTAATTAATTAAATAATAATAAAATAAATAATAATCAACCAAAAATAAAATAATTCGAATTTAATCGAAATTATTCACATAAAATAAAATAAATAGTCCAAAATAAATTTTGAACCATACATAAAATCACATAAATACAAATAGATACATGACAGAAATACCAACAAAATCAGGGTCGTTATAGTCCAACTTTTTTTTCCCTTCTCACTTGTGCCCTTGATTTATTTTTATTTTTTTTATTAGTGCCTTAATTTTTTGTTCTTTCTCACCTATGCCCCTTAATTTAGGGTTATTTATTAGTGATAAAGTTCACTCATACCGTTAATTAGCCCTGTTAAGTTCATGTTAAGTAAATCCCCTAATTTTTATTTTTATTTTTGTATCTTACGAAAGTAAAAAAAAAAATTCCTTCATTGTGCGTTATATATATATATATATATATTCCAATTATAGTTACGACCCTAATTTCAAAATGAAATCTCAACCACAAGCCTTAATTTCGTGAAATAAAAAAACAAAAAAAAAATTAACGATTTACTAAATGTTAACTTAACAGAGTTAACAGAAAGTATGGTGGGAAGTAAGAATGAAAATTAATTAACAATCTAAATTTAAAGGGCACGAGTGGGGAAGAAAAATAAAATTAAGGGCACAAGTGAGAAAGAGAAAAAAAAAGTCGGGCACAATTGCGAAACCTCAAAAGTTCAGGGGTATCATTGAAAAAACCCAAAAGTAAATAAAAGATTATTAATTATTAATTTATTTCTTCAAATTATTGTAATATGGATAAGAATAAAAAAATTGTGGAAGAAGTCAATAAAATCAACAAAAAAAAAAATTGTATCAGGTGATACATTATATTTAATATAAAGTTAAATTTAAGGTACCATGCTTGAACAAATTTTTGAGTAAATTGAAAAAACTTTAACTTGTAATGATTGTTATCAAACGTTAGCTAGTTATTAAATTTCAAATGATAGTTTTGATGAAAGAGAATAAAATTACTTTATAGAGTGTTTTTTTTTGAAATATATATCTCTTATTAAAAGGAAATTCACGGCTTAAAAAATCTAAAACATATATAGATCAATTACTTTATAGAGTGTTTTTTTTTTTGAAGTTTTAGATTATAATAATAGTTTTTCTTCTAAATACTTCTCTTTAATTGTATTTTTATATAGATCAATTATGTTATAGAATTGTTCTAATTAACCATATAACAATAATAAAGATTCAATTTTAGAAATTTATTTTCTCGTTTATTTTCTCTGAAAATTATAGCCATACATAAAAATATATTAAAAAAAATTATAATACACTCAAAACTGAAACATACAAAATAACTACATTAAGCTAAAACTTATTTTATCATTACACTGTTAGGGAAAATAAAATTAAAATGTACATTGTTTGTTGATTTTCTAATTATTAGAATCCTTAAAAAAGTGATAAATTAAAATGGAGATACTTCGAATTATATAAAAAGTCATGTTATGCATGCCAAAATAATAAATCAATAATGATACTTATTTCCTCAAAAAAAAAGTAGTGGAATTTTATTATGAGAATATGTATAGGCAATAAATGTATAATGAAAAGTAAATTTTGATCATAAAAATATATAGGTTATTTATATGTGATAAAATATAAATTACATATAATTAAAGAATTAAGGTAAAGTGTTATTTATAGGAATTAAATCACATAATATTTCTAAAGATATATTATATTTATATTATATATCAATGTTTATTAAGGTAGAAAACATATTAAGATAAAATAAAAAATTGTTTTTTTTAGGTTAAGGG
Source organism: Salicornia ramosissima (assembly GCA_951394345.1). Taxonomy (NCBI): domain Eukaryota; kingdom Viridiplantae; phylum Streptophyta; class Magnoliopsida; order Caryophyllales; family Amaranthaceae; genus Salicornia; species Salicornia ramosissima. The sequence continues at coordinate 49,134,240 of OX596235.1, read as the reverse complement.
AAAAGGGCGGGAAATTTTTAATGAGAGGGCGACACGTGGCAGATGTAGTTTTAACTACTTCTCTTATAGTATATATATATTGATAATTTTTCTGATCTGGTTTGGTCTGGTTTGATCTGATCTGGTCGGTCTGATATGATCTAAACTTTTTTTGATCTGATCTGAATTTTATGAAAATCAGCATAGGAGTGCTTATTTAAGTTGAATCAAACACTTCCTTAATAATTTTTATATAATATAGGCTCATGCCGTTATGTTTATTTAATTTCTACATTACATCATAACCTTTTTTAATCTTATTTTGGTGATTAACACTTGTAAACATTACCATTTTAAAAATTGGTAATCTTCCTTAAATATCTCGAGATACATGATTTTGCATCCATAATTGAGTGATTTTTTTTAACATAAATTGTCAGAGACTTGGGTCATTTGGTTGGAGTCTATTTCGTTCTCTTGAAAATAGAAATTCCTATGAATTCGCTACATACCATTGTTTTTAGTTAACAATAATTAACACACTTACACAAGTGGTGTGAGAAAAAATAGAATTTTCAAAGGAAATAAAATTCCTAAGAAGTCTAGGCCTGTTCAATGGGGCGGGGCCCCATTTAAAATCTTGGCCCGACCCATTAAATTTTTTTATGACCCGACCCTTTTTATAAATGGGGCGGGTCCTAATAGGGTCAACAATCTAACGGGCCTAAGCGGGTCGGGGCGGGCTTTTAAAGGGTCAAAAAATTATAGGCAAAAGCCCCATTACATGCTGAAAGAATTTTGTTTTGTATTCATTTTGTATTTTGTCCTGCAATTCCTTTATTTTGTCTTTTGTGTTTTTTGCTAGCTGTTATTTTGGGACAGGTGTCCTAGGATGATTGTATGATGTATTCTAGAGGTTTCCTAGGGATTTGCCTACTGTCATGTATGATGTCCTTTAAAGGAGGCAAAGGGATGTTCTACCGTTTTAGAATGAATGAAATACACAGAAAACCTTGAGAGCAAATAGCTCATAAACACAAATCCTCACAGTAACCAAAGATATCAATTTCTATTTACATTTTTATCATGGTATCAGAGCAGGATTAAATACAAACAGCTACTGTAAATTTCTTTGGAATCATGGAGGTAATAGCAACAAATGACAAGGAGAACCAAAAGGGATATGGAGACCCATATTTCCTATCATCCTCTGATTCTTTCAACACACCTTTAGGAAGTATCATCTTCAAAGGTGATAACTATCAGAACTGGAGCAGGAGTGTGAGAATGACACTTGCTGCTAAGAACAAACTGGGTTTTGTGGATGGAACCTTGAAGAAGCCAGAGATTGAGAATGCCAACTACCAAAGGTGGGCTAGAAATGACAACATGGTGAGATGCTGGTTGTTTGCTTCAGTCAGCAATGACATAGCAGAGAGTATGATATATATGACAACAGCTAGGCAGTTCTGGGAAGAGTTGAAGGAGAGGTATGGTCAGACCAATGCTCCTCTTCTCTACAAGCTGAAGAAGGATCTGAATGAGCTGAGGCAGGAAGGGAAGTCAGTGACTGACTTCTATTGCAAGATGAAGAATCTTTAGGATGAAATAGCATCCATTGAAGGTGTTCCTGAATGTACATGTGGTGCAATGGCCAACTGCACTTGTAACATTCTGAAGAAACTCACTGATGCAGATTCACTCAACAAGCTAATCCAGTTTTTGATGGCTTTGAGTGAGTTATATGATAATATGAAGGGAAACATACTTTCCATGGAGCCACTGCCACCTGTCAATAGGGCTTTTCACCTTGTTTAACAGCTGGAAAAGCAAAAGGAAGTTACTGGAAGTATGCAGAGCACACCTGAAATGAGTGCATTAAGTGTCAACAGAGGGCAGACACAGCAGTATCCTAAGAGGGAGTCTAAAGAGGAAAAGATGAAGAAGAAATGTGAGCATTGCTACATGAAGGGACATCTCAAGGAAGAGTGTTTCAAGCTGATAGGATACCCAGAATGGTTCAAAGGGAAGAAAGGAAAACAGACCAAGACTGTTATGAATGTAAGCAAGGTGGGACAGGAGGTATGTCTGAGAGTCCTCTTGATAAGAATCCAGAGAATGGAGAATGCAGTGGAACTAAGAATGATGTTATGGTTTCAGCTGTGGTGCAAGAAGTTCTGAAGGCCATGGGAGAGAAGCAAGGTGCAGCTAACTTTGCAGGTAATTTATGTTTGATTAACTATGTGTCCCTAATGAATTTATTTAAAAATAAAGGATGGATAGTAGATTCAGGAGCCTTTGATCATATGGTTGGAGATAAAAACATGCTAGAAACTGTTAAAAGGATGCATAGACCTATAAAAGTTGGACTACCTGATGGTAGCACTAAAGAAGTAAGGGAATGTGGGACTGTGAGAGTCCAAGATGACTTAATATTAGAGGATGTTTTGTTGGTTCCTGGTTTTATGAATAATCTGCTATCAGTAAGTAAATTATTGGAGAAAAGGAAATATTGTGTGATGTTTGACAAGGATAAGTGCATTATACAGGACCACTACACTAGGAGGTTGATAGCCAGAGCTGATCTTGAGGATGGAATTTACAAGCTAAGGAGCAAAGGAGGTGCTGAAAAAGTTAGGAAGAATAAAGTAGTTAGTAGTGGAGTTTGTAATGCAAAAAAGAAATCTGTCAATGTAAATCAAAAGTTGAGTTTGTTACATGCTAGGATGGGACATGTATCTCTTTCTAAAATGAAACATCTTGATATATATGAATGCAAAAATTTGAAGAACTATTTTTGTGATATATGTTGTGTTGCAAAGCATCACAGGAAACCTCTGAAACCTAGCATGTCAATGGCCAAACAGAGATTTGAACTAATTCACATGGATTTATGGGGACCATATAGGGTCAAAAATATCAATGGAGAAAGATACTTTCTCACCATTGTTGATGATTTTTCAAGAAGCACTTGGACTTATTTGTTGAAAACCAAAGAAATGGTAAAGAATACTATAAAATATTTCGTTGCCTATGTTGAAAATCATTTTGGAACAACAATAAAAAAGATTAGGAGTGACAATGGGACAGAATTCATTCAATCTGAATGTGTGGTAATGTTTGGTGAGAAAGGGATAATTCACCAAAAAACTATCCCTGGGGTGCCAGCCCAAAATGGTAGGGCTAAAATCAAACATAAATACTTACTTTAGACTGCCAGGGCTATTAGATTTCATGCAAATCTTCCTAAATTCCTGTGGGGGGAATGCATACTGTCTGCTACTTGCATCATTAATTTGCTCCCAAGTCAGGTGATTGGGTGGAAAACACCTTTTGAGAAATTATATGGATATGAACCTAACTATGATCACCTAAAGGTCATAGGTTGCTTGTGCTATGCAAGTGGATCAACAAAGGTGATGGACAAATTTGAGGAAAGATCCATTAGAAGTGTGCTACTTGGATATCCACAAGGGCACAAGGGGTATAAATTATATGATTTGAAGAAAGGGTGCACTTTTTTCAGTAGGGATGTCACCTTCAAAGAAGACATTTTGCCTTTTCACAAGCCTGTGAGTACTGAGTTAGAAAGGGCTCTAAATAAAACAACTTTCGGTTTGAATGATGAAGGGGAAGATGAAACAGAAGAAGACAGTGATGGGCAAGAAGCCATTGGGAATACACCTCTCAGAGATAATATACAAATGAATGAGGAAGAACAAACACATGTTGCAGAGGACAGAACTGTGATTGAAGATCACAATAATGATCAGCCAACACAGGGCAGGCCTTCAAGAACAAGAAGGATGCCAGAGAGGTTCAAAGATTTTGAAGTGAGCTTGCCACAAAGAGTCATTGCAAATGAGGACTTTGATTCTGATGAGTCACTATCATTTACTGCTCAAATCAATGAAGAAGTCAAGGGATATGATCCAAAATTCTCAAGTTACATCAACAATGTGATGAAAATCCAAGAACCAAATAGTTTTGAAGAAGCTATGCAAAGCAAGGAATGGAAGCAAGCCATGGAGGAGGAGTTGGATGCTCTTGAAAAAAATCAAACTTGGGAACTCACAGAATTACCCAAGGGACAAAGGGTCATAGACACTAAATGGGTGTACAAGGCCAAATACAAAGCTGATGGGAGCTTTGATAGATGCAAAGCAAGGTTGGTAGCAAGGGGAGACAAACAATTGAAGGGGAATGATTATAAAAGTACTTTCTCTCCTGTAGCCAAGTTCACTACAGTAAGAACCTTGATTGCAGCTGCTGTTATAAAAGGATGGAGAATGGTTCACTTAGACATAAACAATGCCTTCCTACATGGCACTTTAGAGGAAGATGTGTACCTTAAAATACCCAAAGGTTATAGCAAAGGAGAAGTGGGGCAAGTATGCAAGTTGAAAAGAAGTTTGTATGGGCTCAAACAAGCTTCGAGGGCATGGAACATCGAACTCAAAGGCTTCCTGATAAAGCATGGTTACAGACAGTCTATCAGAGATTACTCTATGTTCATCAAAGACAAGGAATCAAAGAAAACCATCATATTGGTGTATGTTGATGATTTGTTGCTCACTGGGGATGATGACTTTGAGATGCAAGGTATAAAGGATCTTTTAAATGAAGAATTTACTATAAAAGACCTTGGTGACCTCACCTATTTTCTTGGCATAGAAGTATACAGAAATGAGAATGGTGTTTTACTCAACCAAAGGAAGTTTGTAAAAGATATCTTAAGAAGCACACATCTGGAAGAATGCAAACCTACTGGTGTTCCTTTCCCTAAAGGGCAGAGGTTATCTACAGAAGCAGGAGAAGTCTTGAAAGATCCAGAACCATACAGAAGACTAATTGGGAAATTGTTATATCTGAATTTGACAAGGGCTGATATTTCCTATGGAGTTCAGCAGCTGAGCCAATTTATGCAGATCCCTCAAGAAGGACATATGCAAGCTGCATTGCATATAATAAAATATTTAAAAGGAACAATTGATTTGGGATTGTACTATTCCAAGAACACAGAGGCCACAATCAATAGCTTTTGTGATGCAGATTGGGGAGCTTGTATGTTCAGTGGAAGATCCTTAACTGGGTATGCTATATTTATGGGTCAATCTCTCATCTCTTGGAAAACAAAAAAGCAAAAGACAGTGTCCAAGTCTTCAGCAGAGGCTGAATATCGAAGCATGTCTCAAACATCAGCTGAATTGGTATGGATTTCAAGCTTGGCAGAAGAAATTGGGATTGAGGTCAAGAAACCCATTACACTATATTGTGACAACATGGCAGCTCAACACATTGCACATAACCCAGTCTTTCATGAAAGGACTAAGCATTTGAATCTTGACTGCCATTATATAAAGGAAAGGATAGAAGAAGGGCTAATCAACACAAGCTTTGTTAGAAGCAAGGATCAGTTAGCAGATATATTATGACCAAAGGACTAGGGACTGCACAACATCAACATTTATGTTTCAAGTTAGGATTGGTGCATTCACCCAAATTCTAACTTGAGAGGGGGGGTGAAAGAATTCTGTTTTGTATTCATTTTGTATTTTGTCCTGCAATTCCTTTATTTTGTCTTTTGTGTTTTTTGCTAGCTGTTATTTTGGGACAGGTGTCCTAGGATAATTGTATGATGTATTCTAGAGGTTTCCTAGGGATTTGCCTACTGTCATGTATGATGTCCTATAAAAGGAGGCAGAGGGATGTTCTGCCGTTTTAGAATGAATGAAATACACAGAAAACCTTGAGAGCAAATAGCTCATAAACACAAATCCTCACAGTAACCAAAGATATCAATTTCTATTTACATTTTTATCACATGCTGAATTGCGTGTCATTACTACTTGAACTTTTATACTCAACTTGCAATACTCATATCTTCATTATAATATTTGGTATGAATCTGGTGTAATTAGTAGCAAGAAAAAAACAAACAAATATGGTTTTTGGTCCTTTTTCATCGAATGAAAATTATTTTGTTGCTATTGTTGTCGTGATGCTATGGAACCTGCTGTTCTTCTTGTCCTGTTTTTGTTGTAATTCAAATATTCAATCTTGTTGCTTATGTTGTCAATTATGTGATGTAATTGGTGTCTTGCTGATGTTGTAATTATTTGTTCTAATCAGCTATGCATATAAACTATTCACTGTTCTAATAATCAGTTGTATAACTCTATCAAAAAAATTTAATAGCTATATAAGTATGTTATATTATTAAAAAATATGGTTCTAACTGAATAGTTGATTGCTCTAATCAAAATAATTGTTCTATCATCAATTGACAGGAATACATACTCTAATACAGCAATGGCCTGCTTCATTTGTGTATAGTCAGTGACATGGTTTTGTGTATTGTACAAGTGTACAGTAACATACTAAGTAGTGAGTACTAACTCTGCAATCTTATTGGATAATGTGGGCCGGGCCGGGTCAAATAGGGTCTGACCCGGTCTGGCCCATTAAAAAATATGTGAGGCCCGGCCCGGCCCGCTTAATATTTGACCCGCCCCGTTGGACAGGACTACTAAGAAGTGTAGAAAATTAATCAATCACATCCCTTTGGTGAATGTAATATCATGCATCAATTACAACTTCCTACGCTTAACCAAACACTGATAGCCATTTCCTAGGAAATTGATCAGAAAGTTTATCTCCCACCAAATGAGATTTTGTATGTGAATTAACTTCCTCTATTCAACCAAACAAGCTCTTAAAATGGATGTAAAGCTCCGCATATTAATACAAATTTTATCCCGCATTGAAATTACATAGATGAATAAATCACATCTACATCGCCTTAGAAATGGAACTTGCGCCTTCAAAAAAAAAAAAGAAATGGAACTTGCTATAATTTTGTTTGTGGGCCATTAAAAGGTACATTGAGTCTCATGCATCCTATCTCAAGAAAATCAAATTGGTAATGCCCAAAAAATGGGTGAGATTCGATCCGCATCTTAGTGTGAGGGTGACATTGTTACAAAGATTTAGGGTGCGGTTGTTCGCCTTAAAAATGTTTCAGGTTTAATAAATTTGGATAAGTTGAAAATATATATTAGAAAAATAAGTTTCGGGTATATTAAGTTCAGATAAATTAAGGTATAATAAATTAAATAGAACACACCATTACTCAAATAAAATTAAAACTTTGGAAATGCAGCCTATATGATATACTCCATCCGTAACATATTAACTGCAACGATTTGACATTTTTTATTTCTACTTTATGTCAAATCGTTGCAATTAATATGATACGGGGAAAGTAAAAGGGAAGCAAAACATTTAATAAAATTATAAGATGTACTCTGTACTTTTTTGCTGGAATATTAAATAGAGAAATCGACATTATTGTAATTTGTAAGGCAAAGCAATATAATATAAAATGAAGAGGATGTAGAAAAAGAGGGTGGAACTTTTCAGTTGCGGACTTAAATAAACGAGACAACGGTAAACCGACCCATGAGGTGCTTGTTTAGTGCTCTTTTGTAGTTGTAGGCCATGCACTACACCACCCTTTTTGTGGGGCCACAACTGCCAACCATGTAACTTGTCCCGTTGTGGCCTTGAGGGTCTATTTGTGGGTGGGGATGTGGTTGGTTAATGTATTTCAAACAAGGTTGATTATTGTTTTTTTTTTTATTGTTTTTTCTTTTAGACAGAAAGGTATACGGGTGGGCCTTTATAATGATCCTATCTCAGGATGCCAGTATAAGGGGGAGGGGAAATCCCAGCAAACGTTGGGGTGAGGACTCAAACCCGGGGCGTGGCCCGAGAACGGAGGCGCGGCTCCCACTGAGCCACGACCTCTGGCTCAAGGTTGATTATTGTTATTATTATAAATATATATAGAATACAAATTTAATTTATAAGGGGAGTTAGTGGGAAGAGAGATACAATATGATCTAACACATCCCTAGCTATTTTCGAAATCGATTCTATTTCGAATCAGTTTCAAGTGAAGATATAAGCAGTTGTACGAGCCTTATTATTTTGAGTGGTAGAAAACTTTTGAATCTTGATGTTCAGCAGTGAAACAACATAGGCCTCCAACTCTCCTAATGTAGAAAAAAGAGAATGAACAAAAATCATACCCAATTGTCATGCAACTAGTTGCATACTTTGCAGGCTTACGATGAGCCGCTTCAGCCACAATACACCCAAGAACGAGTAGTAGTACTGTATTAGTAGAGAAGGTTTTCTTCGAGAGGAAGACAACCTAACTTTCCCTGTTTATCTTTCCTTTCAAGAAAAAAGAAGTAGAGAAGGTATTATTATTATTATCTTGACCGAATTATTATTATACTAAATAATAATAATTATTATTATAAACAAAAATACAAAGTCATTTGATTTATAAGAAGTTAGTGGGGAGCCGAGATACAATATAAACTCCCACATCCCTAGCTAACTATTGCGAACCCAATCCTAGTGAAGATATAATTAAGCAGTTGCATGTGCCCTAGTATTCTGAGTAGTAGAAAAATTTTGAATCCTATTCAGCAGTGAAATAACATCAGCAAGGCTATTTCTAACAATATGAGGGTACTAGGGTGAAGTAACACGTAAGGGCTCTATAAGTTCATTTAAAAGTGCTGAATATTATTGTTATTATTTTTAAATAAATTTCTTGATAAAGAATGAGGAATTTTTTTTTGGGTCAGGCTCTTTATATATATCCCATTATGGTCAAATGAGTTAAAGATAATAGAATGAAGGGAATATTTTAAACCTCAATTATTATCTAAGCTTTTAGCTTAAATAATAATAGAAGGTTTAGAAATAAACTAAGGCTATAGTTGGGAAGCCACATTATATTATGCGAGGATTCTTTGAACCCGCTTGAATTTGAATGTAGAAAATTTTCTCTTATACGTAAAATATATATCATTTTCTAAATTTTTTTCCTACAATTTGATTAATTGACCCAGTAAAATTTATCAAATGCATTTTGACTTTACTAATAATTTTTCCTAAAAGCCACTATAAGGCTATGTAAAACGAATACTATGATATTAATAAATGATCAGTTACGTATTATAAAGAATAAGATTTAATGTACCAAAATAATTAAAAATGCTAGTAATGAAAAGATTGATCCAATGGGTACGAAGAAAAATGTGAGTGATAATTTTTTTTAAATTGTTACTTCAATAGTTTAATGGTAAATGAAATAGAAAAGTGTGGAAAAGGGAAGGAAAAAAACAGAAACAAAGAAGTAATATATCAATTCCTCAACACACAAACAAACAAACAAAAGGGGGAATAATGGGAATTGATTCCGAGACTGCAATAGGAAAAAATGGAGTAATTACACAATACCAAATTAAACTACTGAGCTACGGTAGAACACATGACAATTCCTCTAACTTGTTTTAATTATACTAAATTACCAACAGTTGGTGAATTGGGCCTCTCAAGCCTAAGCCCTGGGCGGCTGCCTTGCCCGTCCTGGCTCAGGGCTGAGCCTGGGCATCCGCCTCATTATCTTGTAATTAGCTTTATACTTTGCACGCTTACGGTGAGCCACTTCAATTCAGTCATAATACGCCTAGGAACAAGTAGTAGAGAAGGTATTAGATCAAATGAGTATGAACATAAAATTATGTCTAGGAAATGAAACTATTAAATCAGATATGAATGTTGAAATTTGGAGGAGGATGAAATGATGTGACGTGATAGTGATCAATGTCTTTGCCTTGACATGGGTGCAATCGAAAAATGACGTTGAAATCACGTCAATTTGATGTGTAGCTCTAGTTATGTCCAAAATATTGAGAGGTGGTCAAAATCTTTCGAACCAAATCGAATAAGTTTAAGCTAATTCTTCAGCAATTGTCACCACCACCATTCCAACAATCATCGTAAATTCCCGCTGCTGCTCTGGTGCCTAGCTTAGCTTACTCTGATGGTTTCTGGCCCATTTAGAGAATCATTTAGCCAAATCTTGTCCAGAATATGAAAAAATACACAAAATGCTCCGAACAAACTTGTTAGCGATAAAATGGCGGCTCATAAGAGCACAATTAGCATGATAAAACCATACAAAATAAGGAAAAACATGTATAAAACTATATTATCAGTGTTTTGTTGTTTTTTTTTTTCGAAAAAGGTAAGCATTTTATAACAGTGTTTTGTTGTTGTTACTGTTTTTATTGTTGTTGTTCTAGTTGTTATTATTGATGTTCTTGTTGTTATTATTGTGGTTGTTGTTGTTGTTTTATTGTTGTTGCTATTGTTACTGTTGTACTGTTGGTGGTTTTTTTTTTTTTTTGGTAGAAGGAAAAAACATATTATAACACACATGAAACAATTTACAAACTAAGCACCTTTAAAGGGGTTATAACCCTACTAGGTAGGCTCATAACCACCAATAAAGAGCCACTAACAAGCTGGAAACATGCTTCCAGGCTTAATACAGAGATTCAAACCAAATTGGAGCATTCATATTAAGTAGTTTTTTACATCTCCTAAGAACATGGATTCTAATCCTCATCATCATCATCTCATCTGAAGTATCTTGCCCCTGCCAGAGTTTTAAGTTCCTTGCTCTCCATATATGATAAAAGAGAGCAGCTGAGGCTGCAATGACCACCTTTCCTTTGAGTTTAGGCTTAATGTGGTCCCTCCTAAGGTAACATATCAGACCTTGCAAGCTGTGCAAAGGAAGCCTGACCTTGAGCCAGCTGCAGAGTCTCCCCCAAGCCTGCAGAGCAACAGGGCATTCTAGGAAGAGCTGTTGATGTGTTTCCACTCCATTGCCACATAGATAACAGGTGTCCTCGGTGCAAATAACAAATCTTGCAAGCCTTTGCCTCACTTGAAGCCTTTGTTGAATAATCAACCACCAAATGAAATTGTGACCCCATCTCTCCCCTTTTATTTGTCTATGTATGGAATACCTCACTAGAATTATGAAATACATTGGCACTAAAAAAGAGTTTAAGTTCCATCCCAGGTGTAAAAATCTGAAGCTTCATTGTCTTTGTTTTGCTGATGATCTAATGCTCTTATGTAAAGGAGAGGTTGCTAGAGCCAAACTCCTCCTAAAAAGACTCCCTCTGTTTGAATGCTCCTCTGGGCTTAAAACTAATAGAACCAAGCCTGAGCTCTACTATGCTAGTATGGACCCTCATGCTGTTCAAGAGATCTGTGCTGTGGCTGGGTTTGCTTGTGGTAATTGGCCTTTTAAGTACCTTGGAGCTCCGATTTGTAACAGAGCCCTCAAGGCTTCAGAATGCCAAGGTCTGATTGACAAGCTAGTGAGCAGAATTAGAAAATGCAAGCCATACATCTCTCTTTTGCAGGTAGATTGCAACTTGTTAATTATGTCCTCATGAGTACATATTTACTCTTATTGGATGCAAATTTTGATCTTGCCTGCTGCTGAAAGAGGTGAATAGAATTTGTAGATGCTTCTTATGGGGAGACCATGATAATGCTAGGAAGAGCTGCCATGTAAGCTGGGATAAGGTGTGCTCACCTAAGAAATATGGGGGCTTGGGAGTCAGGAACCTTGAAACTTGGAAATTTGTGGCAGTAGGTAAGATTGTATGGCAAATTGCAGAGAAGAAAGATACCCTTTGGGTAAAATGGGTGCATGTTGTCTATATTAAGGGTCCGTTTACTTTGGTGTAAAATATCTTCGATGTAAAATAATTTTCCATAAAAAATATTTTACGTTGGAAAACTCATTTTCATATAAATTTTCCAATGTTTACTTGCACGGAAAATAAGTTTTGCTCCCAAATTTGGAGGAAAATGTTTGCAATAGGGTGTAAAATGAGTTTTCATCCAAAGTTTTACATTTTATTTTTTCACCCAAAGTAAACGATGTAAAATAGGAAAACTGTTTTTAGGGAAAACATTTTTCGCTCTAGTAAACGGACCCTAAAAACAAGCAATGGTGGGAATATGGAGCTCCCCTTATGGGGATCGGAGTTGGATTTGGAAAGTTATTTGTTATGCAAAGGATTTTATCCTTGGATGCTCAGAGATTTGGGGACCTGACTTAATCAAAAGTACAACATAAACAAAGTTTACAGCTCACTAAGCAACAATTTGCCAAATAAAGTTTGGTTGGGATAAAATCATTTGGAATAGAATGTCCTATTCCTAATCACAATTTCATTGTTGTTGTTGTTGTTGTTCTTTTTGTTGGTTATTATTGTTGCTACTACTGCTTGCAAATCTGCTATTGTTGTTGTTGTTTTCAGATACCAAATAATATCTAATACAAATTTTTGGATAATAATCGATTCAAATTTTCGGAGCATCTTTTTTATGGGTATAAAAAAATTCGAATCTGAAAAACGGATATTCGGTTCTAAATGTTGAACCCCATCATTTCGACCAAACCATGGATATTGCCATGCATGTCAATATGTATTATGAATTTATAATCAATTAAGTGGATAGAAGCAATTACAAAACTAACATGTTGTCCAAGTGATAAAATAATATTCAATTGTTCAAGTATATATTTTATTTTTCATTTTTGTACTGTATAAAAGGTCAATAAGTGTATTATAATTGTATCATTTTATTTATTTAAAAATAAGTTTATTCAATTTAAACTTATTGTATACAGTTTTGAAAATGTCTTAAAAAATTTAGAACATGACTAGTATAATTCATAACATGAATCTTAAAATTTAGAACATGATTTATTAATTTTTTAATATTTCATCTACTTAAAATAAAAACAAACAATAAACTACTTTATAATATGGATTTTAAATATTTTAAGCACACATACACATTAGAATATGATGACTTTGTAATAAATTTAGAACATGGTGTATAAAAATTAGAACAAAGCTTATAAAATTTTGAACATTACGTAAAAATTTTAGAACATGACTCATAAAATTTTGAACATATTAAGATGTACTTCCGAACAAAAAAAATGAAGCAGAATTTTAGATTAAAAAACCATATTTTATATATTAAAAAATAGATATTTTTTTTTTAGCAGGAAAAAAAACTTAACATATTTTTTTTAGAAAAACATATTTTTTTTTTTAAAAAAAAGTGTTTTTTTAATAAAAATAATTAATAAGCAGATTTTTTTTTTAAAAAAAAAACATATGACTTAAAAAAAATATAACAATTTTTTTTTAAAAAAGATTTTTTTTAACGAAAAAATAAAAATATATTAATCAAATTAAATTACTAATTTGCCCTTACGAAAAAAAACAAGTATCGAACATCAGCCCTTAGATTTAAAATTATCAGCGATGCAGATGTTTTCTCACATAAAAGCCTTATATATATATATCAAGGAAAAATTGTCCAGAACTACCAAATAAATGTCGACTTTTGAAAACTACTACCAAATAAAAAAAGTTGTTATAAAACTACCTAAAAAATCGATTCCGACTTGGTAGCACTACCACCTGACGTGTTTTTTTCCAATTTTCTAATGTTATGAGATTTCCCTCTATTTTTTCCACCAAAAACTGTTCGATTTTCCACCATTGTTAAGCATACTAAAGCTTCAATGCAAAAACGTTGAATTGAAGAAAGTTTAATTGAAGAAAAAAGTGGGAAATTTTGATTCATTTCATAGGTTAAAAGTCCAATATGTATATAAAAGAAAAGAGGAAGTTAAAAATGGAGGAAAATTGAGCAACTTTTGAGAAAAAAAATAGAGGGAAATTAAAAGTGGTGAGCCATAACATCAGAAAAATAAATAAAACATAGCAGCTGGTAGTGCTACCAAGTCAAAATTGATTTATTAGGTAGTTTCATAACATTTTTTATTTATTTGGTAGTTGTTTTTAAAAGTCAATATTTATTTGGTAGTTTTAAACAATATTTCCATATATCAATGTTCGGAAACTAGATAATCCGAACTTTAAAAAACTCCATCCGGATCCAATCCGGTATCCTGTTTTAAAATCCGGATATCCAATCCGGTATTTTTGAATTTTAAAAAATGGATCGGATATTCGATTTTCAGATCGAATCGAAAATTTTCGGATAGGAAATTTGGATTCAAAATTTATTTTCTGCACACCGCTAGTTGTTGCTACTGTTGTTGTTGTTACTACCAATGTTGTTGCTGCATTTGTTGTTGATGGTGTTGCTGGAAATGTTGGTGTTGTTGATGTTGCTGCTGCTGCTGCTGTTGTTAGTACCATTGTTGTTGTTGATGATGACGATGATGATGATGTTGTTGTTGTTCTTTTGTTTTTGTGATCAACGGTTAAAAACAAAGTAGCTTAATAAGTTTAAAAAAATTAGTGGAAAGCTGAGATAATATCTATCCCCCAACCCACTCTCCTAGCTACACATCACAAATCTGAACAAGATGTCAGGCCATACCACACATATTGAATTTGATATTGACAAAGAGTAACACATATTGTATAGCTCTCAACAACGAAAGAATTTCATATTGACAAAGAGTAGTTTAGATTTCGATTCTCGATTTATTTTGGTCTCGTCTAGTTAATGACATATTTTTCTTTCATGACCTATGGTAATAATCTTGCCTCTCATCGATGTATAATATGATCACACCATAGTTATTTTAGATGTTAATTAATATGATCATATTTTTCAAATTATAAAATCATGAAAATTACTAAAAATACTATATATGGAGTACATCTAATTAATCAAATATAAAATATTGGTATTTATAATATAATCCCCACTTCAATTCTATTAGAAATTACTATCTTAATAGGCATGTGATGCGTGAACTAATTTCAAATTCGGGGTATTTGAATTTCTGAAAACCAATGTAATAAAATAAATTTTTGGTATCTTGTATAAAAAAAAAAATCTTTGTTGTGGATTATTAAATGTTTAAAAAAAAACCCTCCTTGGATTATGTTTTTATATAACATCTCATAAAAAATAGATATATGATTACAATCTTGAACATAGGCTGTAATTAATCTAGTCTAATTTGATCTAGTTTGATATGAATTTTGATCTTATTAATGTACTAATTTATAGGGAAAATAGATATCGAATTAGGTATTGTTATATTTGTACTTGAAATAAGTAATTTTCGTAATCTATCATATCATGAAATTAAAGTTAACGATAAATAAAAGCAAATACGAGGATCATATAAGATTACTTTTCTGACCATGTCTAATAAATTTGACTTGTTTTGATTGGATCTTCTTTTTATTTTTTCTACTCCCTCCGTAACACAAAAATGTAAACTTTGTAGATATCACGGACTCCCATGTAAAAGTTTTATGTGGGTTAATTGTGTTGTAATTGTGTAGAGAAGAGAGAAATAAATAAGAAAACACGGACTCCCATGTAAAAGTAATGACAAATGTGTAAATTGTATGAAGTTTTTTTGCCATACATAGAAAGTTTTTTAAAAGTTGATATTTTTGTATTACACCCATATTTAGCAAAAGTTTACATTTTTGTGTTACGGAGGGAGTACTATTTTGTGTTGGTCTAATTTTTCTAAAGAAAAATTTACACTAATAATCTCACCTTTTACGGATCCGCTCAAAACGATCCTTAGCTTCCTTACAATAATCTCTCATCTTTGTTTCTTATCTTCTTAAACTCATAGATACCGGAAACTCTAGGTAAGTTGAACTTTAATTTCATCCGGTTTTGTTGACTTCATTTTGCGTGTTGAGTTCGAACATGAGAAAGATGGTCTAAATAAATTAAAATTAGGAGATGATGAAAGAGAAAAAAGAGAAGTTTGTGGAGGAGTTGGCTACTTTAATTGGCTCAAATTGGTATTACAAGTAATGAGACAATGTTGGAAATAATGACTTCAAAGAAGTTTTATTTTTGTTTTATTTCTATCTTGGTACATACACAACAAACCCTTCACATATTTCAATTCAATAACTTTCAAAGCAAATCCTTGACATTAAGCCTTAGATGAAATAGTTCAAGTATAAAACATGGTAGAGAATCAGAGATGAAGTAATTTTAGTACTCGGACAATATTAAAAAAAGAAAGTGCTAGTGGATACCTGATATCAATTAAGTTTGTTGATACCATGACACATGATGTAATTTATGACAAATATAAGGGCAAAGTCCCATATCTCTTTTGTTTGTGTCTTTGCCACGTGTAAAGTAAACAACAAAAAGTTCAGTTTATTTACCAAAATGTCATGATATCAATAAACTTAATTGATATCAGGTATCTACCTATCATTGCTCTATTAAAAATTAGGACGGAGGCACTTCACTTTAACTTGTTCAACAGGTTTCAAGTAAACTCTATGTACTCCCTCCGTAATGAATTAATTTCACCCTTTGTTTTTTCACGCATTTTGAGGAAGCGATTTAAGCGTGTAAACGAAGGAATTAATTAAAATGGTTTTAGCACAAACAAGAATGTGATTATAAGTTACTAATATCAAAATTAATATGATTAATTTGGTCGTTTACACCCTTAAATCACGTCCTCAAAATACGTGAAAAAACAAAAGGTGAAATTAATTTGTTACGGAGGGAGTAGATCATTTTAAGAAATTAAGGTACTTTGAGATACCAATAAAAGATGAGATTGTGTAAATTTAGCCTTTTTTTTTTTAATATGCAAATGATCACTTTAATAAGTTGAAATAAACATAATCATAAGGTTTTTTTTTGTCAAAAACCCCATAAACTTTTAGGCACTTTGTGAAAAACTACCTTAAAAAATAAAATTGTCCCAAGCTACCTGAACTATACAAAAGTCATAACGATGTTGACTCATACCTAAGTGGTTTGAAGAAAGAGTTGACCCGGTTTTCAACCCCTTAAAAAATGTGTTGGTCACATGGGACGGTTTTCACCCAAAAAACTCCATTTTCTGCCCAAACCATTGCCCCTCCTCATCAGAGTCATCACTACTGCCCAATGCCCCAACCACGAAAACCACTGCCAACCATAACCACCGACACCCAAAAACAATTACACCACCGATACCCTTCATCACACTACCGCAACGAACCCACGAACCACCGCAACCAAACCCATTGCCACCACTCAAATCACCCAAAACCATCGAGAAACCAAACCCATGACCCACAACTGCCATCACACAGCCCCAAAACTAAACGAACCAACCGAACCAATAACCAAATCGAACCCAAGTTCTGGTTTTATATTTTTTGGTGATTTCGTGAGGTGGGTTGTGGTGGTGCTCAATTTTCGTATCAAGGTGGGTTAATCATTGAGAAATTGGTGGTATTGGTGTTGGTGATGATTATTTTGATATGAGAAGTTGGTGGTGGTAGTGCATTTCGGGTGGTTTATGATTGAGAAGATGGTGTTGGTGGTGGTGGTTGTGGGTGGTTCATTTGGTTGAAGG
This sequence comes from Salicornia ramosissima, assembly GCA_951394345.1. NCBI lineage: Eukaryota > Viridiplantae > Streptophyta > Magnoliopsida > Caryophyllales > Amaranthaceae > Salicornia > Salicornia ramosissima. Next base: position 49,116,956 of record OX596235.1, on the reverse strand, counting down.
CCGACGATGGTTACCGGTGGTGAGGGTAGGTTGCATGTCAAGAGGGGCGGTGATTTGGGCGGAAACGACGTTTTTTGGGTGAAAAATCGCCCCCACGTGACTGACACATTTATTTTTGGGGTAGAAAACTGAGGCCAAACTTCCTTCAAACCACTTGAGTATGAGTCAACTGCGGTTTTGTATAGTTCAAGTAGTTTTGGACAATTTTATTTTTGTAAGGTAGTTTTTTCGCAAAGTGGCCAAAAGCTTACACTACAAAAATGAGCATGATTTAGCAACTAAAAAAAGCAACAACTTTATAATCTGTTGCTATTTTGGCAACAAATTTAAGAAAATTGTTGCTAATATAGTCTAGAGAAAAAATTGAAAATCCGTGTTGCTAAATTAGCAACTAAGTTAAATTTTGGTTGCTAAACTGGCAACCAACTAATATTTTCGTTGCTAATTTAGCAACCAAATTATATTTACGTTGCTAATTTGGCAACCAACTAATTTTTTAGTTGCTAATCAAGCAACCAAATTATTTTTTAGTTGCTAATCTAGCTAGAAATTATATAATTTGGTGGACAATTGCGTTGCTATTCTAAAATATAAAGTAGTAGCATTCTTCAGATTTTTAATTGGCTACCAAAATTTTATTTCGTTGCTAATTTAGCAACCAAAATTATATTTTTGTTGCCATTTAGCAACCAAAATTTTAATTTCATTGCCATTTGGAACATTCATGATTACTTTAAGAAGATTTGACACACTACATATGTGAACAATGTGCATTTTTATAGTAGGGAGGTCATGTGTAAAGATACTCTGTAGTTAAGCGTGCTAGATTTGAGTAATCCTGGGATGGGTGACCTTGTGGGAAGATACCAATGCTGATTTTTTTCCTCTTTTCTATAAAAAGTTGGCAACCAAAATTGTTAGTTAAATTGGTTGCTAAATTGGCAACGAAAACTGATAAATTGGTTGCTAAGTTTAGCAACGAAAAAAAATTTCGTTGCTAAATTGGCAACGAATTTATGAAGTTTTGGTTGCTATATTTAGTTGGCGACTCATGATTTAGCAACTAAGCATTTTGGTTGCCAATTTCGTTGCTAAGACGTTTAGAAACCATTTTTCAGCTTTTAGCAACCAAATTAATTTGTTGCTAAATTGACTTTTTTTTGTAGTGTTAGGAGGTTTTGGGCAAAAAATCCTAAACTTAATAAGTGAAATCATTTTTTATTTATTTCATTTTTTATTGATAACGTTCTACTCAGAATAGAAATAATCGTTAGCTAACAGCGTTGTTTCGGCCCACCACTGAGGCAAGCCCAAAGATTCATGAAAAGGTATACGCGGGATACATACGCAAGGTATGTGTGAGGAGTTTAGATCCATTAGAGTTAGTAAATAACTCTACCGAGTTAGTTTAAAATATTTTGGCCATTAGTTAAAAAAACAGTAGTTTATATTCTTTTTCCCAAAAATTTCCCTTATTTTTCCTCCAAAAAGCCTCCCCTTCTTATTTTTTTTCATGAAATCTGAGCCCTTGGTTAAAAAAATATAGGGTTTTTCTCACTAGTACCCTTGTGTTTTTCCATTTTTTTAGGTATACTCATTTTTACCCAACTTTCTCAGAGGTACCCATCAGGCATCAGCTGATCCACCATTACTCAACCATAACCTGATTTGCATCCTCACTAACGACGTTAAGTATGTGAGAGTAATTACTTACGTTAGTTAAGTTCAAATGCATACCTAAAAAAAATGAAAAATAAAAATAAGAGGGAATTAATCGCTGTTTCTTTGGACTGAATTTTGCTAAACCTACTGAAATTTTAATTTTATTTGCTTATATTTCCATTTTTTAAATTTATAATTTTTTTAATTTGAATATTTTTTTATTTAAATTATATATTTTAAAAAAAAACGATCCGACTAGCCACGATCTACGTTCCCGATTCGCCTCAATTTGCACTTATTTATATATGTGTAAAAAAAATGCTCTCTCAAGATTTTACGGGTCATTTTAACCCTTAAGGTTCAGATTTGATGTCGAAATTTGTAAAAAAATGGCTAGATTAGCCCCGATTTACGTTCATGATTCGCCTCGATTTTCGCGCATTAATGTATGTGTGAAATAATTGCTTTCTCAAGGTTTTATGTGTGCCATTTTAACACTTAAGAGCCATAATTGATGTCGAAATTTGAAAAAATGACCCGATTAGCCCCGATTTGCGTTCCTTATTCGCCTCGATTTTTTTATAAAAAAAATCTCAAGGTTTTACAGGTCGTTTTAACCCTTATGGGCCAAATTTGAGTTCGGAATTTGCAAAAATGACCCTATTAGCCCTGATTTGAAAATAATAACTAATGACGTTAGTATTGACTTAGCAGTTATGGCGTTATGGCCAGAAAAGTTGGTTGAAAACCGTTGCCGAAAAGTCGGACGGAAAACCGTCGCTGAAAAATCGACCGAAAAAATTCACCTAGAAAGTCACTCGGAAAAGCGTCTTGGAAAAATTGGCCGAAAAATTGTCGCCGGAAAAATCGGCCGAAAAAATTGTTGCCAAAAAAGTCGGAGAGAAAAATATCATGAATAATTAATAACAATAACAACAACAATAATAATAAATTGATGATAAATTGGGTATATATCATTATCGATGATAAATTGATGGGTACCTCTGAGAAAGTTGGATAAAAGTGGGTACATCTGAGAAAATGCAAAAACACATGGATACTAGTAAGAAAAACCCAAAAATATAAGCAAGATTAAGATTGAAGTATAAGTACCTTGTAGGATGTTTAGAAAACACCACTATCTGATTCTGAACCCATGTGAGAGTGACACCCTAGCACGTGTCCAAGGACCAGACCCATATTATCATTGTCAATAACCGCCCAAAACTTTAGTAGGGTAAAATACGCCCATAAAAGACTTTGTCACTCCATTGTTTCAAGTAACCTTCTCATGTCCTACTACTCTACCCATATTCCTTTGTGATCGATATATGACCTAAGCATCGGAGACGCATTTCAGGGATCCATTGGCGGATCTAGCATTGAACAATGGGTAACATATGCTACCCTTGAATTTTTGTGAAACAAAATTAAATTAAATAATGTATATATTTATATTATTGTCTACATAGTAGCATAAACAAATGATGGAGTGGTGGTTGTAAGGGTAGTATTTGAATTGGTAGGTATTCTGTTCAAGTTGCTTTGCAAGCACATTTCTTAGTTATTTTTCCCAAAATGCAACCCATATTACTTCTTTTCTTTTCTTTCCTTTTTTTTTTTGGTAAGGAATCCATATTATTTCTTGATTGGTATGACATCTCTTTTCAATATATTTCTATTTTTTTCTCATATTGGCTGACGTTACTTCACATAAATCTACTCTATTTTTTTTTTGTGTGTGTAATAAACACATTATTTTTATTCAATTTAGTTTAATTCAACTACTAATTAATTTAGTCCAAAATAATAGGACCTTAATAATTTGAACTATTACGCTATGTCATAAAATATATGACCAACATAAACTATTATGTAGTTCGTGTGTCAAGTAGTGAATGATGTTTTTTCTTCTTTTATCAATCAATAATGAAGTGCTCTGTATACAAATCTCCTACACTCGAAATTTTTAGCTCAAAATTGATAAGTTTTTATGATGAATACTCTTTGCATATTTTGTTAAGATTTGTATAAAATGTTTTGGTTTTATTCTAAAAAGTTACGGTCTAACAGGAGATTGCTTAATAAAGTATTTGTATTAACTTTTGTAAGTTTTGTTTAATTCACCATTTTTTATCGTTGCTTTTATTTATAATTTTGCTACCCCTGTTTTAAAATCTTGGATCCGCCACTGCAGGGATCCACTCCTGGGTTATTGACATCTTCTTGTTCTGCAAGATAGACTTTGAAGAGAAGCACAAAAGAGGGATGGTAGCTAGGGTTTAATTTACAACTAGGAAGGCAAACAAATAAGTGTAGCCCTTGGATGGAAGTTTGCATGAAGAAACCATAACCATTCGATTTCGTATTATTTGTGATGAACAGTAAAGCTTTAACCGCTTTTTAAAGGTTTAGGATTTAGGATTTAAGATATACTAAAAATAATAACAACAAATATAATTCATTCCACAATTTATGTTTTTCTTAAGCAAGAAAGTGGGGAATTTATTCCATAATCCCCACAATTCAATTATTAATTATACTTTAATATCTCACTTTTTAGTTAACAAATAGTGATAAAGATTTGAAAAAACTAAGTAATCATATTTGAAATATTCATTCTTTAATATTTTTTTTGGTATCTATCCATCTTACTTCCTTTTTATGAAAATCACGATCGATCTTTCGAGTTTTGATTATACCGAAATTATTATTTTCTCTTTGGCATGCGTTGCAATCCATAATATTAGCCTTGCATGCACATTTTGCGTGCCATGGTTTTTAAATGTATCAACATGCTATATTTTAGCAGTTATTAAATTTCTACAATAATCGAAATGTAAAATTTTTATGTGACAAACTATATCAATATGGATATCAACTTATAGAGAATTAAAAAATATATAAATTTGGTATTTTTATTTTATTTTTATGAAATTTATATTTTGCAATATTTTCATTTTAAAAATATCGAAAATTGAAATAACTTTCCATAATAGTTAGTAGTGATGCTCATTGATTTTTTGGAAATTTTCAGGGGGTAATACGGACTTTTCCATGGGGGACACCATGGCTCCCTTGACTTATATAATAGAGATGTATTCGTGCAAACATACATGGTTGCAATCCATCACATGTTAGTTATTTTAACCTTTCATATTTTAGCACTCCTAAATTCACCCTTTTTTCCTTTAAAAAAAATTATCTATCCCTTTTAAAACTTGATTATTTATATAAAATATCTAGAGGAATTTCAGAACATTACAGTTATGTGATAACACGCTTTTAGTAAATTATCATTTATATTTACAACTAAAGTAGTAATCGAAGTTGATAATGTCACATTTGGTTGAATTTTTTCTCTTCAAAATGTTTTTTCTTTTTATAATTTTTTCCCTTTTAATTAAAATTAGAAATTTTATGAAAATCCCCTTATGTTTATAACTTTTTATGAAAAGCTCCCTTAATTTTATTTTTAGCTTTTTATAAAAAAAACCTAATGTATTGAGAAGTTCTCCTTATGTCATAATTTCGTCATCAGTTGAAATTATCTTTCATTATTGATAATTTAAATCTTCAAAAGAAGAATTTTGTCTTCAATTGATCTTGATTGGATTTTGAAGTATAGCTTGATTGAAATTCCGGGTACTTTAGAGGGTGCATACTATAATATTTAAAAAAGTTACGGGGTGTATATATGATAATGTTTGAAAACTTTACGGGGTTTAATAAAATATAACTTTAAAATATGATGAAAATATGACATTAGGGGATAAATTTGATAGCTTCTTGAAACGTTAGGGTTAAACTTAAGAGGATTTTCACCAAAAAGTTGTAAACATAAGAGGGCTTGCACATATTTCCAAAGAATTAATTACAACAAAAAAATCTATAGAAAAATTATACACTTACTTATACATTCTGTAATTTACACAAGGTTAAATGACGAATAATAACCCATAACATTAATAATTTAATGAATAATGCTACGAGTTATTATTAATCATTTAACCTTGGGTATGTTATATACTCCCTCCGTAAAATAAAAATGTTAACAATTATTTTTTTTCACGCATTTTGAGGAAACGATTTAAGAGTGTAAACGAATGAATTAATCAAAATCATTTTAACACAAATAAGAATATGAATATAAGTTACTAATATCAAAATTATTTTGATTAATTTAATCGTTTACATTCTTAAATCGCTTCCTTAAAATGCGTGCAAAAATAATGGTTGCTATTTTTATGTTACGGATGGAGTACTTGTAATGTGTAAGTGAGATTATACCTAAACTTTGCATGCATTTCCGTAGAATTTACTTTATCTCGAATTCTGAAAATAATCATTATCTCCACGAACGCAAGTTATAAATGGTCTTCACATAAGTTTCCCCTAGCTACTTGGCAAGTGAGATTTTGGTTTACTTGAATAAAATTCAAAAACCATCATCATTTTTGTAAAGAAAAAACACAACCATTATCGATTTGAAATTTGATGTTGTAATCAATGAAACGGAAGTATACACCTACGAGCGAGAAAGTCCCACTTATTAGGAATTTAGGATGTGTTCTGTTAGTCTGGACTTTTCTGATTTAGGGTTTGTTCAATATAGCGTAAATATTTTCAATGGAAAATAGTTTACCATGAAAATCATATTATAACGGAAAACTCATTTTCAAAAGAGTTTTCCGTTGTTTGGTTGAAAGGAAAATAATGATTTTTCAATTTAAGCGTTGTTGAGGAGAGAGAACGTTACTGAGTTATGTGGTTGGTGTTGGAACATTTATGACTAAATGGACTTGAATAATGAACTAAGGGTATAAGGCAAATAGAAACAACGAGCCTAGAGGTACCTCGCGAGTCGCGAGGCTACTTCACGACTCGCGATAAGTTTCTAGAAGTAGCCAAAATCACGAGACCACGACAGAGCCAAGTCGCGACTCGCGAGCCCAGGGTCGCGACTGGCGACCTAGGGTCACGACTCGCGAGCTAGGGTCACGACTCGCGAGCCCAGGGTCGCGACTCGCGACGGCTTTTCGCGACTCACGATTTGCTACTGGAAAAATTTGTGTAATTTTACGAGTTCTTGGATACTTTGCCTTGGATTCTTTAAACGTGTCAATGCATGTTTAATGGCTTTATTACTAACTTAATCCAGTACTAATGAGGATTAAAATCAGAAGTTGGAGGTTTTACATTGTTGCAAGGAATCCTCATGGATGTTTAATGCACATTAAACTCCATAATTTCTGATTTTATGAGGTTTGAATGAGGAGTTTGATCAGCTTTTTGAAGCTGATTGCACTTCATTCTTGACCTATAAATAGGGGCCTTAGTTCATTGTTGAGTACACACAAAATCAGAAATTATATACTCACTTCAACTTGCTAGCACTTTATAATCTCTAGCTAATTTTGTGAAGTGTGACTAAACACAAACAAACACAATTCTTTTTGTTCTTATACTCTTGAGATCACTAGAGTGTAAGGTTATTTGTTCTCCATTGTATCTCACTAATCATTTGTGGTAACCCGGTGGTCTATAAGGGGCGAATTGAATTAATAGGAAAGTGTATTTCCACGTCTTGGAGGGTCAATCATCATCATCAACCTTGCTCATCACCAACAGTTGGTGAGAAGAGAGAAAGTATGAAGATGAGAAAAGAGAGTATGTTGTGAGGTCATGAGAATCGAGAATGGAAAACAATTTTCCTTTGATTTTGAGAGGAAAACGTTTTCAACTATGGTAGAAAACCATTTTACACTTTAACTTTTCCATTTCAATATTCAGTCCAACCAACCAGTGTAAAATGAGGAAAATAGTTTTCAGCGAAAGCATTTTACACCCTACCAAACAGACCCCTAATCTCATGTGAATTTTTTTGATACAATTTAAATTATTATTATTATTACTGTTATTATTATTAGTAGTAGTATTATTTTCAACGAAAATCATGCATGCCATGTTCATATCTTTTGACATAAATTATGCATGTTATTGTTGTTGTTGTTGACTTGTTGTTGTTGTTATTATTATTATTATTATTATTATTATTATTATTATTATTAAAAAAAAAACAAATCTGGACCCCCACCCTTCTAGTTATAGAAAATCCGAGTCTGCTGAAGATGTGAGCAACAACGAGAGCTCCTATATCTTGAGTCCTAGCGAACACCTCTACCCGTTTCAGCAACGCCATAACCCCTTCTCTAGTTCCCCTAACGAAGAAAATGAGAAAGGGAGAAAACAATAGCCAATTGCCCTGTAACGTAACGAGCCTCATCATACAATCCACAATTGAGCCTAAACTAGACTACTAGTATAGATGCGCTGGAGATTTTGGGCTAATTAGGTTTGTAATGTGATTAACCAATCAAATGAATTGAAAATCAAGGCTACAAATAAGGGATCAAGGGATAAAATTGTTCTAATATGTTTGGGGAATGCTAAGGAAATGAAGGTCTTTTAATTGTAATGCCCAAGAACTGCCCACCTGTTCCACTAGGTTTGTTTCTTACTCCTTTTCACATGTTTTCTCTCTTGATCTTCACCATGCTCCTTCCTCATTTTCTTACTAATGGAGTATATAATATGCCCTTATTATTGGAGTATATAATATATTCACGAGTCTCAAATATCTAGTGAGCCTTTTGTACTTATGTTGGAAGTCCAAAGAAGGTCCAATAAGGAAGTGTGTGGCCTATTCATGTTCGTTGCAACTTGCAAAGTTAAAGGTGGTTATCCCAGTAATATGTTATATGCTCTATCACTTACAAAAAGTAATTAAAAACACATCATTAATATAAAAGTACTAAATTTGTCTCTCATACCATAACTTAGTAGTATAACAAGCTATAAACGGAGCTTTGTATTTGAGTTCACATCCATTTTGTGATACCCAAACATAAAAAATGATGTACGCATTTGTTTAAATATGTATCTTAATTTTCAAAATAGTCTTAGTTTTCTTAAAACATTTCAAAAGTTAAATAGGAAAAAGATATTTAAATTTATTTAAACCATGCATATGAATTAAGATTTTTGTGTCAACCCCTAAGTTCTAAAAATTAAGATTCAACTATTGAAAGAATTGAAGATGTATGAAAAAATGATTTGATAATAATAAATAAATATAGTTAACACTTAACACCATATGCACCTAAATTAGTAGCACAAAACCAAAATATTTTTTTAGAGGAAAATAGGATAGTAAATTAATTAATGGACAAAATGTTTGTCTCCGCAACCCAATTGCCACCCCTTTTTACTAGGTAAGATATTTAAAATTACAAGTCAAAGATAGAATATCCTCCAACACATAATTAGGGCCGGGTAAAAAAATCCGTATCAGGTTTTCGATCCGCTATTTGCTTCTTTTTTTTATCCGAAAATTGAATATCTGATCCGGTTTTTAAAAATGAAAATCGGACTGGATACAAATCACATTTTTTAAAAACCGGATTATCCGGTATCCGATTTTTTTTTAATAAAAAAAAGTGGCTTTCCACTCTTTGATAATTTAGTTTATGTTCTTATCATATAATTTGTTTTGATTTATGTTCTTGTTTTCTTTGTAATTTTCGTTTTTTTATTTTATTTTAGATTTTCTGTTTTTTTTTCGGTTTAAGGCTTTTAGTTTAGGTTTTTCTTATCTATGTATTATTTTGATGTTTTGATGCTTTGATTATTTATTATTTAATTTATTTTTTTGTTTTTCTTATTTTATTGTCAAGTTTAATTTTTTTTTCGATTTAAAATTGGATCCGGATATCCGATTTTCAAATCCAATTTTTCGGATATCCGGTTTTCGGATATCCGATTTTGTCCGGCCCTACACATAATCCAACTTTGACAAAAAAATTGCAGTACAGTCTCTGCAAGTTGAAAGATAAAGGCTTTACAATTCGATTCCAGTATCACTTCTTCAAAGCACAAAACCAATATTAGAGAATACAAATGCAATTGAAAATAAACAAATTACTTTGGAATATTATAGAAAAGCATTCTATGAGGAATATAGATACAAAATGTTAGTTTATATTTTTGTATTTTGGATAATAAAAGTTAGTTGTTTAGTATTGTTTTAGTTAGTTTGCTATAAATAGGCCTATATTGTATAACAGTCAGTAGTTTTTTTGCTGATATATTCTTATTTTCAGCAACATAATACAATACATTTTCTCTTCCAAATTGGTTGTTAATTCCATACATTCATTATATGTATACAAATTTTGTCGTCGACATAATCATAAACAAACTTTCCGATCTCTTTCTTCCACAAAAAATGAACAAAAGAAAAGTTCATCCACTATACTCTATTTGATCTCCTATCATATTTCCATTATAGTATATAATCCAAATGTGGCATTTCTTATGTGTTAAAACAATATCAATATAGATAATTATTTACT